>JAIFZK010000003.1:0-1200000 GCA_027481765.1 Tenualosa thibaudeaui
CAAGTCATTGCTATTCAAGGATGTTCCCTTCAAACAACAGACAAGCATCTTTGTTCAGTGTGACTGCAACGGCAGCGGGGAACAGAGCCTGACCTTTAGCAGGACTTTGGAGGAGAAGCAGTGCCAGACATGCAGACACCAAGCACCTAGAGTCTCAGCTGCAGCTATTAAATCAAGTTTCTTGGACTATGATGAGGGGCTGTCTGATAGAGTGGAGGCTGATGGGCTTGATTTATCTGCGAGGCACCAAGGATGCAAATCCAGCAAGACCCATGTCACCTTAGCAACAGCACCACCAACTGTAGAGTGGGACAAACTGCTGGGCAGACCTCTCATAGAAATAGTGACTTGCTAAAACAAAACCATAAAGGAAAGGCCAAGAAATGCCTGCTTAGTTAGCCGCTCATAGCAGATGGAGAGCTTTTTCCTACCGGAGATTCTGGATAGTCACTTCAAGTCACTTACAGGCTTCCTTATGCAAGCATATTTGGCTGGTGCTTTCTTAATCAGATACAATGGTAAAATGTTGGTTTTAAAGAAAGCAAAGATTAAATTTCATTTAAGTTCTTTATTGGGTTGTCTCTAAAGATAAATCATATTTTATTGGGAAAAAGACTTGTTTGAGAATGTGCTTGGAAAATCAAGGAGTCTTGTGAGGCTTTTTTAAGAGAGCAACAGTCAGTTCCTTTAAGTAAAACATCACATACAGTACACAACCCTCAACACTTCAGTTACAAATACAACACCTGCTCTGCTGTTGTTGGCATGGTTGTAGTCCTCACTGTTCACATGATGACTGACTTTTCCCTTTGAGTTTGTCTTGCTCCTGCTCCTAAGAACAAAGGATCCCACACCCTCTAAACAGTTCAGTCTTAAAGTGCCAAAAACCCGTTCTGACCTGATACATAGGAAGAATAGAGGCTTTTTGCATTATTCGTAAGCATCATGACAAATTGTACAGTGTTCTTAAAATTGAAGGTGGACATCTTTCATTTCCCTCATCCTCAGGCTTCAGCTGTTGTAGGCGCACCCAAACATACACAGTTTTGGTGTTCAACGTCTTCAGAGGACATTGATCTGTGAGCTCTGAAAGAAAAGGACATTATTGAAGCCAATTAACCACACAGGTGTGCTAAATAATTAAACAGCTGAGGACTCATTTTCTTGTTTGGTTTTCAGACCAAAAAAAGAGACTGCAAAGACGCTAAGCTTAATATGAATGCAACTTTGGATGGACAGGAATATGTGTAAGGTGGCAGAATCCTAGGTAAAAATAAAGTGAGTGGGACAGTGCACATCATTAGTCTTTTGAAAGCAGATGGGAAATGAAACGGGAGCCTGTCCCTCAGGTCTGACAGGAGAAAGGGACTCTTCCTTCACAGCCTACATAACATGCTTTTACTCCCACTCTGACCAGCCAGCTAAACAACACCTTTGTCACTGTTTTTCAAAATCCTCTGATATGTCGGCTGAGACACAGGTGACAGGATCTTTGTAATGAGGTTCCAGAAGGCACTCAACCAGTCTAGTCTGAGGGCGTCAGGAATGATGCTAAGCTGCATTAACCCTCACACTAAACACACAGGAACATAATAAATATAAGAAACATATGTAAACAAGTACAGCGAATGAGATAAAAAGGAATGACAAGTATAGTATGCATCAAATGTTTCACAACCATCAGGTGACAAATTATCAAACTGTCTTACAATATTTAAGAACTTTTTGAGACAATGGATTATCCAGTGGCATACTTTCCCCACAGATCAGGTGCTGTGACCTCCAGCTATATATTTGGAAAGACTGATGTTTCTGACTGATATGGATGAAACAATCTATTATAATAAAAAAATGGGATTTGGTTATGATGATAATCAGATTTTTAAATCAGATGAGGTAAGCAAATTATTACAATTATTATTTTCATTAAATTATCATTAAACTTTTTATACATTACATCATTCTAGGGTAGTAGATTCACCTGCTACATTCTGACAAAAATAAGAGGTTTAAAGCCTCTCTGAACTCAGCTTGGCCATTGAGGAGGATTATTATGGTCTTGTAATGACCCTGGTCATCACACATCCTGTGAAATATCCTTGAATGTTAATGGACACATCCTTCAGCAAGACGGAACACCCATGCCACAACTCTACAGTGATTCAGTAAAGGCATGAGTGCGACTCCCTTACAAGCTGACAGTTGCGCTTTCCTTACACATTCCTCTCCTAACATCTAAATGTTGAACTACATCAATAACATTTATCAGTGTAGCTATCTGATTTTGTTGATTTCCCTCATACCTTGTGTGAGGTCTTCATCCAGGTAGAGCTTGAGTCTTCGACTGCGGAGTCCAAACACCTTACCAGTCTCTGTGAGGAGGCTGTTGTGGTTCAGAACATTGCAGCCCACTGGGTTGGCCAGCAGCAGGGTACCCATATCCCCACTCTGGCATTCTACAGCACAGGAAGGCCAGGGGAGAGTCAGAGCACCAGCAGCCAGCTAACCAAACAACAACTCATATGTGGCTCATGCATTTGAATGACAGAATACATGTACTACTCAGACTGTGTGTGTAATTAATAGTGGTACTGAGAGAAAGGAAAAGTAAAATTATACTAGTGACCTCAGTGGGTAACAGTAGTAAGACATAAGAGGAAGAACACAGAGGGCATAATTTGCTAATTTCTTCCATAACTCCTAATTACTAAGGAAACTGAATATTGGCTGGAAAAGGATATCTATAGATGCCCAACAGTGATCTTGTTTTGGAGGTCAGATTATAAATGTCACTGTTGCAGTACTGTTTCAGTTTTCACTGGCATCGCAAACTACAAGAAACATTCATTTCAGTTGAGATGACCAGTCATGTTTGCAGCTCTCCTCTTTCCCATACACTCACAATCTAAAACAGGAAGTGAAGCCTTAGTTAAACCGAGGTGATGGCAGTGACCTGGAGGACTTACCTGCAGGCTGGGCATTGACAAGCTGGAGGTTGACATAGGGACACAGTAAGATGTTTGAGCTGGAAGCCTCACTTGGGACGCCATTTGTGGACACATACAGAGTCTTCCCACTCAGTGCGAAGAGGTCACTTTTGCCAGTTAGCTCTGAAACAGCACACACAAATACATCAAAAACACATTACATACAAGACAATAATCTAGTTTTGTTCAGAGGATCTACATCTGCATTTACTGAGCAATAACTGGACAAATGTGTATCTGGTCCCAATGTGAATCCCAGAGGAAGCACTTCTCCTACATGTAAATGAATCCACAGACGGTGATATCATGTACAATGAAACACCCTTTACTTTACAGTAATTAATGACTGGGTTAGTCAGCATCTAAGCTGTGACTAATGAGTCCTCTGATATGTTGGTGCTGTATTAGTCTCCTGTATCCTATGTTAAAATAGCTCCATTACCAACAGCTATTGCTCTTCTCTGTGAGCATCCTGCCAGCTTTTCAAGCATCAGCCTAGCAATACTGGTTGAGACTGGCATCCTGATCTAGGCTACACATCTCCACACATTCATTTAGACATGTTCACATAGAGTCAACCCGGGACAGACTGTATGCCTAAAGTCTGCACTTGAAAAACAAGCCTACGAAAACAAATCCTAGAGTCCTTCTGAAGAAACTGTGGCTGACACGCCAAGATGAAGTAACAGACTGAAGATGAACTACTGTTACACTCTTCTTCTCACCTTTTTCTTTCTCTCCCCCCTTCCCAAAACTTTGAGGGACAGTTTTAAACATTTCTTTTTGGCAGAATATATGATTCTGAAATCAGTCCTGTTAAAGGGATTGTCTGGAGTATATCGACCTGTAGCTCTGTTGTTTCATGTTGCGGGTGCTGTCAGTAGGTATGAGAATCACAGAATTTGGTGCAATGTAGACCAAATAGCGAAATGCTACTCAACACTAACTGATGAAGGGCAAGGGAGTTTCAGTTTTTGTGCCCCATCAGTTAGTGTTAGCTGCCAGTTTGCAAATTTGGCCCACTGTTCTGTGGGACTAGCAGGCGAGAGCTGTGTGTGGTCAAGAGGAGCCAGTGAAAAGCTGAGTGTTGAAGGCAATAGGCAGGGAGCTGAAGGGGAGGAGGGGGAATTGCAGCTCCACATGCTTTACACACACAAACACACACACACACACACACACACACACACAGCAAGGTAAGAGCCAATTTGATCACACACATTCCACAGAGTCAACTACCCAACTACTGACCTGACCTGCAAAAGAAATCATCCCTCAAGCTTAAAAAAACACTGGCTATTTTTCTGAAAGCAACAAACATCTGATACTGTCCTTTGGGCAAATGTGTGAGGCTAAAGTGAAGCTTAAAATAAGCAGTTTAAAAGGGCCCACAGAGAACGTTTCAAATCCACAAAAGCACATTTCATTTCAGACTAGTCTGTAACTGTAAACTGAAAATGTTGTTTAAAGTTTAAAAATACACACAATGTTCTGCACAGAGTAGGTACACGTAAAAAAAACCCTCAGATTTCACACAAGCTGATCCTGAGCTTTTGTCAGACATTCAAAGTTTGTGGCATGACAGTCAATATAAAACTTTTAAAATCTCATTTTACATAGTGAAACTGACAGCCTTACCACTTTTCCCATTGAAAACTGCAAGTGAGGAGTTCTGCTGTCCAAAGATGCTTTGGCACACCACTTTAAGCTTTTCCACATCAAGCTTGTTGTCTCCTTTGGGATTCTCTAGAAGTACAACACCCTCTAGAAACAAAAAAATCAAAGAAGTCTATTGGATAAGAATGTGTTGCTGTCTTGCTGTCACAACTGGTTGATTAATATGCCTACAGGGCAACATTCACAATAAAGACAGGCTTTTATAAAATACTAATGGTATATAGAAGTCATTTCTCCATCTGTCAACACTGAATTTATCACAAGGATAGAGTCTATGACTAAAACTGTGACTCGAGAAACAACCGATTAAGTCAGAGTTCTGTTAAAAGGTGAAAAATGCTGCTCCATCTCTTAAATCTACAGTAGCACAGTACCTTGCTCCTTGTTGGCTAGATGAACTTTGAGGTTAACATAGGCGCAGGCTGGCCCATTCAGGGGAACTTGTGATGTTGCAGCTCCCTTCACTATGGTCAGATCGAGGTCTGCACCCTTCAGCTACACACAATACAAAACAGAGTAACAATTTTGCTAATACACCAGTGTAATATAATTTCCCAGTGAAGCATAAGATTACATTTGGCTGTGTGTGATTTGTCTGAATGCATGTGATCTCTCCAAGACAGCATGAGCATGTGTAGGGGGTGGGCCTGAGCCTTACGTTAGTTTGCTCCTGAATGATGACACTGGCGCTTTTGGGCACAGGGTAGGCTTTTAGTGGAGCCTTGGTGGTGGCCAGGATGAAGTCTGTGTGGGCCTGGATCACCTTATCCAGGTACTCCAGGCTGCAGCTGTAGTACACCGTGATCTCATCTGAGGGGACAAGGTGGCCCTGGGAATCAAAGGAAGCAAAATGATGGGAAAAAATGAAATGAAATACACATTTATTGTTAAATAAATGCACTTTGTATAACCACGGAGGTCTCTAAACTGCGTTCTTGTTCATGAAACGTGGTTCTGCAGAGAGCAGCTGCTGTAGAAGAAAGCATATGCAGGGTGATGATTGTGTATCTGGTGCTGCAATGACAGCAGATCAAAACATTCAGAGTAAATTGGCAGGACATCACTTATCTATCTCTTAATGATCACTTCCTGACCTCTCCAACACTCCAGCAGCTCCATATTCACTCTCCCTGCATATGGTAGAGGTGCCCACAGCTCTGGCTACCACACTAATAAGAACACCTTAACCTTGATGCGCTCCAAGACTCTCATCTGCCCTTAATCCACCAAGCCAGCAATTACTGTCCAGTTCAAGGCAACACACACACACACACACACACACACACACACACACACACACACTAACTTGCCTCAATTAATGTAGGATCCTTGTATTGCTTTTTTGCACATTCCATGTAACAATCCCCTTCCAAGGCTCAGATCCAATCCCATGCCCCAAGGGTTAACCTCATTCCTCCCCTTTCTATATTTATGTGAAGCGCCTCAGGAGTCAATGCCCCCTGGTTACCTGTCCTGTACTCATCACAGGATATGTCTGGAAACAAAATAAACCTAATTCCCTGCTATGGAAAAATTCCGGCAGATTTGAGATTTTCAATAAGAACAGGAATTCAAGGCTGGCAGGCAGCCAATGGTGCCATATTCACTCCCTTATTCCCTGCCCCCTTCTTCAGCAACACATTCCCCAGCAACAGTAATGGGATAGAAACTTTTTTGCTGTTGCTGTTGTTTTCTCTTTGAGTATTGAAATCAATAGTTTAGTAATGATACTGAAAAACACTTCTTAAAAAGCAATACTGTAAAAATGACAACTCTCTCTAGTTCACCCAGAGTGAGATGTGATTGAGCATCCTGAAATATGTATGTTATTTTAAATGAATAAAAATAATGAAAAGGTTCTGTAATGCTCTGTCTCCATACACAAACCCCAAGAAAACTAATTCTATAGGAAGATCTATAGGAAAATGGGAACCAAGGGAAGAACAGCATAAAGATTGTAGAGGTCAATCCATCCTTTCTTTATCTCAGAAGATAATTCATTCTTTCTTTGTTTGAAAAGCTACATATAGCATATAGAAGTGTAACAGTCATTAACTGCTATTGATATCTACCATACTACTCACCTTTTTGCGTAATTTTTGGATGCGGTTGATCACCTCGCGAGCAACACCTTCGTCCACCATTGACTGGTCTGGGGTAACATCAAGCAGCACTAGCACCTTAGGTAACACATATGCAGACATACACACAATCAGACAGGAAGTGGCAGACATGGTGTGAGTGAGTGAAAAAGAATATGATCTGGCCTATTTTTATCCTTGCATCTTTTCCTAGGCTAAATGTTACTATCCGTACTATTCAGGTATCTTAAGACTGTTCAGGTATTTTAAGACTGTTCAGGTAACTTTAGACTATTCTGGTAACATTTGCATCTTAAATGGCACATTTTCTGCTTATGATTAGACTGTGGCTGTTTACTCAACAGAGACCAGAATGCAAAAAATAATTAAACAATGACATTCAAATAGGGTAAACCTGTGTAGTGATTGAACTAGAGGCACTGCATGATTTCTGAATTCATTCCCATGACCAGAGCTCTAGATTAAGGGTAACGCTGCTCCTGATGCTATGGGGCTGCTAAATAATACACAATGGAAAATAGGCAAAATACAGCAGCATGAAAAATCTCCTGTCTACCTTACCTGTAAGATGTGATGCTGATTTACAAAAACTTCTTAAGGACTGACGTAATGACAACAAATTTCTGTTTGGAAGGGCAATGGTTGGCTAGAAAATCCATCAGGAAGATACAGGGTCACGTGCAGCAAGCCAACCCTAGCTGGTATTTGAGTGGCTGCCATGGCCAGTACCTGGGCATCGGAGTGGGCCTCGTACTGAGTTGAGGAGCCCGCTGTCTGATCAAAGGTGTACATCAGACGGAGATCCTCCTCATGGAGTTCATGTCCATCCACCACGATGGAGCCTGACAAAGCACAATCAGTACATACTTATAAGCTGTTCAAAACTATGACCACTGGAGAAAGCATGGTTAGAAAGCATGGTTTATGGCACTGTTTGTGTCATTTGTTTCTTATCAAACAAAGCATTATCGGATGTTCCAGATTTCCATGCTGAGTCTGCGTGAAAAGGCATGAAGCGCAACTAAAATGGGCATTTTCAGCGGAACAGTGTTATCAGACTGATCACGCTGTATGTGCCTGATACCCAAACTCTGCAGCTCTACAGGTAAGAGCTACTGCAGATTAAAACCTCAGAAGAACAACTAGTTGAACTAGTTGTACCCAGCAGGTAAGACTGCATTCTAACACATGCTTGCTAAAAATGGGGAGGGGGTTGCAGGTCTAAGGTTACACACGTTTCAACCCTGGAGCTCTACCATTTGCTCAAATTAAATATGAAGACAGAGCTGGACACCATCTCCTCCAGCCATGCTGAGAAGCCATGCTGAGAAGTGATGCAAACTCCAATGAAGGCCTGTGTTAACACACACTAGTCCATCAAAGGTTTTTTCCTGATTTATTCAATAGATATTCATTATCATGAAAGTTAAATGACTACATTCAACATGAGCATAAACACTGCAAACAGTGTGTACATACTAGCCAACTAGCAGACAGTATACAGACAGCTAATGCAGCGTTGCAGAGGGCATCTGTCTGTGTACAGCTTTGCATGGAAGGTGGCCTTGGTCAATTATCACAAGGACTTGCTTAGCAATACTGCTTGGCCCAGAAGGCAGAGGGGCCCATAGCAGTGCAAACTCACCCGTCTTCTGGAAGGCCTCCAGCTGCTCACTCTTCAGCTCCTTGATGGAGGCCGTGACAGACTTGAAGGCTCCCTTCAGACGCTTGCCCAGCACCATGTGATCAGGTTCTGCCCTCAGTCTGATGCCATACTTGTCTTTGTCAGTGGACAGCGTCAGCTGGCGCACGTTCAGCTCCTGCAAAGGGGAATTAAAGACCAGAAAGGGATAAATATGGAAACAAAGACACAGAAAGAGAAAGAAGAAGAGAAAGTACAGATACCCCAGAAAGGGGTAAGCAGGATAAATAAGCAGGAAAGTCAGGAAAACTAATGAAGTGAGGATAGTAGTCATCCACCGTTAGAGCCGCAGCAGCAAGGGATAACAGTCTTTCCACAACAAGATGGCAAAAGGATAAAGGCTGGAGGACATACAAGAGCCTGGGTTCTATCCCAGGGTCACATGTGTGTTTTAAACTGGCTTAGTTCATTGTCTGGTAATGTTAATGTGGGTCATCCACCTAAAGCTCTTTCAAAACACAGGGTGAACACCAAGAAGCAACAACTCACTGAATAGATGGAGCCAGCTGTTCTATTTCAGTATATTTCTCCTATATTTTTAGCATTATTCTAAAATGATCAATGAAGCAATGGTCCGTTGGTGAATATCCTACACAGTTATGCCTTTTGCCTTTAAAATCATCTCTATGTAAGCCATGTTTGATTCCTGCCTGTTTCCATCTGCAATATGATAACAGAGAATCTTAGTTTTATAGAATACCTGCCCATCACACACTTAAAGGGGACCGTCTCCCACTGCACTCTGGCCAAACACAATTAATGTGGATCAAGGACCCAGGTCTCTACTGCTCAAAGTCCATTGCCTAGACTTCCTTTGTGGAGAATGAGTGTCACAGCCAGATGTGAACGAACCATTGTGACTAATAAACTCAGCTAACAGTGAGAGCCCCAGTCATGACAGGCAGATGGTACTTTAATATACCTCACCCTTTTAGTCACTTTCTCTAGGCCTCTTGAGAGGAATGAAATATACAACACATACCTAAGCAGGCATGCATAAAGGCTGAGGAATCTTTAATGGCTATCCCTGGGTTCACCCATTCCTGCCCCTTTCAGTTGGCTACAGGTAACTGCATGTTCACAAATATCATACATTATGCTAACATTTTGATGTACTGTGCAAAAATGTCTTAATTGCAGGGAGCGCAGCAACCTTGTGACTTTGAGGCAGACATGTTTATGGGTGATGCAGCAACATGATGTTGCAGACCTCTCTTCCTCAGCTATGCCACAAAACTGTCTGTGTCAGACACAGCAAAGGGGGTGCTAAATTTAGGTATGCACCACAGCCTTTCCATCCATCAGGCAGTACTGACAGCGCGAGTGACCGGATACAGGTATGCCTGACGACTACCAGTGACGACTACCATTACATCTTCCATATGCTGTTTTATAGGCTTCTTCTGGCTGTGGAGTTTAAATGCAGTTAACTTCATTTCTAAGATATGAAATTAAACAACGCTCAGATACAATTTATAATTGAAGAAGTTTCTGCCACATCAATACAAGCAAGTCATCAAGGCAAGAATCAAGCGTGCAACTTATGCTAGTATTACGTCCCTGCTGAAAACACATGGGAGGAAATAATTTTCAATAGTTGGTAATGAAAGACACATTAAAACCAAAGATTTTAGAGCAGAACACTCTAAAATCTTTGGTCTAAACCAGCTAATAGCATTAGGTCTTTTTGGATGGCTTTTCAATTGCAACCAGCTTAATCTGGTTGACCAGGTGCATTTAAGGGTTAGGGTTAAAGTTTACAAGGCATTTACAAAGGTTTTCCATTTTTTCTGAATTTGCACACACTTACAAAGGTCTGAGGAGGTAATTTTCTGTGAAACTGGAAGGGTGGACCTGATTAAGAGAAAATACTTACATTTACAAACATTCTAATTTTACAAGTCAAAAGAGATTTGCCATAAACAGCTACCCCTGCTCGAGGAGTCTGAACACAGACTCTGAGCTCAGCAAAATTGTATCTGTAGCAAAACCTACAAAAAGCTACTTATTTTCCAAACAGAAAATGTATCAATACAAAACAATATTATCACAAATCAACTGAACTGAGGGAGCTGAACGAGAAACAGGCACATAAGCAGAACAGATGCTGGTGTCATCAACACAAAGTTGAGCAAATTTCATCAATCAAATCTTCTCAATCTCCAATCCCATTTTTCTGCAACAGGGACCATGCATGCATAGTATCTATGCATTTCCACTTTAACAATTAAAGCCAGAGTTGTATGTACTGAGATCAGTGTAATGATCCAAACAAATGGGCAAATGAGTTCTCTCATCTACTGATCAACTGGAATTCAATACAAGAAGCAATCTCCCAAAACAGACTGATGGTTCTTATTAACAGTGAAAACACCAAGCAAATAACAGCTGGACAACCAAAGGTTCACTGAAATGAGACAAGAACTGAGATATAAACAATTCCGTTTGCATCTATACAAATGTATTGTAATGGTTTTAAACTTACAAAATGTCTTGATTACCCTGCAGAGTAGTACACTGAAGGATTTTTGTGCTTAAAGGAATTTTTGTGATTAAATTTTTAGGAGCAAAAAACATTAAAGGATAAAAAATGTTTAAGTAAAGGAGCCATGGTCAGCAAGGTTAAAAGTCGAGCTTTCAATTTCTCATGCCATAAAGAGAGGCTGATAAGGCTGAGTTGCACTGACTGAGATAAAGCTGTTTATGTCCCAAGGTGCTTGCTAAAGCCCCATAATGGAGTGGAATTACAGTAAAGTAAACTCATCAAAGCTGTCCCAGCTTTCCTTTAACACACTGGCTCTATCTACAGTCTCTAAAAGATTGTCTTTCTAAATATAGTTCACATCACAAACACAGACATGATGCATAAGCACACATATGTCAGTCATCAAAATATGCATGAAACCATCCCCATCCTCCAAATAATTGATTAAAAATGCAGTTATATAAATTCATCCTACACTCTAAAACATGCCTCTTCCTTTACAAATCAAGACCATGTTACTCAAACTTTGTCTTTCTGCATAATAACTGATATACAATATCTATGGGTCTTACAGCAAATTAATTGCTAGGGTTGTTCAATGCAAGCAAACTTATGTTCTACCAGTCTGTCATGGCCAGTGTCCTTTCCTATAGTGTGGTATGTGGCAGCACTAGGAAGAGGGATGCTGGATGACTGGGCACGCTGGTGAGAAAAACTGACTCTATGGTGGGCAAGGAGCTGGAGTCACTGACATCAGTTGCACATAAGGCCTAATTCATACTTGTTCTACTCCGTAATTACGCAGACATGCAGTTGTATCCATGGTGAGGTTTACCTTTCACAGTTCTCCAATGTGTGTCCTTGTGCTGAGTGGCACTAGTCTACCCACCCACCAATAGAATGATTGAAAAGACATATGGCTTTGTCTCTCTATCATTTTGTTAATGCTGCTAACACTTCTCAACAGCCAAGTTATTCAGGTTATTTATTTCAGGGCTAACTATGAGTTTTCTGCCAGCCAATTGTTCTGTTAGCTTGTGAACTTCTCACATACCCACCTACAAAGTAATGCCTGGAGACGATGTGCTGATTTCAAAACTGCACAGTACAATCGGGGAATCCCTCCATTGTATCCAAAACAACGTCTGAAACTATTTACAAAGTCTACACTGTGAAGGAGTTGCAATATCTACGGTGGGTAGCAAGAAGCTAAAACAAAGCGAGCTAAACAATCAGGCACTCCCTCTATCTGTGGGGTCTGCATGGGGGAAGGTATCAGTCGGAGACAGAAAATTGGGGAGGTATCAGTCAGAGAGCATGTTGGAGAGGGTCTGCTTGCCTGCATGCGGGCTTGTGTGTCTGCGTATTGACGGAGTAGGACAAGTATAAATTAAGCTTAAGAGGACCCTGAGCAGACTGCTGACTATAATGGACAATGACGACCACCTCCTGCACACCATTTTCTCCAAGCAGAAGAGCATGTTCAGTAGTAGGCTCTTGTCTGTCGGACTGAGAAGATTGTTTGTCCCAAAGGCCAATGTACTTGCACTAACACTCTCTTGCACCATGGATACCATTGCACCTTCCTGCATTTTTCCACATCTCTGCTTTAACAACCTAACTTTACTGTAATGGCACACAATTGATATCTTCCTTTGTATTTATTGTAGTATGTATGTGTATGTCGTGTCTGTGTGTCTATCTGTACGTATAAACTCCTGGACACCTTAATTTCCTTCATGTAAATAAAATATCTGTATCTATCTATCCATGTTATATTACTACTGCACATTACTATTGCTTTCCAAGGTAGTCTGTCCAGGCCTCATTATTAGAGAACCCAGACTCCAGGGCTGACAGAAAGAGGGTGACGAGACAAAGCATAACAATAATAATAAGCAAGAGAGAAAAAGAGATAAGACAACCAAGCAAGTGATCCAAACATGGGGAGCTCCAGAGACAGAGTGGAAGAGCGAGAAAGGGGGTGTAGTGAATCAACAGGAAAAGCAGGAGCATGAAAAAGAGTTTTGACACAGATCAAGGGGTAGAGAGAGGCTCACCTCCAGAATGTACTTCTGCAGAGACTGGATATCTTGGAGGGCTTCAGCATCTTGGTGGATCACCACCACCTCCTTTAGGGGATACTAAAAATACAAGCCAAAACATCACATCTTATCACTAAACACCAGCACAGACAGAACCAGCGTTCAGAAGACAGCTGATAGCCTGTGTGTGTGTGTGTGTGTGTGTGTGTGTGTGTGTGTGTGTGTGTGTGTGTGTGTGTGTGTGTGTGTGTGTGTGGGTGGGTGGGTTTGTATACCACCTTATATAAATACTCTGGTTACAAGCAAAGAGAGGCAACATGGCAGTGTGACTCAGCCCAACGTGGGATAAAGCTGAAAGATTCATGGCCAAATAGAAGCAGCAGAATAAATAAATAAATAAATAAATAAATAAATGTGCCAGATGTTGGAGGGAAATAATAGGACATGGTGGGGTGGCCTCCCTTTCTTGACAGCTCTCACAGAGAACGCCATCTTCCTCTACATTTCTCAAGACAGGCGTTTTTGTGAAACTCCTCAAAGAGAAAAAAAATGGCTGCAGCCGAACCTTCACAGGCATGGTCTTCCTGTCCCGGATGACGCGGCCCAGCTCAATGACAGACTGCATCTGGGACACTGCACTCTCAATGCGCTTGTCAATCAATGACTCCCTGCATTAGAGGACAGTCAGAGAGAGAGAGAGAGAGAGAGAGAGAGGTACAGCAAGTGGGGACAAGGAGAAGGTGACTCAGACAATAGAGCAAGAGTGCTTCATATATTAGACAGTTAGACACTACATAGTTGAGTCTGTAGGACATTTTTCTTCCAACTTCCCACTGCAACAAAACCAAACAAACAAACAAAAAATCTGCTCTTAGCTCACAGTCACCTAGGCAATAGCACTTGATATTTTTACATGACCCATTTCCTTTTAAGGAGAGTTTTTCCCTACCCTTCCCACTGCATTTGTCCTCTATGGGCAGATGTGCAAAAGCATAAGCTTCACCTTCAACTGCTGAAGTACTACAACAAAATACGATTTAAAGTCAGCAAATGGACAAGCAAAATTATGTTACATTCAATAGGCTGCATCTTAGACATGATTGCTGCATTACTGTTAAAAACTTTGGCACCAGACACACACACACACGCAAGTGGCTACCCAATGTTTCATGAGGTCCTGCTGCCAGGGTGGCCAGAAAGGGCCATGAGGTCATTTAGGGCCAGTGAGAGAATGAGCCTCTGACACACCACACTAACTACATGGCTCTTTGGAATGCCACAGAACGTTCTATCGACCTAAGTGGATCCTCACCACATTCAGGTCAGACGTTTGTTAACAGCTGCAAAAAAAATTATGCCTGTGCCCACAGGCAATTGGTTTTGTGCTCATAATCAACATCCCTAGAATTCTACAAGCACCTATAGCAAAGGCAGGATTAAGTCACTAGTAAGTCTCAAGTCTTAACAGTCAAGTCGAGTCAAGTAAGTAGGCCAAGTCAAATCCAAGTCTAAGTCGCACCAAAGCCAAGTCAAGTCCAAGTCTCAAACAAGCTAGTGAATGAGTGTGTGTGTGTGTGTGTGTGTGAGTGTGAGGAACTGAGAGAGAGCAGGAGCGCGAGAGAGTGCATGCATGTGTCAAAGGCAATGAGAAGCAGGGGCACCACAAGAAATTTTGGCTCCCAAAACATTGATTGTAATATTAAAATGTTCTCTGGGGGATCATGTCAGTGCCAGGCCCTTAGAATCTTGTATGATTTCTAGTGTCAATTACAATGTATTGCACATATTAGGAGATGTTGGTCATACCATTGGGGGTGAGTAGTTAGGCATAATGTGGACAACACTGGAAGCATATTTAATGTGTGGGTACATTGGGGGGAGTCTGGTGGATGCAATTTCCTGCATTCTGGGTATTGTCACAGGTTGTTAGATAACTTTTATAGCAATAAATTCAATGGCTTACCTAATGCCATTGCATATTATTTGAGTGCTCCATGTGAGGTATAGAGTTCTTGATTTCACACCAAAAAGTAGTATTGCCAGGCAGCACAAGTTTTTAAAGTTATGCTGCCATGGCAATACAGGTGATACTGACGATGGCAGCCCTGCTTGTAAATGTCAAACATTTATAGCGCTTCATGTGAGGAATTACAGTACAGTGAAAATTTTAAGAGGTTTCATTAGCCTGCACAAGTTTCTCTCTTCACAGGCCACAGTCTTGCAACATATTTTGCAAAGTTTTATTTTACTAAAGTTATGTCAAAGGTCGTTTAGTCTCTGCTGAAGCCACCATTTTAAACGTCGCACTCTTTCCCTTTTTTAAAGTTTGCTGTCTGCCGTGTCCCTAGCTCTGCAGTTTTCAAAATCACATTCAGACAATCAGAGACACGTCATCGATTTTATCATGAAGCAGATCACTCCTCTTCCACACAAATCAGTCAAAGGGTTTGATATTGCAGACACAGAATGACACAACAACATAAAATATCAATAGCAGCAGTGTTTGTGGGGGGGCTTAACAATATGTGAGGTACATAAGGCATGAGCCGGTATCAATATCGTACCAGTTGTCAATAACCATGTCTAGTCTTGAGTTAATAGCATTCAAGTCCAAGTCAAGTTACAAGTCATGCCTAATTTTGTCAAGTCAAGTCTGAAGTACATTAATATCGCGACTCAAGTCCACATCACTGACCTATGGTCATTTCACTCATCATGTGAGAAATTCAATTAAACTGAAAGAAACCAAGTAATGTGCCGAGTTAACCCCTGAAAGAGTTCATAATCTCTTCACATTCATTTGCACGCAAACAGTCACATCCATACTGATGGGCACATTAGGCTATCGACCTAATTATAAAAACTATGATTAGGCTAGGCCCACTCTAGTTGTGATGCTAAATAATGCTTGAGAACATTGTTTTGTTGCATTCAAATATTATTATTTTTTTATCTGAAATTACAACACTATGTACATATTTAGGCAGATTCCTGGCAGATTCCAATGCACACATGGTCTTCTAGTCTAACTGATATGAATTTTTTCTCGGGGGAGGAACCCCCAGTAGCTTCTGCATTTTTGGATCCCCACTTTAAAACTGCCGCCTATGCAACCACTAAAATGTATGTAATGTAAAAGTTAAGAACTGAGATGTAATGTTTTGTAAACACACTGTTCCCATCATGTGCTCTTCCCAAACCACATAATAATGTGCTATGACCTGGTGGGCGAAGGTCTGCAACTACTTAAAAAAGGCTAAACTAGCATTTTATATAATGCACCCATTTCCAGTAAATTCACAAATTCACTTTAGTCATGATCTGTATCTCAGGTTAACCAAGTCCTATAACCTTAAATTTCTTTTCATCATCCTTCACTGTGCTTTCGCTCAAGCTGTATCTTTCCACTGAGACCCAGATGCATGTCTTTGTGACTGCAGCTAGTGAGAAAGGAAGCAGTTCTCATCACATGATTGACAGATTTAGCACTGCCGCTTTCTGGCGGCTCACTGCTCCCTAATGAACTCTGTTCTAGCTCGCCTGTCTCACTCCTACAGGTTCCAGGGGTGCCGCACAAAAATCCATCACAATACAATTATCAGCACCGCTTCTTATTAGGCAGCCCAGACGGACGGAGATGTGTCACTCACAGTAATGCCTGAGTCTGTTTACCTGAGGAGCAAAACAATTGAATTAAAATGCCGGAGATGGGCGAGGAGGGGAAGGAACTTGGTGCATCCAGCCCGATTTACCAGGCGAGCTCAGATTCATCTCTGCTTGGCACTGGGGGAGCTGATCTAAGGGGAGCCTTTAGTAAACAGACAATGGCTAATTTAATTTGACAGGAAGCCATCGACATTTCCTCAGCACCAATTCTGAAGAAATTGGAGAACAGGTGCACCAACGACTGACAAGAGAGTGCATCCCAGTAGTACAGGTATACTAGATTAGAATAAATATCACTGCTGAGGAAAGGGAAATTGGCTGGCACTAGGGTTAGTTTGAAGGGCACTGCGTGCATAATTATTTTTCTGAGAACAGACACACACACAGAAATCATCACCGAAGTGCATCTCATGAACAAGTCACTAGAAATATATAAATTCCAGAAACATTTGTCTGTCTGTCCATCTGCCTTGTCTGTTCACATATCTTTAACTGTTCATTTGTTGGTTTTAAAGGAACACACTACTACTGTAAAAACTTTGCTATTTTCCCCATCTACAAGCTGGCAATGGCATGTTAGTCTTTGTGCAGGCAATGTCTAACTCTGTTAATGGTAGTGGTCCACTCAACTACAACAAACTCTGCTACGCTTTGCTACCGGCACTACCATGAGACAGGGCCATGGAAACGAGAAGGTAATACCCACTTGTCAAACTTTAGCAGTCATAAAATGGTGACATAAACCATTCCCTTAAACTGTGTCGACTGTCAAGCTTGATATTGTTGATATTGGATTTAAACTGCATTACTGACATTGTCTCAATTTGATGGATGCAATGTGCCAACTGGCAGGGAAAAATGTAAAGGATCTTGACATCAAAAATATCTCTAAGCAGTATAAGCAAAATAGCCCTCTCTAGCACTTTGAAACCATTCATAAATTTAGAATACTTTAAGAACACAAGAAGAACATACAAAATCTATATATTATCAAGATGAAGGTGAGAGACACCAGACCTATCAATGCAGACAAGCTGAGACCATCCATCACAGCAACCAGGGACTCTATAACACCTGAGCAGTGCCACAAGCTGCCAAAATTCTGTGAGATACTGAATATGGGGTTTTCTTTAGCTGTAAATCATAACCATCAAAATGAACACAAATAATGCCCAGGAATATTTCACTTAGTTTCTAATGAATCTATATGAGTTTCAACAAATGTTTCCATGTTAAAATTTCTTCAGACCTACCTGTACCTGTACCCAACTTTTCTGAGGTGCAGGAGAAGATAAAAAACTAAATGCAAAATGTACACAGATAGAGTTATACAGGTGAGGAAGGCAGAGAGAGTAAGAAGATGCATGTTAGGGTGTGTGGCCTGACCTACCTAACTTGAGGCAGCATAAGGTAGTGAATGCTCCTGGCGTCCTTCTCCTCCACAGAGGAAGGATCAATCAGGTGGCGTAGGTTCTGATACATCATTTCTGTGATGAAGGGAGTGAAGGGAGCCTGCAGACACAGAAACAATCCCTGCTGACCCTCACAGCACTTACACACTGATACACAAACAACACCTCTGACAAAGAAATGGGAAAAAAGCATATCCCATAATGTGTGTCTTAAAGTGTTGCTGAAGTTTTAGTTTTATAATTAAAATATTAGCAAGACAGGAACCTTGGAACAAAGGAACAAAGGAACAAAGCTGGGCTTTACTGATGTCTTGATAAAAATACTCAGAATGAAAATATTCAGAATGCCCCCACTCTCCACTGCAACTATAAAATGTATTATTTGTTACACTTTTTTCTAGTATGGCAAAAGAAAAACATGTTGGTCATACGTGCCCCCGGCATCACCCCCCACCCCCGCACCACTATTTGAGAAGGACTGGTTTAGACCAACATCACTGTCTAGGTGGTTGTTCATTTGACTTCACAAAACTGCATCTTACACATCACATTTTCATCTAAAAAGTTTCCTAACAGGCATTTTTTCACCAAGAGTCACCCAATTTAATGTGCACAGCATCATCCACTATACTGGGCTCTTATTCACTGCAATCCTATTAATAAACACTAAGTATGACACTGGGGAATCATTCAAGGGGAAAATGAGATAGTTTGATGAATCTGAAAATGTAATGCTATGAATTAACTGCTCCGGTAGTAAAGTGAGTGCTTCAGCATCAGGTTTGCATTAAGGCTCTCTCTCCACAGGTTGATCTTTTACCACAAAATTAACGCTGGTCACCTTCAGAAAACATTCATCCACATCCTTAGACTCACTAATGATCTGTTTAATATGCTGTTCACATCTCCACTAATCCAGGAGCTACTTAAACACACAGATTATCACTGAGACCAAGAGCTCTCTAATTTCCTCTTAATCACACATTTTAAGAGAAACAGACAGAGAGACTGATAGACAGAAGACCGCATAGACACACTGAAAGCACATTGGAAAGAAGAAATCTCCACACACACATTTCACACAACTGCTCTCATGTAACCAGGTCAAACATATAAATGGCTAAATACACTGACACACCATCACACTCAGGAGTTTACAGGAACACACAAACACACAACCACAGAAACCCACACACACACTACAATCCATTCTCCAATACAGGCATACACACAGTATCTCCTCCACTTGACAACACATACACCAACACCTACACAGAAGCTGTGGGTCGTCATGCATAAAATCACAGACACGCTCACACTTAGGCCTAATTCCACACAAAGCACAGGCAGATTCACACACACGCAAACCCCCACACACAGAAATG
Organism: Tenualosa thibaudeaui; assembly: GCA_027481765.1. Taxonomy (NCBI): domain Eukaryota; kingdom Metazoa; phylum Chordata; class Actinopteri; order Clupeiformes; family Clupeidae; genus Tenualosa; species Tenualosa thibaudeaui. Next base: position 19,459 of record JAIFZK010000003.1, read on the forward strand.
ACTCACCATCAGTCGGCACATGGAGAACAGCACACTGAAGAGGGTCTCCAGCGCCCACAGGCAGTCCTCCGTTCCATTTTCACCCTGGAGGTCAGACACACACACGCACACACACACACACACACACACACACACACACATAAACATACATTCAAGTCACCACATGACTGCAGGTCCTGAGTTTGTTGTCCACAAGTGAACACACTGCAGTCACCACACTGTCAAAACATTACATCTCTGTAAAACACTGAGCCTTCAGGGTGAGTTTGAGTACTGTAGCCATCCATCCAATCAGAAAACACACACACACACACATACACACACACACACACACACAATCAGGCCACCACAATAGCCACACTTCTGTAAGTAGCCATCCTAACGAACACATTACAACTCACAAATCTGAACTGCCACAGATTGCAGGCCCTTATTCTCACGTTAAGCTTGTTTGGGCTGCAGAGATGATGAAAAAACAACCCATCTTTTAAAATGGTTGGTTATTTAAGCGAATAACAGTTCACATATGACAAATTACAATAAAATACTCCATGGCATCATGGCTCATTATCTCAGATCTAGGGTTGCAAAATTCTGTGAATTTTCAAAGTTGGAACATTTCTATGAGAATTAATGGGAATGTATGGTAATTTACAGGAATTTATAAGAATTAACATTCATTCAGGAATAAACTGGTCATTTTTGATAGTGAAGGTTGGGGACCTAGATATAGATGGCAAAAACATATCATATATATATATATCAATATATATATATATATATATATATATATATATAATCTTGGCTTAATCAGCTAATCAGTTCTGATGCAGTTAAGTGTAAAGAGAATCTATTCCTCAATCACAGGTACATAGCACACTACTTACTGCAGAGCTATTGAAACCTATTGATACATGCATTGTTCATAGACCAAACTGACCTCATCTAAACACTCTCAAAACCTTGAGGATGCCCCTGTGTCAATGACAAATTCCTCTATGAATTAACATGAGATCGAACACTTTTTGAAAAATCAACGCTTTCAAACTCTGTAGGCGATGCAGAAGTCTGAGAAGCAGACATCTTTGCCTACACAATTTTGTTATCTTTTCATGCTTGATGTTTGTGATCCTTGTTGCCTGCTAAGAGATTAACTGAATTTACCAGGAATTTTAGCTATTTAGCTACCAGCTATTTTACCTATGGTAATATTTTAATTTGCTGAATGCTTCTATCAACTGTGGAACAAAAAAAAGCAAGGGATTTCTGGGAAGATTTCCTACATTCATAATATTTTCAACAGAAAAGACAATTCCACTGGGTAGGTACTGTTATGCCTTAGAGTTAAAGTTAGCGTTGTTCTTACAAGGGTTAAACTGAAGGTGAAACATGACACAACCATACCTTCAAACGTCTGCGGTTGGTCCTCACATACCAGTTGGTGAGCATGTCCACAAACTTCACCAGTCTGGGAACCACTGTGTAGAGCCTGTAAGCTGGAGAGAGCATGACAAAGCAAATTAAAGCTAGCCTTTGAATTGGCAGATTTTTTTTTTTGCCAACTCTTGATTAAAATCAAATGGAACTAAATCACTGTGCTTTAGGAATACTAGGTGATAATTGGGCCAAAATATTTTTTTGCCCGTACACAACATGGTAGTGTGTTAAAAATAACTAATACAAACTACTAAAGCCCAAAAGCAATCATTTAGAAGTTTAATTTGAAGCATAGGCATGGGACTTCTCACAGTGTATTCCCACTCCCCACTAGGCCTATCTGCCCCCCTCTGCTGACTGACATCAATGATTTCCCACACTAGAGAAAATGAATGACACAAGGCCCACCATCCATCTCGGCCTTGAAGAACTGGATAAGCGACTGAGTGAAGGACTGGATCCACTTGTCCATGATGTTATCGCTGGGCTTTGCAGTGCCCTCATTGTACAGGAGCTGGACACCGTCCTCCTAGAAGGACAAGTGAAAATACTCAGGGTTACTTGCTAAAGGTGCACTCTGCACTGTCCCTATAGTCAACTGGAAGGGAAAATTTAGTTTTTTTATTTTTTTGTGAATAATGCACTGCCACTGAGAACGTTTACATCCATGGCTTAGCTTGATTATTAGTAATAAGTCGATTAAAACTAACCAGTCTGTTCTCCTTGTCCGAGTATATATGCACGGGACAAAATTCTAATTATTGATCAAAGTGCATTTCACTCCGCAATGCTAGGTGGCGATTTACTTCTGTTATTACTGGCGACTTACTTATCATATTATTACTGGTCATCCTTGCATTACCGCCAAAAAAAAAAAAAAAAAAAACCACAAGGACCTAAATCAATTTGACTAGATAGGTTTGAAGCAGTATGAGAATGAGTATGAGCAAAGATACGGACAGTGCTGCAGCACAGTAGGTACATTTCATACATGCTTAAGGATACTTACGCGAGGTACATGCTGTGCACGCTGCACAAACTAGACCGACAGAAATACTGTTGTTACCTAGATGTTATTTCTGAATCAAAGCTAAAGGGGAAGTAGTCTGATGCATCACCCGCTTTCACATCATTTCACTTGTGTAAAGCGTCTGAACCCTAGCAACTGGCATGTGTTGACTCCATGGTGGACAGATACTTTCTGCATCAACCAATCGCTACCTTTTGGTCGTCACATATGTTACGTGCTAGCTATAATTTCAATTAAAGTTTTTCATTTTCAGCCCTCCTTCTGCTCGCTGATTGGTCCTTCCCAGCTCAGATTAAGCAGAAGCACTAGGTGGCGCTAGTCAAGCTAAACAGGGAGTGTCTGAGCTTAGTCCAATGATCTATGTTGGTCAAATACATGCACAAGAAATTCGATTTCCAACAGCATTATCTGGGTGTCTTAACAGAACTATGAGCAGTCTAGTTCGGTTCAATTTCAGCCAGACTAAGGTGCATTTACGCATTTTAAAAGTTTGACTTTAGTTGGACTGAGGCAATAATTTGATTTTCTCTTAGTGCATGCATACATATTGAGTGACAGTGTAGGTAGTAAAGTGTCTAGAACATTTAATGTCCACATACCAATTTAAAGGGTGTGTGGAAGCATGTGTATTGGTAATAGCAAAACTATGGAAATTATCTGGATACTTTCCATGGTGCAATTTTAAATGTTCATTTTAAACTATTCAAAATCAGTTCTCACCCTTTCTGCCATACAGTGCACTATTTCCTCCTCATGCTCACTGTCTAGTAGTGTCTTTTTACAGTGTCTAATACTAGTGTGGGGATCAGTTACCTTTTCTAACCTCTGGACATTTTGCACCAGGAAGCGGTAGGCATTGTACCAGGGCAGGAAGACATCCTTCAGCACATCTCTCACACCCTCCTCTTTGAAACGCAAGTTCTCAGCTCGCACCACCGGGGAGTTGATTAGGTAGAGCCTGGGGTGCCACATATCAAGAGACAACAGTTTTAAAATCATGAATTTTACTTCTCCCTATGTCCAGTTTGTCCTGCATCCTGCCTTTCTTTCTTTCTTTCTTCAACTGCTGCAACTCCCAATCCCCCTGTTCTCTTCTAATCAACAGGCCATTCCATTGCAGTCTTCCTAGAATGCAGATGATTTGCGAGAGCGGTTGGTCGTTACCGGCCATCAATTTGCAAGTCAGCCAGTCACAAATGTGTGGAGGGATGAGAGGTTCCTGGCTGTGGGAATCATGAATCAGCCCTGATGTAATGATCATCAGGCTACACTGCCCAGAAATGAGATCAAGCACTAACCATAGAGCAAGGGAAAGAGAGGAAGAGAGAGGGAGAAAGAAGGAGGGAAGGAGAGCAAAAAGACATGAATAAGGCAGATGGAAGAGAGCAGGGAGTGAATAAGCCTGGCAGGTCTTTGCAGGACTGTCTGGAAGACGTATGCAGTCACTTCTCTGGGCATTGATCACAGGATTTCCCAGCAGAAAGAGCCAGCACTGATGCACTGAGAGCAGCCCGTCTCTGTCATGGTTGCTGATGGAAGTGAGGACAGGGGTAACCAGGCCAGTCATGAGGCCACTGCAGCCCTGGCACGGGCCAAGCGGACATATGGTGCTCAGAACAAATGGCGGCTCCACAGCAGATGAAAAAGACTGCCTCGCTAAAAGCAAGTGCTTTCTGAGGCCACATTAAAACATGGTGAATGCTGGTTAACACACCCCAGTTAACACTAACACACACCATTCTCACATGCACTCTTCCATGAAATGTCCAAACATAAAAAAAACAAGGAATAAACATGGAGAGGTGGCAGCACTGCACTGCTGTTCCCTGACACACATTATGGAGTTTGACTCTGCTCTGGAATGCCTGGTGTCAACTGCCTAAATGCATTCTGATTTCCTGTGGGTGCTGAGATGTCACAGGAGAATCAAACTGCTCAGAGGTGCATAGTAAACAGGCAGGCAGGCACTGGCTCAGACACAAGGATCAGCACCCATGCAGATAATTACCTCAGGCCTCATATATTTGGATAGTTTAAATGCAAATTTAGCAAGACGGTCAATAATGACTGCATTTGTTCCTTTGTGGATATAGATCAATGTAAGCCACATGCTATTAACTCCAAAAACTCAGAAACAAGACAGAAGAACAAAGTGAACAGCATTTCAAATCATATGCTGCAGGGCAAACAATGGCTACTCTGACATTCCTTGGAGCTGTCTTAGCCATATGGATGTATTCAATAATGCTTGAGTCACTAGCCATATGGCAATGCCACTTGACTGCCTACAACCATTTGATTAAAATAGAACAAAGACAGGGGCATGCAGAATAGAACATTTAAACACTTCAGCCACATGCTTGGCCTCAGAGGCAGCTAGCTCACATACTGAGGGAAAACATGCATCTCCTCCATACAGGAGGGGAGGACGACACAAAAAATGGGGTTTTGATTTCCCACTTACCTCAAGGCATCAGCCCCATAGTTGTGCACAATAGCACTGGGGTCTGGGTAGTTCTTCTTCCTTTTGCTCATCTTCTGCCCATCACTGCACACAAAACAGCACATCAATCAAATGAGTGCTGCCAGGAACTCAACTATGCTTTCCAGGTCACTTAGTTATTAGCATGCATTGCAAGAAGACTGTCCAGAAGCCTGTCCCGAGGATATGATAAGTCTACTGGCTGAATGTCACACAGCATCACTGCATATGGTCCAAGACGAAAAAGAGCACCCACCTGGCCAGTACCAGTCCATTGACAATCACATTTTTGAAGGGAGGTTTACCAAAGAGGGCAGTTGACAGCACAAGTAGTGTGTAAAACCTATGAAAGGGAACACCAGCATACTGTTGTTGCCACTCTAGACAAATCTAAAATTCCCTGACTTTTAAAGACAGAATATCTGAAACTGCTTACCATCCTCTGGTCTGGTCAATGCCCTCTGCAATGAAATCAGCAGGGAAGGTGTCTTCAAACTCCCTGCGGTTCTCAAAAGGGTAGTGTACCTGAGCATAGGGCATACTGCCACTCTCAAACCAGCAGTCAAACACCTCAGATACACGTTTCAGCTGGCCTTTACCACAGCGAGAAGGGATGGTCAAGCCATCAATGCTGGAACACACACACACACAAACACACACAAGCAAGACTAAAAATGCATATTTGGCACAAAAAGTTCAACCCAATAAGAGGTTAAAAAGGCAAAGACCTTCTAGAATGTTCACTGATATAACATGGGTGTACAGTACAGTTTATAGTTGGACAAAGACACTAGTTTCACTGCCCACGGTGATTAAAAAAGGCACAAGGCATTAGTGAAAACTTCTGTTACTTGCCTAAAGTCTAAGCTATAGCCAACCACAGCAGCTAGCTAATTAAGTTAGTTAATAGTTAGTTAATAGTTAAAACAACAATTAAGGTGGTTCAGTGTGAAAAAAGTTATTTGGATACCTAAAAGGAACACAAAACCTTCCAAATGGTTCCCTGATTTTTCTTTTTGAATTCCACCCAGTAAACAAAACATCATGGTGTACTGATGTTCTACACATGACATGTTTTTTCATGCCACTGTAAAAGAGCCACAGTGGGATGTCAAACCCAGGAAGGGAATGAACAGGTTTCAATGGAACACATCACACAATGGGCTGATTATAATTTGATTTGAAACATCTTGAGGTTTCATATGAGTCAACATATTCTTATGTTGATGTATGATGTATATCTTTTACTTATAGTTTAACCACCACTTTCATATGCACACACATTCTTGTTAGTCTCAAGCATAGCAACCACGGTTGACACACACACACACACACCAGTTTCTGTAGACTCAATGCTACTAGGCAGCAGAATACCAAGCACTGTTAGTTGAAGTCTTCAGGTCCATGTTAATGGTTCATAATATTAAAGCTTGGTTATATCTGAGTAACTCAACAGAACATTTGACATCTTTCGAGTTCTTCGACTTTAGACATGTAAAATGTATTCATTAGAGAACATACGAATGGCAAAATTAATATCAGCCCTGCTAGGTGCTAAATGGTAGGTAGGCTAGGTCCTTATCCTAGGTCAGATAAGGAAATGTCAAGGATTGATGTTAGGAATGGAATATTTCAGCATGACAGATAGAACTGAAAGTAAAGTGATTAAATTGGTTTGCAGCAATTTCACCCAGAAATACTTAAGGACAACACTTATTTCACAGTACTGATAGGATAGGCAGTTATTATTAGTGTGATCTTGGTGCAGTTTTAATAAATATTCAATATTTACTAAATATTCAATAATTTCGAAACCTCAAAAAGTGTCAAGTTGCAAACTGCTTTGCATTGCTTCAGCAGCAATTAGCCACATGCCTGACTCTTCCATCTAATTATTTTCAGTGTAGAGTAGAGAATTACATTTTGGTGATTTCATAGAATTTTTGTTGTTCAGTGCTGAACTACACACCATCCCAGCTGTTTTCAAACTATAGAAAAAGTGTACACAGTGGGGTTGACCAGGGTGAGCAGGCACAGTGCCTGTAAAAGAGAGACAAGCTAAATGATCCTCCTTAGTCGTCAGACTAAGGGAGGAGTCCTTGTGCTGCGCTAATTAAGAGTAATTAAGAGGTGAAAGTGATCCGCCTGTCTCCTCTGGTCACCAGCACTCATTCCGCCCCAGTGGAAGAAAGACAGAAAGGGAGGAGGAGGGGGAGAGAGACAGAAAGGGAGGAGGAGGAGGAGAGAGGGAGAAAGGGAGGAGAAGGAGAAGAGAGGGAGAAAGGAAAGAGGAGGGGGAGAGAGGGAGAGGAGCCAGATATCGGGTGTAATGGCAGGTATGGCGATCATGACTCACCTCTCCCGATGCAGATCGGTTACTTTCACTCCACTCAGCTCTTCAAGCTCCGCCATGGAGCTCACACAAACAACCTGACCAACACACGGACACAGCATTGGAGGACAGGGAAAAGTCTGTGAGGTTTGTTCTACTTCTAAAATGTGACGATATTTTTAATTGTTTCATCTCAGTAGGGTAGTCTTCGGCTTTGTCTGTTGATTCTCATTATTTAGGTTAACTTTCTGCAAAATTTCTTTTTGCCTTTTGAAGGACACTTTAGCTCGAGTACCATTTTAGAAGTAGAACAAACCTCACAGACTTTTCCCCTGTCCTCCAATGCTGTGTCCGTGTGTTGGTCAGGTTGTTTGTGTGAGCTCCATGGCGGAGCTTGAAGAGCTGAGTGGAGTGAAAGTAACCGATCTGCATCGGGAGAGGTGAGTCATGATCGCCATACCTGCCATTACACCCGATATCTGGCTCCTCTCCCTCTCTCCCCCTCCTCTTTCCTTTCTCCCTCTCTTCTCCTTCTCCTCCCTTTCTCCCTCTCTCCTCCTCCTCCTCCCTTTCTGTCTCTCTCCCCCTCCTCCTCCCTTTCTGTCTTTCTTCCACTGGGGCGGAATGAGTGCTGGTGACCAGAGGAGACAACGGATCACTTTCACCTCTTAATTACTCTTAATTAAGCGCAGCACAAGGACTCCTCCCTTAGTCTGACGACTAAGGAGGATCATTTAGCTTGTCTCTCTTTTACAGGCACTGTGCCTGCTCACCCTGGTCAACCCCACTGTGTACACTTTTTTCTATAGTTTGAAAACAGCTGGGATGGTGTGTAGTTCAGCACTGAACAACAAAAATTCTATGAAATCACCAAAATGTAATTCTCTACTCTACACTGAAAATAATTAGATGGAAGAGTCAGGCATGTGGCTAATTGCTGCTGAAGCAATGCAAAGCAGTTTGCAACTTGACACTTTTTGAGGTTTCGAAATTATTGAATATTTAGTAAATATTGAATATTTATTAAAACTGCACCAAGATCACACTAATAATAACTGCCTATCCTATCAGTACTGTGAAATAAGTGTTGTCCTTAAGTATTTCTGGGTGAAATTGCTGCAAACCAATTTAATCACTTTACTTTCAGTTCTATCTGTCATGCTGAAATATTCCATTCCTAACATCAATCCTTGACATTTCCTTATCTGACCTAGGATAAGGACCTAGCCTACCTACCATTTAGCACCTAGCAGGGCTGATATTAATTTTGCCATTCGTATGTTCTCTAATGAATACATTTTACATGTCTAAAGTCGAAGAACTCGAAAGATGTCAAATGTTCTGTTGAGTTACTCAGATATAACCAAGCTTTAATATTATGAACCATTAACATGGACCTGAAGACTTCAACTAACAGTGCTTGGTATTCTGCTGCCTAGTAGCATTGAGTCTACAGAAACTGGTGTGTGTGTGTGTGTGTCAACCGTGGTTGCTATGCTTGAGACTAACAAGAATGTGTGTGCATATGAAAGTGGTGGTTAAACTATAAGTAAAAGATATACATCATACATCAACATAAGAATATGTTGACTCATATGAAACCTCAAGATGTTTCAAATCAAATTATAATCAGCCCATTGTGTGATGTGTTCCATTGAAACCTGTTCATTCCCTTCCTGGGTTTGACATCCCACTGTGGCTCTTTTACAGTGGCATGAAAAAACATGTCATGTGTAGAACATCAGTACACCATGATGTTTTGTTTACTGGGTGGAATTCAAAAAGAAAAATCAGGGAACCATTTGGAAGGTTTTGTGTTCCTTTTAGGTATCCAAATAACTTTTTTCACACTGAACCACCTTAATTGTTGTTTTAACTATTAACTAACTATTAACTAACTTAATTAGCTAGCTGCTGTGGTTGGCTATAGCTTAGACTTTAGGCAAGTAACAGAAGTTTTTCACTAATGCCTTGTGCCTTTTTTAATCACCGTGGGCAGTGAAACTAGTGTCTTTGTCCAACTATAAACTGTACTGTACACCCATGTTATATCAGTGAACATTCTAGAAGGTCTTTGCCTTTTTAACCTCTTATTGGGTTGAACTTTTGTGCCAAATATGCATTTTTAGTCTTGCTTGTGTGTGTTTGTGTGTGTGTGTGTTCCAGCATTGATGGCTTGACCATCCCTTCTCGCTGTGGTAAAGGCCAGCTGAAACGTGTATCTGAGGTGTTTGACTGCTGGTTTGAGAGTGGCAGTATGCCCTATGCTCAGGTACACTACCCTTTTGAGAACCGCAGGGAGTTTGAAGACACCTTCCCTGCTGATTTCATTGCAGAGGGCATTGACCAGACCAGAGGATGGTAAGCAGTTTCAGATATTCTGTCTTTAAAAGTCAGGGAATTTTAGATTTGTCTAGAGTGGCAACAACAGTATGCTGGTGTTCCCTTTCATAGGTTTTACACACTACTTGTGCTGTCAACTGCCCTCTTTGGTAAACCTCCTTCAAAATGTGATTGTCAATGGACTGGTACTGGCCAGGTGGGTGCTCTTTTTCGTCTTGGACCATATGCAGTGATGCTGTGTGACATTCAGCCAGTAGACTTATCATATCCTCGGGACAGGCTTCTGGACAGTCTTCTTGCAATGCATGCTAATAACTAAGTGACCTGGAAAGCATAGTTGAGTTCCTGGCAGCACTCATTTGATTGATGTGCTGTTTTGTGTGCAGTGATGGGCAGAAGATGAGCAAAAGGAAGAAGAACTACCCAGACCCCAGTGCTATTGTGCACAACTATGGGGCTGATGCCTTGAGGTAAGTGGGAAATCAAAACCCCATTTTTTGTGTCGTCCTCCCCCCCTCCTGTATGGAGGAGATGCATGTTTTTCCCTCAGTATGTGAGCTAGCTGCCTCTGAGGCCAAGCATGTGGCTGAAGTGTTTAAATGTTCTATTCTGCATGCCCCTGTCTTTGTTCTATTTTAATCAAATGGTTGTAGGCAGTCAAGTGGCATTGCCATATGGCTAGTGACTCAAGCATTATTGAATACATCCATATGGCTAAGACAGCTCCAAGGAATGTCAGAGTAGCCATTGTTTGCCCTGCAGCATATGATTTGAAATGCTGTTCACTTTGTTCTTCTGTCTTGTTTCTGAGTTTTTGGAGTTAATAGCATGTGGCTTACATTGATCTATATCCACAAAGGAACAAATGCAGTCATTATTGACCGTCTTGCTAAATTTGCATTTAAACTATCCAAATATATGAGGCCTGAGGTAATTATCTGCATGGGTGCTGATCCTTGTGTCTGAGCCAGTGCCTGCCTGCCTGTTTACTATGCACCTCTGAGCAGTTTGATTCTCCTGTGACATGTCAGCTCCCACAGGAAATCAGAATGCATTTAGGCAGTTGACACCAGGCATTCCAGAGCAGAGTCAAACTCCATAATGTGTGTCAGGGAACAGCAGTGCAGTGCTGCCACCTCTCCATGTTTATTCCTTGTTTTTTTTATGTTTGGACATTTCATGGAAGAGTGCATGTGAGAATGGTGTGTGTTAGTGTTAACTGGGGTGTGTTAACCAGCATTCACCATGTTTTAATGTGGCCTCAGAAAGCACTTGCTTTTAGCGAGGCAGTCTTTTTCATCTGCTGTGGAGCCGCCATTTGTTCTGAGCACCATATGTCCGCTTGGCCCGTGCCAGGGCTGCAGTGGCCTCATGACTGGCCTGGTTACCCCTGTCCTCACTTCCATCAGCAACCATGACAGAGACGGGCTGCTCTCAGTGCATCAGTGCTGGCTCTTTCTGCTGGGAAATCCTGTGATCAATGCCCAGAGAAGTGACTGCATACGTCTTCCAGACAGTCCTGCAAAGACCTGCCAGGCTTATTCACTCCCTGCTCTCTTCCATCTGCCTTATTCATGTCTTTTTGCTCTCCTTCCCTCCTTCTTTCTCCCTCTCTTCCTCTCTTTCCCTTGCTCTATGGTTAGTGCTTGATCTCATTTCTGGGCAGTGTAGCCTGATGATCATTACATCAGGGCTGATTCATGATTCCCACAGCCAGGAACCTCTCATCCCTCCACACATTTGTGACTGGCTGACTTGCAAATTGATGGCCGGTAACGACCAACCGCTCTCGCAAATCATCTGCATTCTAGGAAGACTGCAATGGAATGGCCTGTTGATTAGAAGAGAACAGGGGGATTGGGAGTTGCAGCAGTTGAAGAAAGAAAGAAAGAAAGGCAGGATGCAGGACAAACTGGACATAGGGAGAAGTAAAATTCATGATTTTAAAACTGTTGTCTCTTGATATGTGGCACCCCAGGCTCTACCTAATCAACTCCCCGGTGGTGCGAGCTGAGAACTTATGCGTTTCAAAGAGGAGGGTGTGAGAGATGTGCTGAAGGATGTCTTCCTGCCCTGGTACAATGCCTACCGCTTCCTGGTGCAAAATGTCCAGAGGTTAGAAAAGGTAACTGATCCCCACACTAGTATTAGACACTGTAAAAAGACACTACTAGACAGTGAGCATGAGGAGGAAATAGTGCACTGTATGGCAGAAAGGGTGAGAACTGATTTTGAATAGTTTAAAATGAACATTTAAAATTGCACCATGGAAAGTATCCAGATAATTTCCATAGTTTTGCTATTACCAATACACATGCTTCCACACACCCTTTAAATTGGTATGTGGACATTAAATGTTCTAGACACTTTACTACCTACACTGTCACTCAATATGTATGCATGCACTAAGAGAAAATCAAATTATTGCCTCAGTCCAACTAAAGTCAAACTTTTAAAATGCGTAAATGCACCTTAGTCTGGCTGAAATTGAACCGAACTAGACTGCTCATAGTTCTGTTAAGACACCCAGATAATGCTGTTGGAAATCGAATTTCTTGTGCATGTATTTGACCAACATAGATCATTGGACTAAGCTCAGACACTCCCTGTTTAGCTTGACTAGCGCCACCTAGTGCTTCTGCTTAATCTGAGCTGGGAAGGACCAATCAGCGAGCAGAAGGAGGGCTGAAAATGAAAAACTTTAATTGAAATTATAGCTAGCACGTAACATATGTGACGACCAAAAGGTAGCGATTGGTTGATGCAGAAAGTATCTGTCCACCATGGAGTCAACACATGCCAGTTGCTAGGTTCAGACGCTTTACACAAGTGAAATGATGTGAAAGCGGGTGATGCATCAGACTACTTCCCCTTTAGCTTTGATTCAGAAATAACATCTAGGTAACAACAGTATTTCTGTCGGTCTAGTTTGTGCAGCGTGCACAGCATGTACCTCGCGTAAGAAGTATCCTTAAGCATGTATGAAATGTACCTACTGTGCTGCAGCACTGTCCGTATCTTTGCTCATACTCATTCTCATACTGCTTCAAACCTATCTAGTCAAATTGATTTAGTTCCTTGTGGTTTTTTTTTTTTTTTTTTTGGCGGTAATGCAAGGATGACCAGTAATAATATGATAAGTAAGTCGCCAGTAATAACAGAAGTAAATCGCCACCTAGCATTGCGGAGTGAAATGCACTTTGATCAATAATTAGAATTTTGTCCCGTGCATATATACTCGGACAAGGAGAACAGACTGGTTAGTTTTAATCGACTTATTACTAATAATCAAGCTAAGCCATGGATGTAAACGTTCTCAGTGGCAGTGCATTATTCACAAAAAAATAAAAAAACTAAATTTTCCCTTCCAGTTGACTATAGGGACAGTGCAGAGTGCACCTTTAGCAAGTAACCCTGAGTATTTTCACTTGTCCTTCTAGGAGGACGGTGTCCAGCTCCTGTACAATGAGGGCACTGCAAAGCCCAGCGATAACATCATGGACAAGTGGATCCAGTCCTTCACTCAGTCGCTTATCCAGTTCTTCAAGGCCGAGATGGATGGTGGGCCTTGTGTCATTCATTTTCTCTAGTGTGGGAAATCATTGATGTCAGTCAGCAGAGGGGGGCAGATAGGCCTAGTGGGGAGTGGGAATACACTGTGAGAAGTCCCATGCCTATGCTTCAAATTAAACTTCTAAATGATTGCTTTTGGGCTTTAGTAGTTTGTATTAGTTATTTTTAACACACTACCATGTTGTGTACGGGCAAAAAAATATTTTGGCCCAATTATCACCTAGTATTCCTAAAGCACAGTGATTTAGTTCCATTTGATTTTAATCAAAAAAAATTCTGCCAAAAAAAAAATTCTGCCAATTCAAAGGCTAGCTTTAATTTGCTTTGTCATGCTCTCTCCAGCTTACAGGCTCTACACAGTGGTTCCCAGACTGGTGAAGTTTGTGGACATGCTCACCAACTGGTATGTGAGGACCAACCGCAGACGTTTGAAGGTATGGTTGTGTCATGTTTCACCTTCAGTTTAACCCTTGTAAGAACAACGCTAACTTTAACTCTAAGGCATAACAGTACCTACCCAGTGGAATTGTCTTTTCTGTTGAAAATATTATGAATGTAGGAAATCTTCCCAGAAATCCCTTGCTTTTTTTTGTTCCACAGTTGATAGAAGCATTCAGCAAATTAAAATATTACCATAGGTAAAATAGCTGGTAGCTAAATAGCTAAAATTCCTGGTAAATTCAGTTAATCTCTTAGCAGGCAACAAGGATCACAAACATCAAGCATGAAAAGATAACAAAATTGTGTAGGCAAAGATGTCTGCTTCTCAGACTTCTGCATCGCCTACAGAGTTTGAAAGCGTTGATTTTTCAAAAAGTGTTCGATCTCATGTTAATTCATAGAGGAATTTGTCATTGACACAGGGGCATCCTCAAGGTTTTGAGAGTGTTTAGATGAGGTCAGTTTGGTCTATGAACAATGCATGTATCAATAGGTTTCAATAGCTCTGCAGTAAGTAGTGTGCTATGTACCTGTGATTGAGGAATAGATTCTCTTTACACTTAACTGCATCAGAACTGATTAGCTGATTAAGCCAAGATATATATATATATATATATATATATATATATATATATATATATATATGATATGTTTTTGCCATCTATATCTAGGTCCCCAACCTTCACTATCAAAAATGACCAGTTTATTCCTGAATGAATGTTAATTCTTATAAATTCCTGTAAATTACCATACATTCCCATTAATTCTCATAGAAATGTTCCAACTTTGAAAATTCACAGAATTTTGCAACCCTAGATCTGAGATAATGAGCCATGATGCCATGGAGTATTTTATTGTAATTTGTCATAAGTGAACTGTTATTCGCTTTAATAACCAACCATTTTAAAAGATGGGTTGTTTTTTCATCATCTCTGCAGCCCAAACAAGCTTAACGTGAGAATAAGGGCCTGCAATCTGTGGCAGTTCAGATTTGTGAGTTGTAATGTGTTCGTTAGGATGGCTACTTACAGAAGTGTGGCTATTGTGGTGGCCTGATTGTGTGTGTGTGTGTGTGTGTGTATGTGTGTGTGTGTGTGTGTTTTCTGATTGGATGGATGGCTACAGTACTCAAACTCACCCTGAAGGCTCAGTGTTTTACAGAGATGTAATGTTTTGACAGTGTGGTGACTGCAGTGTGTTCACTTGTGGACAACAAACTCAGGACCTGCAGTCATGTGGTGACTTGAATGTATGTGTGTGTGTGTGTGTGTGTGTGTGTGTGTGTGTGTGTGTGCGTGTGTGTGTCTGACCTCCAGGGTGAAAATGGAACGGAGGACTGCCTGTGGGCGCTGGAGACCCTCTTCAGTGTGCTGTTCTCCATGTGCCGACTGATGGTGAGTCATTTCTGTGTGTGGGGGTTTGCGTGTGTGTGAATCTGCCTGTGCTTTGTGTGGAATTAGGCCTAAGTGTGAGCGTGTCTGTGATTTTATGCATGACGACCCACAGCTTCTGTGTAGGTGTTGGTGTATGTGTTGTCAAGTGGAGGAGATACTGTGTGTATGCCTGTATTGGAGAATGGATTGTAGTGTGTGTGTGGGTTTCTGTGGTTGTGTGTTTGTGTGTTCCTGTAAACTCCTGAGTGTGATGGTGTGTCAGTGTATTTAGCCATTTATATGTTTGACCTGGTTACATGAGAGCAGTTGTGTGAAATGTGTGTGTGGAGATTTCTTCTTTCCAATGTGCTTTCAGTGTGTCTATGCGGTCTTCTGTCTATCAGTCTCTCTGTCTGTTTCTCTTAAAATGTGTGATTAAGAGGAAATTAGAGAGCTCTTGGTCTCAGTGATAATCTGTGTGTTTAAGTAGCTCCTGGATTAGTGGAGATGTGAACAGCATATTAAACAGATCATTAGTGAGTCTAAGGATGTGGATGAATGTTTTCTGAAGGTGACCAGCGTTAATTTTGTGGTAAAAGATCAACCTGTGGAGAGAGAGCCTTAATGCAAACCTGATGCTGAAGCACTCACTTTACTACCGGAGCAGTTAATTCATAGCATTACATTTTCAGATTCATCAAACTATCTCATTTTCCCCTTGAATGATTCCCCAGTGTCATACTTAGTGTTTATTAATAGGATTGCAGTGAATAAGAGCCCAGTATAGTGGATGATGCTGTGCACATTAAATTGGGTGACTCTTGGTGAAAAAATGCCTGTTAGGAAACTTTTTTAGATGAAAATGTGATGTGTAAGATGCAGTTTTGTGAAGTCAAATGAACAACCACCTAGACAGTGATGTTGGTCTAAACCAGTCCTTCTCAAATAGTGGTGCGGGGGTGGGGGTGATGCCGGGGGCACGATGACCAACATGTTTTTCTTTTGCCATACTAGAAAAAAGTGTAACAAATAATACATTTTATAGTTGCAGTGGAGAGTGGGGGCATTCTGAATATTTTCATTCTGAGTATTTTTATCAAGACATCAGTAAAGCCCAGCTTTGTTCCTTTGTTCCTTTGTTCCAAGGTTCCTGTCTTGCTAATATTTTAATTATAAAACTAAAACTTCAGCAACACTTTAAGACACACATTATGGGATATGCTTTTTTCCCATTTCTTTGTCAGAGGTGTTGTTTGTGTATCAGTGTGTAAGTGCTGTGAGGGTCAGCAGGGATTGTTTCTGTGTCTGCAGGCTCCCTTCACTCCCTTCATCACAGAAATGATGTATCAGAACCTCGCCACCTGATTGATCCTTCCTCTGTGGAGGAGAAGGACGCCAGGAGCATTCACTACCTTATGCTGCCTCAAGTTAGGTAGGTCAGGCCACACACCCTAACATGCATCTTCTTACTCTCTCTGCCTTCCTCACCTGTATAACTCTATCTGTGTACATTTTGCATTTAGTTTTTTATCTTCTCCTGCACCTCAGAAAAGTTGGGTACAGGTACAGGTAGGTCTGAAGAAATTTTAACATGGAAACATTTGTTGAAACTCATATAGATTCATTAGAAACTAAGTGAAATATTCCTGGGCATTATTTGTGTTCATTTTGATGGTTATGATTTACAGCTAAAGAAAACCCCATATTCAGTATCTCACAGAATTTTGGCAGCTTGTGGCACTGCTCAGGTGTTATAGAGTCCCTGGTTGCTGTGATGGATGGTCTCAGCTTGTCTGCATTGATAGGTCTGGTGTCTCTCACCTTCATCTTGATAATATATAGATTTTGTATGTTCTTCTTGTGTTCTTAAAGTATTCTAAATTTATGAATGGTTTCAAAGTGCTAGAGAGGGCTATTTTGCTTATACTGCTTAGAGATATTTTTGATGTCAAGATCCTTTACATTTTTCCCTGCCAGTTGGCACATTGCATCCATCAAATTGAGACAATGTCAGTAATGCAGTTTAAATCCAATATCAACAATATCAAGCTTGACAGTCGACACAGTTTAAGGGAATGGTTTATGTCACCATTTTATGACTGCTAAAGTTTGACAAGTGGGTATTACCTTCTCGTTTCCATGGCCCTGTCTCATGGTAGTGCCGGTAGCAAAGCGTAGCAGAGTTTGTTGTAGTTGAGTGGACCACTACCATTAACAGAGTTAGACATTGCCTGCACAAAGACTAACATGCCATTGCCAGCTTGTAGATGGGGAAAATAGCAAAGTTTTTACAGTAGTAGTGTGTTCCTTTAAAACCAACAAATGAACAGTTAAAGATATGTGAACAGACAAGGCAGATGGACAGACAGACAAATGTTTCTGGAATTTATATATTTCTAGTGACTTGTTCATGAGATGCACTTCGGTGATGATTTCTGTGTGTGTGTCTGTTCTCAGAAAAATAATTATGCACGCAGTGCCCCTTCAAACTAACCCTAGTGCCAGCCAATTTCCCTTTCCTCAGCAGTGATATTTATTCTAATCTAGTATACCTGTACTACTGGGATGCACTCTCTTGTCAGTCGTTGGTGCACCTGTTCTCCAATTTCTTCAGAATTGGTGCTGAGGAAATGTCGATGGCTTCCTGTCAAATTAAATTAGCCATTGTCTGTTTACTAAAAGGCTCCCCTTAGATCAGCTCCCCCAGTGCCAAGCAGAGATGAATCTGAGCTCGCCTGGTAAATCGGGCTGGATGCACCAAGTTCCTTCCCCTCCTCGCCCATCTCCGGCATTTTAATTCAATTGTTTTGCTCCTCAGGTAAACAGACTCAGGCATTACTGTGAGTGACACATCTCCGTCCGTCTGGGCTGCCTAATAAGAAGCGGTGCTGATAATTGTATTATCAGCACCGCCTGTAGGAGTGAGACAGGCGAGCTAGAACAGAGTTCATTAGGGAGCAGTGAGCCGCCAGAAAGCGGCAGTGCTAAATCTGTCAATCATGTGATGAGAACTGCTTCCTTTCTCACTAGCTGCAGTCACAAAGACATGCATCTGGGTCTCAGTGGAAAAGATACAGCTTGAAGCGAAAGCACAGTGAAGGATGATGAAAAGAAATTTAAGGTTATAGGACTTGGTTAACCTGAGATACAGATCATGACTAAAGTGAATTTGTGAATTTACTGGAAATGGGTGCATTATATAAAATGCTAGTTTAGCCTTTTTTAAGTAGTTGCAGACCTTCGCCCACCAGGTCATAGCACATTATTATGTGGTTTGGGAAGAGCACATGATGGGAACAGTGTGTTTACAAAACATTACATCTCAGTTCTTAACTTTTACATTACATACATTTTAGTGGTTGCATAGGCGGCAGTTTTAAAGTGGGGATCCAAAAATGCAGAAGCTACTGGGGGTTCCTCCCCCGAGAAAAAATTCATATCAGTTAGACTAGAAGACCATGTGTGCATTGGAATCTGCCAGGAATCTGCCTAAATATGTACATAGTGTTGTAATTTCAGATAAAAAAATAATAATATTTGAATGCAACAAAACAATGTTCTCAAGCATTATTTAGCATCACAACTAGAGTGGGCCTAGCCTAATCATAGTTTTTATAATTAGGTCGATAGCCTAATGTGCCCATCAGTATGGATGTGACTGTTTTGAATTGCAAATGCTCTTCATTTATGCAAATGAATGTGAAGAGATTATGAACTCTTTCAGGGGTTAACTCGGCACATTACTTGGTTTCTTTCAGTTTAATTGAATTTCTCACATGATGAGTGAAATGACCATAGGTCAGTGATGTGGACTTGAGTCGCGATATTAATGTACTTCAGACTTGACTTGACAAAATTAGGCATGACTTGTAACTTGACTTGGACTTGAATGCTATTAACTCAAGACTAGACATGGTTATTGACAACTGGTACGATATTGATACCGGCTCATGCCTTATGTACCTCACATATTGTTAAGCCCCCCCACAAACACTGCTGCTATTGATATTTTATGTTGTTGTGTCATTCTGTGTCTGCAATATCAAACCCTTTGACTGATTTGTGTGGAAGAGGAGTGATCTGCTTCATGATAAAATCGATGACGTGTCTCTGATTGTCTGAATGTGATTTTGAAAACTGCAGAGCTAGGGACACGGCAGACAGCAAACTTTAAAAAAGGGAAAGAGTGCGACGTTTAAAATGGTGGCTTCAGCAGAGACTAAACGACCTTTGACATAACTTTAGTAAAATAAAACTTTGCAAAATATGTTGCAAGACTGTGGCCTGTGAAGAGAGAAACTTGTGCAGGCTAATGAAACCTCTTAAAATTTTCACTGTACTGTAATTCCTCACATGAAGCGCTATAAATGTTTGACATTTACAAGCAGGGCTGCCATCGTCAGTATCACCTGTATTGCCATGGCAGCATAACTTTAAAAACTTGTGCTGCCTGGCAATACTACTTTTTGGTGTGAAATCAAGAACTCTATACCTCACATGGAGCACTCAAATAATATGCAATGGCATTAGGTAAGCCATTGAATTTATTGCTATAAAAAGTTATCTAACAACCTGTGACAATACCCAGAATGCAGGAAATTGCATCCACCAGACTCCCCCCAGTGTACCCACACATTAAATATGCTTCCAGTGTTGTCCACATTATGCCTAACTACTCACCCCCAATGGTATGACCAACATCTCCTAATATGTGCAATACATTGTAATTGACACTAGAAATCATACAAGATTCTAAGGGCCTGGCACTGACATGATCCCCCAGAGAACATTTTAATATTACAATCAATGTTTTGGGAGCCAAAATTTCTTGTGGTGCCCCTGCTTCTCATTGCCTTTGACACATGCATGCAATCTCTCGCTCTACTTCTCTCTCTCAGTTCCTCACACTCACACACACACACACACTCATTCACTAGCTTGTTTGAGACTTGGACTTGACTTGGCTTTGGTGCGACTTAGACTTGGATTTGACTTGGCCTACTTACTTGACTCGACTTGACTGTTAAGACTTGAGACTTACTAGTGACTTAATCCTGCCTTTGCTATAGGTGCTTGTAGAATTCTAGGGATGTTGATTATGAGCACAAAACCAATTGCCTGTGGGCACAGGCATAATTTTTTTTGCAGCTGTTAACAAACGTCTGACCTGAATGTGGTGAGGATCCACTTAGGTCGATAGAACGTTCTGTGGCATTCCAAAGAGCCATGTAGTTAGTGTGGTGTGTCAGAGGCTCATTCTCTCACTGGCCCTAAATGACCTCATGGCCCTTTCTGGCCACCCTGGCAGCAGGACCTCATGAAACATTGGGTAGCCACTTGCGTGTGTGTGTGTGTCTGGTGCCAAAGTTTTTAACAGTAATGCAGCAATCATGTCTAAGATGCAGCCTATTGAATGTAACATAATTTTGCTTGTCCATTTGCTGACTTTAAATCGTATTTTGTTGTAGTACTTCAGCAGTTGAAGGTGAAGCTTATGCTTTTGCACATCTGCCCATAGAGGACAAATGCAGTGGGAAGGGTAGGGAAAAACTCTCCTTAAAAGGAAATGGGTCATGTAAAAATATCAAGTGCTATTGCCTAGGTGACTGTGAGCTAAGAGCAGATTTTTTGTTTGTTTGTTTGGTTTTGTTGCAGTGGGAAGTTGGAAGAAAAATGTCCTACAGACTCAACTATGTAGTGTCTAACTGTCTAATATATGAAGCACTCTTGCTCTATTGTCTGAGTCACCTTCTCCTTGTCCCCACTTGCTGTACCTCTCTCTCTCTCTCTCTCTCTCTCTCTCTGACTGTCCTCTAATGCAGGGAGTCATTGATTGACAAGCGCATTGAGAGTGCAGTGTCCCAGATGCAGTCTGTCATTGAGCTGGGCCGCGTCATCCGGGACAGGAAGACCATGCCTGTGAAGGTTCGGCTGCAGCCATTTTTTTTCTCTTTGAGGAGTTTCACAAAAACGCCTGTCTTGAGAAATGTAGAGGAAGATGGCGTTCTCTGTGAGAGCTGTCAAGAAAGGGAGGCGGCCACCCCACCATGTCCTATTATTTCCCTCCAACATCTGGCACATTTATTTATTTATTTATTTATTTATTTATTCTGCTGCTTCTATTTGGCCATGAATCTTTCAGCTTTATCCCACGTTGGGCTGAGTCACACTGCCATGTTGCCTCTCTTTGCTTGTAACCAGAGTATTTATATAAGGTGGTATACAAATAGTCACACACACACACACACACACACACACACACACACACACACACACACACACACACACACACACACACACACACACACACACACACAGGCTATCAGCTGTCTTCTGAACGCTGGTTCTGTCTGTGCTGGTGTTTAGTGATAAGATGTGATGTTTTGGCTTGTATTTTTAGTATCCCCTAAAGGAGGTGGTGGTGATCCACCAAGATGCTGAAGCCCTCCAAGATATCCAGTCTCTGCAGAAGTACATTCTGGAGGTGAGCCTCTCTCTACCCCTTGATCTGTGTCAAAACTCTTTTTCATGCTCCTGCTTTTCCTGTTGATTCACTACACCCCCTTTCTCGCTCTTCCACTCTGTCTCTGGAGCTCCCCATGTTTGGATCACTTGCTTGGTTGTCTTATCTCTTTTTCTCTCTTGCTTATTATTATTGTTATGCTTTGTCTCGTCACCCTCTTTCTGTCAGCCCTGGAGTCTGGGTTCTCTAATAATGAGGCCTGGACAGACTACCTTGGAAAGCAATAGTAATGTGCAGTAGTAATATAACATGGATAGATAGATACAGATATTTTATTTACGCAGAAGGAAATTAAGGTGTCCAGGAGTTTATACGTACAGATAGACACACAGACACGACATACACATACATACTACAATAAATACAAAGGAAGATATCAATTGTGTGCCATTACAGTAAAGTTAGGTTGTTAAAGCAGAGATGTGGAAAAATGCAGGAAGGTGCAATGGTATCCATGGTGCAAGAGAGTGTTAGTGCAAGTACATTGGCCTTTGGGACAAACAATCTTCTCAGTCCGACAGACAAGAGCCTACTACTGAACATGCTCTTCTGCTTGGAGAAAATGGTGTGCAGGAGGTGGTCGTCATTGTCCATTATAGTCAGCAGTCTGCTCAGGGTCCTCTTAAGCTTAATTTATACTTGTCCTACTCCGTCAATACGCAGACACACAAGCCCGCATGCAGGCAAGCAGACCCTCTCCAACATGCTCTCTGACTGATACCTCCCCAATTTTCTGTCTCCGACTGATACCTTCCCCCATGCAGACCCCACAGATAGAGGGAGTGCCTGATTGTTTAGCTCGCTTTGTTTTAGCTTCTTGCTACCCACCGTAGATATTGCAACTCCTTCACAGTGTAGACTTTGTAAATAGTTTCAGACGTTGTTTTGGATACAATGGAGGGATTCCCCGATTGTACTGTGCAGTTTTGAAATCAGCACATCGTCTCCAGGCATTACTTTGTAGGTGGGTATGTGAGAAGTTCACAAGCTAACAGAACAATTGGCTGGCAGAAAACTCATAGTTAGCCCTGAAATAAATAACCTGAATAACTTGGCTGTTGAGAAGTGTTAGCAGCATTAACAAAATGATAGAGAGACAAAGCCATATGTCTTTTCAATCATTCTATTGGTGGGTGGGTAGACTAGTGCCACTCAGCACAAGGACACACATTGGAGAACTGTGAAAGGTAAACCTCACCATGGATACAACTGCATGTCTGCGTAATTACGGAGTAGAACAAGTATGAATTAGGCCTTATGTGCAACTGATGTCAGTGACTCCAGCTCCTTGCCCACCATAGAGTCAGTTTTTCTCACCAGCGTGCCCAGTCATCCAGCATCCCTCTTCCTAGTGCTGCCACATACCACACTATAGGAAAGGACACTGGCCATGACAGACTGGTAGAACATAAGTTTGCTTGCATTGAACAACCCTAGCAATTAATTTGCTGTAAGACCCATAGATATTGTATATCAGTTATTATGCAGAAAGACAAAGTTTGAGTAACATGGTCTTGATTTGTAAAGGAAGAGGCATGTTTTAGAGTGTAGGATGAATTTATATAACTGCATTTTTAATCAATTATTTGGAGGATGGGGATGGTTTCATGCATATTTTGATGACTGACATGTGTGCTTATGCATCATGTCTGTGTTTGTGATGTGAACTATATTTAGAAAGACAATCTTTTAGAGACTGTAGATAGAGCCAGTGTGTTAAAGGAAAGCTGGGACAGCTTTGATGAGTTTACTTTACTGTAATTCCACTCCATTATGGGGCTTTAGCAAGCACCTTGGGACATAAACAGCTTTATCTCAGTCAGTGCAACTCAGCCTTATCAGCCTCTCTTTATGGCATGAGAAATTGAAAGCTCGACTTTTAACCTTGCTGACCATGGCTCCTTTACTTAAACATTTTTTATCCTTTAATGTTTTTTGCTCCTAAAAATTTAATCACAAAAATTCCTTTAAGCACAAAAATCCTTCAGTGTACTACTCTGCAGGGTAATCAAGACATTTTGTAAGTTTAAAACCATTACAATACATTTGTATAGATGCAAACGGAATTGTTTATATCTCAGTTCTTGTCTCATTTCAGTGAACCTTTGGTTGTCCAGCTGTTATTTGCTTGGTGTTTTCACTGTTAATAAGAACCATCAGTCTGTTTTGGGAGATTGCTTCTTGTATTGAATTCCAGTTGATCAGTAGATGAGAGAACTCATTTGCCCATTTGTTTGGATCATTACACTGATCTCAGTACATACAACTCTGGCTTTAATTGTTAAAGTGGAAATGCATAGATACTATGCATGCATGGTCCCTGTTGCAGAAAAATGGGATTGGAGATTGAGAAGATTTGATTGATGAAATTTGCTCAACTTTGTGTTGATGACACCAGCATCTGTTCTGCTTATGTGCCTGTTTCTCGTTCAGCTCCCTCAGTTCAGTTGATTTGTGATAATATTGTTTTGTATTGATACATTTTCTGTTTGGAAAATAAGTAGCTTTTTGTAGGTTTTGCTACAGATACAATTTTGCTGAGCTCAGAGTCTGTGTTCAGACTCCTCGAGCAGGGGTAGCTGTTTATGGCAAATCTCTTTTGACTTGTAAAATTAGAATGTTTGTAAATGTAAGTATTTTCTCTTAATCAGGTCCACCCTTCCAGTTTCACAGAAAATTACCTCCTCAGACCTTTGTAAGTGTGTGCAAATTCAGAAAAAATGGAAAACCTTTGTAAATGCCTTGTAAACTTTAACCCTAACCCTTAAATGCACCTGGTCAACCAGATTAAGCTGGTTGCAATTGAAAAGCCATCCAAAAAGACCTAATGCTATTAGCTGGTTTAGACCAAAGATTTTAGAGTGTTCTGCTCTAAAATCTTTGGTTTTAATGTGTCTTTCATTACCAACTATTGAAAATTATTTCCTCCCATGTGTTTTCAGCAGGGACGTAATACTAGCATAAGTTGCACGCTTGATTCTTGCCTTGATGACTTGCTTGTATTGATGTGGCAGAAACTTCTTCAATTATAAATTGTATCTGAGCGTTGTTTAATTTCATATCTTAGAAATGAAGTTAACTGCATTTAAACTCCACAGCCAGAAGAAGCCTATAAAACAGCATATGGAAGATGTAATGGTAGTATAAATGTACGTGCCACTGGTAGTCGTCAGGCATACCTGTATCCGGTCACTCGCGCTGTCAGTACTGCCTGATGGATGGAAAGGCTGTGGTGCATACCTAAATTTAGCACCCCCTTTGCTGTGTCTGACACAGACAGTTTTGTGGCATAGCTGAGGAAGAGAGGTCTGCAACATCATGTTGCTGCATCACCCATAAACATGTCTGCCTCAAAGTCACAAGGTTGCTGCGCTCCCTGCAATTAAGACATTTTTGCACAGTACATCAAAATGTTAGCATAATGTATGATATTTGTGAACATGCAGTTACCTGTAGCCAACTGAAAGGGGCAGGAATGGGTGAACCCAGGGATAGCCATTAAAGATTCCTCAGCCTTTATGCATGCCTGCTTAGGTATGTGTTGTATATTTCATTCCTCTCAAGAGGCCTAGAGAAAGTGACTAAAAGGGTGAGGTATATTAAAGTACCATCTGCCTGTCATGACTGGGGCTCTCACTGTTAGCTGAGTTTATTAGTCACAATGGTTCGTTCACATCTGGCTGTGACACTCATTCTCCACAAAGGAAGTCTAGGCAATGGACTTTGAGCAGTAGAGACCTGGGTCCTTGATCCACATTAATTGTGTTTGGCCAGAGTGCAGTGGGAGACGGTCCCCTTTAAGTGTGTGATGGGCAGGTATTCTATAAAACTAAGATTCTCTGTTATCATATTGCAGATGGAAACAGGCAGGAATCAAACATGGCTTACATAGAGATGATTTTAAAGGCAAAAGGCATAACTGTGTAGGATATTCACCAACGGACCATTGCTTCATTGATCATTTTAGAATAATGCTAAAAATATAGGAGAAATATACTGAAATAGAACAGCTGGCTCCATCTATTCAGTGAGTTGTTGCTTCTTGGTGTTCACCCTGTGTTTTGAAAGAGCTTTAGGTGGATGACCCACATTAACATTACCAGACAATGAACTAAGCCAGTTTAAAACACACATGTGACCCTGGGATAGAACCCAGGCTCTTGTATGTCCTCCAGCCTTTATCCTTTTGCCATCTTGTTGTGGAAAGACTGTTATCCCTTGCTGCTGCGGCTCTAACGGTGGATGACTACTATCCTCACTTCATTAGTTTTCCTGACTTTCCTGCTTATTTATCCTGCTTACCCCTTTCTGGGGTATCTGTACTTTCTCTTCTTCTTTCTCTTTCTGTGTCTTTGTTTCCATATTTATCCCTTTCTGGTCTTTAATTCCCCCTTTGCAGGAGCTGAACGTGCGCCAGCTGACGCTGTCCACTGACAAAGACAAGTATGGCATCAGACTGAGGGCAGAACCTGATCACATGGTGCTGGGCAAGCGTCTGAAGGGAGCCTTCAAGTCTGTCACGGCCTCCATCAAGGAGCTGAAGAGTGAGCAGCTGGAGGCCTTCCAGAAGACGGGTGAGTTTGCACTGCTATGGGCCCCCTCTGCCTTCTGGGCCAAGCAGTATTGCTAAGCAAGTCCTTGTGATAATTGACCAAGGCCACCTTCCATGCAAAGCTGTACACAGACAGATGCCCTCTGCAACGCTGCATTAGCTGTCTGTATACTGTCTGCTAGTTGGCTAGTATGTACACACTGTTTGCAGTGTTTATGCTCATGTTGAATGTAGTCATTTAACTTTCATGATAATGAATATCTATTGAATAAATCAGGAAAAAACCTTTGATGGACTAGTGTGTGTTAACACAGGCCTTCATTGGAGTTTGCATCACTTCTCAGCATGGCTTCTCAGCATGGCTGGAGGAGATGGTGTCCAGCTCTGTCTTCATATTTAATTTGAGCAAATGGTAGAGCTCCAGGGTTGAAACGTGTGTAACCTTAGACCTGCAACCCCCTCCCATTTTTAGCAAGCATGTGTTAGAATGCAGTCTTACCTGCTGGGTACAACTAGTTCAACTAGTTGTTCTTCTGAGGTTTTAATCTGCAGTAGCTCTTACCTGTAGAGCTGCAGAGTTTGGGTATCAGGCACATACAGCGTGATCAGTCTGATAACACTGTTCCGCTGAAAATGCCCATTTTAGTTGCGCTTCATGCCTTTTCACGCAGACTCAGCATGGAAATCTGGAACATCCGATAATGCTTTGTTTGATAAGAAACAAATGACACAAACAGTGCCATAAACCATGCTTTCTAACCATGCTTTCTCCAGTGGTCATAGTTTTGAACAGCTTATAAGTATGTACTGATTGTGCTTTGTCAGGCTCCATCGTGGTGGATGGACATGAACTCCATGAGGATGATCTCCGTCTGATGTACACCTTGATCAGACAGCGGGCTCCTCAACTCAGTACGAGGCCCACTCCGATGCCCAGGTACTGGCCATGGCAGCCACTCAAATACCAGCTAGGGTTGGCTTGCTGCACGTGACCCTGTATCTTCCTGATGGATTTTCTAGCCAACCATTGCCCTTCCAAACAGAAATTTGTTGTCATTACGTCAGTCCTTAAGAAGTTTTTGTAAATCAGCATCACATCTTACAGGTAAGGTAGACAGGAGATTTTTCATGCTGCTGTATTTTGCCTATTTTCCATTGTGTATTATTTAGCAGCCCCATAGCATCAGGAGCAGCGTTACCCTTAATCTAGAGCTCTGGTCATGGGAATGAATTCAGAAATCATGCAGTGCCTCTAGTTCAATCACTACACAGGTTTACCCTATTTGAATGTCATTGTTTAATTATTTTTTGCATTCTGGTCTCTGTTGAGTAAACAGCCACAGTCTAATCATAAGCAGAAAATGTGCCATTTAAGATGCAAATGTTACCAGAATAGTCTAAAGTTACCTGAACAGTCTTAAAATACCTGAACAGTCTTAAGATACCTGAATAGTACGGATAGTAACATTTAGCCTAGGAAAAGATGCAAGGATAAAAATAGGCCAGATCATATTCTTTTTCACTCACTCACACCATGTCTGCCACTTCCTGTCTGATTGTGTGTATGTCTGCATATGTGTTACCTAAGGTGCTAGTGCTGCTTGATGTTACCCCAGACCAGTCAATGGTGGACGAAGGTGTTGCTCGCGAGGTGATCAACCGCATCCAAAAATTACGCAAAAAGGTGAGTAGTATGGTAGATATCAATAGCAGTTAATGACTGTTACACTTCTATATGCTATATGTAGCTTTTCAAACAAAGAAAGAATGAATTATCTTCTGAGATAAAGAAAGGATGGATTGACCTCTACAATCTTTATGCTGTTCTTCCTTGGTTCCCATTTTCCTATAGATCTTCCTATAGAATTAGTTTTCTTGGGGTTTGTGTATGGAGACAGAGCATTACAGAACCTTTTCATTATTTTTATTCATTTAAAATAACATACATATTTCAGGATGCTCAATCACATCTCACTCTGGGTGAACTAGAGAGAGTTGTCATTTTTACAGTATTGCTTTTTAAGAAGTGTTTTTCAGTATCATTACTAAACTATTGATTTCAATACTCAAAGAGAAAACAACAGCAACAGCAAAAAAGTTTCTATCCCATTACTGTTGCTGGGGAATGTGTTGCTGAAGAAGGGGGCAGGGAATAAGGGAGTGAATATGGCACCATTGGCTGCCTGCCAGCCTTGAATTCCTGTTCTTATTGAAAATCTCAAATCTGCCGGAATTTTTCCATAGCAGGGAATTAGGTTTATTTTGTTTCCAGACATATCCTGTGATGAGTACAGGACAGGTAACCAGGGGGCATTGACTCCTGAGGCGCTTCACATAAATATAGAAAGGGGAGGAATGAGGTTAACCCTTGGGGCATGGGATTGGATCTGAGCCTTGGAAGGGGATTGTTACATGGAATGTGCAAAAAAGCAATACAAGGATCCTACATTAATTGAGGCAAGTTAGTGTGTGTGTGTGTGTGTGTGTGTGTGTGTGTGTTGCCTTGAACTGGACAGTAATTGCTGGCTTGGTGGATTAAGGGCAGATGAGAGTCTTGGAGCGCATCAAGGTTAAGGTGTTCTTATTAGTGTGGTAGCCAGAGCTGTGGGCACCTCTACCATATGCAGGGAGAGTGAATATGGAGCTGCTGGAGTGTTGGAGAGGTCAGGAAGTGATCATTAAGAGATAGATAAGTGATGTCCTGCCAATTTACTCTGAATGTTTTGATCTGCTGTCATTGCAGCACCAGATACACAATCATCACCCTGCATATGCTTTCTTCTACAGCAGCTGCTCTCTGCAGAACCACGTTTCATGAACAAGAACGCAGTTTAGAGACCTCCGTGGTTATACAAAGTGCATTTATTTAACAATAAATGTGTATTTCATTTCATTTTTTCCCATCATTTTGCTTCCTTTGATTCCCAGGGCCACCTTGTCCCCTCAGATGAGATCACGGTGTACTACAGCTGCAGCCTGGAGTACCTGGATAAGGTGATCCAGGCCCACACAGACTTCATCCTGGCCACCACCAAGGCTCCACTAAAAGCCTACCCTGTGCCCAAAAGCGCCAGTGTCATCATTCAGGAGCAAACTAACGTAAGGCTCAGGCCCACCCCCTACACATGCTCATGCTGTCTTGGAGAGATCACATGCATTCAGACAAATCACACACAGCCAAATGTAATCTTATGCTTCACTGGGAAATTATATTACACTGGTGTATTAGCAAAATTGTTACTCTGTTTTGTATTGTGTGTAGCTGAAGGGTGCAGACCTCGATCTGACCATAGTGAAGGGAGCTGCAACATCACAAGTTCCCCTGAATGGGCCAGCCTGCGCCTATGTTAACCTCAAAGTTCATCTAGCCAACAAGGAGCAAGGTACTGTGCTACTGTAGATTTAAGAGATGGAGCAGCATTTTTCACCTTTTAACAGAACTCTGACTTAATCGGTTGTTTCTCGAGTCACAGTTTTAGTCATAGACTCTATCCTTGTGATAAATTCAGTGTTGACAGATGGAGAAATGACTTCTATATACCATTAGTATTTTATAAAAGCCTGTCTTTATTGTGAATGTTGCCCTGTAGGCATATTAATCAACCAGTTGTGACAGCAAGACAGCAACACATTCTTATCCAATAGACTTCTTTGATTTTTTGTTTCTAGAGGGTGTTGTACTTCTAGAGAATCCCAAAGGAGACAACAAGCTTGATGTGGAAAAGCTTAAAGTGGTGTGCCAAAGCATCTTTGGACAGCAGAACTCCTCACTTGCAGTTTTCAATGGGAAAAGTGGTAAGGCTGTCAGTTTCACTATGTAAAATGAGATTTTAAAAGTTTTATATTGACTGTCATGCCACAAACTTTGAATGTCTGACAAAGCTCAGGATCAGCTTGTGTGACATCTGAGTGTTTGTTTTACGTGGACCTACTCTGTGCAGAACATTGTGTGTATTTTTAAACTTTAAACAACATTTTCAGTTTACAGTTACAGACTAGTCTGAAATGAAATGTGCTTTTGTGGATTTGAAACGTTCTCTGTGGGCCCTTTTAAACTGCTTATTTTAAGCTTCACTTTAGCCTCACACATTTGCCCAAAGGACAGTATCAGATGTTTGTTGCTTTCAGAAAAATAGCCAGTGTTTTTTTAAGCTTGAGGGATGATTTCTTTTGCAGGTCAGGTCAGTAGTTGGGTAGTTGACTCTGTGGAATGTGTGTGATCAAATTGGCTCTCTACCTTGCTGTGTGTGTGTGTGTGTGTGTGTGTGTGTGTATGTGTGTGTAAATCATGTGGAGCTGCAATTCCCCCTCCTCCCCTTCAGCTCCCTGCCTATTGCCTTCAACACTCAGCTTTTCACTGGCTCCTCTTGACCACACACAGCTCTCGCCTGCTAGTCCCACAGAACAGTGGGCCAAATTTGCAAACTGGCAGCTAACACTAACTGATGGGGGCACAAAAAACTGAAACTCCCTTGCCCTTCATCAGTTAGTGTTGAGTAGCATTTCGCTATTTGGTCTACATTGCACCAAATTCTGTGATTCTCATACCTACTGACAGCACCCGGCAACATGAAACAACAGAGCTACAGGTCGATATACTCCAGACAATCCCTTTAACAGGACTGATTTCAGAATCATATATTCTGCCAAAAAGAAATGTTTAAAACTGTCCCTCAAAGTTTTGGGAAGGGGAGGGAGAGAAAGAAAAAGGTGAGAAGAAGAGTGTAACAGTAGTTCATCTTCAGTCTGTTACTTCATCTTGGCGTGTCAGCCACAGTTTCTTCAGAAGGACTCTAGGATTTGTTTTCGTAGGCTTGTTTTTCAAGTGCAGACTTTAGGCATACAGTCTGTCCCAACATATCAGAGGACTCATTAGTCACAGCTTAGATGCTGACTAACCCAGTCATTAATTACTGTAAAGTAAAGGGTGTTTCATTGTACATGATATCACCGTCTGTGGATTCATTTACATGTAGGAGAAGTGCTTCCCTCTGGGATTCACATTGGGACCAGATACACATTTGTCCAGTTATTGCTCAGTAAATGCAGATGTAGATCCTCTGAACAAAACTAGATTATTGTCTTGTATGTAATGTGTTTTTGATGTATTTGTGTGTGCTGTTTCAGAGCTAACTGGCAAAAGTGACCTCTTCGCACTGAGTGGGAAGACTCTGTATGTGTCCACAAATGGCGTCCCAAGTGAGGCTTCCAGCTCAAACATCTTACTGTGTCCCTATGTCAACCTCCAGCTTGTCAATGCCCAGCCTGCAGGTAAGTCCTCCAGGTCACTGCCATCACCTCGGTTTAACTAAGGCTTCACTTCCTGTTTTAGATTGTGAGTGTATGGGAAAGAGGGAGAGCTGCAAACATGACTGGTCATCTCAACTGAAATGAATGTTTCTTGTAGTTTGCGATGCCAGTGAAAACTGAAACAGTACTGCAACAGTGACATTTATAATCTGACCTCCAAAACAAGATCACTGTTGGGCATCTATAGATATCCTTTTCCAGCCAATATTCAGTTTCCTTAGTAATTAGGAGTTATGGAAGAAATTAGCAAATTATGCCCTCTGTGTTCTTCCTCTTATGTCTTACTACTGTTACCCACTGAGGTCACTAGTATAATTTTACTTTTCCTTTCTCTCAGTACCACTATTAATTACACACACAGTCTGAGTAGTACATGTATTCTGTCATTCAAATGCATGAGCCACATATGAGTTGTTGTTTGGTTAGCTGGCTGCTGGTGCTCTGACTCTCCCCTGGCCTTCCTGTGCTGTAGAATGCCAGAGTGGGGATATGGGTACCCTGCTGCTGGCCAACCCAGTGGGCTGCAATGTTCTGAACCACAACAGCCTCCTCACAGAGACTGGTAAGGTGTTTGGACTCTCGCAGTCGAAGACTCAAGCTCTACCTGGATGAAGACCTCACACAAGGTATGAGGGAAATCAACAAAATCAGATAGCTACACTGATAAATGTTATTGATGTAGTTCAACATTTAGATGTTAGGAGAGGAATGTGTAAGGAAAGCGCAACTGTCAGCTTGTAAGGGAGTCGCACTCATGCCTTTACTGAATCACTGTAGAGTTGTGGCATGGGTGTTCCGTCTTGCTGAAGGATGTGTCCATTAACATTCAAGGATATTTCACAGGATGTGTGATGACCAGGGTCATTACAAGACCATAATAATCCTCCTCAATGGCCAAGCTGAGTTCAGAGAGGCTTTAAACCTCTTATTTTTGTCAGAATGTAGCAGGTGAATCTACTACCCTAGAATGATGTAATGTATAAAAAGTTTAATGATAATTTAATGAAAATAATAATTGTAATAATTTGCTTACCTCATCTGATTTAAAAATCTGATTATCATCATAACCAAATCCCATTTTTTTATTATAATAGATTGTTTCATCCATATCAGTCAGAAACATCAGTCTTTCCAAATATATAGCTGGAGGTCACAGCACCTGATCTGTGGGGAAAGTATGCCACTGGATAATCCATTGTCTCAAAAAGTTCTTAAATATTGTAAGACAGTTTGATAATTTGTCACCTGATGGTTGTGAAACATTTGATGCATACTATACTTGTCATTCCTTTTTATCTCATTCGCTGTACTTGTTTACATATGTTTCTTATATTTATTATGTTCCTGTGTGTTTAGTGTGAGGGTTAATGCAGCTTAGCATCATTCCTGACGCCCTCAGACTAGACTGGTTGAGTGCCTTCTGGAACCTCATTACAAAGATCCTGTCACCTGTGTCTCAGCCGACATATCAGAGGATTTTGAAAAACAGTGACAAAGGTGTTGTTTAGCTGGCTGGTCAGAGTGGGAGTAAAAGCATGTTATGTAGGCTGTGAAGGAAGAGTCCCTTTCTCCTGTCAGACCTGAGGGACAGGCTCCCGTTTCATTTCCCATCTGCTTTCAAAAGACTAATGATGTGCACTGTCCCACTCACTTTATTTTTACCTAGGATTCTGCCACCTTACACATATTCCTGTCCATCCAAAGTTGCATTCATATTAAGCTTAGCGTCTTTGCAGTCTCTTTTTTTGGTCTGAAAACCAAACAAGAAAATGAGTCCTCAGCTGTTTAATTATTTAGCACACCTGTGTGGTTAATTGGCTTCAATAATGTCCTTTTCTTTCAGAGCTCACAGATCAATGTCCTCTGAAGACGTTGAACACCAAAACTGTGTATGTTTGGGTGCGGCCTACAACAGCTGAAGCCTGAGGATGAGGGAAATGAAAGATGTCCACCTTCAATTTTAAGAACACTGTACAATTTGTCATGATGCTTACGAATAATGCAAAAAGCCTCTATTCTTCCTATGTATCAGGTCAGAACGGGTTTTTGGCACTTTAAGACTGAACTGTTTAGAGGGTGTGGGATCCTTTGTTCTTAGGAGCAGGAGCAAGACAAACTCAAAGGGAAAAGTCAGTCATCATGTGAACAGTGAGGACTACAACCATGCCAACAACAGCAGAGCAGGTGTTGTATTTGTAACTGAAGTGTTGAGGGTTGTGTACTGTATGTGATGTTTTACTTAAAGGAACTGACTGTTGCTCTCTTAAAAAAGCCTCACAAGACTCCTTGATTTTCCAAGCACATTCTCAAACAAGTCTTTTCCCAATAAAATATGATTTATCTTTAGAGACAACCCAATAAAGAACTTTGAAATTTAATCTTTGCTTTCTTTAAAACCAACATTTTACCATTGTATCTGATTAAGAAAGCACCAGCCAAATATGCTTGCATAAGGAAGCCTGTAAGTGACTTGAAGTGACTATCCAGAATCTCCGGTAGGAAAAAGCTCTCCATCTGCTATGAGCGGCTAACTAAGCAGGCATTTCTTGGCCTTTCCTTTATGGTTTTGTTTTAGCAAGTCACTATTTCTATGAGAGGTCTGCCCAGCAGTTTGTCCCACTCTACAGTTGGTGGTGCTGTTGCTAAGGTGACATGGGTCTTGCTGGATTTGCATCCTTGGTGCCTCGCAGATAAATCAAGCCCATCAGCCTCCACTCTATCAGACAGCCCCTCATCATAGTCCAAGAAACATGATTTAATAGCTGCAGCTGAGACTCTAGGTGCTTGGTGTCTGCATGTCTGGCACTGCTTCTCCTCCAAAGTCCTGCTAAAGGTCAGGCTCTGTTCCCCGCTGCCGTTGCAGTCACACTGAACAAAGATGCTTGTCTGTTGTTTGAAGGGAACATCCTTGAATAGCAATGACTTGGCCTTTCTGTGCCACTGTGGCCTGTACCGCATCGTGTGCATATTAAACACACCTTGCTCCATCTGCTTGTGCCTCACCAGCATGCGCGCCCACACACACACTCACTCTAAGACTCACACTCGCTTTGTGTCTACTCTCCATCTGAGGATGCTCCGCAAGGGAAGAACCTAGGTCAGCTGACCATCTGCTGATTTACACACATATATACACATCTTACGCTACCCATCCTTGGTTGCAAGCAGTTTTACAGAGAAATGTAACTGCTGTTGGATCCCAGCCTGAATTTACTATGCTGACGCATACTGTACGACAATTGAAACTGCAACTTGAGCTCAGTTATGCCAACAATATGCCAAATAGGTTTGCCCTTCAGAGACATTAGGTGCTTCTAGCTTCTCCAAAATGGTTTGAGAAATCATTAAGATCTGATGTTGGGCATAGTTCAAATGTCATTTCTGAAAGTTGGGTCTAGATTTACTACTCTAATTTATCCTGAAAATCTTAACGTGTACAATACAGACTTGAGGAGAATATTTTTCAGTATTTTCTACAAAGGAATATAATGCCATTTCCTCAAGTGTTCTAGGATGAAAGTTCACAGAGAGCTTTCACGAGAACAAGATTCTACCTCCGGACTCTCCAATAGACTTAATTAACTGTCTAAGAAGACGGTCCTCAGTGAGTAAGACTAGCAAGTGGGGCTACTGAAGGTGAGTGCAAAGGGAACATCAGAACATAGCTCAGGTTCCTACCTCAATTAATGTTCAGCATGGAGCCATGTAATGAAACCTCTTGTTTTCAAGTTGATACTGTTAGGTCATCTACTGTAGCGTTCTTAATCTGTTCTGTTAATGTTTCTAAAGCAAAAACAGTCTTTCTAAGTCCCTGGCTGAGTGAAACAGTCCAGTGGCTTGCCCTGATTCTGGATGTAGGCTATAGCTACTCCTGGTTTAGTAGACCCGTCACAGTATGACGGGATGTGAATGTTGCCTGTGTTTTGTGAATCTTTACCATGTGCACATTCCGTTACTTTTTGTTTAAACATGGAAATACTAAGTTCAGCAAGAACTGTAAATTCTTGAAGATTGGGGCATCCAGAAAGTGCAACATTTATAATTGAAAATGAGACGCTGCATCTTTAAACGTTTAAACACACCATTATGCCTTTGTCAATGAAAACCTCACAGTGTGCGCTCCCTTTTCAGCTTCCCCCAGGCCCTGCATGTGTGGTACGTAATGGAAAAATCTAAGTAACTTAAATCTACTTTCAGGCCCCCTTGCCCTCTCTGACAGAAACCTTTACCCACTGGACGTTGCTCTTAGGACCACCTCACGCAAATAAGAAAAGAAAATAGGTAAGAACAAATTGGCACGGACATTGCAGCGATTTGCGGAGCTTGTTTCACTTGCGCTGCTGTTTGTTTGATTGTTTCCGTTCGCATACATTACGCACGGGCACGCTCAGTTAACCACACGTTAGGGTGCACCACTGCTCACCGAAATCTCTGGTGGGGTAAATATCTTTTTTGTGACGGCCATAGACTTACTCGAAAACTCATTATATCGCTATTTACTATGCAGTTTAGAATTTGGGAGTGGGGAGGAGTTGAGAGCCGTAAAAATCAGCATCATGTGCAACTTGGATTTCTGACCCTACCCGCCCTTCGGTCTCATGTTCCGTATCTGACAAACTGCCCTCCTATGTAGCGTGAGAGCCAAACTTGGCTAAGGTGTCAGGAGAATCTACCTGTAATTGGTTCGTAGGTGAATGGTATTTTAGGTTGCTTAATTGACTGATGTTTCAACAGCCTTATTATCAATACAAATTATCTTGGTTGATGGCACTTTACTAACTTACTAACATGTCACACTATAGCCTGCTAAAATGAAGTAGCCTAAACTTCAACTGGACAGATTAGGAGATGTTCCCTTTGTTTGTGCGGCTCCCGTACGAAGGTGTTCACGCACCACATAGCAACAGCATCCCTTCAGTGCGTCTCCGATAGAGGTGAACTACAGAGGTAAGCTTAAGCTATATATTATCATTTTACCACTTGTAGCCTATATGTTAGCGTTTGTATGTTGTTCTGCTTTTTGTCAGGCGTTATTAAGAGTTTACATTTTCGTCTTCCACACTGTCCAAAAACGGTGTTATAAGGATGGGACTCTTCATTAGGCTACCTGCCGTATTTTCTCGTCCTGACTTAATGTCGTCTCACGTCTGAAGGCGTGATGCGTCTCTACCCACCTCATACGCATTGCTCATCTCCGAAAGACAGCTGCGTCGTTAAAGGGGTTAAAGCTAATGTAAATTTCATTGCTGAGAACAATCGGTAGTTCTGAATTTCAGAAACCTAAAACCATGTGTCGTGGTTCTTTTCGGAGTGCAATTTAAAACTCACTCTTAAGTCATTGTAAAATGTCCGTAATGTAGGCTACAGAGATGTGATACTGGACAGTACTGTCTGGCTTTCTTGCCTAATGTCGTCTAGACATTCAGACGTAAACGTTATGCATGAGGCATAAAAGTTTTTACTAATCAACTAGCTTATCATAGCTTATCTTTTACCTTTTGTGACCTTTACAAGTCACCTCATTGATGAGCTTCACAAATTTGCACAATTTGCACTCCACTATGCTCATTTGAATATGACGGCCCATAATAGCCTACTATTTGGAGCTTTAAATGGATTTAATACAACAGTTTGCATGGCAATAGTCTTTTGAGCATGCATGCCCTCCCAACCTTATTTCCCTGTGAAACAAGGCCTGACCAGACCACAGTTATCACCATTATTACAGACAGCTCTACATATTAAGTGTATTATGCTCTATGACTAACTGTGGTTTAAGAACTGAGACAGCTTGGAGCGCTGTGAGATGTTATGGTGTTATCCATTTCATTCATGTTTCTTTTTCAGCTTTAAGTGTCCATTTTCTCCAAATAGGAAATGCTTTGGGGTGACTTGGCCTAAATTTGCATTTGGTTTACAGTGTGGATTGAAAACCTGTACCAATAGCGTTGATCCTCTTGGCATTGACAAGTTCTCTTTGGTAGAATGTGAGATACAAGTTCTGTATCTCATAACTCTAAGTCGTTTTGTGCATATGTATATGTACAGTGGGTAGAACAGTGGGTACTCCATGGTGTCGTAGAAGACTCATCCTGAAATAAAAATCTGAGCAATTTTCTTTTGGTTGAAATATGTTCAGCAATGTAGTGTCGTTGAATAACCATTTGAAGAGAACTAAAAACTAAAAAATTGAGATTTCATTATTTCATTATTTAGATATATTGATATATATTCAATATTGAAATTGAATTTGTGATTTAAATGTTTGTGGTGTATGAAAACAAGAACAGAGCAAGGGAGAATTGAGTTGTCCTTTATACAGAGGACGTGCCATAATAGCAAAGAATAATCTAATTGGGGTCTAGAGACCTTCATGAGGATTTTCTATTTGTGTCCATGTCTCTGACCACTCCCTCAGTTTTCCCTCGCCAACTCTGTTCTGCCCCTCCTCCCTCAGCAGTGGGACATGTTTTCCCTTTTAAGTGATGCATTTTGATTAACTTTGCCGTCCTTCTTGATGTTGATGTGGAATATGCCACAGAATGGTCTCTGTCCTTGACTTGCATACGTTTTGTCACTTTCAGGACACAGAGCATCTGCATTGTGTTTTACTTACTGTGAAGAAGTGATGAATGAATAGGCCGTAATTTAAAGACAACACAAAGTGTTTAATTCAAAGAACTGGCACACAAATTTTTCATGAGTGGCTCATTGTATCAGACACTCCTCCACCATTTACAGGGGGCGGATGGGATTCAACACAGTTTTCCTGACTGGCAAGTGGATGGCGTATGCAGTGCCGTATTTGTTATCAAATCAAATTAATGTGTGAAAATGCAGTTTCTTAGCTGTTGTCTAGTACAAATTGTTTGTAAATGTGACAATGAATGAGAGTTGGCTGAGAAAGACAGTGAAAAGCAATGGCTAAAGTTGTACATCCAACTGCTGATAGTCTTAGAAAGGTGCAAGTGACTTCTACCATGAATATGTCTGGCAGCATTATGGATGGTGTGTAATAGCCAATGGCCTTTTGGGGACATGGTATGACTGAGATTTAGCTCTCAGAATAGGTTTGGAATCGGCTTTGACTCTTTCATTAGTCAGCTCCTTGGCTGGCCATTTAATCCAAAGGAAATGACAAAATTCTGAAGCATATTAGAACAGTAGCAGGTTTTTCCCTTACTGTTGACATGTAGGTCAAGCCCCTCAACATACTGCAGCCTTGCACTGTTTAAGGCATGAATCCATCAGTCAATAACTACTACATGTTACACGTCTCGCATGGCAGAAACAAAGAGAGATTTATAACCGTTTCATATCACAAGTGGAAGAATTAACAGGTGGTGTTTCATGCAAGACCTGGTTAAGTTGTTTTATTCGTAATGACCTTATGCCTTAATCATACAGTGTTGTAACAACCATGGGATGTTTTTCTACCTGTTATAAAAAATAGTTTGTTCTAATCCTAGTTTACTCCTTGGACAACCTCAATCCAGTGATATCCAGTTGAAAA
This sequence comes from Tenualosa thibaudeaui, assembly GCA_027481765.1. NCBI lineage: Eukaryota > Metazoa > Chordata > Actinopteri > Clupeiformes > Clupeidae > Tenualosa > Tenualosa thibaudeaui. The sequence goes on from JAIFZK010000003.1 coordinate 58,368, forward strand.
AAAACTGTGGATTATGCAGACTCAGTTTGTCTGTGTAGACTAGCTGTTGTAGCTAAGACAACCACAAAATAGTAAGATTATTTAATATAATTCAACAATTTTGATTCACAAAATACTATCCTTGTAAATGACAATATATCATCAGTCAAATCAAGTGTTGCTTTGGTGTGTAGCACTTAGAATCAAACCTCTTATTCTGGTATTCCTGCTCCTTATTAATCAACTCAAGATTACTTGTCCTCCTCATACTCTACTACTGCTACTACCACTAATACCCCTACTACTGCTACTACCACTAATACCCCTACTACTGCTACTACCACTAATACCCCTACTACTTCTACTACCACTAATACCCCTACTACTTCTACTACCACTAATACCCCTACTACTGCTACTACCACTAATACCCCTACTACTTCTACTACCACTAATACCCCTACTACTGCTACTACCACTAATACCCCTACTACTGCTACTATCACTAAAACCCCTACTACTGCTACTACCACTAATACCCCTACTACTTCTACTACTACTACTACTACTTACTGCTACTACCACTAATACCCCTACTACTACCACTAATACCCCTACTACTGCTACTACCACTAATACCCCTACTACTGCTACTACTACTACTACTACTACTTACTGCTACTACCACTAATACCCCTACTACTACCACTAATACCACTAATACCCCTACTACTTCTACTACTACTACACCACTGCTACCACCACCACATACCCTACTACTGCTACTACCACTAATACCCCTACTACTTCTACTACTACTACTACTACTACTTACTGCTACTACCACTAATACCCCTACTACTACCACTAATACCCCTACTACTGCTAGTGCTACTACTTCTACTACTACTACTACTACTACTACTACTACTACTACTACTACTACTGTCAATGCTAATACCAATAATAAAAATAAATGTAGATGTAAATGTAGAAGGAAACCAGGGCACTCTTCTAATCCAAAATTATAAAAATGTATTTTGCATGGCTCTTTCAAATAGAAATGGCTTAGAAACATGAGCTGGGGCACCTTTGATTAGTAGTTGTATATATATCAGTGGCTTGTAAAGAATGAATGCTTATATGTACATTTCACAGATTGGCTCCACACACATGGGTTTTTCTTAATGCTTACTTGTGTAAATACAATAAATGAGCTCCACACATGAGAACATTTATATGAGCTGGCTGTCTGCCAAGAATTCAGCCAGGCTAATCACTTACAGAAACTCAGCATCTCAAGCCATACCTGCATAATGTCAAGTATTAGCTGTTTTTAAATGCTAAAAAAGTTAATTGATTGCGACATCTTGATCAAATGCTTTGCCATATATCCATATAACTATAACCATAGAAATGTATTGTAACATATCTGAAGTCAAGTCAACTATAGTAATTTGCATACATATCTACAAAACATGTCTGCACAGACTCAGTTCAAGTGAGGGAAAGACTCAGGTAATGAGATGCACAACAACTGAATATATGCTGCTGATGCATGGATAAGTGTTGCTTAGTTTATGTGCTTGTATTCAGATTTGAAAGCAATACCATGTATTTCAGATGTAGTTTCTATGAATAGAAGTGCAGAGGTGGCACAGACTGTTCTTGTTTGAAACCATGATGTGTGCACTGCAAATTTTACGTTTGGACGTAATTGCAGCTGTATTGTACGTGGAGATTGACCGACATGTGTTGTGATCTTTGCTGCTTTGCTCTTAACAGAGAACAGAATTAGTTTCCTGCTGTGATGGCTGGGCCACTGATTGTAGCCTTAAGAGTTTTATGTTTGTCCCATTGCCGCTCTACTTCCCCAAAGGAGTAGAACTATTTTATCACAGAACCCCTCTCTTGCTCCAGTCCTTTCGATTGGCCTCCGTGAAAAACTGTCCCATCGCTGTTTATTTTAGCCAGCCTTCTTATATGTGACTTGCATGTAAGCTTGCATGTAAAACCGGTGTGTGAAAGCTCTCTTAACGAGATGTTGTTATGGCCTTTTGAGTTGCATATTTTATACATCTACAATTTGTATAGTTGAGTAGCCTATATGTTGACCTTTAAAAACTAGGGATATATTGGCTCAGTAAGTGTTTAAAAGTTAAGAGCTTTTGTCCCAGTACGACTTCTTGGAAAGCAGATATTTGCCCCACTTGTGAAATTTTTCTTGTTTTCCTTTTGTAAAGGGATTAAGAATTGTTATTTGATGTGTATTATGATTATGTAACGAGGGATTTTATTAGTGCAGACGCTGGATAAGTCACACATGTAACCTGTGTAAACTTCTGTGCGGACTCGAGACCCCCAAGGCCTCTGAGCAATATTGTTCAAGCCATGGTTTATTGAAATAATTGCAGTATGGACGTTTTTAGTTGACACTCTTAATCATCCACTCCTTTTACTCTCATCTGTGTTGTGTGTGAAGCTTAAATGCTGTGAACCAGTTCTCTCTGAGGAGTTGCTGGAAATCTTCTCATAAGGTTTCCTCTCTCTGTCTCTATAGCCATAGTTGCTAGGATGGCATAATGCACATGGAAAAAATCCCCTCACAGCTGAAGAAACAAAAACAAGTTTATTTTTACCACAGAGCTAAACACAAATGCTGCTTGGCCAGAGTGACTTCATCTCTTCAGTAGTTGCTTTGAATGATTATCTTCTGTTTGTTGCTTAGTTGGACTGAAAGCATGAGCATGATGTTTGTCATTTTCTTTACTTTTTGTCACCAGTCATGAAATAGACATAGACAGACATTATATAACTTCTATAAATTCTGTGAAATGTACACATGCACGTATACGTAGCATGTTTTGCAGTACATCAAGTTGTTTGCATACACTGTGTGTAGATGTGTGTGAAACAAAGTTGTGGTTACAGTTGTCTTGACCACAAAAAGGGCCCTGTCACCTTAAGACAAGGCCTCCCCTGGGAGGGCTGTAGACTCCTGTAGTGCCTGCAGCTGGACAAGTCTGTGGGAGTTTGTTGTCATGGCAGAGATGTACAAGTATGCAGTTGCACTGCAATGGCTCCTTGCTAGGAAAAGACAATCATCAAAAAATGATAATCCTCATAACATTTTCATGCTGCTTGTCTGGCAGATGGTTAAAAGCTCATGTTTGAGCCTTTGCAAACGAAAACACCAATTAGCAGCATGATTGTGATTTACTGCAACAGAGGATTTGTTCTCTTATTAGTTACCAGGTTATCTTTGAGTCATTTCTCTGATCAAAGCATGTGTCCACCTCTTGTTATTGGTAGTTCGTACTTGAATGGGTTTCCCAAAACCATAGTCAGTAACTTTGTTGGTTGCAATACAGTTTCCCATTTCTCCACAGCTCCTGGGATCTGTGTGTATTAGTTGTATCAGTTGTACCCATCCTGCCTGTTTGGTTATGGTGCAGTAATATGTACAGTACTACTATCTGGCTGTCATTTTGCTACTCAGTTGTATTGCCTTAGCATAGAAATGAGCGAATGCAGAGATGAGTGAACATTTACATCTGGATTGGGCATGTGCATGCCTCATCAGAGATACAGACTGGGCCGAAACTTGCTTTTCATCAGTTGATGCAGCACACAGCTGACAGGCCATTGAGAATTTACTGCATGCATGTTAGGTGGCACAGAGCCACATGCTTCCACTCATGCCTATAAATGTTATACGACACTTTGACCTTGAGTTGTGTACAGTAAAGATCTGTTGCCATCTGGTGCTGACATCTCAACCTCTATTATTCAAGCCAGCGCTGCTACCTACCAAATGCTACCTATCGTGAACCCTACTCAATGAGCACCTCAGCCATGATTAACAGGCTTGATCACTAGGGTAAGTGTACCCATTAAGCCCATTAAAATGTATTATTTTATAGTTGTAAATTAGGTGAAAAAACAAAAATAGGTGAAAAAACAAAAATAATGTTTTTTATCAACACTTCCACACAAGAAGTGTTGATAAAAACCAGTTAAAGTGAGGAAATCCCCATTGAAATACATTGAAGTGGGCTTAAATGGGCTATAATGGGCTTAATTGGTGCCTTACTGAGTAGTAGTTAAAAATGACAATATACTCCTCTCAAAATGTTTACAGAATCATGCAGGAAGCCAAAATATAATCTAAACTGAACATGAAATTTAACATTGCTTTGCATACATTTATGCATATGAACTTATTATTCCTCAAGGCTTATGTTGGCTGTAGTTTCTGGCACTGTACCATTTAAGCCTACCTTTAAAAATTTGTAGATTTTGAATTTGAGATATTCAATTCTCTAAAGGGATAAAAAATGTGTTGATGTGTAGATTAATGACATATCAATTACAAAACATTCATTATACACACCTGACATGTTTAATTTTTTGCCAGTGTAGCACTCAACAAGGCTTGTGGTTTGACTGACAGATTAGCTTTGTGCACTAGCGCATAAAAGTCATCTTTTCAAATGTAGAAAAATAGCTTCAAATGACAAAGTATTATGTCTTAATATACAAATATTAAATCATTTACCTCTCATTTTTCATAAAATAAACAGACATGGGTGTTATCTCAGACCATGTTAGCTTGTTCAGGTTATTTAAGTAAATTTTCAAATCAGTCATTTATCTTACACCTACTGTAATCACTCAAATATAACTGGGATGGAATGACTCATACATCCTGGCAACCTTAGATGATGTCATTGTATCTATGGCTCTTCTGGCCCTTGTGCCCAATTTTTCTTAAGAAATACCTATTGCCCTACTTTGAGGAAAGTTTTTGTGCCATCTAATTATGATAAAAGCAAAATATACTTTTTTGAGCAAAAACAAGATGGCATAAAAATTTGAATAAATGCATTACGGTCACATGACAACTATTGTCCTGGTACACTATCCTAAATGTTTATATGGCTGAAACTTGTTTATTTATGCTTAGAAACAGTTGTAGTATGATATGGCATACAGTTTTCACAGCTGTCAGCAATAGTAATGAATCAGGAGGTTATTAACTTAAATGTCCTCATACCAGGACATTGAGACTTAAATGTGTGCTTCTGGAAAGAGTCCATGCAGATATCTATGTTGGTGGTGTGCACTGTTTATGAGTATGTGTGGCCACTTACCAATGCAGTTTTTGAAAAGTCCACTCATCAACCATATTGTGCATTACCTTAACATTAGCCTACATGTGTGTCTGTATGCGTGGCTGCAGTTTGCTATTGACTAGCTCATTCAAGGGTAACTGGACTTTAAAATATTTTTGATCTATTAACTGGTTGTGGATGTGCAGAGCACTAATAATATTGACAAAAGTTGCGTGCAGATGAAATTTCCCAGTGTCCTCTACAGCTACCATATTGCAATGCATCTAATGACATTTCTGTGTACTTTTGGTATTTACAAATGTCATGGGGGTACTCAAATAAGGAATAAACCCAACTGAAATCATGTACATCCCCAGCTGTCTGAATTGCACAAAGGAGCTAGATTTAAGTGATATAGATTGAAGGGTAGAAGGAAGGGTTATAAAGAAAATGGACAACACTGGAGTAAAAAAATGTCAAAAAGACAGTAAAAATTTCTAATTTCTGTTTTATTCTAACCCCACTCATGTACAAATCTGTGGAATTCAATGAAATAGCCAAAAGTGATCACTATTCACATCTTTCAATTTAAATTTTGGGGGGTGGGGGGCGTTTTTTAAATGTGTTTTTTTTCAAGGCGTTTTTTAAATTCTGGGGGCCTAGCAGCCTAGCTAGACATTATTTCCACAAAAAACAACTTGAATTTACTGTAACATTTACAACATTTACTGTAAATTTCTTGGCTATCAACCAAAGATTGGCTGGCTGAGTTTGGTACATTACCTCACTTTCTGTTTGGTGGCTTTACTGTTGTTTTCGATTGGATATACATCACCCTCCACAATTACTGGTACCACTGGTAATGTTGGCTAAAAATACTGTAAAGGCTGTTAAAAAAAATCTCTAAGTCATTTCTTATAGATGTCTTTTGGATGAGATGTTAAACTGAGGTCCTGACACAGTGGTCATAAAAGATCCTACTGTACTTGTCACAAAGAGTAGGTGGTTCCCCGGTGTCCTGACTAAAGTCCTAACCTGGCTAATTCAGTCTGGCCCCCTAATCATCCCCCACTGTAATTGTCTCACTTATCCGTTCCCTCAATCTCCACCTCAAGCTGATTTGTGGTGAGCATTCTAAGCATAATGGCTGCTGTGCATCACCCAGGTGGGTGCTACACATTGGTGGTGGTTAGTGAGGTCCCCCTCCACTGTAAGCACTTTGGGTATCTATGCTGTAGAAATGTAAGTAGTAATATTTTCCTTTTTCACATAATAAATACATTGACGAAAAACAACCTTAAAGAGAATTAAATTTATTCTGATAAAGAACATTGCATTTACATTTACATTTAGATTTATGCATTTAGCAGACACTTTTATTCAAAGCAATTTACAAAAGAGGATAACATTCAAGCTACAACACAATGAAAATACAGAGATTAAATAAAGAGAGATTAAGTATAAGAGGTTAAGTGCATTCCTGGTATTCAGAAATTCAAGACAGGAGATATTCTTCAAGAGTTTTTTGAAGGTGTGAGGGTATCTGTTGATCTGGTAGCACTTGGAAGGTTATTCCACCAGCATGGAAAAACACATGAGAAGAGTCTGGATTGACCTGCGCGAGGTGTTTGCAGTGCTAGATAATGTTCCTTGGAGGAGTGAAGTCACCCTGTAGGCCACCATTAATGCCTTGAATTTGATGTGAGTGGCTAAGGGTAGCCAGTGGAGTTCAATAAACATTGCATTAAAGAAATAAATATTTTTGTCCCAAAAACACACGTGTCACAGTTATTGGAACCTCTGCAGTTTGTACATTGTAAATCTCTCCTTTTCCAATAATACAAGAGTAAGCCATTTCCTTTGACATCCCACAAAGCTGGAGAACAGAAGAAATTGGTCTGAGACACTTTCTCTTCACAGAATCTATCCAGGTTATGAATATTCCTAGGTCCTCTCTGGTTTATACTCCTCTATAGCTCAACACATTAGTTCACTATAATGCTAAGATCAGACTGAGACAACCATGTTGTTTTTGTGATCAGTAAGCTATGTTTTTATTTATATGAACTTATGTTTTGGTTAAATAACCCGTTGAATGAGCTAAGCATGGCCCACTTTTATTAACCTGACATTGACAGATCAATATTTTTGATGAAGTATTTTATGGAGGACATGATGGCATCCACCCTAATGAGATTCCTAGAGCCTTTGAAATTAAAACATCACAGACTGTTCGCCGTAACTACCAGCGGGCAGGGGGCTATTTTCTGTATCGTCATTCTTGTAGACACCTAAACCACCATGAGTCACAAAGCTCAGTTTTCATCCGTCATCCGAGACCAGACTCAAGTACTACAACACTGGGGACAGCCAACAGATCCTAAACTGATGAGACCCTAACTGTAAGGCACTGCAGACAGGGTCACTGAGTGCTGTAAGATTATTAGAAGAAAGTGACCTCTTCCAGGAAACATTATCCAACAAGGCACCTTCCAGTGATCATGTTCTGGTATTATATGAGGTTGTTGTGTTTCTACCTGGCTTCATCAATTAACAATGGCAGCTTGGGTCAGATCAATAATTTAACTCACTTGCTTTTGTGGAAATGCACATGCTATGTAAATAGATGTTTGTTTTTTTTATTGTAATGTCATTGAACAGAGTGCAAGGAAAATTAGATGCCTCTTATCTGTCTAAGTAAGGGATGATGTTTATACTTGGCTAACTGTAGAGGTGCATTATTATAGATTCATACACAAAGTGACAAGACTTTTCCATATGAATAATGTCAAGCATGAAGCAGTATAATGTACTTCATGAAGATGCTGCAGTCAATGGAGTAAATTTGCATTTAGCTTTATCTTTATATTCAATGTTTGGTGCCTCTCGTTCACAGAAGCCTGGCCCTGTTCTGTTCTGTTCTGTTCTGTATATAGACCTTTTCGAATAGAACGTCATCCCAAGCACTCACTTGATGGAAGGCTGGGTCACTTGCCAACCAAAACAACTGGGTATTATGGGTGTGAGAATTAAAAACATCTCCTTTAGGTCCCAGGCCTTTTATGGGGCTTGGATTCTTACTAAAAAGTAAAAATTCACACTAAAAAGATATTTTATGGGTGTGCTCATCTCATAAATAGCCAAGAGGCTGAAGAGCTTTGCAAAGATATACAGGGTCCCTCCGAAAAAAAAAAAAAAAAGTTTAAAATTTAGTCTAAGCAGAGAAGCAGGAAATGGAACCTTCCAGCCTGTCTCTGTCAGCATCCATCAAATATTAGCCTATGGTAGCCTATGATAGCCTATGGTAGCATATGGTCATACTGTATATTATGTGTTCCCTTTGTTCTTTATATTTGCACCCTGGAAACAAAGAGAAGAACAAAGATTAATTGCTTACTTTTTCTCTTTCTGTCTCTTTCTCTCTCTCTCTCTCTGAGAGTGTGTGTGTCTGTGTCTGCATCTGTGTCTGCCTTTGAGTAAGAGTGTGTCTCTGACTGTGCTTTAAATAATCAAAGGATGTCTGTCTACCTCCAGCTCCCAACTTCAGCACCCAATAAGTCATGAAATGTGCACTGTCCTAACTGTCCTATTTAGTATAATACAATGTTATTTACTGAGCATAAAATCAGTAGACAGCTTTGGAGTTATGCTCTATTTGACATCTTTTAATAGAGCATGGGAAAGCAATCTTTCTATCACTTCATTAAATTCATCCTACTTGTGCGTGATTGCTCTATTCTTAGCATCTCAATGTCGAATGAATGACAAGATACAAATCAGGTCGACAGGAATCTCGCTGGGATCCTAAGCAGGTGGAAGAAACAGGAGTGACGGAAGGGTTGGTGCTGGGGGATGGGGCTGAAGCATTTATTTCACGCTGACTGAGGTGTGAAATTAAAGGAGATTATGCCAATCAAATAGAGGACACTCCTTCCAGGATGGAGTCTGACTTCACTCCCACATGTGAGCTGCTGCTCAGGCTCCTTTATGCCTCTGCTCCAGTGTGGTCCAGCCCCCCACTCCCCGTCCTGCCGTGTCACTGAAGGTCACTGTGCTATGGGCTCTCTGGGAAAGTAGTCGTTGTGCTCTCCCTGTGTGAGAACCAGGAGACTAACTCCAGCTCCCCTCACATTCAGCACACAGCCATATCCAGAGGAAGTCACTTGGCGCACACACACACACAGACACTACAAGGAGAGAGCTCTTACTTCATTATAACCATCGTAAATTGTGGAAGATGAGAGATTACAGCATGCTTTTCTTTGTTCTTTGGGTGGAGGAGGTAGCAGGGCTAAGGGTATAGGAAGATTAAAGGTACTAAAGAAAAATCATCCAGATTCTTGCCAGCTTGTTATGATGATGTATTGCAAGGCTTTTTAGTCTATCTGTGGGTTTGCTATATGAATTGGGCTGATATGAATCATACTGTCCAGCATTGAAGTGAGAGTTTCTTCTTTGTTTATGCTTACCATCTTGTATCTTATGATGACAAGCCTTGCCTTCTGAGCCACCGTGAGACTGATGGTTGTCACGGTCAGACATATAAATCCGTCTCCAAGTATGGAAAGAGACACGGCAGCACGTAAATTTTGCATGATTTCCGCAGAAGTGCTATGTGATATGCATTACTTCACCTCTGACAAGATGCTCTGAATTGTCTTCCTGCTTGTATTCTGTTATCCAGTTTGACTACTCACATTAATCATGTCAGGACTCTCAAGTGACTTGTGTTAATTGAGGTCAGGGGTCTAGTATGTAGGCCACAGTCTTGCAAGTGGGTGGATAGAAAGCACACATTAACCAGGCTACTGGTGCCCACTACAGAAGGGCCGTCCCTCAGGACTGGTCATGTTAAGGTTTAAGGGCAGACTGTTGGGATACTTTTCAGTAGAGGGCAGTGTTTGCCTTAAACTAACAATCCCTAGAGCATGTCAAAGTTCTGGCTCCCTCCCAAGCACTCAGGTCTCTATGGTTGTCCTTGTATCTAAGGAGTTGACATACGACCATGTTCGGTTGCAGAATGCAGATATGGTGCAAATGCATATGTTTGGAAAAGCATTAACTACATGTGTCTGAAGATAGGGGCCAATTTCAATGGGCTTTGAGTACAACTGCCCTATTTAATATCAAATGCACTTAGAGTAAAATGTGCCTGGCCACTGATAATTGAAAGGATGGCTCATTGTGCTTGGTCTTATTGTCTGTTTTACAGTTGCTCGTCTAAAGCTAAGAGCCCTCCGAGGCATGAGTGTGTTTTTTTAATGTACAGCGTGAGAATGTCATGGACACACGGAATCAATTTTAGTGCTAAAAATTGCTCTGAACATGCTTCAGTGCCTGGCTTTCATTAGCTGCATCGTTTCTTGTATTAAAATGAAAGCCCATCTCGGTCCATCCGGCCCATCTCTCCCTCTGTACCTAGTCCCGCCCCAGAGGGAGGGAGTGGAAGGCTTATGGACTTAGTCCATGTTTATGAACTGGATAATGCTTGCTTAACTCACCACTTGAATCACTGTACAACCATATGTGAGGTTCTTCTTATAAAGCAAATGTAGCTTTCCATTGGTCTCAGTGCTTGCAGAGTGAGTGTGCTTGCATCTAGCATTCTTGCATGCTCCTCATGCAACTCACCATCAGGCTTGGCTACTGCTGCAGAGCTTATCATATGCATGAGTTGACATTTTTATGAAGCACCCTAGCTTTTCTAATTGGGAATCTGTTTGGATTCTGTCTGAAGTCATTTGTGTTGCACCCAGAATTGTCATGAAATCACTGGTAAATCATGCCTTCTATCAGAGAGGCTTGATTTTTGTCCTGGACGAGACAATTTGGTCTTTTTTCGAGAGGGCAGTAATGAGAGGGGTGGGAGGAGACCAGAGGAAGGAAAAAGTGGCCTTTTGTTAGCTGCAGGGGGACCAATTGAAGTGACAGGCAATCCATTTGCTATTAGACTCCCATAATGCCATTCCGAATCAGTGCCTACGTAGTGATGAAGCATCTCAAAGTGCCATGGGCAACAATTACATGACTGTAGAACAGTATCTTGAAACACAGCTATGCATGCTGCCTCTCTTAAGATGCATACCGCATGACTAATCGCTGAGTAAAACGTGGCTTCTACAGTTGATCATGTATACAACCAGGGGTTGATGTAAGCCTAATAATATCTTTTTTAGTTGTTAACTGGTGTGTTCAGCATCCCTCTCAGGCTAATTTAGTAATCTGCTGTTGGTCAGACTTATGAGCTTTAAGTTTGTAAGCCAGGGATAACAGTGAGACTAGTTATTCAAATAAGAAATTCTCACCTGTAAATGCATTTCACTCTCTGCTCCTAATGTGAATATTAATTTGATTCGCTTAATGGAGGTGGGTTACCTATCAATGTGCATTGGGCATGATGTGATTGAAGTGGACGGAATATTTGCAGAATGTAAATATATGTACCATATGTTTACAGTATATTTGCAACTCTCTTCATAGATGATTTCTTTACAACATTACCACAGCTGATCAGAATCCTCCCTTTGATTAGGCTAATGTCTATTTTTAATTTGTATCACACAGTAGAATTATATTTTTCACGAGTGCACATAGAAAATGCTGATGTTCTATGGGGCTACTAATTTAATACTCAGTATTCAAGAAATGTTATATTCTCTACAAACTCTACTGACAAACATATCATCTAGTAAGGCTGATCATGAGGTTTTGAAAAGTGCAATCTTAACTTAGGAGAACGGTTCCAGGTCAGGCCTCCATTTTTTGCCTTTGTTTGAGCAGCTGACAGCATTATTATAGTGAGTCAATGACATTAAAGGCATTAGATTGTTCAAGTGGCCTCACTAGTGGTGTGGAATGTTAATCGAGGGCCCTTCTTACTGGATGATTTATTGATCCTGGTGGGGAGCACTGGTGTGGGCTTCACCTTGTCAAGGGCACTGTGGAGTCCCCATGCATGATGCCATTTGCCTAAGCTATCTCAAAACATCAACTCAGATGGAGTTTTGCAGTTAGTCTATAACTTGCTTGGTTCTGTAATTTGTCTTTGATGGCCAATCTGGTGTTGCGTCTGAATTGTCATGCTGTGCCTTTTTTTCTTCCCTTCATTTGCCTTTGCATTTGTCTCAGTATTGCAGGCCTGTTTTGTATTCACTCTCAGCCTGTCAACATTTCAGATGGAAATTGCGGCCCTCTATAAATATGCAAACAAGCTAACAGAAGCTGGACTCATAGAGATGTATGTAGGAGGTAGTGTTTGAATGCCAAACCATCTTTTCCAGTCAAACCCTCTGGGTTATATCTCTGATGATAAAGCTGTGATGGGTTCTAGTGTTTACCATGTCATGGCTCCCAGTTTCTACATGCTTTGATTTCTACAGGCAGCTCTTATGCAAACTCACATGCTCTGCCATTCAGAGAACTAGTGCTGTCTGTTTGGGATATGTCAAGAGGCAAATAGGTATCAGATTTTGATTTGTAATGTAGAATGCATCAGTCTCACTGGCTGATTGTTGTACAAGTAGTAATTGGAGACAATTCTGGAGTAGTATCTGGAGAAAATGATCAGAGGCAATGGCTGCGCTTCCCTTATGGATGGCCTCAGCGGAGATAGCCTTGCTACAGTAACAGTACACCCCTTTAGCAAATATTCTGTTAAATCTTTTCATAGGACAATGCTACAGAAATGAAACATTGATGCAACTTGTGTAGTAGTACAGATTTATTGTCCTCTGAAAATAACTCAGCATACAGCCGTTAACATCTAAACAGCTGGCAACAAAAGTGAGTACACCTCACAGCAAACATGTCCTAAATGTCTGGTGAATTTCAAGTCCGTAGGGGTTAAGGCAGTGCATAATAATGGTAGTCACAAAAAATATTGACAGTTTGGTCACAATTAGCACATGTTTGCTGTGAGGTGTACTCACTTTTGTTTACAGCTGTTTAGACATCAATGGCTGTATGCTGAGTTGCTTTCAGAGGACAAAAATCTATACTGCTATACAAGTTGTACACTGACTACCTTAAGTTGTATCAAAGTTTCATTTCTATAGTGTTGTCCCATTTGCAAATATGTGAGGGGGGTACTCACTTTTGTGAGATACTGTATTTACTGTAAGTGTATGTGTGTGTGTGTAGTTTGAGTAGGGGGTAGTTTTAGTATTTCTCACTGAAAATGCACTAGAAGTTGCTGCGCTGAGAAAATCAGAAGGTTCTGAGTACCCCAATGAAAAAGTGAAAAGCCCATGTAGGCTGCTATTAATAGCAGTTTTTTAGGGTGTGGGGCGGTGGCTATTTAAAGAGTGCTTTTCCTGTGAGAGATGTCCAACTCCTAGGGCATGGGAAGTCCGATGCAACAATTGGCACATATCCTTGAAGACCCTGACCACAGTGTAGCTCTAACTGTAACAGGAAAAAAAGAAAAACACTCCAGTGAAAAGCACCTCATGTGCTAGTCACATCTTTAGCAGATGACAGAGCCTCTCATAGTGCTGCCCTCAGTCCCCCTACCATCACATCAACACAACAAGAGTTACTAATAAGAATATTTCCAACCCTGATAAGCTATTACTAAAGGGGACACTTAAATAGGGAAATATGTTGTATTCTGACATTTTGTGTCATTTAATAACCTTTTCTAGCATAGATATGTAAGTTGGTTTTTCCTTCCATAGTGGTAGTGTGGGTAGAGGATGGTGCTAAAGTCGTGTCACCAAGGGCACTAAATGACAGGTCGGTGAATGGTTGCACATTGGGCTCAGCACAGGCACCTGCTGATGGGGCAGTCACGCACAGCAGCTGCTCTGCTCTGACCTTATGGGATGGTGCAGAGGCTTGGCCCGCCTCAGATGTAGGCATTTGCAGCCACGCTCACTCACCCGCCCCATAATTCCCGTGCCTGGGCCCCCGCAGGGAATCTGCAGCCGGCTTTTCTGGCCTCGGAATGGGCTTTCTCATGACAAATGCATTGTCCGCGTGGAAAAGCGTGATCCGTGCTTGAGCCCCAACTGACTATTTTTAGGTGCCAGTGGCCCTACAGGCTGTTCGTGTAGATATGCCAGGCTTTCTCAGATATTTCAGAGTAAGTAGAGTTTCTGCATTTGTTTTTTATGACACAAGGTGTTTTCATGTTGGAAAGACAAATTGTTGAGTTGGCTTGGCTTGGTCATTACATCTGAAATGTACATGTACATCTGAAATATATTTTTGATTTAATGAGGATGATGTTTAACAGCAAATTTTATCAATTGATTTATACTTTGTCATTAAATTATTATATTGGATGTAAATACAATAGAAATGTTCACTTTGACAAATGCATTGGTATTTTTGTGAAAAAGTATTTTAAATTGCTTTGTAAATATTGAGATCATCCTTGGCATTAGTCTATCCATATCTTGATAAAAGGATATGCTCATGCTGGTGCAAGTGCTTGGGTACATCTTGTGGATAGTCTTATTTTAATCTCATTGATTTGTAGCATTACATAACATGCATGAATAGCCATTTTGGTTTCATAATAACAGTATCCTGGATTTCTATATGAGATGTGGTCTGCAGTCGTGCTGATCTCTGAAAAATTACCCATTTTGACCAAGACCAAGATTGTAACAAATGTAATCCCCAAATGAAATGGTGTGTACACTTGACAGACAGGTCTGGACATTCTCCCCTGAGAGCAGGAGAAGTTTGACAGCACAGCCAAGGGGGGCATGGTTCTGGGGTGTGCGTAGACACCACTAGATCATTTTCATCTCTTGGGAACACCAGCAGGGCCTCACACTTCTATTGAAGTAAATGGAAACTTTGTAAGCAAGGCGGTGATCCTTTAAAATGGAAAATAAAATGTGTGGGACCAAGCTCGTCAGGAGCCAAGGCATGAATGAGGTGTAAAGTAAATATGAGAAAATCAGAAATAAGATCAGGACATGAAGGACCACAATGTATTGACATTTTAATAAAACATCATATTCATCCTCACAAACAGCCAAATATAGTTTTCTATCAGTAAGTCAGCCACTGTAGTTACATGGATGGTTTTAAATACAAATAGAAATACTTTCAGGGTTCTGCAGTTTTCTCTTGTAGGCCATCAGTGACTGAATTATGTAATGTCTATTAATGCTTGGCATACACTATTTCTTTTATTTATAAGCTATAGGTCATCTGCACTGTTGAAACATTTTTTTTTAGAGGAAATATTTGCTAAAAAATTATTTGCTTAAAGAACTAATTTCCATCTTATTTGATAACAGCAAACTGTAAATTTGGCGTTTCATAATTTTATACAACTGATTTCAGTATATTGAGTAGACCATCCCAGAGAAGGCATAGAGTTGCCATGCCAAGACAATGATCCCGCATTAGATTAGGGCTATTGTGCCTTAGAGGAGTTGCAATCCTGATGTTTTAGTTTCTTTAGCAAAATGCCATGTGGGGAGTGAATCATCCAACTCCAGGGATATTTGGATAAGCAAGACAATGGCACCACATAAATGTTTAACACATCCCATAGTCTTCTATTACCTGAAATCCCTAATCCCATGGTCTGTCTCATGTACCAGTAAATGGCATTTGAAAGTGTCAGTTGAAAGTGTCCCACCATGCCCCAGAGGACCGACTGCTGTCTGGGAGACCCTTGTACAGCCGCTTCCACAGGGCATGATGAAAAAGTGCTTATTATTTTTCCCATCAGTTTGAGTGACATGTTCTAAGTCAAATATCTAGCTAAGCTATGGCCCATGCACATACACACAGTGACACATCCTCACAGCTGTATGTAATGAAATGACAAAGAGCTAACAGGACAGTAGGCCTTGGTTGTGTCAGTAGCCTTGGGGTGACACTTGGTGTCCCATGCAACATGCTACTGACATTGTGGTAGGAACAAGAGGAGGAGCAGTGGGCCGGTGGTGGTGTAGTGGTTAAGGTACCTGACTAGCATGTTAGTAGCCTGGAAATTGTGGGTTTGCCACCGTTGTGCCCTTGGGCAAGGCACTTGTCCCTAAGTTGCTCTAGGTGGAGACAGGCCCTGATGTAACCCCAAGTTGCTCTAGGTGTAGACTGGCCCTGATGTAACCGTAAGTTGCTCTAGGTGGAGACTGGTCCTGATGTAACCCTAAGTTGCTCTAGGTGGAGACGGGCCATGATGTAACCCTAAGTTGCTCTAGGTGGAGACGGGCCCTGATGTATCCCTAAGTTGCTCTAGGTGGAGACGGGCCCTGATGTAATTGATAGTTGACAGCTGTTAGTTGCTGTGGATGAAAGTGTCTGATAAATGTAATTCGGTTTAGGTCAGATCATTCGGTTTAGGTTTCATTTAGCCTGATCCGCGTTTTCAAACTGCAACTGTAAAATGAAGCAATAGAGGGTGCTGAAAGAGTCTTTATTCACCTTGTAAAGAACAATTAAACCTTTGAAGCAACTAAGAAGCTGGTAAAGTAACCTAAAAATGTTGCCTAGTATTCCTTTAAGGGAATATCCAACAGTTTTTTTCCTTTGCTGGTGTCTGATCATGTGTAAATTGCAAGTGAAGTTTGGGCTGCTCCCCATGCTAATTCACACTAGAGGCTGGAGTGGTCTTTGGAGAGGTGGGTTGGGTGGCATATCCACAGCCCCTGGGGATATCTCCAGTCACTAGCTACTGATCAAACTCACACTGAAGGTCACCCCAGGTCTGATCAATACTTTCCCTCTCTAACAGCTGCTGAGGGCTGCACACAGTGCAGTTATGACACATTTCATCAATCCTTCACCATTGGCAAACCCCTTCTGAAGCTTGTTTTGCCTGTCCTTCAGGTGACATGGCACATTAGCTTGTTCTGCACTGTTAAGAAATTGACATGTGTTTTAATAGGTTAGTGGAGAGATGGTAATTTGGTTGTGAAATGGAATAATGCCCAACCACCCAATATTTGCTTTAATCTACAATGACTCAAACCTACCCCTTCATTTACACAGTGAAAAGAGACATCATACAAGGAATGCAATAATTTGTGTTGCACCAAAATACTTCTCACAACAGCAATAATCACTTAAAGCAGCACTTGTCTGCTTAGATCAGATAGAAGGAAGTGTCATGTGACTAGCTCTCTATTGTGGCCTGCCTGGCCTTTGCTGCCGCAGGCATGCGTGCATCAAGCTGAATTCATGTGTGCTGCGCTGTACTGCCTTGCCCTGGGCTACACAGCTGCTTAGTATGCCCACAGCACTGTTCAACTCACTGGCCCAGGAAGCCTTTTAGACCTCTGGAGCCTAAACACACCAGGGTTTTTGCCTTGACACTTCATAGGGAGGAGGTCATTAGGAGAGGCTCCTGTGCTGCAGGCTTGCCATTGTTGTGATGAGTTGTGCAATCTGTTGGTTATGGAAAGACTTAATTGTTATTAATTGTATATGTACTCTGGTATGTACTCTGTATATCTACAGTACAATATATGCATTAAATGAGAAAAAGAAGAAAAAGCGTTGCTGTGCCTGTCTTCGCTCAGGAAGGAGACTGTGTTGCTCAGCCGGAATGATGGAAAATCACAGCTAGCACTTTCTTACACTCCAAGCAGTGGAAAATGCTTGCCAGTGGAAAGAACCACGGCGAATAAATAACTTGATAATGCTAATGGCAGACTCAAACAACAAGTTCGAAAGCCATTAGAGTGCCTTGCAAGATGCTATCTCTTCTAGCCATGTAGCCGAGCACAGGCCGGACCTGAGTGGAACTGACCAAAAGAGGTCTGCCTCTTTAAAAATACAGAACAAGTAGTAGCCCTCCACAGGGGTGACTCAGTTCAATTAGAGTGTAGAATTAATTGACTGTTTAAAATAATTACGTAAGTGGAAAAGAGGAGCCTCCAATGGAGGCTCAATACTGGCAGCAGATAGCCACATGGGCCCTGGAGAGATGGGTTGATATGCATTAGCATTTGGTTTGACATTGCTGACCAGTCTTGATGCGACAAGTTGCAGAGTAGTGTTGCATCTTAAATAATGCCTTTCTCTATGCATAGACTGTTTGCAGCCATCTCTAGTGTAGAAGTTCATTTTGTTACAAGAATACCTATTGCTGAATCAAAGCATAGTTAGGTGTTAATCTGTTTATAAATACTGTATATCCTAAGGAGACATTTTTTCTTTTATCATTCTCAGGGACATCACATGATGAGTTAAATGAGCATTTGGTCAGTCAGCTTCAGCAATAACTGCACAACAAAAGGTAAGCCTTCTATAAAAAGTCTATTTACAGTTATTTAGAGGCTTGCAGCAAATGCCTTGGTCTGGCTGGGTGATCCTACCCCCTAAGAGGAGAAATATATGAGCCTTTATTCCTCTGGAGAACAGCCCAGTTTTTTATTGTTTGTTTAGTCCTGCTGCTATTGGACCTATTACTTACCCAATCCACTATCAATACGCTTTTCTGCTGAGAATCGCAATATTGAGCAAAGCCCCCTTTTCCCTCTGTCATTTGTTTATTGTTGTTTTCCCCAGTGCTGCCATGTCATTGAAATCCTTGGCTGGGTGTTCATTTAGTGTACAAAGAGGGGTGCAAGGGTGAGGGATTTTTACTTTCACTTCTAAAAATCTCACTTGCACACTTAAAAGTCAGAGTTCTCGGGCAAGCGCATACTTGTGTTTTCTTTAACATCAACTCGTCGAGGTCATTAAGGCATCTGGTGGAGGTATGTGGTGTGGGCCTCTCTGCTGGCTTTACAGATCAGCTGGACATACAGATTACAAAGGGAAAATGTGGGCAACCCTATATTCTTGGACACAAATATATTACAGATGATAAGTTGATTTATAAGTAACAGTCACATTTGACAGATTTGTTACATGTACATGTTACGTACCATATTTCTATGTAACATTTTGAAAAAGTAGGCCATTCAGTGGTTGGCTCTTTACCAGCAATTAGGTATTGGTCATTCCTGATCTGATAGTTTTCCATTGCTGCTAGTTTTGGATTGATGTTGAAGTTGTTTTATACCATTGATGTTATACGGAGGGTGTAGAGTTGTCTTCATTAAAGACGAAGGGTACCACTTTAGTTGACGGGGGAGTGCATGAATGAGAGAATGAGTGAATTCATAAACCCTTACATGATCTATGCATCAATGCTTCATAATCACCTAACATTCATACACCAAGTTACATATCTATGGAATAATATATTTTCAAATAAAAAAATCTATGCACTACTGTACATAATGTAGTAAATGACAGTAAATGTGTCAGCTGGCTCCATTTCATGTAACTTCTTTTTTTGTATGTGTATGACTTGTTCATTCACTGTCCGATCACTGCTGCCTCTCCTGACAGGGGCTTAACTTATGCACCTGGCAGAAAGTGCTCTCCTACTCTGAGGGCAACACATTGCCATTCAGACCTTTGAGATTTCATATAGTTTTCAGTTGGGCGCTACCCTCTTCACAATTACTAGTTTCACTTAAGTACCTACCTTGCCAGTGGCAGCCCTCAATAATAGTGTTAAGGTAGTTAGGCATTCACTACACATTTGCACTGCAGAAAGAGGGCCAGACCAAGTGCCAATGTTAAAATATGACTGCAAAAGGGGACTTGTATTTTGAAAAAATTTACTTTGCATAGTACTCCATATTAATGTAATGCATGAATGTTTCTTCACTATGCATAGATATGTTATGGAATATTTTTGTACAGTTTCATGAATGTGCTATGCACTCACCCATCAAGTAAAGTTATATTTTGATCGTATTTAATAATTATTGTTATAAGTGTTGCAAGTTGTAAGTGTCACATCTTCTGGATGTGTATGGAGGAGTTATCACATTTTACTAGTTGGAGATACAGTAGGTCGAGAACTGCTCACGCCATGGGACACCCCTTTCTAATGAATATTTTATTGAAGATGATGCATTTAACTTCCTGTGGATGACTGATAAAAATGGGGCCAAAACTTGAAACTGTTGCATTTTTAATATTAAACTTAAAATATATTTCTTACTGCGCCCTAAATAACATTGGGCCTCATTCACCTATATCTTCTTAGGAATTTTCTTACATTTTTTCTTAAGAAGATCCTAAGAAAATTCTTAGGCAGATTCACAAAGGTGTTCTTAAACCTCAGAATTTTTCATAGCTTCTTTATCATGATGAATCCCATTTCTTCAAGTCCCGCTAAGAAAACACTGCTGAATGTCTAAGAGTATACATATCATTAATGGCACTAAAGTTGTGCTATTCCTTTATTTGTTGTGAATAATTCTGTGTGTGTTTATGTTAGAGAGAGAGAGAGAAAGAAAGAAAGAAAGAAAGACATTTAGAAACCTCACAAGTAAACTGTTGTCTTTTTAGTGCAGAACATTTTTTTATTTAATCAATCTACAGGCCAACCAGCCCCAGATACATACTCCTCAAAAAGCATTGGAAGTTTTACTCATCCAATCTCATGGAACAGAGTCTATTCAGATACAGTGTTTATTAAGTACAAAAGAACTCTACTTCCACTATTCTCATTTCACAATGTATTTCAGGAAGGTTTCTTCACATCACACATAACAGCTGTACATTATCCCCATGCCACCTGTCGATTGAGGTCTATTTTGTCAGAGCTGTTCAAGAAAATCCATTGGTGATTCCACAGGCTACTGTGCTGTTTGCTGTGTGCTGTGCTCTCCTGGTGTGTGGCAAGCGAAATTGACAAATTCAATAGTGCTCTGCAGTGATGTCGTAGCTGGTGTGCGGAAGCCTTTATAGGAGCCATGTACTATGGGATCTTTATAGGATCCAGTGTACTAATTGCATGAAGACGCATTGGTCTTGTGTGACAGACCAGACTCATTCACTTGGTGCAAACACTCTGGAGCCTCATAATGGACATGTGTTTACTTTTGGTTTACTTTCCAGTGGCTGGGCACTTTGTTTGAACTTGGAGCTGCTTTCAAACAGTGGCTAACATTTGGTGGTTACGTATGTTATGGTCTGACTTTGACACTTTGAAACTCACTGCTTGCACGGTCAGCCTGTTTGCTGATTGGCTGCTAGATTTTCTAGTTGGGGGAAACAGATGTGTTTCCAGAGTATGTAAAGAAATATGATATTTAGAGCAGCTGTGGTACAACCAGGGTAGCATTGGCCCCCTTCAATGTGGAATGTTGATATGAAACAACATACTTTTTCTGAAATATTTGACAAAATATTTATAAGGGAAGATTCAAGAACATCCAAGATTGTCTTTCTCACATTAACAGATTTACAGTTTCAGACTTGTTTCAGTAGTTGTTTTTAAAACAGTGACCTAGCTTGATGTTTTCATAGGCAGGATGTATTCATGTGTTCAAGTGTTCAAGTTCACTGAAAGAGTCTAAGCCATGATCAAGGCACTTATTGCACTTAAGGCAACTATGCAGCCATAGAGAATTCTGTTGTGTCAAATGGCTGAACACAGGACACTGCAGTACAACATTTGGTTATGCATTATTATCTTATTTTAATGTAGTATTTTTTTATATAAAGATCTAGTAAGTTCATGTGTAGAAATAATATGTGCTATTGCAGAGCTATTTCTCTCTCTCTCTCTCTTTCTCTCTCTCTTACACACACACAGTTTTATTTGTGTGTGTGTGTGTGTGTGTGTTAGTCCTTGTGGAATGAAAAGCTCATGTGGAGGTGTTTGATAACTAGGTCAGGGACAGTGGATCTCAATGTTCGTGAAACAAAACTGCTCTCTCTATTCTGCCCATACTACAGAGCATGCAGTGTTTGTGATAGAATAAAAAGAAACACTGTCTCATGTATATACTCAAAAAGAACCAGCCCTTTTTGAAACATAACTTTTAAAGGCTGAAAATAAAAATATGAACCAATAATAGTCAGTGAAATCAAGCATCTGTATTAATTATATTGTTAAAAGGTGACTCTCCTGTCCTCATCTGTTTGCTCCCTTGCTGTGAGTAAAATGGGGGTGCCATGGCAGGGCTGTGAACTCTGGCCATGTGCAGTGAGGTAGTGTTGCCTACTCTGCCATATGACAGACAGATACGGTCCAGATGAAGCAGTAGGCTCGGTAGGAGGCTCCTGCTAGCATGCACCAAGGCGACTGCCTGACACTTGCCTCCGCTTTGATCAGCTGCTGTTGTTTGTTTGGGCTGCACAGCCGAGTGTCTCCATTAGCACTGCAGCACACAGACACCAGAATGCTGCCATGAGCCAGAGATCCTAGACAGTCAAGTTATTAGGATTGCAGTTGGGTGCCCTCTTTTAGTTGTCCTCTCCTAGGTCTTTTCTCTTCAGTGCCTCACATGCTCTTAAAGTTCCTCTTTTCATTTGGATGAATTGAGGATGTGCTCATTTGGAGGATGCCTGATATTCTGCTATAAATACTTACCATCCAGTATAAAGCTACAAACCTCCAAACCTCCACTCTCTGTCTGAAATGTTGCTTGTCCTTGTTTGTGCCCTTCAGGATATCAGCTACTGTGATGAGAAGAGCTGTAGATGTGAACATATTCACAATTGCGCTTTCATGTTCATGAGTATGATGTTGATGGTGTTTATGTCAAAGTTGTCAAGTAGCCTAATGTAGACAGGATATTCAGGTGTCACTGTAAGTGTTATGATTCAGTATAGAATGACAACAATCAACATTCATAGTTCTTCTTGCATCTCTTTCCCTGCAGTCTCTCCTTGCCTGTGTTCAGCACAGGGGTTAAACAGTGTTGATTACTTTTCTAATCATGATGAATATTTATGGTTACAGTTTCATATTCATGTAGATTAGAAAGGCTATGCTTGCTGATTGCATGAGAAGCACAGTTGTATTGGGAACAATCCTTGTAGCAGTTGAATTTGCACATTCTTTAAGATGGGAATTGATTTTTTTTGTCAGAAGACCATTATGGTTCATCAGACCAGTTCAGTTATGTTCAGTGGTTTCAACTGAATGTTCAATTTTTATCTGGAACAAGTTGACTCCAGTCTGTATAGCAGTGCATAGCAGCCCCAGCAAAGATGCTTGTGAGCTGTGCCATGATCATCATTCACAGTGCCGGCTCTGGTTTGTTGCTTAGCAACTAGAACTTTTGAGGCCACAGCACCTTTCACCAGTGGAATGTGTCAAATAGATATGCACAGACAGCATGAAAAGCCCACTAAGTGACGTTAGTGTGCAATTTGCCAGCACAGTCATTTCTGTGATGCTCTGGACACAAAATGTGTTCTTTGTCTCTGGAGGAGTTAAATCTGAATTGGAAGAACACAACAAATGTTTTAAGTCTCACTTTGCAACTGCATTCAAATGAACAGCACACTCTGCTGAAGAGTGTCCTTCGGGAGACGCCCAGCCCTGTCACATGTATATCTATGTCTCTCTGTGCTACCTAGACATAGTGGGGTGTGATGTGCAGTCAGGGTCATGACATCCCTGTTCCTTAGGGTTGCTTCAGGGCTGAGCTGGCCCAATTCTCTTCCTACTGAAAGGCCTTGATTACTCAGTTGAATGCATAGATTGTGATGCAGAGGAGAGAAGAGGTGGCCATTTAGCCTGAGCCAATACTGGCTTGTTAATGACCCCCTGAAGTGAAGAATCCATAGTGCAAGATCCCCTGAAGCTCACATGATGTTCTACAGGTAGTGTGCACACACAGACACATCTGCACCTGAACCCCATATTGTTGGTGCTCTTTTTCCACCAGTTATTGTATGGCAGGTGGTGTTTTTTTCTTTGCTTCCAGTAGAGTGAATAATGTTGTACAGGTGTTGTTGTTGAAATCTGTGCAAGCTGAACTGGTTAATAACATAGTGTACTGAGTGTACCAAGTGTGATCCCCTGTGGCCCTCCTTACAGTTCAGTCCTTTAGGTCCTTCCCAAAGGATTTGGCTCTTTAGATTACTACTGAAGAAAGATTTGGTGTGTGGATGTGAAGATTAGTGTGCTATTGCTTATACTGGAGTGGCTTGATCATCATCATCATCATTATCATCACTGATGTCATCAATGATCACAACATGATTACCTATTTATTCTTCCCACAAGTCTGGTCCCACGAGGAAGATGGTATATTGGCTTGCAAAATCAATCTGAATAGGTTATATTTGGAGACCTCAAAGACAGGGTTTCATCAGCATTAACATGATGAAGGCGAGACGCAATATTCACATGCATTTAAGGAGTGTGAGTATAGTCTCAGAATGAGGCCATACATGAACACACAAGGGCAGTTTGATGCCCAACTCTGGGCCTGAACTATGTGCTGGGCACTCATGTGGAGTGCTCCAGGGACATGTACCTCAGCAGGGTTTCCTTCACAATGCAGCTACTTGTGCACACAAATGCTTGGCCATAAGCAAGTAGATCTCAGAGCCTGAAAGTTGCTTTTTAAAACTAATAACAATGTAATGTGTGGAAAACTAACATGGTTTTTGCTGGCATCCTGACCTCATAGAAAAAATGTCTTGTTTTGAATAAGTTGTATTTAACACCAGCATATAGAATTTAGTGAAATTCTGTTCTTTGTGTAAGTAGCCAAGATGTCCATCCCATTATTGTGGTTGTTTGGCTCAACTGAACCCCTGGTTTGGAGAGAGCTTTTTAACATAAACACAGTGTTCTGTAGGAGGCCTGTGGAGTCTGTTAAGCTATAGGGCTGCTACATTGTAGTCATTCCTCGACTGGTGCTGAATGCAGCCGGACACTGGAATTAGAGGTGTATATTACCACAAGTTCCCATGCTATATTTGTCTTTGCAGACAGGGTGTGATTATGTTGGGGAAGGCGATATGCTGCATATCCTCCTACAATGAACACAATAGCAGTTGTACACCAACTGTGAGTGTGAGCAAGCAGTAGTCTGCAGAGTCTGCTCTGCCTTATAAATAGCACTGTGGTTGGCTTGGTAAAAATATATTTTTAATGTTTATAAATATATGTAGGCAGATGCTGCCTGTCTTTGAAGTAACAGTCACTCATTTCTAAAAACCTAGCAGACCTCTGCTTGAATTACAGTGCTGCTTCAAACACACTACCTGAAGAGAGAAATGTTGTTCACATTCTTGATGATGTGGAACTGCTTAAACTTTGCAAATAAGATAAAAGACAGATTTTCAGGAACATTTCTTGTGAGGTATCATTGCCTGATCTCTCATTCATTTCATCAATTTATTCCTGTATATGTTGATGTAAGCACATCATTAATTTCCAAATACAAATGAGAGAAATGTCTAAATATGCTGTATATTCTATTTGTACTCCATTATCACAATTTACAGCCATTGTTCCTCAGTTGTCATAACTGAATATCCTTTAAACATGTAACATGAATTTAACTTCAACATGTGAAATTTATCTTGAGCACTGTGTGAATGTCTACGATGTGCTTTTTTGATATTTGTATGCGTTTTTTGTGCTTGCCTTGTGAAAGGTTTGCTACAGTAACACTTTACAATCTGATTGTTGTCAGCTGTTTACTCATCTTCTGACTTGTCAATCTAAGGTGAAGACCTCAGAATTGAAATGCCTTTGTTAAAAAGAGAGCAAATTAAGAGATGTGGTGGACAGCACATGAGTGAAACATTTCTGAAACTTTTAGTGAGGACACATTTTGGCAGCCTTAATGACTATAATGGTTTACTCTGACTGAACTTTGGTCCTTCACCTCATTACTGGTGCTGAGTCTCATGAACTGGCACTTGCCCCATATTCAAATGCAAATGCTAAATGCTGCTAATCAGGGAAATTCAGCCCTCACTGTGAAGGTGGCAGTGAATTTGAGTTCTCTTGGCTGCTGCACTGTGATATTGGTGTGTCACTTGCAGCTGTCATGCCCGCTGCCTGTGTGCCGACTGTATGCCAGGAAGAAGTCCCTGTCATTCTTTAACAGAGCAAACTCTCTTATTTGGTTGACAGTTCCCAGTTTGACAGTAAGATGGAGAAGGGAGTCATTGCTCAGCCACAGAATTCAGTGTCTCTCTGAAGTGTGTTTGCTCTCACTTTCTTGTCCTGTATGCTTTTTATTCCCGCCCCAGCGTAATCACTGCACATTTCATTAGAACCCTCTGGGTGTTTTGGGTACTGGTTTTATCAGCTGCCATTATACCTTCTACCTATTTCTTTTCTTTTTGCTTTCCTCTCTCTCTGTTCACTCACCCTCTGTCTCTGTATTCCTACACATTAGACTCTTACATTTGGGTAGGTGTCTCCTCCCTCCTTGCCTTGCTGCTCTGTAAGGTTAGTGCATGTGAAGATGGAGTCTACTGGCAGCCCATCCTACTGCAGTCCTCAGATTGATAACACACGTGACAGTGACTAGAGGACTAGTGCATGCTTTAAAGCATAATTGTGTGCTCATGTAGGGATCTGGTAGTGGATCACTGTGTATGCGGTGACATCCTTTAGACTTACACAACTTAAACTTGATCATGTGACCACAATTTTACCCATCATGTAATCTCATGTGAGGATTCATAAATTCACTGTTGCTTCTTACTGTGTTTCCCATTCATGCACAGATACATACAGTACAGTATTCTCCACACATACAAAAGTACATACATGCACACATACATTGCATTGCACAAGGGCAAGTAAGATCTTTATGATTGTTCACTTCATGTAAGCATTTTGGGTGCATTATGAACAGCTCCTAGAGATGATTTTAATTGTCACCTTATTCATGGACTAAAAAATGAGTAGGACATTTTGTGTTCTCAATTCAGTAGATAAATTAGCAACAATAGTTTTCAATGCAGTGTTCAAAATTAAGGTCAGAACATAACACTGTTTTTATCATTTATAGTGGGGGTACATATGGGAATTCAGCAAGGCCTCTTTTGTTTGTGTTCCGTGTTCTCTGCATTCATTTAACAATATCTGATTTGTTTTTGTTCGAGCCTGTTCACAGTATGTTATGTTGTACCAAAATGTGCTGACTAAAAAAACCTTTTTAATTCTTGCCCTCTGGCCACAGCTGCAATGCCCTCAGCAGGGTGTTAGGGCATTCAGTCTAGGGGCTACATAGCTTTGGAACTCTCTCCTAGTCCTTCAGACCATAACTCCAAACTTTAAGCTGTACTCTGGCTGCTCTCCTCATCTACTTTAACTCTTATTCAGTCTTTTGCTGTCAGTTCTTTGTAATGTCTTTAATACTTTTGGCAGGTTTTCTTGTGTTTGTTCATTCCTCTCTTAGTCTGCGTTTTTGTCCAGGGACATTATTATTACAGTGCACTCAGAGTAATGCACTGTATTGTTATCCAGTGGCTTTTTATTGTTATTCCACTTTATTATTTATTTATTATAAATTTATTTATTTCATGTTTTTCCATTATACAGCTTTAACTGTTTAATGTAGAGGCTTACAAATGGTGGCTTGTGCTATGTATTTTTTGTTTATGTAACATTTATACTTTTTGTGATATCAGCGCTAAACGAGTGAAATGCAAAATTGTTGTTGATGTAAACATTCCACAGTCCTTTCTACATTCTGTATAGAAGTTACGTCATACTGGAGGCAGACAATCATTCCAGTCTTAAGAAGAAACGTTACTTTACCACTTAATTTCAATGACTTTAACTTGGCTCTTGTCACATACGTATTTTAATTTTTTTAAATTAAAACTGCCTAAAGGCCCAGCTCATCACCAAATAACCCGCTAGCCTGTTTACCGTAAGTAAGTGTTTTTCTGTAAAAATGCTTGTCTTAAACATTGAAAGGCACACAGGATCACTGTTGTAGTTAGATCTCATTTAATATACATCTGATAGATAATGTCAAAATTATATATATATATATATATATATATATATATATATATATTACCTGTTGATAAAGCATTAAAAGACACTGCTGAAAACAGTCAGTTTTGTACCGCTTCCACTAGCGTCTGGTGGCTTTCTGCCTCCACTAGAAGTTTTTTGGAATGTTGGAGAATGAAATGTTTGCAAATAATAATGGGGTCCATAGAGAGCCGGGAGCGGATTTCACTCAACACTCCAAATTGCACTGGCAGTAAAGTTCAGCGCCAAGCCTTAGACATCCATTTAAAAATACTAATTAACACTTGCTTGATGATAGCCTTTTAAAACTGAGGAAGTATAGACTATGTTTCTGTAAGAGTTTGTGCCTTTCGAATTAATTCAGTAGTGGTAAAGTGAAATATAACTGTGGTGAAGTTAGCTTCAAATTGAACATTCAAAGGATATGCATTATGCTGTTGCAATATTGATCAAATGTCTGACTTAGAACTGACTTACCCTTCCTGGATGGTTGGTGCGTGGTGGTCAGTGGCTAGCTACATCCAAACACTAAACTGGTTATGCTAGACTATACATAACATCAGTAAATGGAGATTTCTTTACATGAAGGTTTATTATGTCAAGACAGACACCAGCCTTAGCTTATCTTAACTCCAACTTGTTGACAGCTATAGGGCCCATGTAATGCTGTATTGGAAAAGTTAAACTAATGTACAGATCCTAGGCTGAATCCATTAACAACCACTGCAGCTTTCTTTCAATAAAACATCAGAGGATAGCATTAATGTTACAGTAGAGACGGCTCATCAACCAACAATGTAATTGTGATGACAGATAATACGGTCTTGCAGTCTTTTTAGGCAAATTAACAAAATGGCTTGACATTGTCTGTACTGTTAGAATTATTAAGTTTAGAGTTATTGTATTCAGTTTCATCTGAAGTAAAGTGTGCATTTAACTCTGCTAGCATCAATCTGCAACTGGCGGCATTCATGTAGCCTACATTCATTCTTAGACCAACTTCACTGCCAACATTAATCAAAATGATGATGTAATAATACAGTAAAAGAATGGAACTCCTGGATCTCTATTGATCAAACTATCAAACAAGTCAACTGCTGAAACTTTTTCTGCAAGTTATTAGTGCTTTATCAGCCTTTTAGTACAATAAATCATAATTTATTGTAGAATATGTGACTACTTTCCCTGGCAACAGCTGAGCAACCACCTTAAGTACTCTAGCAATTTCCCGCCAGCCACTTCCACAATGACGACATAACATTAGTCTAGTCATCTCGATACTAGTAATCAATGTTCCAGTACCAAAGAAAAGTAAAATCACCACCTTGAATGAATGCTGTCCTGTGGCCCTCACTCCCATTGTGAGTAAATGTTTTAAGCGACTTGTGAGGAACATCATTTGCAGCATGATTGCACCTACCCTGGACCCTCATCAAACATAAAAAATGTTTGACACTTATCTGGAAGTTACTGTACTCTGCCTTTGCATTTTCTGTAGAACGTAATGGGCCATACCAAGACAGAAAGTGATCATTTCTATTTGGTTGTGTATTTTTCTGCTGCCATATGCCTAAATCTAGGCCTAGTGTATGATAACAATGCTGAACTATGTCAAACCTAGTGATTTTGGTATAATGGTTAATATGATATTATAAACATTAATATTTGAACTTACATTAAGACCTTTATAACCATGATTATATACTGAACTAACACAAACAAAAAATGCTGCTTGTCAGGTCTGCTTGTTCTACAGACTTGCAAGAAAATTAATCCTAGTTGTAGCCTATTAAGCTTATTTTCAGTAGTAATAGTAATAGCCTAGGTAGTAGTAGTAGTAGTCCTAGTAGTATTACCATTTTAATTTTAACATCTGCCCTAATTTGTTTTATATGTGCAAAAGCTATCTCTGAAATTACTTATAATTAGTAACTGGATCAGATATTTTTACCCATTATATAATGACTAATTGTCCTATTTAAACACAGATAGAGAGAGAGAGAAAAAAACACCACCCGCCTATCCTCCTCACTTACTCACACCACAAGGGCAATGATTGGTCGAGCTTTGTTTTGCTTGCTGGTGTTTTTCAGCCCATTGTAGGTACTTTTAGCAACATGCTAGTCCACTGTATAGACTTTGTAAATAATTTAAGACATTGTTTTGAATTCAGCAGGATTTTCCGATTGTACTGTGCCTATCGTTCAATAATGTTCAGCACTTCGTCAGCAGGCAGTGCTTGGTTGAAAGTCATGAAAAAAATTCTTGTTAACAGAACATAAACTGACTGCCCAGAAACCTTGTAAATAGTCCTGATATATTCTTTGTAAGAACAACGAGGTTGTTGAAATATGCAGTGATGTTAACAAAATGAAGCATAACAACGGACCTTTCTAGACTCTAATGTGTAGTCGAAGGGTACCTAGTTCCACTCAAAGCAATTTGGTGAATTTTGCTATGCGAAATAACGCATACGAACCATAACAGGAAAACCTCAGCGAAAGGGAAACACAGTGTCCTTTGCGTTGAATAAAGGCGCACCATACATCAGCCAATAGGCTTTGACACTTGAATTGACAAATCAGCAATTGACAAACGCGGTAGGCACAGAGTCTGCAGATGCTGCAAACTACTAATGTAGGTAATGTGAAGTATACGAATTACTACAAGTTAAATATGCGCAAGACTAGTTCGTGTTTATCTAAAGGTTGACTGCGCACTGACGTAAGATGGCAAAAAATTATGTTATATGCTATATGTGGTCAGTCACTCTACGGCACCCCTGTCATAGACAACCTGTGGCAACTACACGCTTTCATGTTGGGTGTGTGGGAGGAGGAGCGCCAATTTGCTGAAGCATGCGCGCGTGTGTGATATTCTTTCTTCACAAAAAA
Organism: Tenualosa thibaudeaui; assembly: GCA_027481765.1. NCBI lineage: Eukaryota > Metazoa > Chordata > Actinopteri > Clupeiformes > Clupeidae > Tenualosa > Tenualosa thibaudeaui. The sequence continues at coordinate 89,096 of JAIFZK010000003.1, forward strand.
TAAATAAATAATTGATTAATTTCTAAATTAGCACTATTAAAAAAACAACACCAAACAACAACAAAATTGACTTAATATATTTGTCTACATAATAAGGCTGATCATTAAGGTCCCAAAAGTGATGACTCATTTTTGATCAGAATTAGAGTTACGTTCTTTTGCCTTTGCATGGCAGAGTAGTATAATGCAAACAACTGAAGTTAAATAAAAAGCACATACAACTGTGAAGACCCAGGTGTCTGGATATTCTTTTAAAAAGAAATGCAGGCTAAAACAGATTTACTAATATGTATTGATAAATGGCATCTGTCATTTTAATGAAGTTTTACCAAAATAAAGTCATTTCAAAATTAAGCAAAATTTCCTTGGATATTTTTTTTAAATTGTGATGGAACTGTTTAATAAATAGAGATGATGCTAAGATAACAGACAAATTACAAGAGTAACAGACTAGCTTGTCAGCAGACTGTAGGCTATGTCTTTTATGCTTTGGTGCTCTTGCTTGCATATTTGGTGCCTTATTTCATTAACACACAAAATCAAACTGCCCTGTACACACTTGATGCCCTGCACAGTCTTCGATAGACAGATAGATACATAGATAGATAATCCCATGGGAAGGCATCCTGTAGCATCCAGAGCATGACACAAAAGAATTCTACACAAAAGAATTCTAAATGTCATTTCTGCACAAAAGAATTGTAATTGTCATTTAGGGTAGCAGGTTCGTGTGTGTGAAAGGGTTGGTGTGGAAATGTGCAGAAGATGTTATGGTAACCATAACTGCAGGTTACCAGTTCAAATACTGTCTACACATACAAGTATAAATAGGCTTCATAATATAATAAAATAATCCAGACCTTCACACAGAAACAAAAATTAATAGACTTTTTGGAGGGGCTGGGGCTGTTCAAGGGGCTAATATAGCCAGTAAGAGAGTCCAGTCTGGTCAAAGCTAGGGTAGTGTATGTGTTTGTGGGAGCTACCCAAATGAAGGTATTTTATATGATGGCAGTGAGTAGTACAGACTCAAACACTGAAGGCAATTTCCCTCCTCTTCTTCTGTGTGACCTTATCTGGATGGCCTTTGGAACAAAAGGCATCCTCAGTCTGTCTGTTGAGCATGTCAGAGACAGGGGTCTGCCACTGCCACTTCTGTTTGGAGAATGTGGTGTGCAGGAGGTTGCGGTCATTGTCTGTTATTGATAACAGTCTGTTCGGGATCCTCTTTTCTGCTACTGATGTCAGTGGCAGACACAGATTACACAAACACCTCTACTGGAGGCATTTCTCTATGCCCTTGGGCTGTGTTTGAATACTTTGCTTCTAGCCAGGATTATGTCTACATAATGTTGCCCTAATGAGGCCAGTAGTGCCAAAGACCCATAGAATCACGTAGGCTACTGTAAATTCACAAAGACCCATAGAATCCTGTAGGCTACTGTAAATTCACAAAGACCCATAGAATCCTGTAGGCTACTGTAAATTCAAGATCAATTCCTGTAGAGTAATACAATAGAGATTACCATTTGGTCTTTCTGACCTTTTTGCTACTGAGACTGCATTGAGTCCTTTTCTATAGTATGGGCTATTTGTAAAGTGTTTCATTGTATTTGGTGAAAAATGTGTGTTAAATTTTCCCATTGTTCTCAGCAGTCATGTTGCATCAGTATTTTTGAAGGTGGTGGGAAACCTAATTGAATTTAACTGCATCCAACCAAACCCAAGTGGCTAATCCATGCTTAGAGTTAGAGAGATCAGCATGGTTTTCTCAGCTTTGTGTGCAGAAAAGTGAGTTTATTATTGCCAATTCACTGAGTAGTTCACTATTGCCATGGGGAGAAAATGCTGGTCACAGTGCATTTTCACAACCCAATGTCCATTTGACTTCTAACTGTAGCAACTAACCCCCCAGTAACTTGAGAAAGAGACAGGAGCCTCAAGGAGGGCAATGAAATTCATTGAGTCTGACAGATGCTAAAAACTGCAGGCTCTTTATCTCAGATCAACTTTTCTTGAGAGAAAAGTTAAAGTGCAAAAACATTTACACAACATTTTGAGTGCTGACCGAGTGATAATGCTAATTACAGACACCCTGTCAGTTAGCATAAAAATTCATTGAGGAATTGCAAGATTAACCTTAGCCAGATCCTAATGAAATTGATGCTAGCTTTGGGTGTAAATGATGTAGATCACCCATGCTAAAGTGTAATTCATATAATGCTGTCTCTCTCTCTCTCTCTCTCTCTCTCTCTCTCTGTCTCTCTCTCTCTCTCTCCCTTCTCTCTCTCTCTCTCTCTCTCTCTTCTCTTCTCTCTTCTTCCTCTCTCTCTCTCTCTCTCTCTCTCTCTCTCTCTCTCTCTCTCTCTCTCTCTCTTCCTCTCTCTCTCTCTTCTCTCTCTCTTCTCCTCTCTCTCTCTCTTCTCTCTTCTATCTTCTCTTCTTCCTCTCTCTCCACTTCTCTCTTCTTCTCTCTCATTCTTATCTTCTTCTTCATTTTCTCATCTCTTCTCTCTCTCTCTCTCTCTCTCTCTTCTCTCTCTTCTCTCATCTTCTCTTCTTTTTCTCTCTCTTCTCTCTTCTTCTTCTCTTCTCTCTCTCTCTTCTTCTCTCTCTCTCTTCTTCTTCTTCAGTGCCTCATATTTCTTAAAGTTCTTTCATTTGGATGAATTTGAGGATGTGCTCATTTGAGGATGCCTGATATTCTAAGCATATAATTACCATATCCAGTATAAAGCTACAAACCTCCAAACTCCACTCTGTCCTGGAAATGTTGCTTGTCCTCTGTTTGTGCCCTTCAGGATATCAGCACGATGAGAAGAGCTGTAGATGTGAACATATTCAAACAACGCTCATCACAACACAACGCAATTATGCTTTCATGTTCATGAGCATGATGTTGATGGTGTTTATGTCAGTTATCATAGCCTAATGTAGACAGGATAATGAAAAATTGTAAGTGTTATGATTCAGTATAGAATGACAATAATCAATATTCATAGTTCTCTTCTTGCACTTCTTCCCTGCAGTCTTCCCTGCCTGTGTTCAGCACAAACAGTGTTGATTTACTTTCTCAATCATGATGAATACTTATATTACAGTTTCATATTCATGTAGATTAGAAAGGCTATGCTTGCTGATTACTGAGAAGCACAGTTGTATTGGGAACAATCCTGTAGCAGTTGAATTTATGTACTATCTCTTTAAGATGGGAATTGATTTTTTGTCAGAAGACCACATTATGGTTCATCAGACCAGTTCAGTTATGTTCAGTGGTTTCAACTGAATGTTCAATTTTATCTGAACAAGCTGATCCCAGTCTGTATATAAAAATAGCAGCCCCAGCAAAGATGCTTGTGAGCTGTGCCATGATCATCATTCACAGTAAATTTGGCTTCTGTTGCTTAGCAACTAGAACTTTGAGGCCACAGCACCTTTCAATTGTGGAATGTGTCAGTAGATATGCACAGACATATGAAAAGCCCACTAAGTGACGTTAGTGTGCAATTTGCCAGCACAGTCATTTCTGTGATGTCTGACACAAAATGTGTTCTTTGTCTCTGAGGAGTTAAATCTGAATTGGAAGAACACAACAAATGTTTTAAGTCCTCACTTGCAACTGCATTCAACAGAACAGCACACTCTGCTGAAGAGTGTCCTTCGGGAATGCCCAGCCCTGTCACATGTGCATCATGATGCCTCAGCACCCATAGTGGGGTGTGGGGATGTGCAGTCAGGGTCATGACATCCCTGTTCCTAGGTTGCTTCATAGGCTGAGCTGCCCAATTCTCCTCTACTGAAAGGCCTTGATTACTCAGTTGAATGGTTAGATTGTATGGAGGGAGAGAAGAGGTAATATTTAGCCTGAGCCACTGGCTTGTTAATGACCCCTGAAGGAAGAACTATAGTGCAAGATCCCCTGAAGCTCACATGATGTTCTACAGGTAGTGTGCACACAGACACATCTGCACCTGAACCCCATATTGTTGGTGCTCTTTTTCCACCAGTGTTAGTCAGGCGGGCGGTGGGTGGTTTTCTTTCTTTGCTTCCAGTAGAGTGAATAATGCTGTACAGGTGTTGTTGTTGAAATCTGCAAGCTGAACTGGTTAATAAATATAGTGTACTGAGTGTACCAAGTGTGATCCCCTGTGGCCCTCCTTACAGTTCAGTCCTTAGGTCCTTCCCAAAGATCAGCCTAGATTACTACCAAGAAAGATTTGGTGTGTGGATGTGAAGATTAGTGTGCTATTGCTATACTGGAGTGTGGCTTGATCACTGTTTCATCATCAACATCGTCATCGATGTCATCAATGATCACAACATGATTACCTATATTTATTTCCTTCCCACAAGTCTGGTCCCACGAGGAAGATGCAGGCTGGCTTAAAAATCAATCTGAATAGGTTATTTGGAGACCTCAGCAGACAGGGTTTCATCAGCATTAACATGATGAAGGCGACGCCAATATTCACATGTATTTACAGAGGTGAGTATAGTCTCAGAACGAGGCCATACATGAACACACAAGGGCAGTTTGATGCCCAACTCTGGGCCTGATCCATGCTGGGCACCTATGTGGAGGCTCCAGGACATGTACCCCAGCAGGGTTTTCCTGCCAATGGCAGCTACTTGTGCACACAAATTATGGCCATAGCAAGTAGATCTCAGAGCCCAGTTGCTTTTTAAAACTAATAACAATGTAATGGGAAAACTAACATGGTTTAAGGGTGGTCCTGACCTCCCAGAAAAATGTCTTGTTTTGAATAAGTTGTACGAACACCAGCATATAGAATTTAGTGAAATTCTCATTCTGTGTGTGCAATAAGATGTCCATCCCATTATTGTGGTTGTTTGGCTCAACTGGAACCCCTGGTTTGAGAGTAGTTTTTAGAGCAAACAGCAGGCTCTGTAGGAGGCCCAGGAGTCTGTTAAGCCATAGGGCTGCCACATTGTAGTCATTCCCAACTGGTGCTGAATGCAGCCGACACTGAATTAGAGGTGTATATTACCACAAGTCTTCATGCTATATTTGTCTTTGCAGACAGGGTGTGATTATGTTGGGAAGGCATTGAAGCTGCATATCCTCTACAATGAACACAATAGCAGTTATTGTACACCAACTGTGAGTGTGAGCAAGAGAACTGCAGAGTCTGCTCTGCCTTATAAATAGCATCTGTGGTTGGCTTGGCAAAAATATATTTTTAATGCTTGCTGTAACATATGTAGGCAGATGCTGCCTGTCTTTTAAGTAACAGTCACTACTTAAAAAAACCCAGCAGACCTCTGCTTGAATTACAGTGCCAAGCTCAAACACACTACCTGAAGAGAGAAATGTTGTTCACATTCTTGATGATGTGGAACTGTTTGAAACTTGCAAATGGGAAGATGTTATTGTGATTTTCAGAACATTTCTTGTGAGGTATCATTGCCTGATTCCTCATTCATTTCATCAATTTATTCCTGTATATGATGTAAGCACATCATTAATTTCCAACACAAATGATAGAAATACTGAAATATTTATATTCTGTTTGTACTCCATTATCACAATTTACACATTGTTCCTCAGTTGTCATAACTGAATATCCTTTTTAAACATGTAACATGAATTGTCTCAACATGTGAAATTTATCTGAGCACTGTGTGAATGCTCCATGATGTGCTTTTTTGATATTTGTAAGGAAGTTATGTCTAGAAAGGTTTATACAGTAACACTTACAATCTGATTGTTGTCAGCTGCTTACTCATCTTCTTGGATTGTCAATCTAAGGTGAAGACTCTCAGAATTGAAATTTTGTTAAAAAGAGAGCAAATTAAGAGATGTGGTGGACAGCACATGAGTAGAAACATTTTGAAACTTTTAGTGAGATTAATATTTGTGGCAGCCTAATGACTATAATGTGGTTTACTCTGACTGAACTTTGGTCCTTCACCTCATTACTGGTGCTGAGTTCATGAACTGGCACTTGCCCCATTCAAATGCAAATGCTAAATGCTGCTAATCAGGGAAAACCCAGCCTCACTGTGAAGGTGGCAGTGAATTTGAGTTTCCTTGGCTGCACCAGACATTGTGTGTGTCACTTGCAGCTGTCATGCCCGCTGCCTGTGTGCCGACTGTATGCCAGGAAGAAAGTCCCTGTCATTCTTTAACAGAGCAAACTCTCTTATTTGGTTGACAGTTCCCCCAGTTTGACAGTAAGATGGAGAAGGGAGTCATTGCTCACACAGAATTCAGTGTCTCAGCGTGTTTGCTCTCACTTTTCTTGTCCTGTATGCTTTTTATTCCCGCTCCAGCCAAATCACTGCACATTTCATTAGAAACCTCTGCAAGCTTTTGGGCACTGCTTATCAGCTGCCACATACCTTCTCTTCACTCATTTCTTTCTTTTTGCTTTCCTCTCTCTCTGTTCACCACCCTGTCTCTGTATTCCCACACATTAGACTTACATTTGCAGGTGTCTCCTCCCTCCTGCCTCCTATGCTCTGTAAGGTTTAGCATGGAAGATGGAGTCTACTGGCAGCCCATCCTACTGCAGTCCTCAGATTGATAACACACGATAAGTGACTAGAGGACTAGTGTATGCTTTAAAGCATACTCAGTGCCTGCGTAGGATCTGGTAGTGGATCACTGTGCATGGCAAGACATCCTTGAGAATCACACCCTAAATCTGATCATGTGATTCACAATTTTACCCATCATAATCCTTCATGTGAGTAGATTCATAAATTCACTAAGGTTTTCATTGTGTTTCCATTCATGCAGATACATACAGTAGTATTCTCCATTACATACAAATACATACATGCACACATACTATTGCATTGCACAAGGGCAAGTAAGATCTTTATGAGTTCAAACCACTTCATGTAAGATTTTGGGTGCATTATGAACAGCTCCTAGAGATGATTTTAATTGTCACCTTATCTATAATAGATCAAAAAATGAGTAGGACATTTTGTGTTCTCAATTCAGTAGATAAATTAGCACAATAGTTTTCAATGCAGTGTTCAAATTAAGGCCGTAATATAACACTGAGTTTAATATTTATAGTGGGGCACATATAAATTCAGCAAGGCCTCTTTGTTTGTGTGGCTCCGTGTTTCTGCATTCATTTCAACAATATCTGATTTGTTTTGTTCGGCTCAGCTCACAGTATGTTATGTTGCACCAAAATGCTGACTAAAAACCTTTTTAATTCTTAAGCTCCTCTGGCCACAGCTAGTAATGTTCCTCAGCAGGGTGTTAGGCATTCAGTCTAGGGGCTACTATAGCTTGGAATCCCTCCTAGTCCTTCAGACCATAACTCCAAACTTTCCCAGTTGCAATTTGGCTGCTCTCCTCATCTACTTTAACTCTTGTCTGGGTCTTTGCCGTCGTTCTTTGTAATGTCTTTAAGGTTTCTACAGGTTTTCTTAAAGCTTGTTCTATTCTCTTAGTCTGGGCGCTTGTCATAGATTACTATTATTACAGTGCACTAGAGTAATGCACTGTATTGTTATCCAGTGGCTTTTTATTGTTATTCCACTTTATTATTTATTATTATAAATTTGTTTAGTTTCATGTTTTTCCATTATACAGCTTTAACTGTTTAATGTAGAGGCTACAAATGGTGGCTTGTGCTATGTATTTGTTTATGTAACATTTATATTTTTTAGATATCATGCTAACGAGTGAAATGCAAAAATTGTTGTTGATGCAAACATTCCACAGTCCTTCTACATATTTTAGTTAATGCTACTGGAGGCAGACAATCATTCCAGTCTTAAGAAGAAACTACTTTACCACTTAATTCTAATGACTTTAACTTGGCTTTGTCACATACGATTTTTTACTCTTTTTAAATTAAAACTGCCTAAAGGCCCAGCTCATCACCAACAACCCGCTAGCCTGTTTAATAAGTGTTTTTTCAGAAAAATGTTTGTCTCAAACATTGAAAGGCACACAGGATCACTGCTGTAGCATAGATTCATTAATACAAGACTATAGATACTGTCAAATTATATATATATATATATATATATATATATATATATATTACCTGTTGGATAAAGCATTAAAAGACACTGCTGAAAAACAGTCAGTTTTGTACCGCTTCCACTAGCGCCTGCGGCTTTCTGCCTCACTAGAAGTTTTTTTTGGAATGCTGGAGAATGAAATGTCGCTAAAAATAATAATAGTCCATAGAGAGCTGGAGCGATTTCACTCAACACTCCAAATTGCACTGGCAGTAAAGTTCAGCGCCAAGCTCAGACATCCATTTAAAAATACTAATTAACACTGTGATAGATAGCCTTTAAAACTGAGGAAGTATAGACTATGTTTCGTAAGAGCTTGTGCCTTCGAATTAATTCAGTAGTGGTAAAGTGAAATATAACTGTAGAAGTTAGCTCAAATTGAACATTCAAAGGATATAGACATGCTGTTGCAATATTGATCAAATGTCTGACTTAGAACTGACGATCCTTCCTGGATGGTTAGCGTGGTGGTCAGTGGCTAGCACATCCAAACACTAAACTGGTTATGCTAGGGATCATACATAACACTAGTAATGGAGATTTCTTTTGCAAGGAAGGTTTATTATGTCAAGACAGACACCAGCCTTAGCTTATCTTAACTCCAACTTGTTGACAGCTATAGGCCCAAGTGGTTGTATTGGAAAGTTAAACTAATGTGTACAGATCCTAGGCTGAATCCACAACCACTGCAGCTTTTTCCAATAAAAACACGAGTGATGGTACGACGTTACAGTAGAGACGGCTCTATCAAACCAACAATGCATTCAGAGCTTAGATACATGTCTGTAGTCTTTTTTAGGCAAATTAACAAAATGGCTTGACATTGTCTGGTACTGTTAGAATTATTGCTTATATTATTGCAATTCAGCCATCTGAAGTAAAGGGCATTTAACTCAGCATCAATCAGTAACTGGATGCAGGTATTCATGTAGCCTATCTATTCTTGACTGTCTTCACGCCAACATTAATCAAAATGATGATGTAATAACATGCAAAAGAATGGAACTCTGGATCTCTCTATTGATCAAACTATCAAACAAGTCAACTGCTGAAACTTTTTCTGCAAGTTATTAGTGCTTTAATAGCCTTTAGCACAATAAATCATAATTTATTGTAGAATATGTGATCACTTTCCTGGCAACAGCTGAGCAAACCACCTGGTACTTCCATACGCCAGCCAATTTCCACAATGACTACAGTATAACATTAGTCTAGTCATCTCATACTAGTAATCAATGTTCCAGTAACAAAAGAAAAGCAAATCACCACCTTGAATGAATGCTTGTCTCCAGGCTCACTCCTGTCAGAGTAAATGTTTTAAGTAATTTGTGAGGAACATCATTTGCAGCATGATTGCAATTCCATCTCTGACCTCATCAAAACATAAAATGTTTGACACTTATCTGGAAGTTATTGTACTGTGTTTCTGTATTTTCTAAAGAACGTAATGGGGCCATACCAAGACAGAAGTGATCATTTCTATTTGGTTGTGTATTTTTCTGCTGCCATATGTGTCAAATCTAGGCCTAGTGTATGAGCACACAAGGAACTATGTCAAACCTAGTGATTTTAAGGAAGGTTTGCTAATATAGATATTATAAACAGCCATTATTTTGAAATCCACATAAGACCTTATAACCATGATTATATACTGAACTAACACAAACAAAAAATGCTGTTGTCAGGTCTGGCTTGTTCTACAGACTTGCAAAGAAAAATTAATCCCAGTTGTAGCCTATTGCTTATTTTCAGTGGTAATAGTAATAGCCTAGGTAGTAGTAGTAGTAGTCCTAGTAGTATTACTCATTTTGACTCTAATATCTGTCTCATCTGCTTTATATGTGCAAAAGCTATCTCTGAAATTACTTATACTAGTAACTGGATCAGATATTTTTACCCATTAGAGTAATGACTCCACTGTCCTATTTAAACACAGATAGAGAGAGAGAGAAAAAACACCACCCAGCTTATCCTCCTCACTTACTCACACCACAAGGGCAATGATTGGTCGAGCTTTGTTTTTGCTTGCTGGTGTTTTTCAGCCCATTGTGTACTTTTAGCAACATGCTAGTCCACTGTATATAGACTTTGTAAATAATTTAAGACATTGTTGAATCAGCAGGATTTTCCGATTGTAATGCGCCTATCGTTCAATATGTCCAGTACACTGTCAGCAGGCAGTGCTATTGAAAGTCATGAAAAATTTTGTTAACAGAAAAACAGCAAACCACTGCCCAGAAACCTTGTGTAAATAGTCCTGATATATTCTTTGTAAGAATTAACAAGAGAAAGCTGTTGAAATATGCAGTGATGTTACAAAATGAAAGCACAACAACGGATCCTTCTAGACTCTAATGTGTAGTCGAAGGGCACCCCAGGTTCCACCAAAGCACTTGGTGAATTTTGCTATGCGAAATAACGCATACGAACCATAACAGAAAACTCAGCGAAAGGGAAACACAGTGTCCTTTTTATGTTGAATAAAGGCGCACCACATCAGCTGTTAACAGGCTTTGACACTTGAATTGACAATCAGCACCGACAAACGTGGCAGGTACAGAGTCTGCAGATGCTGCAAACTACCAATGTAGGTACGTGAAGATGTTAATCACAAGTTAAACAGCAAGACTGTGCTCACAGGTTTATCTAAAGGTTGACTGCGCACTGACGTAAGATGGCAAAAATTATGCTATATGCTATATGTGGTCAGTCACCTACGGCACCTTCTGCTCAGACACAACCTGTGGCAACTACACGCCATGTTGGGTGTAGAGGAGGAGCGCTGACTGTTGAGCATGCGCGCGTGTGTATATTCTTCTTCACAAAAATAAATAAATACTGATTAATTCTCACCAGCACTATTAAAAAACAACACCAACAACAACAAATTGACTTAATATATTTCTAAGTTCACATAATAAGGCTTGATCATTATCCCTGCAAAGCATGACTCATTTTTGATCAGAATTAGAGTTACGTTCTTTTGCTCCTTTGCATGGCAGAGTAGTATAATGCAAACAACTTAGTTAAATAAAAGCAGACACAACTGTGAAGACCTTAGGTACGCAGATATTCTTTTTAAAAGAATGCAGGCTAAAACAGATTTACTAATATGTATTGATAAATGGCATCTGTCACTTTAATGAAGTTTTACCAAAATAAAGTCATTTCAAAATTAAGCAAAATTTCCTTGGATATTTTTTTTTAAATTGTGATGGAACTGTTTAATAAACAGATGATGCTAAAGATAACAGACAAATTACAAGAGTAACAGACCAGCTTGTCAGCAGACTGTAGGCTATGTTCTTATGCTTTGGTGTTTGCTTGCATATTTGGTGCCTTATTTCATTAACACAAAATCAAACTGCCCTGTACAATGTTCTGATGCTCCCACAGCCTCTCGAGCAGAAATAGATAGATGTTGTAGATAGATAATCCCATGGGAAGGCATCCTAGCATCCAGAGTATATTACAAAAAGAATTTACATTGTTAAATTCCTAAATGTCATTTTGCACAAAAGAATTGTAATTGTCATTTAGGGCAGCAGGTTCGTGTGTGTGAAAGGGTTATGGAAACAGTAGAAGATGTTATGGTAAATCATAACTGCAGGTTACCAGTTCAAATACTGCTCATAGCAAGTATAAATAGGTTTATAATATACAAAATATCCAGATCCTTTCACAGAAACAAAAATTAATAGACTTTTTGGAGGGCTGGGGCTGTTCAAGGCTAATATAGCCAGCAAGAGAGTCCAGTCTGGTCAAGCCAGTGGTAGCAAGCTTAGGGAGCTACCCAAATGAAGGTATTTTATATATGATAAGAAAGAGAAAAGGATCAAACACTGAAGGCAATTTCCTCCTCTTCTTCTGTGTGGACTCCATTCTGGATGGCCTTGGAACAAAAGGCATCCTCAGCCTGTCTGCTGTATATGTCAGAGACAGGGGTCTGCCACACTGCCACTTCCTAAGTTTGGAGAATGTGTGTGCAGGAGGTTATGTCATTGTCTGTTATTGATAACATCTGAGTCCGGGATCCTCTTTTTCTGCTAATGATAAACAGTGGCAGACACAGATTACACAAATATCCTCTATTTGGTATTTCTCTATGCCCTAATGTGTTTGAATACTTTACTTCTCTAGCCAGATTATGTCTACATAATGTTGCCTCTAATGAGGCCAGTAGTGCCAAGACCCAGAATCAATGAGGTTACTGTAAATTCACAAAGACTCATAGAACTTAGAGCTACTGTAAATTCACAAAGACCCATAGAATCCCAGGCTACTCTGTAAATTCAGATCAATTCCTGGGAGAGTAATGTACAATAGAGATTATTACCATTTGAATTTTTCTGATTCTTGCTACTGAGACTGCATTGAGTCCTTTCATAGTATGGGCTATTTATGTGGGGCATTTAATAGGCTTCAAAGAAAATAAAGCAAATTTTCCCATTGTTCTCAGCAGTCATGTTGCATCAGTATTTTTGAAAAAGTTCAATTGAATTTAACTGGGATCCAACAACCCAAGTGGCTAATCCATGCTTAGAGTTAGAGAGATCAGCATGGTTTTCTCAGCTTTTTGCAGAAAAGTGAGCTTATTACGTTAACTACTGAGTGCAGTTCACTATTACATGGGGAGAAAATGCTGGTCACAGTGCATTCACAACCCAATGTCCACTCACTTGTCCAGTAATCTAACCCCAGTAACTTGAGAAAGAGACAGGAGCCTCAAGGAGGGCAATGAAATTCATTGAGTCTGACAGATGCTAAAAACTGCAGGCTCTTTATCTCAGATCAACTTTTCTTGAGAGAAAAGTTAAAGTGCAAAAACATTTACACAACATTTTGAGTGCTGACCGAGTGATAATGCTAATTACAGACACCCTGTCAGTTATAAAAATCTGCTTGAGGAATTGCAAGATTAACCTTAGCCAGATCCTAATGAAATTGATGCTAGCTTTGGGTGTAAATGATGTAGATCACCCATGCTAAAGTGTAATTCATATACTGTATACTGTATGTACATATATATTAAATAATAGGACAATATATACATATATCATATACTGTATGTCTTATCATATTTGCCTGAAAGTAGACATTTTTGCTATATTTTGAAATATGTTTCACTCACACACACTCACAGTACTTATATGAATATTAAGCAGGATACATACATGGACATACACATATATGTACTTTACATATAATGACATCTTGTGTAATTGTATATGCTTTTTCTTCCTTTATTTGGAGCACTGCCCTTTGCCCTTTGATGGATGTTAATATGAATGGCTTGTGCAATGTCTGAGCCCTGTGCTAGCAGGTGAGATGAATTCCCTCCAGTAGAGAGCAGGAATGAGTGTGGTCTGAATGTCTGCACTCAGGAAATGAAACCGTCAGTAATTTAGGAGTGCAGGTCACAGGGGTCATTGAAATGTCGAAGGATGGGTGGTGGGGGGTCTTTCCCATTCAGATTAAAAGGGGTCAGAGGCCAAGTGCCTCCTTCATCTGGACTCAGATGACGCTTTAAAGAGCCCTCTAGGTCTAGCTGGGCTGACATAAGGCATCCTTACACAATTGGAGGTAGATCATTGGAAAACATAATCACATTTAGTTACATACAGTTCAGTCCAGTTATACTAGTATTGCTTTGCTGTAATTTACAGTACATACACATAATTATATACACACACAAAATTCATGTAGAGGCATCAGATTGTATGTTGCACTATTAGGTTAATGCATGTGTGATGTATTTATTGCCATATAAATCCTAAACCCTGATTCATTTTGTGTAAATGTACACCTTTACATGACTGATTGTTCATGTGGCTGTATAATGACTTTCGTGCTCTCTATACTAAAAGTGTTTCTTTTGAATTCAAGTGGTTCTTTTATGGTAACCTAAGACAACTTTAATCAATGCTGATGGGAGGATGTTAAGTCCTCTGAGAGGGTCCCTTGAGCATAATCCTAATGTCTCTAATGTGTCACATGACTGAAGATCATTTCATTAAGACTGACAGACTAAATCAAACAGTATACACTCTCTCTCTCTCTCGCACACACACACACACACACACACACACATATACACACATAAGTTAGCACACAGGAGCAGGCTGGCACGCATCCACACAAGGGACTGTAAAGCAGCTGTGTTTGAGAGAGAGGTGCTTTGCCTGTTAGCACATGGGGCCGGCCAATTAAAACAGCACTCTCAAGCTTGACTTGAGTGGAGAGACTGTGTAGTTTTCACAGACAGCCTCAGCCACACACAATCCAACCCGCAAAAAGCCCCAGCCAAAGAGGCACAAGGCTTGAGCCCACTATGGGAAGGCTGCTCTCCATGGAGCGAATGACTGCAGTGTGGCTAGTGTTCCTTTGAAGCAGTCCCTCACTCCTCAGCGGTCCCACACACACTGTCATGCTTCTGTGCATCCTCCTGAAAACAGATTCCATGCCATGCTCTAGTGGGCAGCTAATTAGACATGTTACCTGCCACAGCCCTCCTCATGTCTCAGCTGCCACACTGCTGGAGGAGAGGAGAGAGGGGTAGGCTTTTGCAGATCTTCAGCTCCTCCATAATCCTGCACACAGGTGGCCAACAGACAGAGTCACTGTGGGAGTGGAGCAAGTGGGCTTTCTGTGCCATAGCCCAGGCAGGGAGGCTGAGAGGGGAAGTGAGTGGGAGCTGCTCGCAGGGTTTGATTCTTTGGGGATGCAGGGAGTGAAGAACATCCTGTGACATTAATTGCTAACAGCTAGCCATGTTCTCTTACAGGCCATAGCAGCAGTCAAAGCTCTCAAGTGTTTCTATAGCAGGCTAAGTTTATTCCAACCTTGCACTTCGGTCTGATTCGGTCAGTCCAGGTGCATTTGAGACAATCAATCTCAAGCTCTACAATCCACTTTGTGCACTCCTCCTCCTTTTACAGGGTCTGGAAACCCAAAGCCATAGCAGAGAATTCACTTCCCAGCTGGGGAGAGATGAAGGCTCTGACTGGAACCTACAGTTTTGGACCAGTATTGTGTGTGGATCAGCAATGGGCCTATTTCTGAGTCAGCTCTTGTGGAGAGTGAGAGAATAGCGTGTATGTTGTCATCAGTGGTATTAGGTTCCCACACAGCTCTGTGTGTAGTACTGTATGTAAGGTGTTAGCTGGTAGTGCCGTGGTGAGGATTGTGTGAGAGTGCAGACTTTGGGTCTGAGGGGAAGTTTCCGGAGAGTTCCCTTTGCCTCTCCCCCACACCTGTACTTTTTGGTGCACTGCAGCCCAAGCCGGCAAGTACTGCATTGATATTCAGCAGCTGTGTGAGATCCCCATCACTGTCTCTCCCTCCCTATTTCTATCGCTCTCTCTCTCTCTCTTTTTCTCTCTCTCTGCGTCTCCCTGCCCTTCTACCTTCCCTCCCCCTCTCTTTCTTTTCATCACCTCATTCCAAAATCTGTCCGTTATCTTTCATTTCTCTCTTTCTTTTCCCACACCTTCTACCAATTTATCTCACTATTCTCTCTCTCCCTCCCTCTCTCTCTCTCTTCCTCTCTCTCTGTCTCTCTCTCTCACTCACACACACACACACACACACACACACACACACACACACACACACACACACAGACTCCCAGTAGGTTCCACAGGCACTCTTGTCTTGTCTGTCCTGCAACAGTAGTCTCTCACTGCAGGAGCGGTTCCACCGTATCAGAACTGCGCTTAATTAGTGAGCCAAAGGCTCTCCACATAGCACCCTATTCCCGTTGGGTTTAAGCAAGCAATAACCACAATGTTTTAAAGGATCACATGAGCACAGATCCATGGTTGTGTGTGTGTGTGTGTGTGTGTTTTACAAAAAGAAATTCAGCACTTGTGGTTTAACTTGTTTCATGACATCATTTCAAATGGATGCCAGGCACTGTAGGTTTTGGGTTTCCATATCAGACAGCAGTTACATGGACATGTGTGACAGGTATGGATGGATGGATGAAGCTGATCATTCAGTGTCATTCAGAGAGTTTTGTGTGCGTGTGTGTGTGTGTCTGGATGTGTGTGCATAGGAGTGCTGAAAGCAGGGTGGTACTGTGTTCATCCTGTCTGCTAGCTAAAAGGCACAAGCCATCCTGACACTGCGTGTCCTTGAAAGTCCCACGGGGTGCCTCCTCTCCACCCCCCTTCACTCTAAATGAAGTGGCTTATTCCTACTGGTGTGACTCCTCCAGCAGCCCAGTCTCTGGGGATGCTATGTCACTGAGGGAGAGAGAGGGGGGGGCGGTCTGGGTGGAGGACATTGTGTTCTCTCACCTCTGTGATCTGTCTCAGAGTAAAGCACCCCCACCCTTCATCCTTTGCTGTTCCCCCTCATTCCCTCTGTCACACTGTCTCTCCAGCACATTCACTCCCTCCCCTCCCCTCCCCTCTCCTCTTCTCTTCTCTTCTCTTCCCTTCTCTCACTCCTCTGCATCTTCCCCATTTCCTCTGTCTGTCTGTCTGTCTGTCTGTCTGTCTCTGAGTCCACGTCACAAAACACATTTAGACACACATTCAGACCTACACGTTTTCACCCATATCCACTCTATTGTCATTTGTAAAGACATTGCATATCTGTCTGTATGTCTTTTCTCTCTCTTTCTTCCTTTCCCTCCCTCTCTCTTTCTCTCTCTCTGTCTACCTATCTGCATCTTGGCATTCCTTAGGGCTGTCCAAATCCTCCCTCCTCTGCCGCTCCTCTCTCCCACCCCCCTACTGTGCGGTGACATGGTACAGTCGATGTGCAGCGCCTCCTGTAATGTAGCCTCAGTTTAGCCAGCCTCTACAGATGCTGAATGGTGATTACACCAGACTGTAATTGAAATCAGTTTGGATTGGAGATGATTGCATTGCCAAGTAAGTATCGGCTGCATTGCATGCAAAAAATAATCTCTCTCTCTCTCCCTCTCTCTCTCCCACCCCCCCATCTCTCCCTCTGACCGTCTCTCTGTGTCTCTCCATATGTTTGGTAGTGCTCAAGAGTAGCTTGTCTGTTGTCTGTGCTGGCTGGTGACTGCCTTAAGGTCTGCCAGGTGATCTGAGTATATGACTGAACATACTGTGTGTGTGTGTGTGTGTGTGCTTTTGCATGACATTGAGGGGGAGGTTGATTCTGTTCAGAAAAGAGAAATACAACAGAATGGATATTGGTGGTTTTATTTCATCAAATAGTGTCCTTTTGGGTCCCCTTGTTACCCTCACCCTTTATGTAAAGCTATGCTGTCCATCTGTCTAGCAGGAGAGTGAGGTGGCTTGCTTGGTGGGGTGTGTGTGTGTGGGGGGGGGGCATACTCAAACATCAGCTCTATCTGCTTTGCCTCCTCTCTTTCTGTCCTGTTCTCGGTCAGTGTCTCTATTCTTTTGTGTGTGAGGGAGGCTCAGGTGACAGGTTACTGGGAAGTGAATGGGTCAGAGCCTTCATCCAGATGCAGTACTAAAGGGTGAGCCAGCAAGGGCTGGGGTGACCTGGCAGGCTTGAGTAAGGCGAGAGCACCGGCTGATGGTGACTATATACAGGACGCTTGGTGGCTGAGTGGGAGCGAGCTCTGTTCCAGCAAAGGAGGATGCTGTTTCGGTGGGCAGGTGCTGCTCCTTCCCTCCCTCACCTCTCCCTCTCCTCCTTTCTCCTCCTCCTCTTCTCCCACTTCTCTCTGCCTCTCCAAAGCAACTCCTGTTCTGTCCCTTTATTTTTGGCCCTCGTACGGTGAGAGATAAGCCTCGATTCTGCTCCCACAGGAGTGGATGGAGGTGGCCTCCAGGAAGGCAAGGCAAGGGAAGGCAAGGCAAGGCAAGGCAAAGCACACTGCGTCAAGACAAGAGGACGGCGCTGAGGCAAAGGTTAGATTGGAACAGTGAGTGGGAGATGGAGCCATAGAGAGAGGAAAGGCTCTCGCTCTCCGACACGTTCACATGATGATGCCTGGAGACTTTGTGCTGCTAGTGTGCCTTTTTTAGTCTGCCATTGCTGTGTCTGTGTGAATGGATTGCACTTAGTAGTCTGCAGTTTGTCTAGATTTGTGAATGTGCAGTAAAAATGTGACTAGTCGAACTGAGCTGTATTTAAGGTCACGCTGTCCTTTCAAATTGTATACCAATCCAGCGCTGTCTCAGCTGCAGTTAAGCAGAGCCGCTCGTGCGTTCATGGCTTTCTCTCCCTAGTTTGCCGAGGTTGGTCTGTTCTGCAGGAGTGCGGGCTTGAAGTGGTGTGATTGTGTGGTGGTGGATCTCCTTGCGGCAAGGCTGACTCATAGATTGTTATCTAATTTCTAGAGGAAAAAAAAGGCAGATAAGTAGTGCCTGTTGGTCCGGGGTATTTATTTTTTTGTGGGGAAAGTGCTCCAGCTTACTCACCATGCATGGTCCTAGAGGCAAATGGTTATGCTGCTGTCATGACCGATCGAATTGAGCAAATCAGCACTGTCCTACGACATGTGTTGTAACTCTCAGACAGCCTTTTGACAAACACCATTAAAAGATTGTTTGTGTGTGTGTGTGTGTTTGCCTCTAAATTAGGGTATATACACTGCATAGGATGTATGACATTTTGACATTCAAGTTTCACACTATACCTGTAGCCCATCTGATCTACTTGTTTGCTTATTACATGGCATGTGTGTAACCTGTAGAAAACCTGTTGGAATATTTCAAGTACCACAGTCAGGGAAGTCCTACATTATCGATTGCTACAAACATTACATTGATAATAGAGAAAAAGGTCAAAAAGAATTGTATTTGCTCCTGTATGGTAATCAAACACAGGTACACTAGAATGAATTGAAATGTATAGCTCTGAAAGGTTCCTAAGATGAAGAGGCACCGGTTTGTGATCGGTGGTGTGGTGTTTATTTGTCACTGAATATGTTAAAGTGAAGCTCCTTCCAAGGCTGGTGAACAAGTAGCCTGTCGATAGCAGGAATCAGCCTAACTGAAGCATGAAAAAAATCCTCTCATAGGAAATGTAAAGCATGTCGCTTTGAAAATCATTTGTCCCACTGCAATCATATGCTTTTTTGTCTCTAAAGCATTGTTCTGGCAGAGTTTGCTAGCTGAATTTGGCTCCTGTTTTCAGTGCATGTCCCTAATAAGCTCTTTTGTGTCGGCTGACCACAGCGCAATGACAGATGTCACCTCAAGCACACAGCTGAGCACCTAACGCAACATTTCCCCTCAGGTTCTCTCTTCTTTTTGCATTAGCACTTCCTGTTCTCCACTCAGTGCACTATGTCATTGTCCTTATGAGTGTCCGTGTGCTATACAGTAAAGCAGCTACTGAATGAGTGCTTGGTGCTCGTTAGTTTGAAGGAGTCACGGTGACTCAGTGTTCAGTTAGTCCTTCATTAGTGATGGAGGAGTCATGTGTCAGTGTAGACAAACAAATTTGGGACAGAATAGATTATGCCTCAGACTAATATGGTAATTAGTTCAGACCAACAGGCAGCTGCAATGCAGCAATAAGAGATGTTAAGAATCCTTCATAAAGTGCCACTTCATAGCCATCAGGGAAAAAAACTAGGTACTAGGTACAGAATTATATGAATTTTGTGTACTCATTACTAAACTGGTAAATGATTATTTATTTTGTATTATTTTGCTACCATTAGGTGTTGTTGTGTTGTATTGTTTTATGTTATTCAGGTGTTATATTTCTGTTTATGTTGTTAAGATGTCCATGAAGCAGTCAAGGCAGTTGGGTCCCAACAGATAAAGGTTGAATGTCTACTGCTATGGTATCATCTGCATTCCTGAAGAGCAGGAGGGAGGCTCTTTTCTGGAAGAGCTGTGAGGAGGCTCTTTTCTGGAAGAGCTGTGTGGAGGCTGAGAGGAGGCTGTCTTATATAACAATGAGAGCTGGCTCCATGCTGTTGTGAAGGCCTGTGGATGTCTGCATGCATACATGCTCACTGGGCACATCCTTCTCTGGATGACCTGTCCTAATTGTGCACCTCATGGAATTATTCCCTACTGCCATATGGTGTGTTCTTTGTGTACTGCTCTCTATTCAGTGCACTGTGCTCACACACATACACCTCTGTGTACACACACACACACACACACACACACTAAAGCACACACACACACACACACACACACACACACAGAGATCCCTGTCTGGCAGGTAAGTGCTATAACACTGTTAAGTAATACAGACATTATAGGTATGTAAATGCACATTCCTTAGCATGCACATTATTCAAATAGCACAGACCTAAGGTCAGTTAGATTCATTTGTACTGCACAGCTCTGACAGCAAACAGGAACACTGCTCTTTAAAGAGATGGTACTATACACTAGAGCATGCAAACAGTAAGCCACCATGGCTAAGCCTAGAGAAGCCCTTGGATAAGTTGGGAGAGAAGGAAGAGAGTTTTCTCCTCTGTCAGGTCCATTAGCAGCCTCTAATTAATGTTCCAGTGAGGTGCTGCAGGCTCCACTTACAGCCTATTTATTAGCCCCGCACACTGTCCCAGAGTGCCACAGCACCAGTGCAGCTGTTCCCACAATGCCAAGAGCTCACACAACTGCAGGTGTCAATGCAGCATGCAGCAGGTCACAGTAAACTGATTATGACAGGAAAAGCCTCATCAAATCTGTTCTACAACAACCAAGAAGAGGGACTGCTAAAATTTGATTTAATCATCATTCACATCATGCCATATTATGGCATATTGGGCACAGTATATATAATAATGTCCTTAAATACAATGCCATAATATGGCATGATGTATATATATATATATATATATATATACACACACACACACACACACACACACACACACACTACCACAGTCATTTTGAATAGGTGGGTTGGTGGGAGTTGGTGGGATATTGAACTATTTTCCGTATAAAGAAGAATGAAAGAGAAAGGTTATGTTTGCATTGGCCTGAATTCAGTCTGTCTGTGTCTGACATCTCTATTACAATACAGGCTGGCTGAATGCTGCTCCTGATGTGAGTGGAGGTTTGCATGTTTGAGGAGGGTGTTGGTGCTGGGCTGGCCTTGGGGTGCTGTGCTATGGTATGCTAGAGTCCGGAGTGGATGAACTGCAGCACGGAATAGAATTAGTCATTGCCATAGTCGCCTTTACTGAAATCCGTCGGATCACGAATGGAAGCTAAATATAATGTGATTGATGGGTGAGCAATGGAGGATGGAGGCATTTGAAGGCTAGTTCCACCTTGTCACTGTCAACAAACGGAGACTGTCACTCTGTCACTGCCAGCAGTGCTGCCTAAAGGCCAGAGCTCCAGAGCTCCCATGCAAAGGTACAGCAGTCCACAGATCCTGAAGTAAATGCCTGGCCATGAATGTCACGGCCCTACAGGAAGAGACAAGCAAGTCTATAGGGGTTTCTCAACAGGACCACAGCTGGTCAGTAGCACTGCCGAATAATGCCCTAGCTGTTCCTGCTCTTCACACCCACCTAACACCATACTCTTTTGATCCCATGAAGGAAATCTGGTCTCTGCATTTATCCCAATCGTGAATTAGTTAAATTCACACAGCAGTGGCTACACACCAAATCTGTAGTGTCTCAGGCTGCCTCAGGTGCTTTAGTGATGAACTACATTCATCGGATACAATCACTGTACATTAGGCTAATCAGTTAAAGGCTAGTCTCCACATAGACAAGCTCATTCTGTTAGCAGGGCTGTTCATTCTACAAACTGTGGTTGTGGTTATCTGCTTATTACAACAATAATACTGCCATTTCAGCTTGTTTCTTACTGCACTTTGTTTCATCTCTGTACAAACCTAAGAAAATCTGCCATAAAGCTAAAGGCATTAAAGTGATGTGATGTGGAGCATTTTCATGGAATTCTTTTTTGTTTTGAGGTGTCTCAAAAGTGACTGATGCATTTACTTACACTATATGTACACTTAGAGTGCACGGCGCAAAATGTGATGTAGGAGAACTGCCTTTGGTTTACATGCTATCTTCAGTGGATATCTGGATAACACTGAAACAGTAATTTCTGACACAACATCAATAGATTTCATTGCTATTTCTAGGTCATTTGTGAATGTTTTAACCTTAAAAATGCAACATAGCACCTTTGAAGACAAATCTCATCATGGCAATAACTGGAAGTGAATGAAATTATAAATTATTTCTTAAGGCCCTAAAGGTGTAGACTTAAGGGTATATATGACCACATCAATTTTGCATTCTAATATATGATACCCTGCTTCTGTGGTATAACATGTGTATAAACATACATATATAAACATACATGTATACATTTCCAGTCTCTGTCATTCATAAACTACTTTACTGCTGTCATTTCAATGACTTTTCACTTTTTATACAGGCTCAGTGTGTTCACTCTGTCAGAGCTAGGCAGCAGGTTTTAGAGCGCTATCATATTTAAGCTATTCAGTTATCACAGCACCAAAGGTCTGCCCTTTGGGCTTAATCCCCCCCCTCCCCTTCCGTACTGGCTGATGTGGATGCATCAGCATTGGCTGCTGTGATATCTCCCTGGCTGCCACTCTCTACCCTCCCCTGTAAGCTGCGTCTGGGGGCTGAATTTAATTACAACAATAGCTCCCTAATGATTTCTGCACAATGATTTGGAACAAGTGGACGGCCTGCCTGTGTGTGTGTGTTTGGGCTTCTTGTCTTAAATGACCTTGTGGGTCCATGTTTGCTGGTAAGAAACAGTTTTTATGGTGCCACTTTTGTGTGTGAAAAGTTCTATGTAATTTATTATGGGTATTGGAATATTGCTAGAATTCATTTGAGTATTTCTGAAAGTCTTCATTTGATGTTATGAAAATTATAGAGATTTGTTGCCTTTGGTGTGTGTGTGTGTGTGCGCGCGACCTTTAATTCAGAACCAATAGTAAGACACTTGACACTGTCCAACCAACTCTCCAACAACTATTGAGAGACTCATTTGAAATCAACACTCCACAGGACTGCTCCTCAGCATGAAACATCTCCTGCTTCACACACACACACACACACACACACACACACACACACACGCACACACACACATACATACACCTTCACCATCATACCCGACACATAGACATCTGCACAGTCACAGTGAACCCATTGTTCCTGTTATGCTGTCATGGTTCCTCTTGTTCCTGTCTCTTATAGCTATCAGCCTTCAGCCTAGGCAACAGTGCAGCCACAGTGTCTGAAGAGAGAGCCAGAACAACAAGGTATTAGAGGAGCCAGATGTTTAATTCGGTATTGTTATGTGACAGATGTTGTGCCTCAGAGTCAAACCGATGGAGAAAGAGTGACAGATTGTTAGCAAATGTCCCCCTCCTCCCACACACACACACACACACACACACACACACGCACACCTCCACCCCACCCCACTCAATTCCACCCCCCACTCACTGGCTTGTCCCAATTGTTCTCATTATGCAAACAAAAAAAGACAGACTGTATGGTCCCAGTCATATTAGTGGATTAGTGGACATACATAAGTATTTACTTGATGTGCAGCCATCATCTCCACAGAAGAGATAAAGCCGTCTGATGTGTGCCCTTTGCCTCTCCAAAACTCCACATCAGACAGATCCTAATGGTTTGGCTTTCAACGTCACAACACAAGATTTTCTTGTTGGCTTGAATTCAGACAGTTTTGTTGTTTACTGGTAAATTACAATACAATTAGTTATGCATGAGGATTTATTGAAATAGAATTAATATTTAAAAGGAATCACCAATTCAGAAGATATATGTTTAGGTTTGTTTATCATTCTAGGTTCTTGGCAGATGCTTTCATCCAAAGCAACATATAATAATACAAAATATACTTATTAAACTTATTAAATATACAAATTAAAATTTACATTGTAGGATAAACATTTAGGTGACAGTAGAAGCATAAATAATTTATGAGAAGAATTTTGATACATAGAATAAATCAGGCAATTATTCTTTTTTTTTAAATGGACAGCTTATAATATATAGTAAAGTTATCAAATATTTATGTACAACAACCCTATTCCTGAAGCCCTGAAGGGCCATTGGTCATTAATGTACACTCCTGATATGTATGCATTTTCTCCATAGGTCATTAATGCACTCCTGATATGTATGCATTTTCTCCATTTCTCTGTAAGCTTTGATGATGCCACTGAAGTTATTGGCTGCCAAAGGAGTAATCAGCCTGCAGGTGCATTCCTATTGTGTGTGTATGCAGTGTGTAGGGTGTGTAGAGGTGTGTGTGAGGTGTGTGTAGGTGTTTATGTGCTTGTGCATGTGTGTGTGTTTTAATACTCACACATACAAACACAACACACACACACACACACACACACACACACATACATACACACACACACACACGACACATGCACAGTTGTTGTTGCGTCTCCACTCACAAATCCTTACGCTGTCTGTCATGCTTGGAGCATGTATACGTTTAACACTGCCATCCTTCTGGGTCATTGGCCACACAGCAGCAGTTTGTGCCATGGTTGCACAGAATCCTTCAGGCTTAGTCTAGAGTGAGTGGGCAGAAGGCAGCCATGACTTGTGGACAACAACCACAGCACTTTATTTAAGCTGATCTGTCATAACACACAGTGCAGAACTGCCAGGGGTTGGAATGCAGTGAAGAGCGGCTTCATGCATAACCTGGAACAGGACAGTGACAGTGAATTCCTACCTGGAACGACTTGCACATAAGCCACCAGTTTGTCGTGTTATGTGTCTGGAGTTCTCAATACTGCATGATCATGGTTAATAACCCTTTTCTTTATAGGCTAGTGTTACATAGGGTAGTCTACTTAGTACACTCAGCAGTGTCCTTCTGATGACCTTCAACTGAAACCTAAATAATACATTGAAATCATCTAAGTACTGACACCTGCTAATTCATGAGGCTGAGCTGAATGCCACCCACAAGGGCCCTTTTTAGAGCCCAAAAGAGTTCTGGGTCATGTGTCTGAGCCAGAGGTCACCCTCACTCATCTCCTGGTGCAGGACACTGCTCAGGCTGGAGCCTTGGGCTGCACAGCAGATCAATATGCATGCTCAGCACTTCAGCACCGGGCCTGGGGGAAAGCAGAGTGGAGGGGGGCTCCAACTGACCACTCACTCACAACATGGATGTCCAAGGATCACCTGGAAGGTGTAGAGTATGAATACCATTCCCTCTTCTGGTAGTGTGTTTTAACCTCCCAGCTAGAGGATATGTTGAACAGCCTGCATGCAGATTGTAAGAGGATCCATGTTAGCAGGTTGTTTTGTTACATAATAACAAGTAAATGTGGTGAAATGCAGCGAGTAGCGAGTCCATGGTAAATAGCAAGTAATTATAAAGCCAGTAAAAACCATATGGGAGCATGTATTTATCAATTCCTTAACAAAGCTATACAAAATATAAATGCTCTGGCTGGAGCTTTCATCTGAAATATCCACCTTGGTCATTATTTCTCCTAGGAAGCCTTGATTGACACAGCTCTTTCATCCAGCCAAAGATCAGAGGCATGGGGATGCATTAAAGGTCCCAACTGTAACAAAGACAAGATCACACAAGCTGCCTGCCCTGCTTTGCTATGTGCGAGACACTGTGTGTAATCTCTGCCACTCTGAGGCAAAAGGAAGTCTTACCTCGCCCAAAGCAATCCACCCTCTATTCTTCAAAAGCCTTCACTTTCTGTGTAAACAAAAGGAGCGCCTGTGCAGGAGAAAGAGCCATGGAACGCCGTCTCTTTACCCTTTACACTGAAATGACTGGGAGCTGCACTCCGTCTGCTACCATTTGTCTCCAAAATAGAGCTCCATCCTTCCCCATTGTGGGCTTGCCACGGCATTCAGCAGGGCTGACAGGTGCTTTCAACACAATTAGAAGTCACGATTCACAGCCCAGCGGCCAGGCAAGACCACTCAACATTGGGAGTTTACTTACGAGTCTCCCTTTTAGCAGGCTGGCATTAAGATGCCTCACTTTGGATGGGCAATGACATCAAGAAATGCTCTAACAAAGTTGCAGGAAATTACTGTGTGTAACAGTTATGTAAGAGTAATGTACTTTTGCTTGCATATTTGTATGTTACTTCTCTGTGCTCATGTAAATAACCACATGAGCACAGAGAGGCATTTTTAGGTCTTGTTCAGTGTGAAAAATAATTGTAAAATCTGTACTCAACACACATGCATGTTCAGTAATTGGGATATAACCAGGGGAGAATGAGCTGCTGTTGATTGTTTAACAGTGATTAAAGAAACAGTTTGTTACTTATGACAAATTAGCCAAGCTTTGTTAGAATAAAAGAGAGCATGCAGCTGTTTTCTGATTTGTTCCTGTGGAGCACTGAAGTAGAGATGAGCTCCTGTATTTTTTTACAGTTTTGAATGTAAAATGAAATATTAGCATATGTAAAGCAATTATTGATTAAACTACAGGGATAGATTTGTGTATATTCACAAGCAAACACATGCACACACACACTTATGTAAAATAGCACACTAAGTAAAAAAAAAAAAAAAAAAGAGACAAAGGCGGCACAGTCCTCCCACTCTCACTGGTAGATGAAGATCAGGCTGTCGTCACCTCAAAGCAAGTAGCAATTATTTAGTAACTGCACGATTAAGTGTCTAGTCCCCTCCATGACTCCCCCCAATATGTGGAGAATGTTCCGCTCCCAGGAGGGCCTGTCATGTTTGCTCCCCCGTAGGGAGATGTCCATGCTAACCTGAGGCTCTGCACTTACAACTTATCCAAGCTCCCATGAAGGGCCATTAGAAATTCAGTTTGAACATTTTATACCTTTAAACCAAAACGCTAGAATTAGAGAAAACTGCAACTGCAATTGTAGATCTCTGAAATTTCAGCAATTCTATAGATATGTTTAATGGATCCATTTCCTTTCTTTTAGACACATGCTTTGGAGGAACTTGCTCCTAGGCTATCCCAGGATTCAGTGGGCCTGAGTGTTCCTGTAATCCATCACCAGCCAGTTGTGGCCCTGCGTCATGCTCCTCAGATGAATGGAGCGCTACCATGCTTTCATCTAGTGTGAAGTAACATTATACAGTCTAAATAGGCATTAAAATAACAAACATTCACATTAGTTACAAATTAAATCCCGTTCTCTCCCATTAATTGTTTAAGTGGTCAGACTTATCTGTCCATGATCTTGTTCATTACAACAAATTACAATGGACCAGTAGATGTGGCATTTAAAAAAAAACTGTAATTGCAATGGTTGTCTAAATGTAAGCTATTTACTCCCTCATCTTGACTGTTATGCAGCAGCAGTGGGAACCCAAGAACCACGTCAGTCCTTCCTATGCATTGAGCTGCTTAAAAACAAGCTCTTGTTGGGAAACTTTGAAAGCCTATGGTGTTTGGGTTATTGTTGTTGTCCTCAGAGTCAGACATGCAACAGCTGAAATCAAACAGTTTAGGTTGTATTATCATAGGCCACTTCTCTACTCTACCTTTTTATGTGCCAGTAGTGTACATGGCTAAATGACTATATGGGAAAATATTCATGAGGATAACTATGGTCTAGTCTGGTAGTTCCTTGGGAGTTGTGAAAATATAGCTTTTAAAATATATTACTATTTTGCGGTTTTCTTTATGGTTGAATGGATCACATTAGTTTCAGCTGAGAGGTCTCCTGATAAATGGCTATGGCAGCTGCAATAGCACTGCCCAGATCTCCACTCCCTCTGTCCACTCTTCCATCCAGATCTCCACTCCCTCTGTCCACTCTTCTGTCCAGATCTCCACTCCCTCCATCCACACTTCCGTCCAGATCTCCACTCCCTACGTCCTCCCCATGTGCCTCTGTGGAGCGTCATGCTCATGTGTGCTCTCGTCTGACTCATTGGCACAGCTGGTAGAAACGGCTCAGGTGCAGCGGTGGCACAAGTGCTGGTTACCCAGGCGGTCTCCCTGGGCAGGGAAGACTCAAGGAGGCCCTGCCTGTCTGCCAGTCAGCTCCAGGGGCCAGACACCCCCTCTTCCAACCGGGGGGCCTGGCATAGGCTGCGGGCTGCAGTTGATTGTGCCAACCACTGCCCCAGTTTTTGCTGAGAGCTGTGCCAGGCATGACACGAGGACAGGCAGCAGGAGATGCCCATGGTCATGTGCTCCATCACCACTCCAGCCTGTGGTATGCTAGAGCTAGGACTTTAGGAATCATGGGAGTTCCTCTGCAAATTGTGGCTATTGTACTGTTGTATTAAATAGCTCTAATCCGAAATTAAAACTCGAGCCTGAGCCCCCAGGTTTTATGGTATTGAATTAAACTCAAACCTGGGTTTTATGGTATGATGCTTTAGCCCACTGAGCTACAGCTAACCACCCACCACATACACACACACACACACACAAATACACATGCGGGCCCAGCTTCCGTGTCAAACTGAGGACATTGTTATCCTGTCAATGACAAATCATTTACAAATGTGCTCAGGATTACTTGTGTGCAGTATGCACATACACACATAGTTAGACCATTTACACACACAACTCTTTTTTTCCTTCTCTCCCTCTCCCTCTTTCTCTTTCATGCTCTCCATCTCTCTCCTCCACACTCCCATATCAAGTGCAAAATGGAGCTGTGAGGCACACAAATGCTCTCTCGTGAATATGGATGAGCTGCTGGATTTAGCCAGAGCTCCTGGGACTGATCAAAGAGTGGAGCTTGGCTGGATTCTGCTGATGCTGGTGGTGGGGCTGGTGATGATATTGGTGGTGGGCCTGGGGCTGGTGGTGATGTTGGTGAGGCTGGTGGTGATGTTGGTGGAGCGGGGGGCTGGTGGTGATGGTGGTGGGCCTGGGGCTGGTGGTGATGGTGGTGAGGCTGGTGGTGATGTTGGTGGAGCGGGGGGCTGGTGGTGATGTTGGTGGTGGGCCTGGGGCTGGTGGTGATGTTGGTGAGGCTGGTGGTGATGTTGGTGGAGCGGGGGGCTGGTGGTGATGGTGGTGGGCCTGGGGCTGGTGGTGATGGTGGTGAGGCTGGTGGTGATGGTGGTGAGGCTGGGGCTGGTGGTGATGCTGGTGGGTTGCATCCATGTGCATGTGACACAGGCGATTATGTTGATGTGTTCCCTCTCTCGGCTCCTCCCAACCACCGACATCGAGCAAAGCTCCGTGCCTGGGCTGCAGCATCCCTCCCTTTCTCACACAATTGCTGCCTCTCTTCTCTCGCTCCTCTCCTCCCCTCCTCTCTTCTCCTCTCTCGCACACTTCTCCTTGCTCCTCCCCCTCCCCCCCCCCCCTCTCTCGTCAGTCCTTCCCTGTCCTTTCCTCCTCCCACCCTCTCTCTCCTCCCCTCCTGTGGCCGCGCTGCAATGCTCTCTTTTGTAACAGCGCCTCAGAAACTGATTTCTCTCTCTTCTCTCTGTCTTTCTCTCTCTCTCTCTCTGTGAAGGAGTGATGGAGTGGAGCACCATGTAGACAGAGGCTCTCGGAGGCCAAGCAGAATGGGACAGTGCACATGGAGTGGTGCCGGTCTACAGCCGTGCTATTGAACGCAGGTCGCCTGGAGCAGCTGATACGGCGTTCTCTCTCGCCTTCCCGGAGTCTCACGCTGCTCGCCTTTGCCCTCTGAATCCACCAGGAAGGACACCTGCCTCCCTGCTAGCCAGCCAGTCCGCTGCCCATACCAACACCTTTCACCCACACCGAGGACTAGATCTGCTTCCCCCTCTCCCCTCCTCCCTCTCTCTCTCTCTCTTTCTCTGCCTCTGTCTACACATCCCTCTATGTCCTTCTCTCTCCAGCTTCTCTCTCTTTCTCTCTCTCTCCCCGCATCTCCCCACTGATTAGACTCAGATCTGCCTGCCACGCTGTCTGCTGGTGGCCCGTTTCGCTGGTCCTTCGCTGGTCTCCAGTGAATTTGGATTGACGCTTCTCTTCAGCTCTGTATCGAGCGACACCAAGCAATACTCGCCACTATGGGGGACATGACTAACAGTGATTTTTACACCAAGAACCAAAGAAATGAGGGCAACCATGCCGGGGGGTTTGGCTGCTCACTTATGGAGTTGCGCTCCCTTATGGAACTGCGAGGCACCGAAGCCGTGGTCAAAATCCAAGAGGACTATGGGGGGACAGAGGGACTGTGCCAGCGGCTCAAGACATCCCCAACGGAGGGTGAGTGGGTGATCTATTTGGTCAGTTCTCTTCTGTGTTGTTGTGAACACACCATATTTACACACACATGCACACACATACTATAAAGTTCAAAAATAACACACACATACACTTACCTAACACACATATATCCTTGGAAACTCTCTCTCTCTCTTTTCCTTGCTTTCTCTCTGTGTCTCTCTCTCACTTACTCATACAAGCGCGCACACACCTGCACACATACACTCACACACACACATACACAAGCAGGGCTGCAGTGTGTTTCACTAATTAATATGAGTCTTCTAAATGATAACTGAAGATATTGCCCTGCCTGTTTTGAAGCATCTCTGTTTATCTATGTATCAAATGGTCTTGGCCATGGGAAAGGCTGAAACCTTTCCTTCAGAGACCCCTCTCCTCTCCCCTCCTCTCTCCTCTGCTCTACCTCATCCAGGAGTTATTAGACAGAATATGTCTCCTGGGCAACAGCATAGAGGTCAGTCTCAATGTGGCTGCTTGTAACGTGGAGGCTCTAGCTGCAGCAGTAGAAATGCCAGCTTTGATTGATGACTCTGCCTGCCCAAGATTTTCTCTAATGACTGTTTTGCCCGAGTAATTAAAAAGAAAGCATACATTCCAAAACTCCATTTGTAGGCCATCACATTTCAGAGGAAAGTACATTTGGGAAGCAGGCGGGCCTTATCCTATTAAGGTTGAAAAAGAACCCTATTGGATGCTCCACTGTGATGCTTCATTGCCCCCACTGTAATGGGAGAGGGGTTAGATTAGACAACATAACAGTGTTTGTAATCTATAGCTTCGTAGATGGCTACATCAACTTGATCTATGACTACATATATGTTTCTGTCTGTTCTTCGATAGCAACAGTAAAGCTGTGCACCACATTAATTATGGTTAGTGTAGTAAGTACATAGACAATGCTGTATTTTGATCAATGCTTCATTCATGCACATTATTTCATTATTTCATTCACATTTGACATGCTAAGGCTTTGAAATAAAGAATCTGTATTTCTGAGCTGCTCTGTAAATAATCAGCCACTGGGAATTATTGATTAAACTGCCAATGGAAATTCAGCCCACAAGTGTAACAGCTTAGCACACACATGTTGCTTATACAGCATCGTGTAACCACTGCTCTAGTCCCATGTGGAATATATCAATGACCACAGAAACTAGATATGGCCTCTCTGCCCTGGACTGAAAAACTGCCTGTCAACAGAACATTTGTTGTCTGAGCTGATGGCTTATTAAAACGTTGATAGCTTAGGAGCTCATCGTGGTCATCAAACTACTGAAACTCTCATTACGCTTTCAACAAATTTAATGATACAACCCACAGTTTGTATTCAGTTATTCTACATCCTTAAATATGTCTGTGACTTTTCCAAGTGATTCACAGATTTTTTCAAGGAAAAGGAGAAGTGTGACGCGCTAATGAAGACAAATCATCCCATCCAGTTCCTGTTAATAAGGCGAGCGATGAGGTGTTCTCTCTGGGGAGCCAGAGCTCAGTCACCTTCATGCTCTCAGCCGCATGCCCTCCGTGTGGACTGCCATTAGGTGCTATAGCTGCCATAATGTGTTGGCTGCTCCTGATTTATCTCTGCAAGAAATCCAGCAGATGCCTATGCTGACAGTCAGCAGGGGTGGCATGTCTAGTTGGAGGAAGAGCAAGCAGCCCTAGCCTCTTTTGATGTGATTCATGGGGGAATAGCAGAAGTCCATGTCAGCAGTGAATACACTATATGTATATATGTTGGGAGTTAGTAGAGCGGCTTCTCAATGATGTAAGGTGCTTTGATTCAGCATTTGGCTGTTTGGGGAGTAGCAGGTGACCATTTCTGCAGTTGGAATGTTAGTTGCCTAATTAGCTCTTTATAGAGGAGTCTATGCACACTTCGATTCCCAAGTGTCCTCACAGAAAAGTGTTGACCTCATGCTGCTACGTCTGTTCTTTATCTCCCTGATGACTTGGTGCCGTCTGCCCATATATAGCTCACTACTATTGTTCAACTGAGCACTGGCAGCTTGCTGTAAAATACAATTACCACATGGGTAGACTTTGGTCAGAGGCTGTTGTGAACTTTACTTAGCCACTGAGGGCAAGAACACCCTACCTGCTGTTACAACTTGCCATAGATGCTAATGTTGCCATTTGCTATCACTTTACTGCCCATTTGTCAGCCCTGGTCTCACCAGGGAGACATCTCTGAAGCTTTTCTATGGGTTATGTATCTGTTAGAGACACACCAATGGCTCTCAGGAGAGGGTGAGAGGCTGGGAGAGATAGCCAGTGTATGTTAAAATCTGCACCTGAGCATATGTAGCCTACACAGCAGCTGTGAGTTGGCGAGAAGTGTTTGTAGCCCAACAGAACCTGTCCTCCTACACAACTCCCTCCTCTCATAGGGCTATTTCTGTTTGATTACCCATCCCTTTGAAACAGGAGAGAACCTACACTTTGGCACTCTCCTGGAATTGCTAATGTCCAGTATTAGACACTTTTATTTATTCACTGTGTTGTTTAAATGAATGTATGATCAGATTGTAAGATATTCGTAAAGATGTAAAGCTACTTGAAAATGATGAAAATGATGAAAACTCCTGGATGAAAATGCCTATTCTGCATAGAAGGCCTACTGCTCTATTAAATTAGCCACCTTGTTGCCATTGCCAATAAGATTTTTTTCGCATGCCTCGTCTTGTGTCAAACAGTGTGTGGTTCTGCTCAGAGAAATACTCTTTCTGAATCCGTCAATCCGACAATCATTGCAAAAGTAGATGAAATGTATTGCAGCACTATTAGTTCTCAGGTCACAGAAGAGAGTGAGAAGATGCCACTGCTGTAAACACAAGCCAACAAATGCAGTCGAACAGCCCTTACCCAGCCCCACTCCCAGCATCTGCACATGCTGATACAATGTGTTTTGTGCTGTTTTCATCCAGTTTGACATTGTGTTGAAGGACACTGGGTTTTTGCATGAGGGAGGAAACTGAATGGCGGCTCATTCTCTGCTACTTCTTCACGTCACGTGGCCGGTTAAATGGTGTCCCAACTCAACTAACAACTAACCCCTCATACGTTCTCCCCCTCCTCCTCACGCACTTGCACAGCCTCCTTTTCCTCCACCCCTCCCCATCCTTGAGCATGCTAATCTGGTCCACCAAGCCCGGGCCTTGCATTCCCCTCTGACACATCCTATTTAATCTCAGGCCCAGTAGGAATTGCTCAGATAGAGCGCAATCTCCTTTAATAAGGACACTTTCTCCTCCTCACCAGCAAGCCTGCCCTCATTCCGGCAGTGGTTCTTAAAAAGGAGAATTTGTCTCTCTAAGGAGTGATTATTAATGATACATGGCCTTTTTCTTCAGCCCCATAGGCACTGGAGCTCCCAATCGGATGACCTTGGGGGAACTAGAGGAAAAAAATGTTCCACGTCTGTGACAGTGTCAGAGCAGAGGCTGCATTTTAAAATGTCTTTGGTGTGAAATCTGGTTTCATGAAAGATAAGTAAGAGCTGGGGAGAAAGTAGAACAGAAGCAGTATTGAAAATACTCTAAAAATACTTTAATCACATGTTTTCCTTTAAAGATTTCTCAGTGAAGACTGTAAGAAGGTAGTATTTAAAGAAAAAAATCTGCATGAATCTAAGGCACCTTTTCTTCCCATACAGTTACGGCCAGCTAATTATTGCAGCTCTGCTTCAGTTTTCCGCACCTTGACATGACTGGAATTTCCTAGACTGCCATGTCTTCTCACAAATTTGATTTTGTCAATTGTGATTTTTAAAAAATTCAGAGTTGTTAACAGTAAGTCGCGTTCACAGGAACCCAGGCCTGCTTGCACCAGATGCTCCTCACATTCACAGCCGTCCTCTCTCACTGTTCAGCCTGCCACTTGTAGGCAAATCAGAGCAGCCAGGGTGACAGCGCCATTTTAGAAACACCCAGCGTTTCGGGGGGCTGACACGTCTCAGCAAGTGAGACCGGCAGGCAGGTGTATGATTGTGGCTTCTCAGCCTAGTGTGACTGCTCGGCGTACTAGCATTCATCGGTGAAGTGTGACGCACCTTCACCTTGGCCGAGATCTGCCAACATCCGTCATCTGCTGTCACACAGGTCGGCCACCCTGCTCTCTGTCGGAGACAGAGGGGCTTGAGATGATGCAAATGGCTGCTGACTAAGACGCAGCGCTAGTGTTTGGACCAGCGGCTGGCCCTGTGTCCCGTTTGACCCCTTCAATTTCTATTTTTGCAAGGTGGGGATGTGGGTGTGAACACATGCGTTGGACAGTGTCGAGACTGCTGCATTGTCATCCATCCCCCCACTGTAACGGCAGGTTTCGGAACTGCTCAGGGAGGTGACAAGTACAGACCCAAGATGGATCACTGCGTTCCAGCACTGGGCTGAAACGTAGCCAAAGCACATGACACATGACAAACACATGCCTCTAAAATGACACCCAAA
Organism: Tenualosa thibaudeaui; assembly: GCA_027481765.1. Classification (NCBI taxonomy): domain Eukaryota; kingdom Metazoa; phylum Chordata; class Actinopteri; order Clupeiformes; family Clupeidae; genus Tenualosa; species Tenualosa thibaudeaui. Next base: position 123,702 of record JAIFZK010000003.1, read on the forward strand.
CTCTAGGAAAAAAGGATTTTTCTTTTCTCCACTTAGTTTCCTCTCGTGATCTTCATTTACTGTGTCCTTTCAGATGCAATGTCATGTCAAGGTCAAACTGGGGGAAGCAGCTCTGCATCTGAATAAAACAAACCCTGTTTGAGTCAGTGTTCAGTTTAAAGCAGACAGGCATGTTTTGTGGAACGAATTCAAATTCAAAGAATCCTTTTTCTCTTAAGCAGTGTACAGTCCAGACTCAGGCCACATGCATGTGTGTGCGCTGTGCTTTTACTGGAAGCAAGCTGAGAAGCTGCTCCATGTTTAATGAGGGGACTGGAGGAAGCTGTGCTGCTGGAGTTGGACTGGCTAATGTGTAAACAACCCGGCCGGATGCAACATCAGCCAACACCTCGGCCTCCTCTGTAATAAGCACATTAGGAGCCAATTGTTTTAGCACTCCTGTATAAACAGCACTGTAACTCACCGTCTGTCCACGCCGAGAAGACCAATAAATTAGCATATGCTAGCAAAGGTCTGAGGGCTAAATGTTACATTGGCATTAGATTTGTGCTCTAGCAGTGCAGCTGATTACGTTTCTAGCAGTTTCATTAACCTATGTCTGCAACTCAAGCTGAATGAAATTTCCAGCACATTAGTTACTGTACATATCTGAGCTTCAGGATATTTGATCTTCATCACAGTTGTACACTAAATCAGAGATATAGCACGCTACATGGGAACCATAAAATGCAGTGGTATGTCATTAGTGTTTGGGGGTGGGGTGGGGGTGTCCATTAATGATTTAATGTTACCTGTAAACTTAGTGCCTGATATCCAGAATACATGCTGATCCATTGGTCTAGAATGAACTGGCTCATTATGGGATTTTTTGTGTGTGTGTGTGTGTGTGTGGATAGAAGTTTGTGTTTTGTTTGGACAATAATATAACAACTGGAAATATGTGTGCTGTAAAACCATAATAGTTGATATGTACCATTCATTGGTAAGCCTGTCCCTCTGCCACTATGCATTGATTTTGAACAAACCAAACAAAATCAAAACTGGCAGGCTGCATGACCGTATTTAAAGATTGCAGTAAAAGTAGTAAGTATTTGCATAAATCTAAGGACACAGTGGGCCTTATGGCTGATGTGCAGGCAGAGTGCTTTTGAATGCCTCTAGACCACATCATCTCTCTCACTTCCCCTCATCATGAGTCTTTCATGAGTTTGGGGGCTAATCTGCATTTTAATGGGCTGCACTGAGGTAAGGGCTTATACCTGAACCCTGCAGATGAAAGTGGAGCCTGACACCACAGCCTGCAGACTGGGCTAGGCCATGTCACTCTACTTCTGGACACACACTCTCACACACACTCACACACACACACACACACACACACACACACACACACGCACGCACACACAAGCACAAGCACAAGCACAAGCACATTTAGTCCATGTGAACATGTGGCATCATTTGCTCTCTCTCTCTCTCTGCACTTGTATGTATATGTACCCCCCACACATAAGCATGTAAGGCCTTCTCCCCTGATTGTGGTCTGTAGTATATGTGTTATTGCTGGCTAAAATATCCCGGTGTGCCTGTTCAGGTGTGGCCAGGCAGGTGGGTCCTCATGTCCAAACCCACCCACGCTGTGGCCCCCCAGCAGATGTCTAATTAAGTTAGGATCTTACCAAGGGCCAACTGTCCTGGCAACTCAAATGAAACAGATGTGCAGGAGGGCTAATTAAGGCTACATTTTTTCCCTCTTCACCTTACCCAAATACCACATGCCAAATTATTTTAAACAAAAGTAGTTTTTGTAAAGTGAAGGTCAATCTCTTTCTTGAAGCTGTAAATTTTTTTTGAATCTCCACAGACAGTAATCCTTTGAAAATTGCTCACTATATTTGTAATCCACATTGAAAATCTTGCACAAGACACAAGGTGTCACACAAAGTGGTAGCATCTTCAAAGCTTCAATATGTTCAATATAATGAGTTTTAATGATGCCAAATATGCTTAAAAGTCTTAAATTGTTTTTTCCTCTTGTTAGACAAATGGCCACAATGAGAATGTCTATATTGTCCTCACCTTGAGAGAGAGCCTTAACTGTTTTGTACTTCTGTGTCTGGTTGCCTCTTGTGTCATATTATAATACAAGCTAGCACCATCATTTGTTTTCTTTACTTACAGTGAATTGAACAATCAGAGATTTTGAAAAATGTGACATGTCTGTGTGGGTACTTCAAATCACTATTTTGCAGAAGAACAGCTCATATTCCAGAAGGCATACTTGTTTTTCAGGGATGGGTTTTCAGTGTGTGTGTATGTGTGTGTGTGTGTGTGTGTGTGTGTGTGTGTGTGTTTACTGGTCCCCAGCTAAATCAGGCTATCAGAAAAGAAAAGAAAGGCAGGAACGAGACAAAAAGTGAAATGAGGGACAAAAACTACTGACAAACGTCTTTCCAAGAGAAGTGAGCATAAAAGTGAAAGCAGATAGGCTACATTAAACTAAATCCTGTGGATATTAAACAGCTTGAATACCATCACAAATGTCAGTCTGCATTGCCTTAAATACATCTATAATCAGAGGTAAAGCTTAAATAAATTGTTGTTTGCATAGTCCACAACACTGTGGCAGTAGTGCTAATTTGCTAATTTGAAAACTATTAGTTATTATAGTCCATAAAATAATTTGGTTAACAGCCTAATAGCTTAATAGACTCAACAGGTTCATATGGATAGGCAATAAATAGACTACTTAAGAAAAAGCTTAAAATAGGCTAAAGTTCTCTTCACCCTATTGCCTAGACCTAATGCTAAAATGCTAAATTTTCATGTGTGATATCAGGCTACATTTGGTGGCTAGTCTAGCTCTCAAGGAAACTTGCACAAGAAAAAGTTTCATTCTGCAAAAGTTGAGTCAAGTTTAATTAGGCTTTGCCAAAGAATCTTTAGGGAACTGGAATGGTATTAGTGGAATGGTATTAAACTTTTGTTATAGCCTAGTGTATTTGGCTACTTTCAACACTGTTAACTGCCCTGTTTTGTAAACATCTCCTGATTGATGGAGGGTGGGTGTTGAGGGGGGCCATGGGCTCTGCTTGTGCATAGGGCCCAGAATGTGGTGCTTTGCCTCTGCATAGACCTTCCATGTGCTGCATGTCTTCACCTGAGCCAGTGTATGTCTGTCTGTTTACATGCAAATGTATGTGTGTGTGTATGTGTGTTCAATCCTCCGGCCTGGGGGATCAATTACAGGGTGGCCTGTTCCACGTGCACTAGCAGGCACAGAAGCCAGGGGCTGCCCTCACTGCTCTTCATGGAGCCATCAACGCTGTCCAGTAGGAACCAATAAAGCAAGCCCAAGCTAGTCCCTCATGGCTCATGGCATGAATAAATTGGGCCTGCTTCACCATCTTCCATTTGACCTCTAATAGGTGATGTCAAGGTCAAAGGCAGCCCACAGCAGTTGGAATTGTTTGAATTGGTCAATAATCTTAATGTCAGTGTATGATTTAAAAGGATTAAAGCTATTTAAATGTTCATTATGCTAGCATTAAATGTTTCTCAATAGCTAATACAAGGTCCGAATCTTTATGAGTATATAGTATTCTGTTTATACCAGTAATATTTTCACTTGAATCCAGATGTAGTACTTCTACAGCTGGTGCTGAAATATTGATTATGAAGAATATCAATAAGATGTATCACAACAGGTTTCCAAGGAAACAATTTTTGAATATGGCACACCATAAGAAAGAGATTGAGAATCTGATACAAGACTGGTGCACTAGAATTCTGTGGCATTTAGTCAATGTATAGCAAACACAGCGAGATTTATCCAAGCATGTCAGGTGTTATTTTGGCTCTTATTTATCTTGTGCACACCCTGTGTTGTGCATTGGTATTGATCTACCCCCACATTACCATTCTGTTCATCCATCTTGTCCTCAACTATTTTCTGTGACCTGCAATTTCTTGAATGTTCTCATTAGGCTCTTGCTCCTGTTCCAGTAAATTACTGATCTAAGGCCAGTCCTGTCCCTTAGCAACAGAGGGAGCCTTGCATTGCTAGCTTGGGCACGGTGAGAAGCGTGGAATTTGCTTTCTCTAGCTCTAGTTGGACACTTTGAGATAATCTGCTAATGCCTCCAGTGCTAGATAACCTGGGGCTTGTCAGCCTGGCCCTGCAGTCACTATGTTGCTGTTAAGCCATACTGCATGCTTTGCAGTGAACTGGCCAGACGTTCTCATCCAGCCTGTATGATGTGTAGGGTTTCCATGGCAATCTATTTTTAACCACAGTGAAAAAAGCAAATGTTAAAATATGCAGTAATGCTCCTTGCTTCATTCTCTCACTCGTTTCTCATCTCTCTGGGTGGGTTTGGACATACAAGCAGAACAATCATTTCAATTTACCCTGATCTTCTGTCAGTAGTATTGCTTTCAGTGGCAATTACATTTGTGCATTTACCTGACTGTCTTTACTAATTGTCAGAGCAATGGCTGGTGGTGGTAAAAGCAAATTTTTTGACTTTGGTTCCTGGGGGGTTTCCAAATGGTCTGGAAATCAATTTGTCATCTTTTTAAAACTCAGCCTATTCCCTGTTGCGGTTTCCATCCGCGATGCCTGGGTGACACCTTCTCATCAGCGCGTATGAGTGTCCTCATTTTCAACCCCTAAATTAGCCAGGTTGTTCTGGTGTAACTCCTGTCCCCTGAGCCCCCTCAACCACCCTTCCCAGGTGCAGAATGAGCTCCACTTAACACTCTGCATATCTCCCATTTGATCTGCTGAGCAAACCGCAGTCTGAACATTTCCTTTTCTGCTCTTACAGCACTTTGTGTGCCTTCCATAATTATTGACACCCTTGGTGAAGTTGACTGAAAACATCTTTAAGAAGTTTAACAACTCCAGTCTTTACATTTATAATTAAATTGTGAAAAGGTGGTATGCCTGAGTTAATGTTAAAGTGGAGGTCACTTCTGATTTTTTTTGAAGACTTCAAAAAAAGATGCCACTTTTTTTCTGTACACTTTTACCTTTTTATTCCCCCACTGAATGCTGTGGAAAGATGGCTCTTAATACAGGCACATTTGTCAGTTTGAATTAATTGGAATTTATTATTTATTATTTTAACTGAAAATAGGGTATGTTCAGCCAGAAATTAATCATTTCTTGTCATTGCCTCATACAGAGGTCAACACACCTTCCAGAATACATTTCTTCTATTACTGTGTCTTATCTTTGCTATATGAAAAGATGACTAAGGCATTTGACTTCAGTGTCATGTAATGTTTATGCCTATGTGAACCTAAAAGTCCTGTAATACTGTTTGAAAGTTCACAGACATTGTGATCAACTTAAAGAAGTTTACTGTAAAGCTATTCAGTTTTGTTTCATTCACAGTATATTCTAGGGGTGCTAATTATTGTGGCAGATGTATTTTTGTAATCATTTTTATTTCTATTTGATGCATTGTCTTTTTCTCTGGAATGAAGGAAATTCTAAAAAGATTATTTTAATTCATCTTTTTTCTCTTTTTTATCAGGGCTGCCAATACTTGTGGAAAGCATTGTGCATGCAAGCACTGATAGCCCATTTTTAAACTCCACCTTATAATTTATTGTTGTAAGTTTGATTTTCTGTGATTTATACATTATTAGTTTTGAAGTTTACAAGTTTACACATCATTCATATTTAAAATTATTATTGTTTTGTGTGGCATAAACTTCACAAGATTCTCTGAGCCCAGTAATGCTTTGCTACAAAGTATTTTATGAAGCCAAATAACAAATGGAGCAATAAATGTTCAATTAACATCAAGGAGATGACTGATAGTGTACTCTGGTCATATTTCTTATGCTGTGAGCTCTTAAATGCCTAATAAAAAAGGCACTTTGGAGAAAATTGGAACAGGGTCCAAATGCACATTGAATCTTTCTACTTTCATATTCCCTGGAAAAAATCTGCTGCTGGGTAATGGTTTCAGTTGAAGGCGTACCATGATGGCATGCTTTATGTATTCATAACACATAGCCAGTATCACTCTCCTAACATCAGTGCAGTTTCATAAAACCACACATCCACCATTTGCATATTTATGCCTCTTACAGCTCCCAACTTCCCAGCTCATTTCCTTTGAGTCAGTGGTGCTCGTGTGTGTGCTCCTGCTCTCATCTCCTTTAAGTCAGTGGTGGTCGTGTGTGTGCTCCTGCTCTCATCTCCTTTGAGTCAGTGGTGCTCGTGTGTGCGCTCTCGGTGTCTCAGTGTGTCGGTGTCTCAGTGTGCGTCCCACTGAAGGCAGGTTGCTGGGGCCGGCCACTCTGTGACCACTGACCTGCTTCTGGTAAATCCGAGTGACTGGTTGAGAATGTCAGCACTTGCATGAGTGAGTGATGCTTAGCTGCTCCAGCAGCTCTTGGCCGCACCAGGCCCAGTGACAGTGGGAGTCAGCCAATGAGGGGGCGGCAAGGCTCCCCCGCAGCATACAGCCTTGGCCTGGGCCGTGGGAAACACGCAGCACAAGAGATATGCTGCTGCTGTGCGCGGGTGCAAGATCAATGAGATGATCTCCGTGCATGCAGAGGTCCAATTAAAAAGGGAATGGCTAATGAGGCTATTTTTGGATCTTCATTTTATTTGCATGTGGAGGGTTTTCTGCTTCATTCCCCTCCTCTCTATTATTGCCACTGAGCTGCTCACACACACAGCACAACAACACACTCACACACCACACAAGGCAGGAAACATGTGGGCATGTTTGAGTGTATGTGAGTGTTATGAGGGAGTCAGAGCTGGTGTTTCCACGCAATTTGCCCTCTTCACTTTTACATTGTCGAATTTATATAGAGCTAGATTTTGTGCAGTGTGTATACTGTATATAAACCTGGAATTTTAGAGACTAGGTTTCCAATCATGGACAACACCTGGAATAATTCGATATAGTCCTGGATTGTTGGTTTTTGAATTAGCAAAAAAGGACTTGAAAAGAGAGTTGAAGATTGGGAACCCTGTATGTGCTGTGCATGGACATATTTGCAATCCCTGTTTTTCTGAAATAAATGCCCTGTCAAAATATTCATCCTAATTTTTGGTTTTGTTTTCCTCTCTGCACTGGTGAGGGGGCTGTGGTTCTCCTTCCTCCTGGCCAAGGACTGTGGCAGTAGCCTCATGGCATGGCCCACTGGAGCAGGCAGCTAAATGACAGTAAACTCATACTGAAGGCATAATCCCTGAAAAGCATTGATGGCAGCAGGGTTATGTTACAAAAACACAGTTTCCCGATGTTCCTGGCCAGGTTTTGGGTGCTCAGAGACTCAAAATCAGCAGAGCGCAGCTGGACACATGAGGCAGCTCAAATAGCAGACTTCCACAAATCCTGTTTATCAGGGACCTGAGAAAACAAGGCCCCACACTGAATCACATTTACCCAGCTGCCGACTACGGTTTATCGCTGCCAATAATGTGACAGTACTCTGAATGCTGCCCAGTAGAATTATCTGCTCTGGTGTTGGCTTAGGACAGAGGCATGTGTATTATATCAGTTTCTTGTTAAAATTTGCATTTGCTTGAGTGATTTGTTTATGTGCAAATGAGAAGATTGACACAATGATGAAGTAACAACAACAGCACACTGCTGTGATTGCTTATACACAGAACCCCCTTGATGCTAAAATTAATTATAGTTATAGTTCATCATAGCCCGTTTTTTGATGTCCTCTGGACCTCTGGTTCCAGAGATGGACACCATAGTAGCTAAAGGCTGCTTCACCTTTCTTTGTTGTCTGTTGGTCGATAGTAAGTAGAACTTTCTTGAGAATGTTGTTTAAACATGCCACATAAGTAGTTTGGCCCCAACCCCTTCATAGACTTAAAAACAAGCAGAAGTGTTTTAAATTCAATTCTATAGCTAGTTAGGAGCCAGTGCAGGGACTTTTGAAGGGAATATTGGTTTACTGGGAAGTCCTGTGAATAGCACATTGCAATAATCAATCCTACTAGAGATGAAAGCATGTATAATTTTTTCCAGGTCCTGTAAACATAAACCCTGTTTCTTGATGTTTTTAAGATGTAAATATGCCGATTTTGTGACTGATGTAATGTGACTGCTAAAATTCAATTATTGTCTATTAGAACACCTAGTTTTTTACCATCTTTTGTTATTAAGCCTTCCCTTTTAAGCAAGGCAGAAATCTTTTGCTGTTCCTCCGTTCCAAAAAGTACAACCTCAGTTTTGTTTCTGTTGAGCTGTAGAAAGTTTTTTGACATCTATTTATCAATTTCTTTGATGCAATGAAAGTGTTTCAATGGGGGTATAGTTATTGGGCATTAGAGGCAGATAAACTTGTGTCATCAGCGTAACTATGGTAGGAGATTAAGTTAGTTGTCCAAACCATAGCATGTAGAGGTTAAATAATAGTGGACCCAGGATTAAGCCCTGTGGAACTCCACAGGTCGAAGATGTTGGTGTTGAGGAACTGTTTCCAACTGTAACAAAGAAGCTCCTATTCTGAAGGTAGGATTTAAGACATCGGATTACACCAGTGAAGCCAGCCCAGTACTCAAGTCGCTGAAGTAATATGCTGTGGTCTACAATGTCAAAGGCCGCACTGAGGTCCAGTAGTACTAAGATTGATGCTTTGATTTTTTCAATAATTTTGCCAATGAATGGTAGGTTAGATATAGTAGGCCTGTAGTTGCTTAATATGCTTAATGTCTAGTTTATTCTTTTTGAGTAGTGGTTTGATAACAGCAGTCTTTAGATATTTAGGAAATGAATTTATGATTTTAAGCAGACCTGGTGGTAGGAGGTGAAGGACAGATTTGAGAAAGATTGTGGGCAGAGTAACTAGTGTGCAAGTGGATGAGCTGAGGCTCTGTACCATTTTCTCTTGTTTTCTGAGTTTTAGTGTTAGTGTTAGTGCTGAAGCTGGACATCAGGTTTAGTGTTCCTGTCCTAAAAATTGGTTCTGGTTGCTGAGTGACATGAGTTTGAGATAGTATGTTCAATATGTTCTGATAATTCTTTGTTTTGAAACAAGAAGCAAACTCATTACACCTGCTGGTCAGTGTTGTTCTTGTTTCTGTTTATGATGTTTTAGAAGAACAGCTGTTTTGTGTGATATGTCTCTGTATTAAAGTTTCTGCTGTTGTGAGAATTTCTAAAATACTTTTGTGTAACTATGTACCTGATTTCTGCACGCATGTATGAAAAGGCCTTGTCTTTCACAAAGCAGAGGCAGCAAGGCACATGCCTGTTTTTCGAAGTACGAACTGGAAAAAGGGCCTCTTGGAGACCCTGAGTTTACAGACATATCTTACCAAGTCAGCAAAATACTATAGACCACTATTGTATAAATCTGGAAGAGCAGAGAGAGCACAGATGCCACCTGCCAAAGACGAGGTCAGATGGACAAAGGGGTTAACCATGGTTGAAGAGCCCCATCTTATGACAGGCAAGGGGCTTAAATTTCATAAACAGTATTGTATATAGGTGAAAAAATGTGTTGTGCAAGGTGAATCAAACTATGCAGGACGCAGTGATGTGTCTTGGTTTATGTTAAATCGGATCTAGAAGTTATAGTATGGGCTTTTAAAGAATCGTCAGCCGCATTCTTGGGTAACATACAATATAGGATGCATGTATGACACACATAGGATTATGTGTCTATTGTTGTGGTCCAGAATATGTACTGTATGAAGATGGGACATCTTAAATCATGTTATGCTTTTTTTCAACATATATAGTTTAGGAGCATATGTATCTTGTGTGCATATATTGAAATGCTCTTCTGGGTGAGAAGTTGAGAGATGTAGCCATACAATGCTCTTTGAGCTGTCTAGCATTCTCCTGGGTTTTTTGCTTTTTCCTCTGCACCTTTTTCTTTCTTTTTTTTTTGTTGGTCCACGTTTAAAGTCGATTCATCTTGTTGGCATGTCCAGTAATGGCTTCTTTGGTCAGTGCAGGTTTCCTATGTTCTCAGCGGCTGTACAGACAGCCCAGCTATGGGCTCTTGAATCATCTGCAAAGGAGGCAGTGAAGGCCTGTATCATATCCCAGGCATTGGCTATTCTGTAAATATATGGCCACAGCAAGAATGGTTAAATGTCATCAGTCCATTCCATTCGCTTGATACTTAAAAGCACCATCAGTCAGTTTGTTCCTTAGAAATCTCTTAGTTATTTCCTGATCCTTTGAGATGAGGGATCTGTTTTTCTTTTTGTGTTATATGACAACAGATGTACATGCGTGGAATGCTGAGGCCATATAACTTTGTGCTTGAGTGATGCTATAGGCTACTACTTAGTAGTGTATGTAACCTTGGCTTTGTGGACTACTTAGCCAGGCAGTAAGTACATTATACTAATGCAGTGATACTGCACACATTGTTCACTGCAAGTAGTTCCAGTTCTACAGGGACACCACGCCTTCCTGGATTGGCATTTGCAGCATAATGTGCCCTTTAGCTGTGTGACGATGGTATCGATAAGCCTATTTATGCTGCTACTTTAAGTTTTGATGTGAAATGTCAGTTTAAATGCATCCAGCAGATCCCCCATTCCAAAGCAGACTATCTTGGAGCAGTATCTTTTGCCTGAGCATCAGCATGATGCATCAGAAAAGGGTCGAATTTGTGGCAGTTGAACTCATGTCACTTTTCTCAGTTCTTCCTGTGTGAGCTGGGAGCTAAGTGTGCCTGGAGCCTGCTGGAGAACTGGTAATACAGGGATGATTTGCATGGCACATGGTATGTGCAGAGGAGGCGAGGGCAGAGGCCAGGGCCCTCTCTCACAAATGCATTATATAAGAGCACAGCTCCGCCCTGGCACATGAGTCAGCAGCATAATTGGAGACTGTGGAGGACACGAGGGCTGGGGAGAGGGAGAGGCACAAACAGAGCCAAATGAAGATGTGTTTTTACTGAACCTGTGAACAGGATGCCCTGGGCCTTGCTTGTTCTTCCCAACATTCTTCTTCTTTGTGTCATTATTTACTAGCAAAAATAAAAAAAGCACTGGACTTGGAACAATACTGCAATGATGACACTGACATGACAATTCAAATGCACACATTATTATCATTTCCCAAGATTTTTTTATAGTAATGCTTTCAAAATCTTACGTGCTTGTAGTATAAGACGTATTTCATAAGTGAACTACTACAATGTTATTGTCTTTGTGATTAAAAACAGTGAACATATCCCAAATTATGCGTAGGAAGAAAGCTATTTAAATGCTTTTGGGGCAAATGTTTGTTTACCATCATTTAAGTGTTAGTTGTTGTCACATGAAACATCAACATTTCCCCAATGGTTACATGTTACCAATCACTGCTAGAGCAGAGGTGTCCCACTTTACATGTTACCAATCACTGCTAGAGCAGAGGTGTCCCACTTTACATGTTACCAATCACTGCTAGAGCAGAGGTATCCCACTTTACCTTTCAGAATCACCTTCAAACCCAACCCTTGTGAGTGTAGCTCCTATCCTAACGCTGCTGCCTAAGCTGCCAGCCCTAACTCACACTTACCATAGATTCCTTTTGACTCTACTCTCTCTCTTGATTGCCTGTTCTGCTTTATCATTTGATAAACTCTCACTTAAATGCATGCATTCACATCATTGGGCAAGTGTCTGCTAAATTAATAAATGTACATGCATTTTTACAGCATTTTCTCATTTCTCTACAGGTTTGGCAGGAGTTGCACCTGACTTAGACAAGAGAAGGGAAGTGTATGGGCGAAATCTTATACCTCCAAAGAAGCCAAAAACTTTCTTACAGTTAGTATGGGAAGCCCTTCAAGATGTGACCCTCATCATCCTGGAGATTGCAGCCATGATCTCACTGGGGCTGTCCTTCTACCAGCCCCCAGGGGAGGGGAGTGAGGGTGAGTGGCGGCTACACTAGTCTCCTGTTTGCAAATTCTGCATGGACTTCCTCATAGACATGCATTAATTTTTTTAGAATAAAACTTGTTATGATTTACCAGAAGATAGCAGTGTTTTAAATATATAAGTGTAAATATGGTGTTGGGTGAGGGCAGGAGTGGTTGTGACATTATTTGGATAGGAGGTTATGAGCAGCCTTGGACTTAGACATGTACAGGCATGCAGTAGTGCCAGATATGAATCTTAGATACTTCATACATGTAAATCCACTGATTTCTACTGGATTAAAGAGCATTTGTGCTTGAGTAACATTAATCAGAAACCCTTCACATGTTTCTGAAACACACCACCTCACTTTACATGATGACTGGAACAAAAGGGTGAGCATGTTCTCTCATGAAGATGAGGGGATAATGTTGATGTTGATGGCTTTTTCTTTTTTTTGCGCTTACATTCATTTGTTGGATTTGATCCAAAACCTGTAAAACTCAGCTGGCTAGGCTAGACTATTCAGCCTTGAGTTTACTGGAACCCCCAGCAGTTTTACTGTGGCAAATATATCCAAATATATGGCCTATGCCACTACCCAGTGGGCCTTAGATTGATTGTTTTCCTCGGCAGCATTTGCACAGAAATGAGGCAGAGTGATGAGTGGTCTCCCCCAGCCCAGCTCAGGAAAGGCACACAGAGCATTGCAGCATTCACACACAGCCCCAATGTAGAGCAGTACACCACAGGCCTTGTTAACAAGAGTGACTGTGCATTCTGAGCTCTCTCAAACAAGTCAGGGGAGCAAGCACTGGAGTGTGGAGGATGGGGAGGGCGTGTGTGTGTGTGTGTGTGTGTGTGTGTGTGTGTGTGTGTTGGGTTGGGTTTGTGGCCCAAGCACTCTCGGAGAGAGAGGACAAGCTAATGAAGGACGCCCCAGGGGAATAACCTTTAGGTGAGGGCCATACATCACAGCCGGCTATAAAATGTGCAATGAAGACATAGCCATTAAGAAAGTATGGGGGAGATGCTGAGTAAGTAATATCAATCATGGTAATGGTCCCAAATTCAATTATACCAGGAGCTGAGAATGATATTTAATTCTGAACATATTTGGAAGACTAGTGCCAGAAGAGGGGTTCTCTTCATGAAAGTGTAATGTCTCTCTTGTTGGCCTTAGTGAGTAGCACTGCTAAGATATATTCTCTGGCCTGAAACAACATTGGATAGACAGAGAGGAAAAGAAGATGGCATCAAAAAATGCAAATTGCTATGACCATTCTCAGCAGGAGCTGATAATCATGGATCCATTTTAGTCTCAACAGATGTCTTGCCTACATGTGCCCATCATAAAATGCTGAATAACTGTAATCTGGAGGTGCTCTGAAAATCAGCTTCCACTGTAGTTCTGCACTGTTTGGAGGCTTCGGTTGCAGGCTCCTTTGAATCACACACACCACCCAGTGATTAGTATGTGTTGTGTGCATACTTGGAATGTCATTAATTTAATTACACGTTTTGCATAGTCATTTATACATTATGGCTTAAAAAAAAGCCCCCAGCCACTTTCCCATCCTATGTGCTAAAAGATAAGTGATTTGCTGAAATTTTATGTTATAGTTTTATACTAGGCTGAACTTTTCTGTGTTGCCTATGCCCCCCACAATCTAGTCTTTAAAATTCTAAGTAGAATACAATGAATACTTCTTTGGTATGTTTATGTATGTGCCCACAACAGTGTACAATACAAAAACTTATTAAGCTAAAGTTAATTTGAATATACACTCTGCTTTTTTCTTTTTTATGTATAAATTGCACAACTTACAGAGACAACTAATAGTCAGAAAAATATAATTTAATCCGTTAATAAATGACTAGAACATACTACTTGAAAAATAACAAATAAATGAAAACTAGTATGTAGTGATCCTAATTAGAAGGCTCAGCCATACCCATGGCCCATAATACAGAAATTGCCTAAAAATGCCTAAATAAGGCTATTTTACAGGTGTCGGTAGTTTATAGATATTCTAATTTGGCTCAGCTATGTACACCCTCCGGTTGCCGAATGGCACCTGCGCCACCGTCGCCCCTCACATCTTTTAAAAATCTCCAAGCTGTCAGAAGAACTAATGACTGTATTCAGTTCCACCATTTATGCATTACAAAAGTGTTGAGTATTGACTGAGACCTCCTGGCATCAATAGTCAGCCAACACAACAAGCGCTCATTGGATGAACAATGTGATCTAGAGGGAATGTAAGCCTTGGTCATATCATCAAAGTAGGATGGCACAGATCCAGGAAGAGTCCTGAATGACAGTGTGAGAGATTTGAATTGAACTCTGGCTGCAATAGGAAGCCAATGCAGACAAACTGTGCTGCTGCCATCGTATGTAATCATCTGAAAGGGAATCACCATAGCTCCTAGTGCCTGTCTGTTTCTCTTGCTGTTATTTGTTTTAATGCACTTCCACTTATTTTTCTCTGTAAAGATATAAGTGTGGATGTGAATCACGTTAGTGTCCAAAGACTATTTCAGGTGCCATTAGAAAGTAGAAAGAATTGCAGTCATCTGGATAGGCTGATAAGCCATTTAGGAGAGTGATAAAGAATTTATTTCCCATCTTATTTTCTCCTTGGTAAACACTTTGACAAGCTTTTGATAGCTCTTGAAATATAGAGGCATGTTTGCATTTGATGACAACATCACACACCTCCAATAAGAAGAACATGCCATCATAGCATCTCTGCTCTGCTCAGCTCTGGCCATATTATTCATTTTTCTTAAAGGCTTTAATTTTGTTGCCAGGAGAATGACATTGTTGATGTTCCCTTAGGAAGATTAATTGTGTTGCCTCTGTGCTTCCAGACATCCCTGGTGTTCAAATTGAATCATGCCATCACAGTTTCTCTGCCTGCAGCTAGCTATGGCAAGATAAGCACGCTCGCATCAGGATCAATGCAGCCTCTGCAGAAAGAAAATGTCATTTTTCTCTGGGTGGCAGTGAGCAGTAGAGCAATAGAATGCATGTTTCAGATGCTTGTTTATTGGTCATTCCATTTTAGATCCAACAATGACCAAATGCCTAGTTGTTTTTCTGATATGGTTAATATGATGAACCATGCAAATGATAGAAATGAATGAAATGAAATCTGTATCCCATATTTGAGTTCTTTATCTTTTGCTGGATGTCTTTCTAGATTGGAAATGTGAATCTCCCTGTGACAGGGCTCACTTCATTAGTGACAAGGGTAAAGTGTTGTATTATGCTGAATTGGGTTATCTGAGTGCAAGTGTCTCCTCTTCAGGACCATGGACAGCTCCTGACAGTCTGTCCCAACACACTGCACTTAGCATTGCCACAGACTAGCAGACAGCATGCTGCAGAGGATTAAGTCCCATTAAGAGATCTGCAGTGCAGTTACTGATGAGGGATCTGACCTGAAGGGACTCATTGCACTGATGAGGGCACTAATGTATTAAATACCTTGTGCTCACTTCCAAGACACACCATACCCGTAGGCTAGTCATAGTTAGGGTAATGCTATGGGCTTGACGTACTGGATGCAAAATACTGACATGTATTCTCTCTAAGCAGAACAAATGCCTTTGTAGATGGTGAACTGATTGTATTGTGTGCTGTGATTCCACCAAAGCGTCTCATTTGCTTTGATCAATGCCTGTTATTACACAGCGGTTGACCTTGACTTTAAATCAGCCTAATGAGAGTGCGACCACCACCATCTCACTAAGGCTGACTTGTAGACCTCTGCAGCAAACCTCTCTTTTATGCACGGCTGCTGAATATTCCACAAGGAGCTGCCACCTCTATGTTGTATATATGAGGGCTTCCTATGGTTTTAGATGTTTAGACAGTAGAGCTATCCCACCATTGGGAGTCATTGAGGCCGACTTGCTCAATATGTTGCCTTTGGAGCCTCCCAAAGAAATGGGTTGAATCCACTGAGGAGATAATAAAAGATAATTGTAGTCCAAATAGATTTGGCTGCAGCTGAAACCAACACCTCTGAGCCTTACACGTGTTAATATGGCTGGTGAAAGATGAAAGGACTAGTCAAAAAAAGATAAATGGTTAACTAAGACATTGCTTTATGTTTCTATAGCCTAGGCCCAACTTGTTAATACTTTGCAGTTTATGTAGATATTTGTTTTTAAACTTATTTGTTTGACATTGCATAAGCACAGCCCAGGATGGCTGTTGTCAAAGCATCTATCACATACGTGGGATTTCTCTTCTACTCTTCCATTTTTTTGATTAAGATGAACTCAGATCAGATCAGACTTTTGCACAGACATTTTGCTTTTAAATGTAAAAAACAACCAAGCTTTATACACCAGTTGAACTGCAGTCATTGAAAGTAGATTGCCTTTTAATATCGTCAAAGTATAATGCTGACTGCAAATGCCACTGGTTAATTTAGTCTATAGCAAAGCTCGACCAATACTTTCACAGCATGTAAAAGTTCAACGTTTCCCAGAAGGAAAGTGTTATATGTGTGTCAGTTAATTGTGGCACCAAACTTAAAATATGTACAGTTGTTTTCATGTTGCAATGAATTACAGGGATAGACCTCTTTAACAACTGAAACATAAAGGCTAAAACAGATGAAAGATGTGGTATGTGTGTATTAGTAAATTCTAGTTTACTTTCAGAATAACCAAATTGTATTTCTGTCAAAGTATAGGCCTCTGTACTTACTGTGTCTGTCCTTTTGACATCTGATTTGTACTTTTTGCTCTTGTCCCTTGGGTGCAGCGTGTGGGACAGCAAATGCAGGTGCAGAAGATGAGGGTGAGGCTGAGGCAGGTTGGATAGAGGGAGCTGCCATCTTACTCTCAGTGGTGTGTGTGGTGCTTGTAACCGCCTTTAATGACTGGAGCAAAGAGAAACAGTTCCGTGGTCTTCAAAGTCGCATCGAGCAGGAACAGAAATTCCAGGTGGTGCGCGGAAGCCAGGTTATCCAGCTGCCCGTGGCTGACATTGTGGTTGGAGATATTGCGCAAATCAAATATGGTGAGTATGGTATTCTCTCTGTTTGACTAGCACTCTATTGTTTTCCTCGTGTTGTTTGTAATATGTCATATCGACCATCAGTTGCTTGCTGCTTTAAATGATAAAGGATCATTACAGTCCTTTTGCAGTCAGTGCAGTCCTTTCAGTGACTACAATTGCACCTTAAGCATTCAAGTGCAGAGGAAAGTGTATCCATCTGCAATGGAAACAAAACATTTGGCAATTTACTATTGCTTTGGGCCTCCAATATGAAAATACTCTGATGTCTGCCATATATTGATTTTCAAGTCTCTTGCAGCACGTGTGTGATGTGGTTGGAATGTCTCTTGTGGCATGGTGAACAAATGAGTTTTCTTTTCTCTCTAAAAGGTGACCTGCTTCCTGCTGATGGAGTTTTGATACAGGGCAACGACCTCAAGATTGATGAGAGCTCTCTGACTGGTGAATCAGACCACGTGAAGAAAGCTGCAGACAAAGATCCCATGCTTCTCTCTGGTTAGTGGATTGTGCACACTCCCTCACACTTTGTTGACCTTACCTGTGTGACATAATTGACTATTTTGGAGACATTTTGAACTTTACACTTTGACATTTCTAAGTAGGGAAAATGGGGAATGAATTGAACAAAAACATCACAATTGCTTGACATTTAGCAATATGCTGACATTTTATGCATGAACTGAAAGTACAGCATTAACAAAAACAAAAGCATGAAATCAGTGTTTGTCAAGCTCTGCTGTGCTCCATTGCAGTAGTATGATTCTAATAGGTGACATGAAGAATGCAGTTAACTATGCTCTGTTATCTTTTCTTTTTGTCATCTGAAGTAAATGGCAAGATCCTGTTCTGCTCCTATAATTCTTCAAAATAGTATGAATTTCATCTGCAGGATTCTATTTGTTCAGAGTCAGCTCTCATTTCTCTCAGATCTCTCATTACTGCTCTTAAAAGTGTCGAAAACCCAGTCCAAATAAAACATAGCATGAGGGTTCACTTTAATGGTTGAAGGACTAGCAAGGTCAGCTGGTGCATCTGCCCACTCAAATGAATCAAATGATCTAGGAGGGCAAAGAACATGGAGGGTAAAAGCAATAGAATTAGTTGCCGTATTTGACATCTTTATGAACATTCAGTTGACGTTCTCTGCCCTCTACAAAAGATTACCTTAAAATGTCTGCTGTATATGTTACACTCTTCATACAGGCTTTCTCTAGAAACCAGGAAATCATAAAGTGGGCTTTATTGAAAGCAATGGATTGAATTGGAGTGGGTGTGTTTCTTTAACCTCTTTGCCCTTGTGGATATTGCAAACAGGGTCTACTTTTATATGTAAAAGGCATACAGCATTGCAGGACTACCTTTAATATATTTTAGGAAGTGTTCAGTGTTAATCTCTCTGAAGGGGGTAGCTATTGATAAAGTGCTGTTTTGGTCTTTGTTGCTAACTAATTGCCATATAGGCTCCTCAGACAACAAACTGCACCACTATCACTACATGTCCTGCACCTGCTGTTATAGCCAGTAGTTATTCTCACTCTGCAACTGTCATTTTATCAAGCAGCTCTGTGCACCTTGTAGCTTCAATTTGCCATTGCCCACAGTTAATTTCCCTCTATGGCAGACAATGCTTCTGTTCTCTTAGTCATTGTATGTGAGTGTTGTGTCCCATAGCTGTCAGTGCTACCCATGAGTCTGAACTGATGGGGCATCTTGGCCCATTGTGCAGGTACTCATGTGATGGAGGGCTCAGGGAGGATGGTGGTGACTGCGGTGGGAGTGAACTCCCAGACTGGGATCATCTTCACCCTGCTGGGAGCAAGTGGAGAGGAAGAGGAGAAGAAGGAAAAGAAAGGTAAGGCTCAGCACTCAAAGAACACATTCTGACTGGTCTAAAGGCCCAGCACTGTCACTCTTCATCTGATTACAATCCAGGGTAACTGACCCTTATGAGATTGCAGTGCCCCCAAACATCCAAAAATGTCTGACTCTAACCCTAATGCTTACTCTAGGTCTTGGTCATTTCTGTATTATGGAATGAGAGTGAAATATAAACTTTTATAAAATGTGATAGTATTTATCACCAGATGCCCCATAAGCTGTAGAGTAGCTGTGGAACACATACCTCAGCAGCTCTTGCAGAAATGGGATGAAAGAGGTTTTGCCTCTAATCTCCTCTTTTGTGGAAACATCAGTCGACAGATTTTTGCAGGATTGTGATATGACATCCACTCACAAATGGGTCAATGTAATAATGACATACACCACTAACTGTGAAACACAGTGCCTGGAGACCTGTGCATCTACACTGGAATACTTGTTTTTCTATAGATTTTGAAGTGATCAGTGTGCTGTGCCCTGTGGATGTGAAATTAAACACAACAGGGTGTGTAGATCTGAAGATCACTTAATATGTGGATGTACTCTGTTGCTGTGTCATGAACCAGATACAATCCAAAACAATTCAAAGCAATCCAAACGCAGACCACAATCACAAACCACAAAAGATCCATACCTCCCCAGTGTAAGAGATGGATCTTGATCTGCTGTGTAAGTGCACTTCACATGTGCATCTCCTTGTTGTGTGACTGTCATTCTACATACCACCATGCAGGTCAGACAGTTGAAGATGGCCAACAGCTCACAGGTAGAGTATGTTTCCCTCCCACTCGCCCATCCCATGTTTTTTACCCTAGGGGTTTCCACCAAACCCGATCACTACTCAACTTCCTGTAACCCTGTGATCTCCTTACTAAACCTCCCCCCCCCACCTCCCATTCCTCCTCCTCCTCCTCAGCACCCAGCTTCAGCCACAGTGATTCTCCACTTAAAAAGAGGAGCCTCCCTAACGCATCTTTTTAAGTCTAAGCAGAGACACATCCCATCCATTCTCCTGCATAGAGCTCCTGATCAATGGTTGGACCAAATTGGGTATAGGGTTTCAAATCGCTCCCCGCGACTGGGTTTTAATTCATGAGAATAACTAGGTAGTATGTACTAGTCACTTGCCATCCTGTGAGAGAACAGTATTGCTATATTATAATCATGCTATAGTGGCAACTTTCACATTGCCAGTGAAGACATGAAATTCTAACAATCATCTCACAAGGGCAATGCAAAATACTATTTAGACAGAGGTTTAGACCATCTCTGTTAAGCTAATCCTCTAAAGAGCTTTTATATCCTGTCTGTAAATGACGTATAAAATGCCTTTGTCATTGAGGAAAGCTTGAAATAATCAAGGTCTGAATCTCAAATATCAGGGTTTCCAGTTATCCCTGTAAACTGTTAGTGTTGTTATATCTTCTCTAAAATCAAATCAAAATGATTACCCCTCCACCCCTCTATAATCTCTGTCCCTCAAGTAAAACTACATATTTGAAAGTGGTCTTAATAAATATGTATTGGTCTATTCTGGCTGATTGTTGTACCATTGATCATTGTGTTGTTTTTGTGTATACTCTTTTTGTTTTGATGACCCATTTTTGTATGTGTCTGTGTTTTATGTTGCATTTTGGATGTTACGCATATTAATACTATCCCTCGAGCCTTTTTAGGTGAAAGCACTTGACTGAAGACAAAAAGCTAACTAACTAATGCTAGTGAAGACGCTCTTAACCATGGTATTTTTGTTCACTATTATATCTTATTTTTCGCCCATTATTACTGGCTAGACTGCTCCCATCCCTCTTCCCATCCCATCGCAACTATAGCCACCGATGGTGCTGCAGGTGTCAGTGCCCCTGGTAACGCCAGCCTAGTCAATGGTAGGTTGAGAAGACCTCCGTTGTCCTTTCCCTATGGGTCTCCCTGTCCTTCCGCTCTTCACTTCTCCTGACCTTCCCCTCTCTGCTGACTGTACAACCCTTCGCAAAAATGCATGCCTTTGGAAGTTGTGAACATTTCCTTCTTCTTGCTGTTTTCTCCCCTCCGGTTGCTCCCTTTGTTCATTTTCTCCCAATTCTCATAGGGATGGAATGCCACAATAACACGCTCTCCGGTTGTTTGTTGCAGAGGTTTGTGGGCCAGCCCCATAGACTGTAGAAAAGGCCAGCCCTGATGAAAGTAGGGAAGCATCTGTTGTGTTGTGTTGCAGTGCAGTGGCTGAGGGCATGGGCTCATACTCAGAGACACTAATCCACAGGTCGCGCGCTCCAGTGTTTGGGACCTGTCCTGTCTGTTCTAGGAATATGTTTGTCTCTCTGAGTATTTTGACAGTTTCTTAAAGGCAGGCTATAGGTTGTTTTGTGTGTGTTTTCACACCAGGGCAGAAATGCAACAGTGATCTGTGCTGCATGCTCTGTGGTCACACTCCAATAAGTTTAGCAGCAGTAGCAGCTCCCTGAAATCTCTTGATGGAAAAGAGAGAGGAAGAATATACAGTATGTGCATAAATGCAGCATCATTGGGAAACTGACTTGAAAGGATACCTCCGCCCTGTTCAAGATGCTGTTGGTTGGAAGAAAAATGAAAAGATTTGGTACAGCTAAGACCAAAAGACCAAATAGTGAAATGGCAGCCAACTCTAACTGTGTTTCAGTTGCATTGTCTCTTATTCAGTTAGCATTGTCTGCTGGTTCGCAAATTCAGTCTATGTTATATCTTTATTCAGTCTATGTTAATTCTCTCCTCCCAACCAACAACACTTCTAACACTTTTAACAACAGGGGTATGTTTTTTTTAAATCCTTTAAATAATACAGTACATTGGCCTTTAATTAGCACTCTTCATCTTGTGCAAAACCACTAGTTTTGTTTTTTGTAGGGGTTATTTGATAATGTTTTTTTGTGTATTAACCAGATTGTGCCCCCTCATATCAAAAACTATACATGGCACAGACATTTTTTCTGTTTGTATTGTATCATTGTCCGGTCTATGTGACACGCTGTTTTTGTGGATTAATGTGAAATAATGGCTCAGTTCTAGTAGGACTGTTTGTACTTAACTGACCATACTCTTCTTTAAGGTTCTGTAGGCTGTTTGTACCTAGCAGACCATGCTCTTCTCAAAGCTCTGTAGGCTGCTCTCTGAATGTTAAAAAATACAATATATTGGAATGCAAGCATCAACTTTCTGCATAATGTAAGTTTGTTGCCGCCTCACAAAAAAGAAAAGCTACTGGAATGCACCCAGTTGGTAAAAGAACAATGGATTACAATACTGTCAAAAAAATCAACTAAAATTTGGCTGAAAACATCTTTATCACAGGTTATCTCGCTATCTAAATGAATATTGTGGCAGTTCCTTCCGCATGCTCAATCTCTAAACTTCCCCAGCATGTTGGCTTTAATATACTTTGTATTTCATTGCTAACATGCTTCCTTTCAACTTGATTCATGTGCAGTTTTGTTAACCCCCAAAACCTTGTGTATTCATTAGCATTTATGTAGAGTTCCTTCTGTCATCTATTACTGAATACAGTGCACACTAAGAGGCCAGAGTAGTTGAATATGATGGTTCATCTTCTTAAATTAAAAACAGACAATATGTTTTTTTCCATATTGTTTATAAGCCCAGGGTTATCTGACTGACGTATATGTGCCTTTTTTAAAACATTGAAAATATGCAAAAAATATTCAGGAAGAATATTGTTGATTTTCCTATGTTAGGAACTGTTGAGAGTTGCAAATGTCTAGGTGTAAGTGAGTTCCAGTTTCCCATCAGATTAGGCACACAGCAGCACTCCTTTCTACCCTGACCAGACCAGTGAAATGTTGCATGCGCATCCTTGTGTCAGTGGTGGTGGTATGCATGTCTTCAGTGTCATTTTGTGTGCGTGTGTGTGTGTATGTATGTCACTCAATCCTGCATCAGTGTGTTCAGTACATGATTGTTTCGTCTGGACTGCTAGAATGGCTTTTCATGTCTTGTTGAAACATCTGACTCTTTCTAGTCTTTAATGTGAGTATGTCACTGACTTTCATTACAAATAGATTATAACAATCAGACAACAAATAATACTTAATAGTTGACCATATGCTACAAACACAAAGGGTATTTAAATAACATTTCTGGTTTTAAAGAATCAGACAGTCTGTTCTTAAATATGCTATCATAATTACAGTTACAACCACTTAGTGTGTAGATTACATTCACTGAAAGTGATTCATTTGTACACTTTCTATTACCATACCCATTCATGTTAGATTTTTATACACAAAAAGTCATAAGCCATAAAATAGTTTGCACCATGGCAATGTTACACCTCACCAAGAGCCACACCATTAAAAGACAACATTATGTTATGTATGTTATAGTCATTGAAATGTTGAATAAATCTTCATATTCTGTCTTCCTTCTTTATTTTGATTTCATTGTGCTGTCCTTGTGACCGTTTGATGTTTTACTGTCTGCTTTGGTTATTTTTTGTCTTTTTTGTCTGTCTTGTACGTCTTCATCATAGGTAAAATGCAGGATGGAAATACGGAGAACAACCAGACAAAAGGTAACCTACTTTCACTTAAGCCCCTCTGGTTCTTCACCCTCCCTGGTGTTCTTCTAGCTCAAGGGCTTCCCATTTAAGCCTGACGTCTGTGTTTGCAGCATTGTCACTCTGTGTCCCACTGTCTGCCGCTCCTACTGGGCCTGTCAAGGTCTCTTGATTAGCTATCTGTCTGTCTGCTCCTCCTGCCTCCAGACGCTCCGGCCCCAGTGGCCATGGCCAAGGCTTGGCCTGTGTGGATTGGGACCCGTAGTCTAAATGATTTGTTGAATGTTTTGAGGTGCTCTAAATAGGAGATGCTCAGAAAAGTTGTCAGGTGAGGGTGAAAAAGACAAGATATGCTGTATGTGTGTTGTCCACTCAAAGACGTTGAAACAGATCTCTCCAAAGAATGGAAGAAGTAAAAAAGCAGTACATGCAGTATCAACACCAAACACCAAATGAAATTATAGTAACACTATAACCATTATTTTCCATATTTGAATAAATCAGAGACAACGTTTCCACTACCCTCAGGGGCAATAGGAATAAAAGTCAAATTGTGACCACAAGAGTACATGATCTGCCGTGAATTTGGTGTTAGGGATTAATAGCATGCGCTTGGCTGAGGGAAGGAGAGGGTGCTGAGAGCCCAGGTTGATTCATCCATGCATACAGTCACTAGGAGCCAGAGCCCAGCGGTCAGCATGCTGTCCCACAGAGGACCTGAGAGTCACTCCAGCATCGGGGTGCTGGGAGTTGGCTCCTTGAACCTCAGGTGCTGCTCATTAAAGGTACAGGGTCCTGACAACAAGGAAACTGTGTGACAAAGAAGCCCGCCTTTCACTATAACCAGTAGAAAACAATACAGTGAAGCACTAGATCTTGCATTTCAAAAGGATGCAGGGCTTTGACCTTTGGCCTGTTTTCAGGAAGAATCTGCTGTCTGCTGAGTGTTTTTGAGCGAATGACTCTTACAATGGATTTTTTTTTCTGATGTAAACATGGAATTGCAAAATGGCTCTAACTCTGTATTGTCAGTGTTGAATTGATCAAACACACTCTCCCAGCTTGCCTGAATTCCTCAGTGCAAAGGTGCACTCTGCCTAAACAGTGTCACCTCTCCTGTCCCCATTCCAGTGAAGAAGCAAGATGGAGCTGCTGCAATGGAGATGCAACCCCTTAAGAGTGCTGAAGGGGGAGAGAGTGATGAGAAGGAGAAGAAGAAAGCCAATGTCTCCAAGAAAGAGAAATCTGTCCTGCAAGGAAAGCTGACCAAGCTAGCTGTTCAGATTGGAAAAGCTGGTACTGTATCTATTCATTTGTAATCTAGTCACAAAGCCCTACATCTGCTTGAAGACATATAATGGAAATTGGAAACATAGTCATGTTAAACTAGATCATCAAGTAAAACATCAAAGATGAGTAATGAGAAGATGTCCTGCAGATGCACCTGATGGCTAGATCAAAGAGGTTAATAAAAGGATGACCATACATGTTTATCATTCATTGCATTCTTTGCTTTTCTCTTAGGTCTCGTGATGTCTGCCATTACTGTCATCATCTTGGTGCTATACTTTGCCATTGACAACTTTGTTCTTCAGAAGAGACCGTGGATGCCGGAGTGCACTCCCATCTACATTCAGTATTTTGTGAAATTCTTCATCATTGGTGTGACAGTGCTGGTAGTAGCCGTTCCTGAGGGGCTTCCCCTGGCAGTCACCATCTCCCTGGCCTACTCAGTCAAGGTACTTGCCAGTAATTGCATCACTCAAACTTACTATCCATCTGAGGGAAATTTGCTCCCTGGTGTTTTGACATGAGATAATAATTGGTTCTTGTCAATACAGTAATAATCAGTAACAACCTTATTGACAGAAAATGATGAAGGACAACAACTTGGTGAGGCACTTGGATGCTTGTGAAACCATGGGTAATGCAACAGCCATTTGCTCTGACAAGACGGGCACGTTGACTACCAATCGCATGACTGCGGTCCAGTGCTATGTTGGAGATGTTCATTACAAAGAGATCCCTGACCCAGGCGTCATCAATCCAAAAACATTGGACACTCTCGTCAATGCTATATCCATCAACAGCGCCTACACCACCAAGATTCTGGTAAGACACTTAGCCTCCTGCACCACCAAGATTCTGGTAAGACACTTAGCCTCCTGCTTCAAGTGTGCTGTCACTGAACGCACTTCACTGTCATTTGCACAAGAGTCTCTTACAGTCAAACAGCCTAAGGGATCAGACTCTGCTTTAAAAAACTGAATGCTAGACTAGGCTAAATACACGTGTTGAATTCTTTTGTAGTTCCTTCTTCAACAGGCAGATTTTTCTCTGTGATTTTACAAACCTGGGTGACTGCAGACAAACCTGGGTGACCTGCAGACTCAGAATTCAATTGACCTTAATTTTTCATCATATGCCATTGCCTTGATACTTGCCATGCCTCTGCAATAAGGCATGGTCGCCTGTCTTAAGTCTCGTCACAGTTGGGTGGCTCCAGAGCTTAATTCTCATTTAATAAAGACACCCTCCTTAAATACCTCAGGGCATGAACACAGTGGTACCAAAATGAAGGAGCTAATTTAGACCACCACCCCTTGATATATTGTGAATTACATTGTGCATTAATTAAAGTCCTTTTCAGTTCAGAGTCACGCTCTAAAATCAATATGTATGTATTCTAAATTGGAAATGGCCCCTAAAGCAAGAAGCATTTAAAATAGAAGGAACCCAGGGTCATCTGATTTGCTTAGAAGGTGGTAAAATCTGAAATGCAACTTGGGAGGTGTCCTACATTTCTGAGTCTTCTGTGCTGAAATGCTTCTCATATGAATTGTAATATGCGCCTGCCATCTGCTTGGTGAGTTGGACTGGCACATTCCGTCATAGAAGCAGAGGACCATTTCAAATGTCTCTTTTAACACTCTTCAGTGTTTTTTAGCAAGCCCATCCTTGCTACTGTTTCAAAGATGGATGGCCTGTGAATATTGAGCCAAATGCTGTTAGAGAAATGCAGTCATTTTGAAGTGTATATACAAGTGAATCAATCACAATTCTATTTCATTATTAGCATGTTGCACTTCAGTGAAAAGAGCAATGCAGATTATAGTCAGGTTAATATGTACAACATCATATATAGAGATTTAGATTACTTTTACTTTACTTATTACAGCTTTTCATCTTTAATTCATTCTTGAATCAGCTGGTGTGATTTTCTGAGTAATTCTATCAGTTGGGCAGAAAGGGGTTGTCAAGTAGATGGCATATTCTAGTCTTTGCATGTCTGTTAAAGATTCCATTTTTTGTTCTCAAAGACAGAGCTAATGCATGAAAGTGTATGGCTTAACACTTTCTGGGATGATGTTAGTGAATCAGACAGACTTTTTCTGACACATAAGCTAGGCACTTTCTAAATTTGCTTCCCTGCAAGGGATGCTGGTCCTAGTATTGTCTCTTAATCATGAGGAAAGGCTTTGGAATCTCAGAGCTTAAGGCCCCTCTGAGTCGTACTCCCTTAAGGCCTTCTGTGCTTACGCAACCTGTCTTCCGTGGGCTGCCCCTGGTGAGCTTTGATCACCATACAAAAGATAGCTTTGATATCCACATCACTGCTGCTGTCTCTGCCTCAATGGTGACTACAGTCAGAAGAAGTATGTTCAGTCATCTTGGTTCATCCTTAAGAAACTCTACCCCTACTCTAGCCCACTCAGTGATGCTGCCTTACATAACTCACCCCATGACCCACTACTCACTCAGCAAGTTAACTTTTACTCTCTCTTGACTTAAAACCTTCTTTCCAATTTAACTGTCTAGTCAGAGTCAGTTACAATGTATAGCCAAAGGAACATGAAATCATGAAACACTTTTAAGGTAGCCTTGACAGCACATGTAAGCACAGCAGATATCATAGAGCTCCAATGTCACCACAGTATGGCACTTTTTGTCTATTTAATAGTGAAGTTGATGGCTAACAAAGTTAAGAAATTAATACTACTGGTAGCACCTGTCCAGAAAACCATAGGAGAGAAAGACAGCGAATTAGACAGGAGGAAAATATTACAGTGAGAGAAAACAACTGTTTCTGTGATCTTAAAAGCCATTTACATTAGCAACTGACAATTGCTTGATAGCCTGTGATAGTTGATAGATTGCATGCAACCTTTGGCATATGACCTTTGAAATATTATACAAGCCACCTGCCCCAGTGATGCAAAGCTAGTTTGTAGGTTGAGTGTCTAAACATTATCTCACAATAATAATAATAATAATAAACCAGCAACCCTTCAGGTTCAAACCCAAAGCCTTAACCAGTAGGCCACCGCTGCCCCAAAATGATGTTCTCATGTTCTGCTAGTGGCTTTGGTGTAAACTAAAAGAAAATGCTTTGAACCTTTGAGAAATCAATTGTCAGTGAACTTCATCTGTCTTACTTTACACAAAACAGCCTGAGAATTTAGGTGATCTTTCTTAATATTTCAAAGATGATTTGATTAAGTTGTTAAGTTGTTGTTAAGTTTTTAGAGGGACTTGTTGCCCCCCAGGGCTATTTGTTGCTTTGTGCTGCACATGCAGGGTTTTCAACACTGGTATGAGCCATCTCCCTGGGCTAGTTCAAATGAGTGTTGTAGTGATGAGCTTTGAATCCCTGTGGACAAGAGTGAAGACCATGTGAAGTGGTTGGCTGCCAAGATCCTCTTCATGAGCCCTGGGTTCTCCCTCTTTTGTTAACGCCAATTGGGCAGCTAACAGCGAGCAGCTCACCTCTCCTCCTCTAAACAGTCTCAGTAAGATTCTGTCTTTAATGAGCTGAAATCAAAGAGGTAAAAATGAACACGACCTTATTGAGGACGCAGGAGGGGACTGTGGGAGCCTGCCGAGCAGGGGATGCTGGGAGAGGAGGCGTGTGGTGTGGTTTGGGCAGGGGGGCAGGAGGCAGGAGTGGCACGGCTGGTAATGTGAAAAGAGTTCTAAAGAGGAAGCAACGCTGCCAGCTCTCTGTGCACCATATGCCGAGGATCGCAGCGGCGCCCGCTGACCAGGGAGAGGACAGCTGTTACCCTGTGCCACTGATGCCAGCTCTTCTCCCCAGGCATCCGAGTGCCACGTCAAACAGGAGGACCTTGGTTGGGTCCTCCAAAAATGACCCTGTGTGACTTTCCTGCTTTGGAATTTTTTAGAGGGGAGATACTGATGTTGACAGAGATGTATGCGTGCAGACAGTATATCTGCCCTCTGTCTGTTTGCTTCCAAAAGTGGTGTCAGTATTTGAGATTGGTGACAAAAACTACTACTAACTGGTGTGAATTCTAGAACAGTAGTGAGCCATAGGTAAGGTGGGACGAGATGGGAGAGATGGTGGAGGGCATGTGTAGCGGTTTTCTCTACAGTACCATGGTCATGTATTAAGCAAGGTAGCTACGGGATGAGGAAATGGAGACCATCCTATAAACTGGATTGGATGCAAATTTTTTTTAGCTGAGTTATTTGTTCTGACTTTCTGAAACATGTTAAATTAATTGATTCCCTACTTACAAGGTCTGAGTAGTGGTGAGTGTACTGTAATGTGAAAGTGAACACTTAATATTAAATTTGTTATAATAGGTACCAGAGTATTAGCAGCAGCAAAACAGCTAGTGATTGTCGATCTTCTTCTGGTTTAGTTTGGTTTATTTGTTGATATTGATGAGGCTTGAGGCTAGTGGCATATGTTCTTTGTATGTCCTGGAATGGACCTTGAAAAGCTAAGTAATCTCAATACTCATGAAAAAACTTAATCAAATGTAAATTTTATCAGAAAAATGTAGACAATGCTCATAGTTGTTGGCATATTTTATGTACAGTGTTGGAAAGCCATTCTGCTTCTGTACAGTATCATGGTGAAGAGATATTTTTGAGTGTTCTGTTTCTAAGTGAATGCTTCTACATGTGTACGGGAAGAGAGAAGTCTGAGCCGAGTGTTAAAGAATGGAGGTCTGGCAAGTGTGCACGTGAGAGGGCTGTGATGGAGAGTGTGAAACAAATCTAGCGGTGGAGCGCAAGAGTCATCTCCTCGTCACTTTGCCTAACAGCACCTCAGCGAGCATTGCCATGGCAACCAGTACATCTTTGAAACTGTACAGTACATACCCACTGAAATGGCTCTGGGAAAAAAATCCTATGTGCACTATTAGACAAGCAGAAAGTAGACAATAGATAATAGATAGCCATAATATGAGGTGCTCAGATGATCAGCAGGTTTAGACAGTGTCACAACTGCAGACTATGCCTAGGTTGGCCTAGTTATGACCGCTGCTAGCATAGCGGGCATATAGGTGTTGCACAAATTCCTTTTCTTCAATTTTTTTCAAAAATTATGCGTCACCGGTGAGAGACAAAAAGTGAAAAAGTTTAGTGGTCTGCATCCAACAAGCCCTCATCTACCGATATGTGGTGTAGCCCCACCTAACAGGTATCATACATTAAAATCTGTCAGTGATTCCCGGGACACCGAAAAGCCATGTAGAGGTGGTGCATGAAGGTGCATGAAACCTGGCCATTACTACTAATTTGAGGTGTAGTACAACCTATTGAGAGATAGAAATGCAAAAGGGCACTTCAACTGATCAGGTGTCTTGTCTTGTCAGGTGTTTGGCTGCTCAGCTACTCCATCTCTCTTATACACACCTGCTCACCTGCATGCTAGCAGTGTGCTTCTGTATTTCCACAGCGTCACCCCCATGTTTGTGCAGGTATTGTGTTTTCCCGTCAGGGGTGGCCATCTTTCTTTGTCCTTGAAGAGCCCTTACCCTCTGTGAGCTCATGTCTTGGACCCATGACACAGCCACAGACAGTTTTCTAGGAAGTAGCAAGACAAGCACAGGTGGCTTCCAAGTTTCTACTTGTGCTACACTGAAACTGAATCTTATTGATGTCATTAGTAACACCTGTACTTGCCTTATTACTTCCTGGAAAAATTGGTTGCTGTGACATGGGTCCAAAGATGGTAGATAGGCGTCGAAAGAAAAGAGATGAGCCTCTTCCTGGAACCCAGATTGTACGAGGCAGTAATACCTCTTTATGCAGTGCACAGTAGCATTGAAGCATTGAAGTCTATGGCAGAACCTGAGAATTTCATAGTCTTGTTTTTCTCAACAATGGATACAAATTTCAGACGTTGTCATGATCTCCAAACCATCCTGCCCATTTAGGGTAAATGTTATGATATGATAGTTTGACTCTTCAGTCCGGAGACAATCGACTTTATATCAGGTGTGCACTGAGCTGTCTGGCTAGTTGCTATGAATCGGTTGAAGTTAGAAACAAGCTTTGAGAGGGACATTGAAACACCTGGTCACTTGAAGTTCAGTAAGCATTTAGCTCCATGGGCTGAAGACAGTTTGGTCATACACAGTATTTGCGGAGTAATATGAGAACCCTAGACCATGATGCTACCACCACCATACTTGATTTTAGGCAAGGGACAGTTGTCATGGTGCTTACCAGGGTGCCACCACGCAACACCATCCCTTGTGGAAATCCATACAAAGGGACCTCTGCAATGTACTATTCGACTATTCCCCCTTAATTTAATGTCATTGTATTTTAATTATTTGGCTCTATGCCACCATCTGCAGGCCAGTGGATGTAAAAATACATCACTGATACACACACACACACGCATGCCCGGACACACACACACACACACACACAGAGGTGCAGAGGTGCTTGATTACACACACACACACACACACACACACACACACACACACACACACACACACACACACACACACACCACAATACATACACAGTCATGTACACTAATGTGTATGCTTAAGAAGTCTTTAGACTGAATTCAGACTGTGAACATGTATGCATGTGTGTTGACATAGGGCCAAAACTGTAAGTTGCAGTTCAAAAAATGAGGATGATGGAGATTCATTTTCTTTTTCAGATGACACATGCTACAATGTGTGGTTACATCTAGTTATGAAATTGTAGTTAATCAACCATGTTGCTTAATGTAACCTACTATATGTTTTCAATTTTTGTTTCAGTTTTTCATGGACATTGTCAACTGTAGCTTCCATGATAGCTCAGATCTACAGATCCAGTGATATGCTGATCCCTGTGTAACTTTTTGGGGTAGGGAAAGCCATTTTGCCCCACTGTCCCTGAACTCACTAATGACCTGATTCCTGTCTTTGTCTCCCTAGCCCCCTGACAAGGAAGGTGGTCTCCCCAAGCAAGTTGGCAATAAAACTGAATGTGGCTTGCTGGGCTTGGTCCTGGACCTCAAACGGGACTACCAAACTATTCGTAACCAGATCCCAGAGGAAAAGCTCTACAAGGTCTATACATTCAATTCGGTCAGGAAGTCCATGAGCACTGTGATCAAGCTCCCAGATGGCAGCTTCCGCATGTATAGCAAGGGGGCATCTGAGATTGTGCTCAAGAAGTAAGTCACTTTTGACTGTAATATTTAAGGCTGCATGCCAGTACAACAATTGTTTTCCTAAGGACCCACTACTTAGAGGGGCTCTTAAGCTTGGAAAATAAGCATGCATTTTGTAATTTGATTTCTGCCATAAGGCTCTTTTGAAGAGAATGTTAGGCCAAAGAGAAGAGAGGTAGTTCTGATTTTTAGTCTTGAATGTTTTGCAGGTGCTCTCGTATCTTGAGTGATGTTGGGGAGCCTCGGGTGTTCAGGCCTCGGGACAGGGATGAGATGGTCAAGAAGGTAATTGAGCCCATGGCTTGCGATGGGCTGAGGACCATCTGTGTGGCGTACCGTGACTTCCCTGCTGACCCTGAACCCACCTGGGATGATGAGAACAACA
Organism: Tenualosa thibaudeaui; assembly: GCA_027481765.1. NCBI lineage: Eukaryota > Metazoa > Chordata > Actinopteri > Clupeiformes > Clupeidae > Tenualosa > Tenualosa thibaudeaui. The sequence continues at coordinate 155,861 of JAIFZK010000003.1, forward strand.
TCCTGAGTGACCTGACAGCAATCTGCGTGGTTGGCATTGAGGATCCTGTGCGGCCTGAGGTAAGGCATGGCTAGTCAAGCCTCTCCTGGGAATCAGTTGTCATGCTGTCGTTGTCAGACTGGTTATGTAATACCTGTGCCGTATGCACTAGTGGGGGTGCAGTATCCTACACGCAGAAGCCGCTCCTTGGAAAGACCTGCTGAGCACAAGAATCAGATTGTAGATGACACTGGTCATTTATTCTTGCTTATAACTCTAAAAGATGTCCAAGATGAAATCATGACAAGCCCAAAACAAAACACATGGTGGGTTAGCTTTGTTTCATCTAATAAAAAAGGAGCCTTGCTGAACATACTTCGATTAGACTGCCATTGACAATATTCCTTTGACTTTATATCAAATTAGCAAAATGTACTTGTTTCCTTAGATCACAACTTCTCAGGGATAACATAGGATGAGAAAAACAGCCTCTGCATTATTCAACCACTCTCTTTTATCTCTTCATCTCTTGTGCACTCTTTACCTCTCGCTCTTTACCTCTTTTTCTCTCTTTCTACCCTAATGTCTTTGCATAGATGCTACTCATTTCCTCTGACTATAATAGATTCAGTTTAGATAACCTGCTCATTATGACCTAATCAATCTGGAAAAAGCAAAGAATTTGCTATGATTGAACTGCATTTTTACCAGTGTAGTCTTTTTTTATGATTAAGAAGTGCTGTCATTGCAAATCCATCTACATCCATGGCTATTTTCGTAGAGGTTTTCTGAGGTGGCACTTTTTTTGGAGGTAGAGAAGGTTGCACAGATATTTTCAAAGGTCTTCAAAATATAAAAGCTCTTCTCCTCATTGGTATGGTGTGATTTTCAAACTGTTTCTGATTATCATTTAGGCACATAAAGGCACACCAGGCAATGTTTTTAGGTTAATTTACCAGCTTCGTTACCACTTTGTGGATTAAATGGTTCATTACAGGGTAAATGAAGTCTCACTCAGCCGGCCCTAGTGTAGATTTCACGGTCACAACATTTGAAGGATCTGAAACAGCAAGTTGGTGAAAACAAAGTGATCTAAAGCTGCATTCCAAGACATTTTTCCCTGCACGCTCCTTATTCTCCTTCAACTCCTTGTAAACTTTATTTCTTTCATACTCCCCCTTTTACACTTCAGTTAGACCTGCTTGAAAGCACACACACACACACACACACACACACACACACAAAGTGATGGTAATTTGATGGCAGTGCAGCTGCTGAACTGAAACTGCACTTTGAACCTGTTACTGTCCTTAGTGTTTTAAACTGCTCTGAGCCCCTGTATGCAGATAAGATACTATAGGTGGGAACATGAGTATGTGTAAACAAATCCATGTGAGCTTCAAGTCTCCAGTTACAAAGTCTCCTTCCTCTGCCATTGTCTATTATTGATGAGGCTCTTCCTCTCAATGGCTGATGTTCAGTGAGGTAAGTGAGCTAGACACTCATTATGCTGAACAAATTCTTGGGAATGCCCCTGACATGTTTCCAAGGAGATACCATCAGTGTCTGAACTGACGCTACTGAGGCTTTTGTCCATTGCAACATGGCTTTAGAGAGGATGTGCACCACTACACCATATGGACACACACTTCCTGTCGTTTCAAATGCATGCTGCATTGTCCATTTTTGGTCCTAATGAATTATTGATCTTGTCAGAACATAAATGGTCCATGAAGAAATCTGTGAGCTATAGTACTTCTTGTAGACACTCTTGTAGACAGAGGTATTGTTGACAGAGCTGTTTGCATCGGTCCCATTTGATACACAAGTAGATCTGAGGGTGGTAGGAACTCCCCAGTGGCTAAAGTTGTTCCATATCAAGTAGTGGTGCCCTAAATATGTTCACATCTCCCTACTGCCCACCATGTCAGGGTCCCTTCAGACTGGGTTTATTTGTGGATTTGTCTTGAAAAGAAGCATACTCACTAGAGGGGCACAACATGAAATTAGGACAGCTCTCAAAAATGTTTACTGTCAATCCTGTCTTGTCTGGGTGGAGTAGCAGTACAGCACATTCATTTCTTTAACATTTTACACAAAGGTAATGTATTGGCTGCCCATCAGTATGAGAAAATAAGTCCCACCAGGGCCAAAGGGAAGAAACTCATTGTGAATGTCATTTTCATTTGCAGTGGTCATTATTCATTTATATGTGACCTTCAAATGTTCAGATGTTGAGGGTCCACTCAAAGTCCATGCTGGAACATACTGAAGCATTCTGGAGAGTTGTATAATTATGATGGGTAATGCATAGTATAGACTAAGATAGGTTGTTGAAGTAGTATCAGTAGTATTGCAACCTGTGTGCAGATCCTGTGACACGTCCAAATGGCTGCACAGGTGAAAGCTGTTGCATGTGGTGTTAGATGTTGTGAAGCTGATGTTGAAGAGTATTGAGTTCAGTGAGGTGCTGATGGACCTACTAGCGTTGACTGATCTGCAGCAGTAGGATGGTTTAGTCTCTCACATAGGTGGTTTAGTCTCTCATAGGTGGTTTAGTCTCTCTCATAGGTGGTTTTGTCTCTTTCATAAGTGGTTTAGTCTCTCACATAGGTGGTTTAGTCTCTCACATGGGTGGTTTAGTCTCTCACATAGGTGGTGTAGTCTCTCTCATAAGTGGTTTTAAACTCTGCTAATGACCTGTCACTCTTCATTCCCGTGAACCCTTAGTTGTTGCTGTTTCTGACAGACATCTTTTGACACACACAGGTGCCAGATGCCATCCAGAAGTGCCAGCGTGCAGGCATCACTGTGCGCATGGTTACTGGGGACAACATCAACACAGCTCGCGCCATCGCAATCAAATGTGGAATTATCCACCCTGGAGAGGACTTCCTCTGCATCGATGGAAAGGAGTTTAATAGAAGGATCCGAAATGAGAAGGGAGAGGTAATGTTGGGTTTTTTCCCATATGAGTTGTTTACTCTGTTAAGCTGTGTGTGTGCAATACATAAGAAGTACACTATTAGAATCAAGCTCAAGTTCAGATCCTACATATTACCAGTCTGCGTCCTTGAACAAAACACCACCTCTGTGAAGCACTGAAATGTTATGTCTTGAGAATATTTAGAGTATTAAAGCTTATAACCTCTGTAAATTTTTGAATATCAGCCCTTTATATGTTGCAGTACTGTATGTGTGTGTGTGTTTGTGTTTGTGTGTGTGTATGTGTGTGTGTGTGCGTGCACACTGCAGGTGGAACAGGAACGCATTGATAAGGTGTGGCCCAAACTCCGAGTGCTCGCCAGGTCCTCCCCCACTGACAAACACACGCTGGTCAAAGGTGTGTGTGCCAGCCCTTCTGTTTCTAATACGAGACCTCCATGGGTTTATGTAATGCAGCAGGAAGGTGTGGGCTTGATCGACAATGGATGACTCAACCAGTCTATTTAAACCGCTACCTATAACACATACAGCCCAACGGTATACTAAAATCCCTAAAACTAAAGAATCTCCTTCAGCAGAAACAGACTGAGAATCTTTAATATGACCTACTGGGAGCACAAGGAATTTGTCTTGGTGCTATTTTATGTGCGTAATGATTATAGAATGCAGCATCTTATACATAAAGTTTAGATGGGCTATATAATTCACACCTGTAACTGTAAGCTTTGTGATAGTCTTGGGATCAGTATAGAGCATCCATCTCATGGCTGATAATAATTATGTAGTTTGCAACTAGTTAGTAACAGTTTGCCTATACAGTCAATCAAATAGTGAGGCAGTTGTATAATATCTATCTTTCGTAAATAATATCTATCTATCCATAAAATTGTGATGTAAATCCATACAGTATATAAAATTACTGCTCTCTCTCTCTATCTCTCTCTCAGGTATCATTGACAGCACACTGGTGGACCAGAGACAGGTTGTGGCAGTAACAGGTGATGGAACCAATGATGGACCAGCTCTAAAGAAGGCAGATGTGGGCTTTGCTATGGTGAGAGAACCAGAGTCTAGTGTGGAACACTACACACACACACACACATACACATGCACACCCACGTGGGCTCACACACACACACACACACACACACACACACACACACACACACTCACAGATCTTTCAATTACCAAAATAACAAGACTGCCCTCTGGTGTGTGTCTGCAGTAAATGAAAAGCTGTTGAGACATGAGATGTTTTCTGCCCTTTGCCTTTTCGATTTAATTAGTCGTAGTAGCTTTGGTATTCCTAGATGCCCAGAGTTCTTTGAGAAATCTGGACCTGTATTCACAAAGAATTCTAGGGAACACTTTACTTCAAGGTGTACTTCTGTGCTGGGAGGTGTGTGCATGGGGAGTGCCGACGGAGACAGATGACAGGCTACACATGAAATGGTAACGGAATGTACTTCAGATTGGCAATGCATCTTTGCATACTTTTTTTAAATGCATTTATGATGACATGTTTGCACAGATAGGAAGCAGGCTAATTTGTATTTGATTATTAATAAAATGCACATGCACTTCGACAAGAGTTTTGGTTGTTGTTGATGACGTTATTGCATTTCCTTACAATCTGCACAGTTATGCACAACAAACTGGTCTTAGGGAGTTAGGAGTCCTCTGGACTGCTTCTAAGCCCAGACTTATGTGCTAAATCCTTTAAGAATTAGTCTAAATCAAAAAAACAAACAAAAAAAAAAACAAAACATGAGTCCTAATATTATGACTGACATGACCATTATTTCTAGAAGTTTCTCCTAAATTAACCTGTTATTTTCAACCTTAAGATTCTTTGTGAAAAGATGTGTCTGTAATCAGATTTCACAACCTTTGCAGGACACAATGCTATATACTGTATATACTGTATATATTTTCTCTTGTGGGAGAAGGATTGTCATCTCACTTCGGCTATCCTTCACTTGACCTTATTCTCTCTTATCCATGTGTGTTCAGCTCTGTTCTTTTGACAGTCTAAAAATGACTTCCTGACATGCAACCCGGGCCTCTGTGGAGTGGATTTCTGAGATGGTGAGGCCTGATGGAGTGGAACTGATGAGGCTTTTTCTCTTGGTAACAGGGCATCGCTGGGACAGATGTGGCCAAAGAGGCCTCGGACATCATCCTGACAGATGACAACTTCAGCAGCATCGTCAAAGCAGTTATGTGGGGGCGCAATGTCTACGACAGCATCTCCAAGTTCCTGCAGTTCCAACTGACTGTCAATGTGGTGGCTGTGATTGTGGCTTTCACGGGGGCATGCATCACGCAGGTGTGCACCACCCCGACCTTTTCTCTCCTCTTCAACCTCCTCTCACATTCTTTTATCCTTTCCTAGTCCTCACCATCCTTTCTATTTTCTGCTGTTAGCTGGGACTCTTTCCTTTCTTGTCTCCTTGTCTTTGTTTTCTCATCATTCTGTCCTGCAGCTCTGATTCCCCTGTTATTAGTCCTTGCTAGCTTACCCGCTGGCTAGAAATAGTGGATGTGCTGAACAGAGTTTGAGTTTGATCACTAGAAGAACAGATGCAGTGATCCAGTGACTAGTCACACCTGAAGCTCCATCGCCTTGCCTTATTTCACTATTCTTAGTGCTTCACTGCTGTCCAGTGTTTCTGACCATTGTAATTGTAATTGCATTTCATAAGAAGAGACTTGTAATGGAGGTGTAATGAGATACTAATCCATCCATGCATGTGGAGATAATAAAAAATACTCATTTATACTTAGTCGAATTCTCATTCTTATGAGGCACAAACTAGATGACTTTTAATGACAGAGGACATGGTTAGTATGTTGATCACCCCACTGTGAAAATGAAAGGAAGGAATGGTATGTGTGTTACTCCTCTGCCTCTATGGTGTGTGTGCTCCTAGGACTCTCCTCTGAAAGCAGTGCAGATGCTGTGGGTGAACCTGATCATGGACACGTTTGCTTCCCTGGCCCTGGCCACAGAGCCGCCCACCGAGTCTCTCCTCATGAGGAAGCCATATGGAAGGGACAAGCCCCTCATCTCCAGCACCATGACCAAGAACATCCTGGGCCACGGCGTCTATCAGCTCATCATTATCTTCACTCTGCTCTTTGTGGGTACGTACCGCTGCTCACTCAATGTCAGTGTGTCAGTACTAGACAGGGCAAAGTCTACAATTGTCCAACAAAGGTCAGATAATACTGTACACTATGTGGAGGAACACATTATGCATAGCTAATGAAATCATTTGCTTATTTTTAAATAAGTAAAAATAAAGGGCAATAGTATTACTAAATAGTTAAAAAGGTTACTTTTTTTGCTTAAAACAAAGTATTTGAGGATAAAGCATTTGTATTCATTTGTATTCATAGAAACATCATCTCACTTTATTAATAAAAAGAATTTTGTCCAAATAAATATCAATAAGTCAAAACCCAGAACAATCTGGTAATGGCCATTACTGAACTTCTCTCAGATTACCCTGTAGTACTTTCTCATCCAGAATCCATTTCTGCACAGATATTTTTGTGTCATGTGTAGTTAATAAGAAATTACATAATTTCTTATAATTGAGTACGCATAAAAGCATATTATGACATGGTCAGCTGGAAGACTTAGTGGGAGCTGGTAGGAGAGGATCCCTGCTCTACTACAGAAACCAGTGGGACAGTAGCAATGAGGTGGGAGCTGGCAGTGGAAAGCGAGGCCACCTGAACACCTCCAGGTGGATCCCAGAAGATCGAGTTATTGGTCCAGAGTGTCCGTAATGTCCTTCTTGTGGCTATGTAGAAAGCCCTTCAATCCCCACTGTTGCAAGCCTTCCTCAGGGAGAGTGAGCATCCTAAAAAGGCCGTATTAGCATCTCGAACATGCATTACTTTTTATGTGAACATTGTGTTGTTAATTGTCCCTTACATAATTTATGCTAATTACCTAACAAAAATTACTCTGCAGATAAAATTACACCTGAAAGGGATAGAATACAAATCATGAAATGCCAGTGAAACTTTTACTAATTTATGAAAGTATGCAAGTACTCATTAATATGCATTAAACAGGAGTAGAAATGGATGCAAAAAGCACTATAGTATCATCTGACAAAAGTTATGGAAAATGTTATGGAAATTTTACAAAATATACAACCACTGTGTGATATTGTAACCTGATGTCTCAGAGTTTATTTTCAAGATGGCTTAAAGCCCAGCCAGAGACAGAGACAGTAATGGCATATATGTGATACGTGCCTTCTGTAGATACCTGCCTCCTTGAATCCTTGTAATGTCATATATCTCATATGTGCCTGCTGCAGGAGAGCAGATCTTTGACATTGACAGTGGCCGCAATGCCCCACTGCACTCTCCTCCATCTGAGCACTACACAATCATCTTCAACACCTTTGTCATGATGCAACTCTTCAACGAAATAAATGCCCGTAAGATCCATGGTGAGCGGAATGTGTTTGATGGCATCTTCAGAAACCCCATCTTCTGCTCGATTGTACTGGGGACTTTTGCCATCCAGGTAAGGGATATAGAACTGATTCAATCTTTTTGGTCAGTCTTGACAGCCATGTCTTATATCACACTATTCTTCATCTAGCTTTTCTATATCAGGGCAGTGGTTAATGAATGAAGGTCATTGAGAACCAGCTGTAAGGTTAACTTGTAGGGGGGAAATACAGGATGGATTTTCTTCAGATGGATTCAGTCTTGCAAGTACATTGAAGGGATATGTTGTTTATCCTATAGATCGTGATCGTACAGTTTGGAGGAAAGCCATTCAGTTGCTCCCCGCTGGACTTGGAGAAGTGGATGTGGTGTGTCTTTCTAGGGCTGGGAGAGCTGGTCTGGGGTCAGGTAACACAAACATGATTTTCACCTTTACAACCCATACTGTTCACATCTGAAACTTCATGAAAATACATTTCCGTCAACATCCACAAGTCACACTTTTTACAGAACATTTTCTGAAGCAAAATCTGCCCTCCAACCCTTCAACCCTTCAACTCCCCTCTTCCTGTTTGACTAGGTGATCTCCACCATTCCCAACAGCAAGCTGAGGTTCCTGCGAGGTGCAGGCCAGCTTACCCAGAAGGACGAGATGCCTGAGGAGGAGCTCAATGAGGACCAAGAGGAGATTGACCACGCTGAGAGGGAGCTGCGACGCGGACAGATCCTCTGGTTCCGCGGTCTGAACCGCATCCAGACACAGGTAAGGCTGCTGGCCAGCGCTGATACTGCTTACACTGCTTATTGATTCTGCCCTCATGCTAGCTCGTGGGGATTTATTATCACTGGAAATAACAATTCTGAGTTTTGGTCTCAGACTAATGCTTAAACTTTGCATTAGTGTAAATAAATCTGCACTGAATTAAATTGAACTGAACTGGTTCAAGGTATTGTGAATGTCATTGCATTTGTAGATGTTGTAGATATCTCTGTCACAAAATGCATGTTTCTCAGTGCATGCAACAATGCATTTTTTTACATCAGAATGATATTTTAGTGACAAATTTCCAAGGGACTGAAGACTTTCTACTCCACTCCCTGGGATAAGCCTACAGTGACCATAAGACTGACACCACAACCACTGATGACTTCAACAGAACTATAAAATGTTACAGAAGCTCCTCTATCATTTGACCTTCTGTGTCCAGTCATTCATGTTATATGGGCCACTCATAATTGTCTGTGTGAAGTGATGTTTGTCTTCAAGCCAGAAGTAATGTTTGTCTTCAACCAGCATTGTCTCACTAGTGTACTTCCATCTGCCACTGGGGCCTATTCTCTCTCTCTCTCTCTCTCTCTCTCTTTTTCTCTCTCTCGCTCTCTGTTAGCAGCAACTCTACATTTGTGTCTATCTGTTTCCTCATTCTTGCAGATCGAAGTAGTGAACACATTCAAGAGCGGGACTTCCTTTCAGGGTGCTCTGAGGCGGCAGTCCTCCACCACCAGCCAGAATCAGGATGTAACCAATGTTTCTAGTCCTAGTCATGTGTCCCTGTCCAATGCTCTTTCTTCTCCTACCAGCACCACTGCAGTTCCTACTGGCCGTGAGTGAAATTTCTCTGTGCTGGTCAGAGATGCCCCCCTCCTCACACACACACACACACACACACACACACACACACACCGCTCACCCCACCAGAACAAGCAAACATTCCCTATTGACCTACACTGACACTCCAAGGTGGGATCACTTAGAAATGTCCTTGTTTTCATTCACAAAGTTTGTGTGAATAAGAAACATAGCAAATGAAGCAGTCTTTGTTGAAGACAGAATTAATGATTTTATTTGAAATGATGAATGTGTTTAAATGTTGCTTTCATTTAAAAAGCCATATTTTGCAGCAGTTTTCTACAGGCTGGCAAATCTCATTTGTGAGATGCAACAAATGAAAACATGTAAGAGCTCATTCATCATTTCAAATAAAATCATTAATTCTCTAGAGCAGGGATTCCCAAACTATGGTGTGTGACCTGACACTAGGGGACCTGACACTAGAGGAATGTGCATGAAAAGGGCAATGGTGGATCTACAGTGTTAGAATCTTCTTTACAGTGTATGGTTAGTCGTAAACCCATGATTAATGATATGTTCGAGTGAGGTCGTTTTTATGGATCACACTTGAATGCCCCTCTGAAGTGGTATTTCTGAAAGCTCCGAGTTCACAATTTGTAAAGGCTCTGCTGACAGTTACTGCAAGACGCATTCTAGTGACAAGTGAAAAAACAGGAACAACAAGTCTATTTTGGGTGTCCAAGTTGTCATTGCAACACCAATGACTGAATGACTCCACTTAACAGAAAAACCCAAACAAAAATTGAAAGTATGATTAATCTCAGTGTTACTGGGAATAATTACACCCCCACCCCCTCCCCCCATTTGTTATTCTCCATACATTTTGAGAGCTTTGCATATTCTCTTAGGTATTATTTTTTAATTAAACTCTATATTAAATGTGTTGCTTTTTTATGTGTCTGGCTTTAGGGGTGCGCCAACTAGATCGAGATGTAGTAGGGGGTGCGCAGAAAAAAAAGTTTGGGAACCGCTGCTCGAGGGTCTTGTCTTGTGTTTTGCTCATTTGCTCTTTTTCTTATTTGCAATTATTTCATGAGTATTTCCATAGAAAACAAGGACATTTCAAGGTGATCCCAAACTTTTGGGCAGGAGTGTACATACATTACATATTCACACAATAAACAAAAAAACTTTAATTTAACTTTAATAAATACAAATCTGATAATTATTTACAACACTGAAGAAAAGTACCAAAGTGGACCATTAACTAGAATTTCTCCAGTGAACTCCTAATTACTGCTTATTCATAGTAATAGTAATAGTAGTACATCATTTATAATCACTAACAAATGGCTAGTATGTTATTAATTTGCATGGTAATAACATGCTAGTTAGTCATGAATATGTGTAGCCTAAGTGTTACAGAGTGCTTTAAACATTTACTGTAGTGCTACTTTCAGCCTCTAATAAGTAATAGAAACTAAAGACGGTTTCACTTTCCTCCAGTCAGATATGTTGTTAATCAGCTAGTCAGAAGCTCAGCTCCATATCAGTTCATGTCACCCCACGGCCAGCAGTAGTGACCTTTTGCTGCTTGATTGTGAGATCTACACTTTTACAAGTTCTCCCACAAACACAAACAACTAAAGCAAATGTCAGTGTGGCAAAACTAAAGGAAGAGTAGTAGTGTTATGGAGATAATCCCACAGGTGCAATATGTGTGGTATTTTTAGTGTAAAGCCATGTCAAACTAAGAACATGATTGTAAATGGGTAATAAAATAATCCTAGGGTCAGGAAGTATTTACAGGTTATCTATGCCTAATAATCATGAAGCTAAAACCTTTTTGGAAGAGTAGATGTGAATGAAAATCAGACACATTTATGGGGGACATCTTTGAATCTTCTCTTCTTCTTTCAGTATACTGCCTGCTTCTCTGCAGTATTTTCCTCTTTCAACTTCCGTGTTTGTTCTAAATTCATCTTGTGTAGCCTGCTCCTGTGAGCACTGTTGTCTCAGTGTCCCATGTGTTTGTCTTCCCCAGAGTACTAGGAGCCCTGGACTAGGGGGTACATCCTAAGGAGTGAATTTCAGGTTGTGAGTCCCTCCATTGTCTGAAATTGATGTTATTTTTTCATATTTTGTTTTGAAAAAACAATTCAACTGAGCTGGGTAAACATTCAAGTATAAGCTGATGGGTTTGAGCTGAGTAGAGCTAGCCTCTAAGAGCCAGGGGTTTTTCTATCTCTTCTATGTTTGTCTCTCTCTACACAGCGGGACAGTGGAGTGTCTCCCCTCGTAGTCCTGTCCTACATGTCGTCAGTCTGGTGTAGTGAGAGAGCCCCTTATGTGGTGTCCACAGAGAGCAGTGCCCTGTCTGGTGTAGTGAGAGAGGCCTGTGTGTGGTGTCCACAGAGAGCAGTGCCCTGTCTGGTGTAGTGAGAGAGCCCTGTGTGTGGTGTCCACAGAGAGCAGTGCCCTGTCTGGTGTAGTGAGAGAGCCCTGTGTGTGGTGTCCACAGAGAGCAGTGCCCTGTCTGGTGTAGTGAGAGAGCCCTGTGTGTGGTGTCCACAGAGAGCAGTGCCCTGTCTGGTGTAGTGAGAGAGCCCTGTGTGTGGTGTCCACAGAGAGCAGTGCTCTGTCTGGTGGCTTTACACTCCTTCTCCTGGAGTTGATTTGCATGTGTCTCTGCACTGGAGTCCTTGTGTGGCTCTGCCACCCATTGATGTGGTCTGTCTCGACTCACTATTCCCATCTCATTCAGAGCAGTAGCATTTTTGTTTTTTTTCCCTGTTACACCACGCCTTTTAGAACAAGTACCACAGTAACTCTGATTTTATTTTTGGCAGCATTTCTAATAAGGGATTATAATGTTATGTTTGTGGTGGACATTATGGTACATATAAACCAGGACTCACAGGTAACTGTTAATTGTTATGGGTAGGTTCATATTGAAGACGATAAGTTATTTGTAGGCTATTCTCTTTTAATGATCTAATCACATTGATATATGGCACCGATTGATTGATTGTTTTTCAAGTTGAGAGTGTAGCAAACATGAATTAAAACAGAATGTTTTAAATCTGTGATGACAGGTGTTTGTAAAGGAATTTAGTTATTAATGGGAATTGATTTGTTCCTTCTAATTATTATCAATAAGTATTGGTAAAGCTTGCTTTTAGTGGCACACAGATTTGAAATGCACCTCTGGGCCTATACTTGACTGTTTACACAGATGTGCATGGAATTGATGACTGAACAGAATTTTTTGTCTGTTCTCATCTAGTATCATCTATCTTATGTGTCTGAGTGTGTGTTTTAACTTTTTTTTTCTTCAGCCGTCTATGTATGTGTATTTGTTTCAGTGTCCCAACTCAGTCTTGTCTAAGCTGCATGTTCAGTGTCATTTGTTTGAGGATTGGATCCTTTGGTCTTGTTTGTCGTCTTGTGGCCCCATACTTTTCTGAGCATCACTCTTATTTGTTTCATTCTCCTCATTGAAACCATGCTGTTTCCTTGTCTCGCCCATGCCTGTACATTCATACTGGGAGTCCTTGTGGAGTTTTCTTTCCCCCTCTCCCTTTAAACTCCTCCTGGATCTGACACACTTCCTCTCAACTATTTACCACAAGACTTTGACTTGCATGTGGATATTTTCCTTTATTAACGTGGCTTGTCTCTAGGTATACATGATACTGGATTGTAAAGTATACAGTTCTTAACAGCATCGCCTGTGTTTTCTCGTGTGGCTTTTGACAACCTTCTCGTGTGGCTTTTTCTTTTTAACATTTTAGTTGTTATTCTCTTCTGTTTTTGTCTTATTGACTGCAATTCTCACAGTGTTTCAGTGCACGTGAACAATTTAATGAATGCCCCCCCCCCCCCCACCCCACCCCCCACCCTAAGCTATATGACCGCAGAACTGTGAACTGTGGTTCCTCACAATGCTTCTTCCCATCCTCTGTCCCACTATCTCCTCTCTTTATGACAATCCGTGGGTCCTCCATGTTGGATGCTGGTATCATTTTCTCGTGACTAATACTATTTTTTTGTCTTTCAATTTCTTTTGTCCAACCATACAGATCCGTGTTGTGAATGCATTTCGTAGCTCTCTCTACGAAGGCTTGGAAAAACCAGAATCCAGAACCTCCATTCACAATTTCATGACCCATCCTGAATTTAGAATAGAAGACTCCACACCCCACATCCCCCTCATAGATGACACTGACATCGACGATGAGGCCAGGAAGAACTTGGCCAGTCAGCCCTCCTCCCCCAACAAGAACAACAACGCCATTGACAGTGGCATAAACCTTACCACCGACACAAGCAAATCAGCAGCCTCCTCCAGTCCTGGAAGCCCCCTCCATAGTTTGGAAACATCCCTTTAGCCCTCCTGGGGAAAATAAAGATTTATTATGGGGAAAAATAATAAACTATACAATTGCAAGCATAACAAAGCCAACACAACATGTGTAAGGCACCTGCGCTGCAGACTGAAGAAGTGTTCTGAACCGGTTTTGTTTTGTTTTGTTTGTTTTTTTCTGCTCTTTCTTGGTGGCAATGTCAAGGAGACACAGCTGTGGCTGAACTTGAACAGTATCAGATTCAAACTGACCACTCTTTTGGCTGGCAACAGTGACTGGAATAGTCATATTTTGAAAGCCAGTTGACTTCAACTATTATAATTCCTCCTGCATGAATGTACATTACCCAAGTTTTTATTTCAAATTGTTGAAAATTTCATTTGGACTTTATGATTTTGATTTGGTGGGAAGTGCCGTGGACTGCTATTTTAAGACAGAGTATCCAATTCACTGGTCTGTGAGTTTCTTGTGTGGCATGTATCTAACTGTATAGATTTATTTCATGAAATAAAGTGTATCAAGGTTGCAGGGCTCAACTTGCACAGTAGATTTGCACCTGTTGGAAAAGAGGAACCCATGAGTAATAGCATATATTCAAATATAATATATATAACTATATATACATATATGTGTTAACATGCATATGTGTACATATATGTATTATATACCTATATATATATCTATATATACAGAGTTTATCTTTGTTTGTTGGCATGTTGCCTTGTTTCTGCTTAAATGGCTCTAAACTACTTTAACTTATTTATGTCCTAAAGAGAATGTAATTTGTTTACAAAACCCATAGAAACGTCCTGGTTTTAAGGTTCAAATCCATACAGCAGATGTAGTCAGAGCAGCTCAAGATGTTGAGTACTCCTGTAATATTGGACTGTAGGTGTTTTATTACAAACTGTGTGCTGGACTTGCCTGCTACTTTGTCAGATATTGTAGATATTTTTAGAGGATAACAAAAGAAACCAAAATATAGTGGGATATATAATTCATGTGGCATCTTAGTATTACATGATTGTTTGGATCAACTGAGCGATTCCCTCCGTTTCCAACCACAGATCTTAAGATGAAGTTTTTTTTTGTTTGTTTTTTTTTTATTATTAATCTATTTTTTTAATGCTTGAATGAACTTGAGGTCAGTCTCAGAAGTGAGTGGGCCATTCAAGTGGAATAAAATGAACTCATCCACAACTACTGCTTGTTTAACTAAACATGTGTTCAATTCTGTGTGACTCTTCAGAGGATGTGATGGATTTTTTATGTTAGAAACAAATGGAACCTAAGTTATATTTGGCTTTTCTGTATGGAATCACAACATTGTGCTGAAATCTTGTGAATATTGTGCTGATTTTTTCCACTTTTTAATTTTTTTCTTTTAAAGAAAGAAACCAGCTCAAGAGCTGATGACATTTTAAACAACTGAAAAAAGACAACAAAATGGAATGTTGCTTTTGACTCATTTGTAATATATATATATGAAATATATTTCATACATATATATATATATATAATATAGAGAGGTATATGGTATATTTCTATATATATGAGACACGTGAACCTTTTCTGCACTACCCTGATATGAATGAACTATGTGGTGTTACTGTAGATGTGCTTCTGTGTTTTAAACAAGCTTGTCTTCCTGCTGTCACAAAATATATTCCAGCATTTGGCTAGTTGTAAACTATTTATTGTGCTATAGAAATGAAAGGTCACATAGAAGATCAATATTGGAGGCCCATAGGAGGATGCATCAAGATGTTCCTGACCCTGATATTGTATCCCAGTTGTTTGGTTATCACCAATGAGAGCCATTGGGGAAGCATGATGCCATGTCTTCAATATGCAACTTGAACCCATCCAACTTTCTACCAGTAAGCTTTTTATACTCTTATCTCCACATGCTCATTATTTGTCTGGTTTATCCTTTTTCTTTTGATTAGTCAGTTGTTTCAGCTGTTGCAAGGGTGAACAAGCTTTAACTGTTAGCTCAGGCAAGGACTTTTGCAAAGGAACATGTAAGAGATCCCTCGTTTTGAACAGCAAGCATTCTTTTCATTCTGTCGACCCCCACTTTTGAGATAGTGAGTTTATCTGAAAATATACCACATGCGTTTTTTTACATCCATCTAAAAATCCAGCTTTAACATAAAGTCTTATAACATTTATTATTTTTTCATGAAGTGTAGTCTCACTTGAAGTCAACTTTTCCAGCCAGGTTTGTGTGGACATGGGGCTGAAGGTTCTTTTATTCTACTTAAGTCTGTCACCAAGTCACCAAGCCATCAGTCCACTGGTCAAGGCTTTCTGCACAGTGCCCTACCACTGATGTAGGGCCAAATTACGGATGCAGTTCAAAATATTCACAACAAACATCTTCATGACAATGTTAAAGCATTCTAATACAAATAATAACAATGATATGAATAATATTTCTTGCAATACATCAAACTGCTTCTATGTACTGTACTTAGCAGCATGCATTTTGTGAAACAAAGATGATTATATATATACATATATATATAACATACATACATGCCAACAAATGTTTGGCACTCTAGCAATTTATGGGTAAATGATAAGTGTTCATCCATCTTGTTTTTATGAATTTTTTATCTCTACAATAATTGTAAATAAAGAACTCAATGTCTTTGTTCATTTAATACTATGCAAAAGTCATGCTTTCTGATTGTTACCAAACCTAAACCCCTAGAGTGTGTTGCTGGAATGTTTGTGGTCTCAAAAAACTCAGTAAACAATGTGATGTAAATTATTTTTTTTTAGCTTGACAACAAGAAAAAGCAATGAACTGTGACTCTTGCTGCTCACCTGTCCATAACACAACTCCAGACAGGAGCACAAGTGAAAAAAACAGCACTAAATAAATTCCCCGAGCAGCATGAACCTGAATGGTGTCCCATGAGCACTCGTGCGTCTGTGTGATGTTTGCCTTGCCTGGGCCCAGGCACTCTTGTTGTGTGTGTTGTGTGTATGTGTGTGTATGTGTTCATTGCTAAATCCGCAGAGTCCAATGAGTCCAGGCAGGGACAGATGACATCTCTCTCATTAGTAAGGAAATACAGTATGTGTGGAGAGCATGAATGAGCATTAGCATGAAGCACTAATGGTACTGAGGACTTTGTAACGTGTTTCACATCCAGATAGAGATGTGATACCTTTTACTTATGAGACCAAGTGCACTATCCGAAGTAGGGCTACTTACTTCATTGTGCATTAAAATATACTTCTTTCCTTTCATACTTGCCTTTGATACTAATGATATTAATATTCTCTGTCTTCATTATTGTAGTCCAAAGCAAAACAATCATTTGTAAGTATGTCTGGAGTCAATCAACCCTTGCTCCGCTCAAGGTTGCCAAGTGCTGTCTGTAGTAATATGAATGAGAAAACGGCAGCTCATGCCAACTGAATAGAGCACAGGAAAATGAAACTGAAACTGTTACCTTGCCCTCATCAGTTAGTATAAGCTGCCGTTCCACTATTCAGGCAACGTTGTCTTAACATTTTCTTGATTTCTTCTATGGTTTTATTGACTCCAAACTTGATGAAATGATAATTCAGCATTTCTTAATGGATTTGAAACTTCAGCAAGACAATAATAATTAGGGTGTGCTATCTCCAAATTGACCTATAAGTAGACCTTTACTGTTGAAATTTATAGAAATGGTTCTTGTATCATCCAGCAGAGGGTGGTATTGAATTAGAAACATAACATTTTTGTTTCCCTTACACATCAACCATGACTTGCATATACTGAAATGAGCAGAATGATGTGAATATGAATTCAACTGCATTTTTTTCATTCAGTCAAATTGTTTTATAATTGTATATTATTATTATTTATTTATTTTCCTTTTTTAAGTTGACTATCCTACACAAAGTTTTTGCTCTGGACCTTGCACCTAATTTTGTTTCTTAGGCCTCATAGGTCAGGTATGTTTCTGTTTGTGTGGTAAGAGAATGCACATAACTACATAAGGTTCCATTTGACTAAAATGGAACCTAATATGGACGTATATATATCGTGTCTGTATTATTTAGGGGAGAGCGGTCTTGACCGCCAGAGTTTACTTACACAAGGCAACGCCACCTGTGGAATGTGAGGCATGAATCTGTAAAGAACTTTGAGTGCTTGGAGGGGTAGAAAACTGATATATTAATGTAGTTAATGTACCATTTATATAAACTGTGCAAAATAATTTATGATAAATATTGAATGCCGATATGCTTACACTGACATGAATGCTAACTGTAGGAATAGGTTTATATCAGTCCTTAGCTTGTATATCAAATATGTGTTGTTAATTGTTAACATAAAAATAGTCACAAGCAGTTTCTTATATACAGTAGATGAGCTCAGTCATGCTGATGTTCAGGTTGTCCTTAAGCATTTCTTTTTCAGAAGTAGTCTAATCCGTGTGGGATTAAGCCAAATCTATATAGTCTGAGAACATCCGTTTCTCTAAAGCGTAGACAATATAGTGTGAAACACTGGTTTGGCAGCAACAATACTGTTTAACATTGTAATTTTCTTAGTACTTTGATGTAATTTCATATACAATAGTTGGAAATGTTAATCCCCTATTTGATAATGGACTGTTTAAGGAGTTTAACAGGGTATTCAGACTTGGCATTCAGACTGAGGACCTCTAAAACATCCTTTAAAATATCTGAACCTCACTTTTCTTAACCAAGCTGTCCACTTGCATTTCAGCTTTAAACTCCTTATATACATTAATCCTCAAACCATTTACAGTAATTAGTTGTACCATGGCAAAAATTATATGCTGTTACAATTACAAGTAATATGCTTTCTTCCCGCACTTGACAAGGGTAAGGAGCATGCTGGCTGAATGTGAAAGCAAGCCCATTTCTCTTCTTTTGTTGCTTAAACTCTTAAAGACTTCCTGTTGTCAAGCACAGCTGTGAGAGGAACTTTATTTCCATCATATATCAAAGCATGCCTGAGCCTGCCGGCTTCCACAGCACTGAGTGACCTCTTCCACTACAAGCACCGTGTGCAGCTGAAACCATTTGTTCCCCGTGGCTGTGTGTGGGAAAGTTCAGCCTCCCAGCAAGAGCACCACTTCACCAGTGTTGTTGCTTTAGTGGGCTTTCATCAATACCGCAGAGGAGAAATAAGTGGGGAATGATGGAAAATGTTTGTTTAAACAATGTCAAAACATGAAGACATTAAGTAGAAAGTGAATGGATTGTTGCGAAAAGGTCTTTTCTTGTCTTCTTTTCTTATACTCATTTTACATTAACACCAAATGTTCTGTGGAGTGGACAGTAAAAACAGGAGGGAGGCCAGGAGGCAAGATCACTGAACATATTTTTTGCGGGTTGCAAATTGAAGTGGCAGAGAGAAGGAGAGAGAGAGGAGATAAAGTGTCTCTACGTCAGGAATGCACAATTTGCATGCAGCGATGTGGCTGGCACGACCAATGAATATTTAGTGGGCTCCCACAGCCCCGCAGAGATTAATGCCGAATGAATTCTAGTCCATGCGCGGGCTGATTTCCCTGAAGAATAGGCCTTTATTGGAGCCCAGTTGAATCAAACTGCTTTCCTTTGGCCAAATGGAGGTAGAGGTAATTGACAGTCCTTTAGAAACTGCCAACACTGGTGCTTTTTTGGAAGGGATTGATTTTGAAATTACATTGCCCTGGGGTCTTTAAAGGCCAGGCTGGAAAATGCAGCCTTTAGTAATTGTTCTAATGAGATCAGCGTACCTATGGTTCCTGTTTGGGAAGCCCAGTTGTGGGAATGACATGGGAAACTAAGACAGACCCCCCCTCACAACCCCTCTCCTCCCCGCCCCCAACACCCTCCCCATCCCGACAGACAGAAATCCCTTGGGCTTCAGCCTTCCTTGTTCACTAATTTTGTTATACATTGTTTTCCCCATTCCTCAGTTCCTCTATTTCAAAAAAGAAAAATAAACAAATGATAATCTAAATAGCATGGACTTACTCAGCAGTCAAAGGGATGCCATTTCTCTAAACCTTTTCCAAATTACCTCAATAGTGGAATGATCCTTGGTGTGAGCAACTCAAACTGGCTGTTTAAGAGCCAAGAGAAATGGCACATTCCATACAAAGATCAAACTACGCAAATAGAAATTATGCCAATTATTTCTCACAGGAAATTAACCTGTGGATTATAGAAAATAGAAAACAATTACAGTATAAAGTTTGACAGCTTATTGCCAGGTTACTGAAAAAAATTACAAATAGAGAGGATGGAAGATGCTATGTGATTCTATACATATGGGAACTGACTGTGGTGGGCAATACTGTAAACAAACCAGCAAGCCAATAAATAAACAATCATAAATAAATTTGAGCTGTAATTGAAAAATGCAACCAGCAGATGTCCTCCACATCAGCAAGAGGTCATTTGTGTCTCATTACCATCCACTTTACATCTGCCATGGTCCCCTGGTCCCATGGAGATTCTTTTCAGATGACTTGAACATTTGAATATGTGTGGACAGAGTTCACAAGGAAATTACCTTTTTTAATTCTGGAGCTTTACACATTTTTAAGTGTTTTTATTCTAACCATTTTAGACATCTAATTTGGACATAGCATGGAATCATCAAAAGGGAAACATTTGCAGCGTGACTTTAGTACTGGTAATTTAAAGAAGAAAGCCAGTATGAATCAATAGCTGTTTGAGATCACTGAGTACCATCAGTAAGAAAACTAAAATATCAAAAATTGGCAGCTAACACTAACCAAATGGGGCTAATAACTTATGTTCAGTTTCATTTTCCTATGCCCGTATATTCAGTTAAGGTTATCTGCAAGTTTAATAAGTAATATTAGATTAGCTTTAGGGCGGTGGATTAACTCTTTGTGTGAATAAGGCATACTGTGACTTAAGTGGATGGAAACAGATTTACTGCCATATATTCACATTTACCGCATTTCTATCTGTAGTCTTTGTCCAGATGCCATTATATTTGGATCTTACAGCTGGATGGAATATGTCCTTTAATTGTCTTAACATCCATTTTTAACTCGCCTCAAACAGTTGACACACAGATGAGTGTATTGAGCCAAATTTTCAACAACAAGCAGCCTGAGAGATCACAATAAGGTGTTTGCATAGTGGTGCTCAAAAAAGAAAGAACATTAAACATTTACAATTACCGTATTGGCTGAAATATAAGACAATCTTGGATATAAGACAACTACCCTTTATTTTTTGGGAAAAAAGAATCTTTTTGTAGACCAAATTTTGCAAATTATTTTATTTGAAAATGCTGGTGAAAACTAGATAACATTTTTAAAGTTAGCAATTTTTTTGAACATCATTACTATAAATTTTAAAAAAAGCATGAGATATGGATAAATTTATCGCATTTAAATTTAATGAATAGTAGGCTACTATATGAATGATAATTTTCCATGAAAAGTGCAAACAATAGGCGGTAGGCTATGTACCAGTTAGAAAACCATATGCATAACCCATAGAAGTCTACATAGAGGCTACAGCCTTGTGTGTCAAAGGGGGAAGTTGGCCCGACTGCGAGACACTCAAACATAACAGTGATTCACTTCTCATTTCCACTGCACTGTAACTGATTTTCAACCTTTCTTTGCAACAGCTGATGCACAGATGTTTCCATTTTTGAGTGCCCTCTATACTTTTTTCACTATTTTTCTAGTCCACAAATATTAGTATATATTCCTAGTATTTACAGGACAAAAGTATCGTCTTATATTCGAGCTAACACGGTATCCACTTAGTCCTTGTGTACTGTCAAAGACTTTTTATCAATAATAATAGGCTACCAGGAGTTAAGTGTTCTAAAACGGATAGTTCCGGTCCTTGATTGTGATTGGTTGAATCCCATTCCATGCAGTTGTTAAATCCACAATATACCACGGCTCCAACCGCATTTCGTTCTATATTGCTACGCCATTGAAAAATGAACAGTGGCTGCGCTTGTGAGTTACTTGGCAACCATTCAGCTAGAGGAAATATATTTCTTGGCGGAGGAGTTGTTATCTATGAATAATTCGTTATATCTCTCGTTGTTTTGTCTTCCTTTAATGAAACCATGCAAGGTTAGTGTGGTCACAATTTTAGAAAAGCAATAACTCACTCATGTCTGTGAGTGATGCTCATTTTACCATGGCTAAGTGAGTTTAACGGCATTCTGCTCCATTACGCTCTGTATTGTGCCTAAAAACATAGTAAAAGAAACATAACTCACAGCCTCTTGTGGGTTATTGCTTAGATACACACTACCCCACTCTCCCAGAGGATGGACGTTAATGGATGGAGAGCCCAGTCTGGTAGGATCACCATTGTCTGTTAATATCTTGTTGCATAATCACCCTCTGTATTTTTGTGTACAACACTGCGAAATATCAGCTAGTTCTACATTCTCATATTTAACTGGACTAGATATGGTAGCTAGCAATGGTCTAGCACAGGGGTGTCAAACTGAAATACACACCTGGGTCCAAGTCAAGGGCCGGACATATTTCATGACAACCACATTGATAAGTTTGCCTTTTATATCGGTGAACATATATTTAGCCTCCCACCGTTTGAAAACCTCTGTTCTCCAAGTCAACTATTTTTTAGGGGGAAAGCAACAGGTAACAAAAAGTTTAGCACTAGTAGGCTAGGCTACTTCAGGCTACTTCACCATCACACCTCCTCCTCAATGCTTCACAGTGGGACACACATGTAGAAACCATCCGCTCACCTTTGGTTAGCCATACAAAGACATGGTGCATGGAACCAAAAATCTCCAAATGTGGATTTTGACTTCCACTGTTCTAATGTCCATTTCTTCTGTTTCTTGGCTCAAGCTATTTTTTTTTCCTTCTTGTTGTTTTTCCTCTTTGGCCACGAAACACAAAGGGCGCCCTTTGGTCTGATGCGTCCAAATTTCCAAATGTCTTTGTGAAGCACACAAAAGGTGAGCAGATGGTTTCTACATGTGTGTTTGCCACTGTGAAGCATGGTGGGGGTGATGATATGAGGATGCTTTTGATGATTTATTCAAAATCCAAGGCAAACTTTACGAGTATGGCAACCACAGCATTATAGATGGCTATGCCATCTCAACTGTTTTGCACTTAGTGGGCCTTCATTTGTTTTTCAACAGTGATCATACACCTCCAATCTATGTAAGGGCTATTTGACAAAAAAAGAACAATGCAGTGCTGTATCAGATGACCTGGTCTCCAGAATCATCATGACCCAAACTCAATTTAGATAGATTCAAAACAGCCAACAAGTGCTTAGCACCTCTGGAAACTTCTTCAAGACTTGGAAAACAATTCCAGGTGGCTTTGTCATGAAGCTGACTGAGAGAATACCAAGAGTGTGCAAAGATGTCTTTAAAGCAAAATGTGGCTACTTAGAATAATCTCAAATATAAACCATATTCTGATTTGTTTAACTGTTTTGGAAACACTTTAAAATAACATGTGTTAATAAGGTATTAATAATTCTTATTATTCTCATTATTAACAGTTAAAAGTAAAAGTTAACAGTTATCTGTTGTTATCCTTTAATAACATTGTTTAACTGTTAACATGGAGCTTGTAAGTCACTTACAAACATATTAGTAAACTGTTAACATGCAGCTTGTAAGTCACTTACAAACATTCTGTAAATGCTTAATGAACCAATGGCCATCTTTGAGTAAACAAGAAAATAATAACTAATACACTTATAAGCCCTTTTTACTGATTTGTAGTATGTATGTCTATGTAAGCTATACTTCACTTATTACAAGGCTACAGGCTTGGTTCAGCTGAATGATTTTCTGTAAATACCATGTTTAAAATATCACAGAAACTGGGAATTGAATCATCTTTGTATACACTGATACCAACTGAGCTAAGTTTCAGTCTTCAAAGGTTATAAAACTATTTGTATGTATTCTAAAAAAAAATTCCAATAATTTTCCATTTTTTTTTCATATTAGCTAAGATAGAGCCTAAGTGTGTTTGAACAGTGGGATGAAACATTGCATGTCAACAATTTTCACTGTCTAGGCTATTTTCACTACCTTTACTTTTAAGTGCTTATCTCAGTCATTGTAAAGCCTATGTCTTGATTTTTTCAGGACAGTTCAAATCTGGGTGTTAAATGTGATACTACTTACATGTGGCTTACATCAGCCTTAGAATCAAGAAAAAAAATATTTTCGGTCTTATAATTTCTCACCATTGGAAGTATGCCATAACAAATATCTTTTCACATTTGGATAGAGGAGGTTGTCCGGAATCTGGAAATATATGAATCATGATAGTGAGATACTCTATAACTTTACAATTTGAAAAAAATATATATATGTACTGACTATTTTACTCATTGTCATATATTATTCATACTTTATTGCACAGAGATGGGGGTGCAATAGACACAGGGCTGCATGATAATCCTCTCTATTGCTGTTCTGGATCCTGAAATAACATTTCTAGCATCTGGTCTTGCAAACAGGGGTCTGACAAACAGGGGTCTGAAAACAACTTCTGATATGGATAACAAATTTTGGTAACACTATAGTAGTACACACAGATCCGCCATTAACAAGCTGCTTATTAACATGCAAATGAATAACATACTAGCCATTTGTTAGTCACTACAAATCCCTTATTAATACTTTATTCTGCATGACTTTAATTTACCCATAATAGACCATTAACTTTATGAGTTAATATTTTTCCAATATTAACTCCTAATTACTGTTTATTTGCAGATAGTAAGTTAGTTGTTGTATATGAATTATGATTTTAACATGCTTTGGTTAGTGTGGGGCTTATAAAATGGGACTACAACAGGAACAGTTATTCTCCTTCAGTAATGCTGAGAAAAGATAGTCTATTCATAGGAACAAAACCCAACGCGACAAGTCCTAATCTTGTCCAAATAAGATCTGTGTGTGGTATAATATAAAGTGTTACTGAAATTATTTATTATGGGGTAGGGGGAATGGGGGGGGTTTGAAGACAATGCAAAAATTTTATGTGATTTAAAAAAACGGATTACTCAGGAACAGCTAAGGAGAGACAAATAGAGAGGAATGCCATTGGAATTAGTAGGATCTGTTTATTTTGATATGCAGTTTGCTATGTGGGAGTTAATAAATCGTGAGATATTACACAGAGAAGAATGGGTATGACATGTACACAGAGCTATATTAATGAGATTAATTTTGATATCATTTCAACGCAAATGTTTGTGAACAATTCATCACAGAAATTGGAAACACCATTGGAAAGGTCAGGCTGTGCAGTTTCACGTAATGTGTGTGATATCTGTGTGATGAAAACTCAAAGCAAATAATGTAATGGAGAAGAATTGGTGTGTCAAATCGGACGTTACTTGTGTCTCTCGACTTCAAAGGGTTAAGATGCTTGAGACCAGGGTTCAATTCCAAGTTGCTGTGGTATTATAAAAATGGTATGTAGAGAAAATCATTACTCACAGCTGAACCAAGTGTGACAATCTACTCACTTACATCCAAGGTCTATGGAAAAATGATCATAAAATAATTATAGGAGAACCCCAGGCCAACATTATTTAAAGCTTTTTTTCTTCATCAATTAGCAATGACTGCTGTTTTGCTATTCGGTCTACACTGTACCAAATATTCTTATTCTTGTTCTTATTCCTGCCTACAGCACTCAGCACAGCAGGGTTGAATCCAGACTGTTTAAGGTGGGTTTTTGCTTGTGTTTTGATGGTGTAGCTGGTTTGACCAGCTTATGATGGCCATTGTAGTTGGTTTTGCTGGCCATATACCTGCCATGTCCATTTTCCATACCAGCATAACCACCCTATTTCAATGTCCCTCAGGATGTGAAGGTCTGAGCAGCTTGCGAAGCTGTGGCAGTCAACACCCCCCTGGGTAGATTGTTGCTCTCCAGCCTTTTTCCTGGCACTCTGCCACTAGGTCAGTGTACCACAGCCTTTTCCCCTCATATCTTCCTCAATGCCCTGTTGTCATGGAACTGTCAGCTCAACCTACAAGACATGCCTCTTGGCCTCCGACCACAGGACAATGTTAGGTCTCAGTAAGGTAATAGCAATGTCAGTGGAGAACCATAGCTGATTGCCAAGTACTGCCCTTATTGAGCAAGCACCTCCAGGGTCTAGAGCTGATCTGTCTTATAGGGGCAGTTCTTCACAGGTTGCCCTGCTGAGACAAAGTGAACATGCTGCCTTCCACTGGCCCACACTTGCAAGCTCTTGTTGTCACCTTTACCGACTCACCTTTACAGACTATCCATCAGCCACACATAATGTGACAGGTTTCCACAAATCATAATTCTCCTCCTGCACCGTCTTCCCACTTTGCCCATCGGCCTTGCTGGGCATTGGCTGACAGATTTAACAAAAAGTTTGTCTTCGATCTTCCTTCTATTACCTTATGCTTCTGACCTTCCTCTGTCACCGTTGCTTTGAACCAAATCTTCTGTGGCCCCCAGCCCAGGTGACATCTTCCTTGCTGGATTGTCTTTGCTGAGATTACACTGGTCAATTTTCTTCAGACTGTGATTCCATTGGTTTGACAGTGCCTACCATGTGCCTGTCTATGACATTTGCTGTGTATTCTCTGTTTCTGCTTGTTCTGCTTCTGATTTGTTGGTTGGCAGGCGCTGGGATCCTCTCTCCTGCTATCAGCCTCTTGAGAAACCTCACTGTGCATACAGCTGGCTGGCTGCAATCATTGGCCTATAATATTGTGCACTTCTCTGACCCTTGTCCTTGCAACATTTTGGATGATCTCAAAAGAGCTTGTGAAGAGAATGGGTGCAGCCCATCACTATTCGCCTGCCCAAGTGCTGCCAGCCCATTGTATATTCCTAAAATGCTGCCATATCTTCACATCTGCATAGCTCTCTATGCTGTTCTTGACATGCATAGGCACATGGAAAAAGTCTAGCTTATCAGCTGGTGTGAGCATAAAGGTAAGATGAGCTACCCCTTGTTTCTTGGGAACAGTAAAGAAAATGGACCATGTGGTAAGATTTTTAGGTAGGGGGAGCCATTCGAACGAAAAGAAAGGGCAAATGTGGTAAGAAATATGTAAGTAAATTTTTTTTTTTTTTTGCTGATTTTGATGTCAGATACACCTCAATTAGTGCCCTTACAAGCCTGTGAGTGGAGCCACATGATTTCTAAAAAGAGCTGGAATGTAGTCCGGCACTGGTTAGTGTGTTTCTAAGAGCAGATGAATGGTTTGTTTTTGTTTTATTTTTGTTTCTAAAATATATTTTTCTCTCATGCATGTTAGGCAGGAGCTAAAAATGGAGTATTCTGCTGTTTTAGGCATGGTATGGCTCCATATGGTATTGCCTGCATGTCACATTAGTTATGGTTAATGCACTCTGTTGGACTGGGAAGACCCTCTGAGACCCTTCTGGATAATACAAGGAAAGGGATGCTGATAGATGGAATCCGGTTGAATAGATGACCAATGGCAACTATACTCCTTGGGTGCAGGGAAAACAGATGAGTGGCATTTTGCTGAAACTTGAGGTAAACAATTTACGAATGTGGCAAATGAGTGGGCAACAAGATCAAAGTGTAACATGATCATGGCAGCAAAGTGTTTACCATTTCATTACATGCTCTGTGGAGCACACATTATACCTTGTCTCTGAGTGAAATTGTTAAACATTTCAAACATTGCCCAGCTTACACAGAAGAGGCAGAAAAACTGCAGCAGGTCGCTCATAGGCAAAAGTGAAGGCTATTGTACAAGATGTACCCATGTGTTGGAATTCAACTTCAGGCTATGTTTACACACAGCAGGGTATTTATGAAAATGTGATGGTGAATTTCTGTGTCATACTGCACTACAATGACAACAAGCGGGAGCTAATTCAATGAGTGCTCTGTACTATGCAGTTCACTGCGTTAAACAACAGACAATATTGAACCAGCCATCATTAGTATGTTAAGTAATTTGCCACTGACAAATTCCACTCAAATCTACATGACAGACAGGGGTACAAATATATTCACGTTTGACCAACTTGGATGAAGAAATCCTCTTCCATTAAGGAGGCCACTAAAGCTTTAGAGGATTCAGAAATCCCAATCCTCAATCTAACAGTTGTTTATTAGACATCACTTGCAAGCCAACTGATCAACTGGTAGCATTACCATTTCCTCACGAAAGAAGAAATGCCTTCATTCGGCATTCATCATTTACACAGAATTGCACCCCAAACTAAAAAGCAAAAAGTTACTTACTGACAGTAAGTAGTGGTACAGATGCACAATGAGACATGGGACCTTGTGAAAGGTTAGTGTTGAGCAAACACAGCCCATTCCATAACATATAGCATAACACATAATGACAAAAAATACTTTTATATAATTTTATTTTATATAACATTCTTCATAGATCAAGGATAAGAGTAGGAGTACGGAGCAGTGACACTGCCCCCCCATCCAAGAGTTTGAGTGACAGCTGACACCTTGTCAGACGTGGAAGATTCCAGTAATGAAGCCCCATAGTATCAGGATTAAATGACAGTTTACATTGATTACAAAAAAATCTAAAGACGACATGTTGTCATGGTGGAGAGAGCATGGTCATTTGTTTCTCAGTATTGCTCATATTGCGAGATCTATCGCATCAAGGGTGTAAATTTTTAAATACTGTTGGAAAATGGGTTGGATGCAAGTTTAGGTATGATGAGTACAGGCAGGTGGGGTTTGTCAAAACCAGACCTATGCAGGACTCTGCTGACCTGCTGACCGTAGACTCAGATATGCAGTCCCCCAGTCTGATCAACTGGGAGACTTTCTGTGAGATAGTCCATAATCCAGGACACCAGGTATGTTACATTAAAAAAAACTGTAAAAACCATATAGTAGCACACATATATCTACTGCAGTGCCTCACAGGAACAAAACAGAAAACAGCTGCAAGGGGACCAATTTTATTCTAACACAGTTTAGCTAATTTCCATCAACTACCATCTGCTCTGTGAGCAAGAGAGGTTGGATGGATGCAAGCATTTCAAAGTGCCTTAGGGGTATGAACTGGCTTCAGAAGGTGACATAATCCCTTTTCTCTTCTTTGCACATATGCAATGTGCAATATGGATATGTGTAGATAACTCTATGGATATGTGTAGATAACTCTATGGATATGCACAGATAACTCTATGGATATGTGCAGATAACTCTATGGATATGTGTAGATAACTCTATGGATATGCACAGATAACTGTATGGATATGCACAGATAACTCTATGGATATGCACAGATAACTCTATGGATATGTGTAGATAACTCTATGGATATGCACAGACAACTCTATGGATATACACAGATAACTCTATGGATATGCACAGACAACTCTATGGATATGTGCAGATAACTCTATGGATATGTGTAGATAACTCTATGGATATGTGCAGATAACTCTATGGATATGTGTAGATAACTGTATGGATATGTGCAGATGTAAAAACGTTCATTTTACAGTGCAACCTTGAAAGAATATTTTTAAGTTTTAATTTAGCAAATTTGTGACTTCCATGTTCTTTCTGTTTTTCCAATATTCTGAGTTATTTTTTTGCAGATTTGTGTCAAGATATCTTGCAAATTTATGACTTTATAATGTCAGACATATCCGAGTTCATTACTTGCCAATATGGAATTTTTTCTCACAAATTTACAAGTTTAGAAAGAGTTTTTAAGAAAGTTTAGAAAGAGCATTTCCTCATAAATTAGTGAGTTTTTTCTCAGAATATTACCCCACCCTCTTCAAAAATATATTTCTAAACATGGCCCTCATACGCCTCTGTAGGTTATGGTCCTCAACATGGCAACCTGGGCATATATCAGGATGGCAATGCCAGCGTGAAAAGCTAGAGGGTGCAATCTTACATAAATCACCTTGAAAGGGTTACCAGGCAACATTTATGCTGTTTAGGTTAATTTGCCAGCTTAGTAGTCACTTTGACGGTTAAATGCCTAATTGTGGGGTGAATGAAGGCTCTCTCTGCCACCCCCTGCCATTTCTTCTTCCTTATAGTGCTTTCAAGATGACAACCTCCTTGATGTAAAACTGTTTCACTCATGAGCTGTTTATTACCTTATCAGTCAACATAACTCAACAACATAACAGTCAAAATGATCATTGCTGGTTCCTGTTGTTCTATTTTTTATTGGTACAAATAGAGGAAATTGGTGTTACAAAAAAGACAACTGTAGGTGGAGCTGACTTGCAGACTTGACTGGCTTGCCTTTAATTCTTGGGTATAATAGCTGATTTTGGTTAACAGTTGCTGTCCATTCAGTCGTTATTTCTACTAAATTAGAGTCAGAGTGATTAAAATGTCAGTTCTGCAGTTCTGGTCTGCACTTGGTTTACTCTCTGTCTGTCAGTCTAATTTGAATTATGTTTATTTTGTTTCACTATGTGCTCATGTGTCATAATTCCCTGACCACAACCATGTCCTTTTATGGCTAATGTCCTGTCCTTGCCTCTTTCTGCCAAGTTACAGGTACACCTGTTCCCATTGTGGCTGAAGTGCTTGAGTATTTAAACCTCGCTCTTTCTGTGTAGTTGGCAGATTTTCTCTATAGCTGTTTTCAGACTGGCCAGCCCGGTGTCTGTGTCAGTTCCCGCACCAGTTACACTGGGAACAGAAGTCCTTGCCCATGAACAGCCTGCGCTTATACCATTATGTGAGCCCATGATGTGTCATCGACAGAGGGTGTTGCTTCTCCACCAAAATCCAGCCCTTTCCAATTCCTCAGCCAGTTCAGCATTGTTTATTTTTTGTAGTGCTGCTGTCTAGCTTCAGCTGGAAATCTGTGGATGTCCAAATTGCAAGCAAATAATTTGTCTCCTTGTGTCTGACCAGTCATCTGTGAGTAGAGAGTGAAATTTTGGAAAGTCCCTGTTTTGACTCCTGCCTGGCTGAGTGCTTTGCCTGTCACTTTGGATTGTTGCCTGTACTTGACTGCTCTACCATTGCCAAACTACATATGTAGATCTGTGCCTCCTGACTAGGACTGGTTGCCATTAAAACAACTAAATTACATCCTGCTCTCTCCTGCGCCTGATTCCTTGCCTGAGTTGTGACATAAATGATATTTTTGACAAAAATGTAGTACCAAGAAGAGAGAACACATATTTGAGAGACAGAGACATAATCTATCATAAACAGATAATCTGTGGCAGGCCACAGTATGATTTGTCAGCAAAAAAGAGCAAGAGATACTGAGTGTTCTTGTTTTAAAAAAATATGACACTCCAAATCCAAGGAACGTGCTCTTGAATGTCAGTCAAAATTCATAGATTGATGTAGTGCCCAACACTCGCACAGAGTCAAGGAAATTTAAAATTGGGGCAAAAAACACTGTCCAGTTTCAACCCTCAGAGGGTTGTTATTAGGACGTGGTGAGAAAGAGTACCAAATCGGCCCAAATAATAAAATTTGTCTTTGGGTAAGAAGGATGAGTTGTTAAACACCATCTTACTTTAAAGTCTGTTTAAAACTATCATTATTTTTTCAACATTATTATAGCTTTGCTCACATGATGCCACTGGGTAAAAGTGTCTGCTAAATACCACTTACCTCACCTTATCATGGTAAATGTCATATATATTCTTCAGAGAATGTAAGCTGTACAGTATGTATGCAAATATGTTTCCTTG
This sequence comes from Tenualosa thibaudeaui, assembly GCA_027481765.1. NCBI lineage: Eukaryota > Metazoa > Chordata > Actinopteri > Clupeiformes > Clupeidae > Tenualosa > Tenualosa thibaudeaui. Next base: position 186,910 of record JAIFZK010000003.1, read on the forward strand.
CCACTATTACATAAGTGTTTTCTGAATTAAACTGACAAGTCTCCAGACTGTGCGCTTCAGCAGGTGGTCTTTGCAGGAACTCAACAGTTCCTTTCTGTGTTGGGCCTGAATTGGCATGCTGACTCTGAAATCAGCTCCAACTATTCTGCAGACTTTCTGCTGACAGTACCTTACATATCCATGCTGCCAACCTAAAGCAAAGGAAATGTAACACTGCCAACTCAAGGCCATCTTAAGTGACCCATGCATTCTTACCTACTGATGTGAAGTAACTCGTTTGTGTGTGTTTTGTCAGCTTTTGGTCTGCTGTTGTGGTAAGTGAAAATAACGGAAATTGGGTCCAAAATTACACTTTGAATAATAATTGTTCTTGTCATTTCTTATGCATTGGATGTAAGTGTTCAACATGAAAAAAGCCCAATGTGTTTCTTCCTAATTTTAAATGAGAGCCTCACATTCACTAGATTATATAGGGCAAGAATAAAGAGGGATGGCAATAAATTACACAAAGGCAAATACCAACTTGTTCCTCTGCTCACTAGAGCACTGACAGTTTGCCAGCATCCTTGGTGGCCACACTCTTTATGCAAGGCCCCAACTACTTTTTTTCCTTCAAATGACAACTGACTCTTAATTGAGAGGGGCATAGTGACTGGGTCAGTCTTTTCCATGGCTCTTGGATCTGCTGGGGATGCAGTGAGCTCCCTGCCATACAGCCACAGAGAAACAAACTAATCAAGTGTGAACAAATCTAAGAAACTCATTAAGCTGTTTAAAGGAAACATTTGTTGAGTTTTTAACATTAAGCGGCTTTTTTACTGCTGCTGCTGCTGCTGAGTATTAGGACACCAAATAGTTTGGAAATTTTAGGGAGCAACTGAGTCAGTGAAAAGTTACTATATTTCTCAGTCACTGGATTTACCTTGGGAAAAAAATCTGATGTAACTGCTGGAGGAACATGAAAAAGTCTCCTGAGCTGCTTTACCCTGACCCCTTCAACAATTATTAGCCTATTATTTGTATAAAGGACCACTTACTGTAACACTATAGAAATACAGGGCAAACAAAGAACAGTGATGGCGGTAATATTTACTCACTATTTCTCACACATATTCTAAAATCACTTGTTCCACCTCTGCATGTCTTCCAGGTCGGGCATCCTTTTATTCACGGCTCTCTGAATTTCCAAAATTACGTTCTGTTTGTCTTGAAATTACACTTTTAAATGCCAATTCCTTAAGCCAATCACTTGAATAACTTGTCAGGTTCGAAGTTGCTGGTAGCTGGCAGCTGGCTCGTCGACTCCTCTCCTGGTGACTTCGTTCTCCACGTCTAGGTGAACAGTAAGTTACCGCGATATGATGCTGGATGTGTGTGTGTAGTTACCACATGGCGCACTTCCAATGAGAGGCGGTTGAGATCACATCGCAGCTGCAGAGGCTCAGCAGTTGCAAGTTATCCATCGAATGGTTATCAGATCTCATCGGCACAACTGGGATCTTCCTTTATATAGTGAACCTCAAACAAAGCGCCAGCGTCCAACACGGAGCTTGAATCCTTTTCACTTTTTCTCCCTCCCTTGTTTCTTATTTCGCCCCGGGTCAGGCTTAACTCTCCGTTGTCTTGTGAAGCCAATAGCGGGTGGTCATCGCGTGAGCCAAGGAGTTTTACTGTACAACCTATATTGGTGAGTAGACTAATATGTCTTCATCTTGTCCAGTTCTGCTTTCATCCTCCGTGGCATGAGAAGTCTGCGCTAATCTTGACTTCTGAGGTTTGACAATCTTGGGTTGAAAACATTACAAGAGGCACTTCACTTTTTGCCGATGACCCTCGGTGCTGCATAGGGTCCTGACAGAGAAGTCCCTAATGCGCGTGTGGTTGAAATCACGAACTCAGAAGTTATTTGAGTTTCACTCTGTATCGGCATTTGACACATATTGAGGTCTAATCGATTTGTTTCAGGCTGTTAGAACGTCATGACAGCCGAAAAGACAGTTCCCATTATAAATGGAAAACCAGATGATGCGATGGACGCAGAGGCTTCGAATAACAAGTTGGTGCGCAGCAATGACCAAAAAGTGAACGAGAGGGGACACTGGAACAATAAGATTGAGTTTGTGCTGTCCGTCGCTGGGGAGATTATAGGACTTGGCAACGTCTGGAGGTTCCCATATCTTTGTTACAAAAATGGAGGAGGTAAGACTGTATTCATTCATGCAACTTGTAGTAGTAGTAGGCTAATCCTGGCATCACTATTTATTTATTTATTTCCTCGTTTTCTCCAACTGAGTACAACAGATCCATACAACACACTGACCTTGGTGATACTTTATGTGACTCTTTAAATTAACTCAGCTGTCCTTGGGTGTCCCATTCAAATCATAGCTGACTAATCAGTCAGTGGCCTCTCACATAATTTTTTAAAATTAATATTCACGGGAAGGTAAATTTGAACACTAACTCAAGCATTAATACAATTAATGTAGATATGATTCAGGTTTTTCCCAAGTTAGGGTACATAGTGATACGCATAATCATTCACCATTTCCATCATTCCATCATTCCAATCATTCACCATAAGCAATTTCCCGTCAATGAAGGACTTTAATCGTGTCTTGTAAATATAAACCAATTTGTGTATGTATGTTTATTTATGTATTTATGTATTTATTATTATTGTTGTTGTTGTTGTTGTTAGTAGTAGTAGTGGTAGTAGTTCTATAGTAATAATAATGATAGTAAAGCAATCTTGATTGCTTATTATTTTGTAGTTAAATGAGAGGTACAGTGAATGATTATTTGTTATGGGACATAGAAGGCCTTTGCAACTGGTGCCCAGTTTTCATAAATATGCATTCCTGGTTATCATATAGGCACCATACCTTATATGTGCATGTATCTACTTACACCTGCCTCATTCTCCCCTCAGGTGCTTTTTTTGTGCCCTATGTCATATTTTTTGTGTGCTGTGGAATCCCAGTATTCTTCCTTGAGACAGCCCTGGGCCAGTTCACAAGTGAAGGAGGAATCACATGTTGGCGAAAAGTCTGTCCACTTTTTGAGGGTACTGTCTGAGTGACACTGTTGGGATATGTCATGTTGTGTTGGCTATATGTACAGTAGGCCTATATATAATAAAATATGTTGTTATTTTTGGAAAGCCACATTAATATGTTGGTAGATTGATGATATATTGACTGGGAAGCTATATTTTTTTTTGCAGGAATTGGATATGCAACTCAAGTTATAGAAGCCCACCTGAATGTGTATTACATAGTAATATTGGCCTGGGCAATCTTCTACCTATTTAACTGCTTCACAACAGATCTTCCCTGGGCATCATGTGGTCATGAGTGGAACACAGGTGAGAGAGAGTCATTATGTGTGGCACATCACCAGTGGCCCCATTCTGCACTTTCGCTGTGGGGTTACATTTTAATGAGTATTACAGAAGTCTAATAAATAAATCATAAAGCAGGAAATTCATTACTAGCCTATTAAGATATATTGATTCATTCCTGTGGTTGCATAACTATCAGATAAGTACATTGTGCATCTTTAAAGAGCACCAATCAATTCTGCTGCATCAAAGTATTGCAAAATATGTATTTTGATGTGTTTTTTTTTCTGTAGAAAACTGTGTGGACTATCAGAACTTGAGCGTTGCCAACTTCTCCCACCCTCATGCCACCTCTCCAGTCATTGAGTTTTGGGAGTGAGTATTCATTAACACTCAAAGAGAGATTAGTTACTCATTGAGAGATTAGAATTTGGATGTAACAAATTTAGTCTAACCAGCAACAATGTATTTTTGGCAGGAGCATTTCATGGTGGTGTTCAGGAATGGCTGATTATGCTAATGCCAATATTCATTTGTCTTCCTCTTGATGCCTTTTTAACATTACATATGATGGAGCTGTGTGGCCAGTCTGCCCACCTTAAGGTGCATGCAACATTTTTAGGTTCATTTACCAGCTTCATTGTCACTTTGATGGTTAAATCGTTCATTACAGGGTGATTGAAGGCTTTCTCAGCCACCTTACCTACAGAATGAAAAGAAAGAAACTGAAATTGTATTTATTACCTTGTCAGTCAACAGAACAAAAACATCATCACTGATTCCTATTCCTTGGTTTGAAAACAAATTCAATTGGATTGGTGAGACTGTACAATGTTGCAGTCTTTTTTTATTAAAAATAGGTGACTGTAGGGGTAGCTCTGGAGGAAAAGAAATCACAGGTTTGCCTGGTATGCCTTTAACATAAGTACTATTTTATAACCATCAGTGTTAAATGGTCTGCATTTATATAGCGCTTTTCTACTCCTACGAGTACTCAAAGTGCTTTACATTGTATGCCTCACATTCATGCTCAAGGACACTTAGATGGGGTCAGCCAGAGGGGGGCACGAACCTGCAACCCTCCAGTGTTTTGTTGTAGATTGTAAAATTACATTTGGAATTTATATGCGTATTTATTTATTTATTTGTAAGACAGAAGTAACTGCCTTTGCCAGAACGGGCATGAGCTTTGGCATGCTTATTGTGTTCTGCCACATAACTGCTTATTATTCAACAGAAATGATTAACCTTCCTCTCCAATAATTTGTAATTCGTGCTCATGTCTGTTTTCAACAAGCATCAAAAGGGCACTTGCACAGCTAGAAATGGTATGGACACAAATTTGGCGCTGGCTGCATTGTTTTTGAGCACAGAATTCCTGTTCTGTTGCCAATGGAGGACAGAGAGGAAACAGCATCGCCATAGCAGGCAGGCTGCTTGCACTGTTCCCGTACTGGCGCAGTATTAATGGGGCATTGCCCCAACAGTGGGAAGGATTTGAGCTGTCACAGTTGAGAGGAGTGAATGGAATAGGTTGGTTCCATATGGCTCCTGTCCAACCATGTGGATGATTTCCAAAAATATGTCAAAAAATGATAAATGTGACAACATTGAGTGACTGTGATGAGATTGTGCTGTGTGTCACTATCTGCTGTGAGAAGGCTTACAGCAGATAAAAAGTGTTAACAATTAATTATTTATTTATATGTCTATATAAGATATTTTACCTTTAATTAACCTTGATTTAAACTGATTTACAGTTCTGTAAAGGACAAATAACCTTGATTTTACCCTGTACATTCTCCCAGATATGAAGCAATTGATTTGGTTTTACCTGTTTTGAAATTACCTGAAATTACTTGGAATTGGTTTTGGTTTTAACTTTTAAATCATTTAATCTCTTTCTTAGCCTTTGTTTGCCTTGTACCTTCGGAAACTCGTATGTTTGTGTGTTCTTTTGGCACAAGTGGAAACTCATACAGTATGTTTGTATGTTCTTTACCAACACAAATGTTTTTAATTCCCTCAATTCCTTCCAGGCGTCGTGTGCTTAAAATATCCAGCGGAATTGAACATATGGGAAAGTTGCGCTGGGAACTTGCACTTTGTCTGCTGGTTGCATGGATCATTTGCTATTTCTGCATATGGAAGGGACCCAAATCCACTGGAAAGGTAACCATAGGTCCTATGTGTAACTGTTTTTAAGTCATTTTAAAGACCATATTGATGGTTAGGAATAAAATGACCATTCCATATTGCACAGATCAGAATTCTCAGGTAGAAATATGGCACTAAGAGTGCACCCATATCAGTAAAACAGTTGTAAACTAAGTATCAATGGGCAATGGGACCATGCATTTGAGGCTGGAAAACCTGATTGTTTGATTGGAAATTACCTATAGATCAAATGAATCTAACTAATAATTGTTAATTGCAGTCCTACTATTTAGACCAAATTATTAACAAGGACATCTTTGTCCATGCGTTTGTGATAATATATTATTGGAATGGTGTACTTGTGAGCACTTTTCATGAGATCTGGTGTTCATACATCACAGTTCCTGTAGAGTTTTCAAGCGTGAACAGTTTTTGTCATGAGATGTAAAATCCCTGCCTGTTCTCTGCATCATTCTGGAAGATATCTGCTGAGTGAATTCCCTTCCCACCTTATTGGATATAAAGACTTAATCAAGAGCTGGTGCTGCCAATTCAGAATGTAGAGACCATGGTGGTTGTTTGACTAGACTTTCTTGACTGGAATAATTCAAAGCAGTTTTTGAACAAGTTGTAGATTCTGTGTGGACAAACAGAACCAAAGGGAAAAAACAGGCAGCCAATAGAGATTAACTTGGACAGCAAATTGAACCCAGGGGAACAGTAGTAAACTCAAACACCCCACAGAGACAAACCTTTCCCCATGAAAACACCAGGCATTATTCCTGTGTCTGAAGCACAAAGGCCAAGACTGGCCTTCCTCTACCTCTGCCTTGTACCTAGAATGCACCACATCAGAGAAAACTTGCCATTTCTTTGCCAAGCCGCCGAAACCCAGTCACTGGCCTTCCTCTGGATGCTATTCTCTTTCAGCCTTTAAGAAAGTCTAACAGATTCAATGAGCCAGAAAGAAAGGGGGAAGAAAAGCCGAGGGATGTGTGAAGAAAAATAAATGGGCTCACATTGTACAGGTCCAGGCAGAAAAGAGCCTCAGCAGCAATGCCTATATCTCCTGAAGTGGCTTTTGTTTGGACATGAAGTAACAGGAAAGAATACTCCTGCATGGCCAGGCTTTAGCAGCCAGTCCAAGATTGATTTCTGTATTCACCGAGGGAAAGTAGAGCGTTCATGAGGGGCATGCAGAGAGCTCCCCTTCGCTTGCCTCCTTTCCTTCTGGGAGGAATTACGACAACAGGGGAGACTTTCTTTTTGCCCACTTCTTTTTTTGTGTGTTGGGGGACACTATACAGATCTGAGCATTCAGGGCAGTGGCTAAGCTGTTTGCTTCAGGGCTTTTGTGTGCCTGTTTGCAAGTGATTCTCACATAAGCCAGCACAAGATTTATGGCATTGGGTTGATCTGTAAATTTTGGGGGCTTAGTTGTTCACCCATGAAGAGCTGAGAGAGAGAGAGAAAGAGAGGGAGAGGGAGAGAGTCAGTCTCTGTTCACAGAGCGGGAAAGTGTAAGCCCATTCATTTCAGTAGAAACTCGACCGCACAAATCCATAGAGCCACAGTTTACTAGATATGCAGCAATAACATATCTCATGTAACTCAAATGTAAAACAGCCTTATTTTGTGATTTTATGATTTGTTTTGCTTAATAGCTTTTTAACCAGTGTTATGGGAGACTCCAAATATATGTTAATAAATCATGAAAGCATCTTTGTTTCTGTGGGCACAGATAATGTTAAAATACAGCAGAACGACCCAAGCCAAATGATAGACATGTGTAATTGGAAGTTGCTCTACCCTACATTTTCCCACACTGCCAACACAACTCTGTTGGGCTCCTACTGAAGGGAAACTAGGCAGAAGGCTTTTGTGTCCAGACCCTGTCTTGTCTTTGCTTGGTCTTGAGTGGGTGCCAGGGGTAGAGGGACCTAGGGCCGCCCCCAAGGGTGGTTTTGTTCCTGTCACTGAAAGAGCTGCGAAATCTTGAGCAGATTTCTAAGGGATCATGAATAGTCTCCTGCAAAATGCTAAAGGTGCCAGAGTCGACAGTCTTAATGGTGCAAGGACACAGGCTGTTCAAATGTTTCACTATACATACTCTAGGTCTAGCTCGCATCTCTACAGCTCATGTTACTGTTGTGCTGTTAATGTGTGTGTGTGTGTGTGTGTGTGTGTGTGTGTGTGTGTGTGTTTGTGTGTGCATGTGTGCAGTGCGTGATGTGCATGTACCTATATTTATGTTGTAAGATATTAATATTCTTCTGCACCAGGAACTTTGGAATTGGGTCTCTTCCCTCCTCAAGCGAATCTTTCGCTGTGCTCTCAATTAGGCTTTCAGGCAAGAACCTTGTTGCTTGGCACCATCATTGAACATTCCTTAACCCCTTCCGTTCTTCTCAAGAGCCTAGATCTCTCTGCACCTCCATTGTGAAGTCCTTAAATATGCCCCATAGTCTTTGGCTGCGTTTATAGACAACAAAGGAATAGTGTTTGGTGAAGGGGCCTCTAGTAGAATTGGCAATTGGAAGCAGCAGTTCACCAAGTCCTAGAAATCATATGAGCTTTGAATGCAACATGTATGTGATGCATGCACTTGTTTTGAGAATGTTGTTTTATTGCTGCTGTTTTTAACCTCATTTTGAAAATGAACTGTGTGTACATTGTGTTTTGTTTTCCATAAAAATGTGTAGGCTTGCTAGAATGTTTACCATTTCCAGTAAAAACTGTCTATTGTAAGACCATATACAGTTGGAACTAGAAACCTCATAAGCCACTCTTTAGCTAATATATGTGCTTTGTATTTAGCAGTGTTGTTGTCAGCATATCATGAAGTGTTGTTTTCTAGGTGGTGTATGTCACTGCAACATTCCCATATTTCATGCTGCTGATCCTGCTTATCAGAGGCATCACTCTGCCCGGGGCTGCCAATGGCATTAAGTTCTACCTCTATCCAGACATTTCCCGCCTATCTGACCCACAGGTAGGCTCCTAAACATGGCTTCATCTTTTTGCTCTTTTCCTCTCTCTGCACCTGTTGTGAGCAATGGGACCAGAGTAATGTAATTATACAAGGGACAGTAGTTGTCTACAACCTGAAATCCAGCACATGTATTAGCCCTTAGATAGCTCAAAAGGACAGAAAGCCCAGCCTGACCTTTGGTAGCAGAGATCAGTGGTCGCTAGGCAACAGTACTGATACTGGTACTGCTTTGTATTTTACAGACTCGGCCATTAGGTGGTTAGCATATCCAGGACTGTTTTTGTTTTGTTTTGCTTTGATAAATGTGTTTTCATGAATATCTGGTGTTATTTTGCCAGATTATTCAATTCATGATTCTGTGTACTGCCATGGCAACATGTGCCTATCAGGCTTATGTGTTTACAACTATGGCTACATCTAACACTTTTGATTGCTTAGTGCTTATAGCGGTAGCTTGTTTTGTCACTAGGCACGAAGAGCATCCTGGCAATCTTTCTACTGCATTACAAGTTGAAGTCTTTACCTGACAAATTACTGACCAGCATGTCCCCCTAGATGTTCTCAGGTTGACCTGTTTGGGCTCAATGGCAGGATTAAGCACGTGTAGAAGTATGTCTGTATAGTGGTAGTCATTAAGAATGTGTATGAGCATGAACAGCCAGCATTTTTTGTGGAAACTGTGCTTTAATATTACTGATGGTTAGTGTAAAGGTGATCAACATCCAGGCATGTACTGAGGTGTCCCTATATGTGAGAAGATCATTTTTCCATGGCCAGGTCATCTTGAACTGGAAGATACCTCATAGACCAGGAGAAAAGCACCGGTAGTGGTTGTGTGCAGCGAGGGCATAAATGAACATCCCCATAGAAAAGATGTTCTTGGAGGGGCCCTAGCCTGTTTTTGTGAGGTCAACAGGGTTTCCCTGGTAACACTCTGTGGGAAGAGAATACCGCAAGCTGTCAATTGTTTTCTTACTAGATAAGATTAGTGGCTCAATGGTGATGTGGGACCATTTTCAAAGTGCCCCATAGGCATTTTACCACAATTTCTCACAGGAAAAAAACAATGCAGTATAATGTTGATTATGGTTATGGTACTTTCATGATATGGGTCTGAAATAATCTGAAGGCTTATGATGTGTATATCAGTCAGTCCTATCTTGGGGAATGCACTTGCATAACTGAGACTTAAATGGACCACCTTAATTCAGGTAGGTGAGACAGGTTCACTCAGGTGGATCAGCTGATGAACGAAGTTGTAAGCACACTATTGTGCTACAATACACTAAGTGCTACTTGATATTGCCTCATTAACATTCTGAAGTTTGTATCAAGGATACCGTAAAAGTCACCAACGAGCCAAAATAATTTAGTGTAAAAGCAAAATTTTATCTAATATTTGATTGTAAAACAGTCCCTCTCAAAACCAGATGTGTCATCAGATTTTTCTATAGCCTGTGTAGTATTCACTCCATTTGTTTGTCGTTCTCTCTTTGTAGATAATCATGTAATGTGCTGTGGATCAGCATGGCTCTCCACCAGTTCAGTGTTGAAATATTCAGTGCTATCTCTCCCTATGATACTGCACTATGATCCAGTGCTGAAATATTCAGTGCTATCTCTCCCTATGATCCTGCACTATGATCCAGTGCTGAAATATCCAGTGCTATCTCTCCCTATGATCCTGCACCATGATTCAGTGCTGAAATATTCAGTGCTATCTCTCCCTATGATCCTGCACTATGATCCAGTGCTGAAATATTCAGCACTATCTCTCCCTATGATGCTGCACTATCTCTCCCTATGATCCTGCACTGGCGGCTGGACTTGGCATAGTAGTGCCCGTGAAATGGTAGCAGGCTTTAAATGAATCATTTTGTTCTAGTGCAACTGATGGACAAGCGCAACAAGTGGAGCCAAGCCACCATGGCATTATGTAACCCATATAATAGGGTTAGGGTTAAACTGAGGGCAGATGGGGGTGCTGATCCCATCTGGAGAACTCCAAAGTACCCTTGTCAAAGACACTAAGTCATGGAATGGCCTCTACTCTCCTTATGTGTAGGCCAATATGGCAAGCCGATGTCTTGAACAGTGTTCCAGGATGTGGTTATCTCTCTGCTCAACAAAGGATTTACTTGTTGCTTCTGAACACAGAATACTGGCAACATTGTTCCATGGTTGTTGTTTTTTTCAGGTATGGGTGGATGCAGGGACTCAGATTTTCTTCTCGTATGCTATTTGTCTAGGCTGCTTAACTGCCCTTGGGAGCTACAATGCCTACAACAACAACTGCTACAGGTACAAGACTTGATTTTGAAAATGAATCTCAGATCAAATAACTAGCTGCTTCTATTGTCTACACAGGCTGTACACCCGTCTTGGAAAAATGATCCAACACTAATGATCTGATGATTCAATGATCCGACACAAATGTGAATGTTGACACAAATTGGATGGTGTGGAAGAGATGTAGAAGTGGCATCAATTTGTCAAAATATCACTGTTAGGATTACAACTTTCTGATCTGTCTTTGCAATAGGGATTGTATCATGCTGTGCTGTCTGAACAGTGGTACAAGCTTTGTTGCTGGTTTTGCCATCTTCTCTGTCCTTGGTTTCATGGCCTATGAGCAGAACGTGCCCATTGAAGCAGTGGCTGAATCGGGTAAGTGTTCATCAGTTCTAGATTGTGTGCTAGGAAGGAATGTAATAGTGTTTCACATAATGCCATGGATGGTTCAGAGGCTTTCTTACAATATGACTTATTCAAGGTCAGGTTGAATGATTTATAGTTCCAGTGCAGGGTTGAGTCTACTCTTAGACGTTGGACTGCAAATGCCCGTGCTGCAAACAAATGTGCTTTCAAAGGGATTTCCTCCCCTTGTTGCCAATGTATTTACCATTGTGAAAGAAAGCCATTTGATTCAAAAAAAGGTGCTGCTTTTGGTGATTTTTCGTACAGCTCAAGGTGGAGTTTAACTGTATGAATGATCACACTTTCTTGTCATTGTTGTAATCTATCTATCTATGTATATATAATTAAATTTTTTTTTTTTTTACACATTTTATGTGTTATTCACAGGTGAAATGCACATATTTTCAGTCCAGAAAATTCATTTTGATGGAGTGATATTTGCCATCACTGTAATTTCATTTTGTCCCAGTGTCCTTGGAGTGAATGACTGACAAATTAGATCCTGTGTCAACTTCATTTTGCCGTTTGCAGGGCCTGGTCTGGCATTCATTGCCTATCCCAAAGCTGTGACGATGATGCCCCTGTCTCCCCTCTGGGCCTGCCTGTTCTTCATGATGCTCATCTTCCTGGGTCTAGACAGTCAGGTGATGCACTATGCTAGTTTGTGGCACTGACAGATACGGTTTTCAATTTATTTTCAAATTGACTACTGTCAGTCAAGTTCATGTCCATCTAGCCAATAAAGTCCTAGCCATATTTTGCTATGGTCAACACAAGGATGATAATGAAACTATAATGCTTGGTGTTTAACACAGCGGCTGGATTTCTCATCATATGTCATTTGTGAGCACACTGGATGACCATATAGGGGATTAGCAGATTGATTCAACATTTATAATAAGTAGTTCCACTGCTTTGTGGTTTATATTGTTACCACGCTATTTTGTGCAGAGTGAAAGAAATTTTGCAGTTGACCCAACACAACTAATGCAATGTTTTACTGCTTGTTTCTGTACAGTTTGTATGTGTGGAGAGTTTGGTGACAGCTGTCGTGGATATGTACCCCAAGACCTTCCGAGTGGGTTACCGACGGGAACTGTTGATCCTGGGCATGTCTGTAGTATCCTTCCTGATTGGACTGATTATGCTGACAGAGGTAATTTGTGATGGAGTTTGACTGATGCATCCACAATCCACTTGTGTTTCAGAAGTTCCATATATTTTTTATGGATCAAGAGAAGCACAGTTGCACTGTCGCACACAGTACTATTGCTGTAGCATTTTTTAACTTGGTCCTTTCATAAAACTGCACTTGAAACATAAAACTTCGCACTTGAATGCACAAATAACTATATGCCTTCTGAAGATGTGTTGGTATCAGATTCAGTATAACACTAGGACTCTAATTTGTTTGATACAGAATGCACAATGTGTTCATACCGACAGCACAAACTAATAGCAATTTAGCTAATTGGGAAGAACATTTAGCTAAAATGGCATACAGTGAGAACACATGCTGAGATCAATAAAAAAATATTGCAGTGTGCAATGTCGTTCAAATCAGTAATGGAATTAGTAGCATTTTATTTAATATATAGGAAGATAGAAGTAAAAGACTGTGATCTTCAATTTTAGTGGTCTCCAATTTTTGTGATCTCTTTTTAGAACGGCTGTCCTTATGGGTTATTCATGTGCATTGCAGGTTGTGCAGACAAATTAGTGGTCATAGAGTTCTTATGTATGTGGACATTGGCTGCCATATTTAGCCAGTTAAATCAAAATGGACTTTTCTCCCTCATTTCAACACCATCTCAGTCTTTGTGCTCCATTGCATCCCCTCAGGAGCTGAAACTCCATGTAAAGGGACCCCAGTGATTTTGTCCTTGCTCTTATTTGATGTAACTTGGGAGAGTGTATGCTCTCTGCTCACAGGGCACAGGCAGTGAGGAGCAGATCTATGACTAAGTGGAGCATCATAGAACCAGTAAAAGCTTTTTAGCTCCGTTAAAGCTCAGTCAGGTGAACTCTCTCTCAGCATGGCCCTCCACCACCACCACCGCCACCACTAGGGCTCACTCACGTGTAGTTGTCCATGGAATCATGATCTCTGTGCCAAGCGGAAATATCATGCTTCTCCCTTTTCACTGAGCAGGCCTGTTACTATGGCAAGCTGGCTGGCACCGATCAAGAGAAGCCTAGCAGTAGCAGGAAGACAGTGAGAGCTTGAGCCCTTGCCACCTAGAGTGTTGGCGCACACTCAACTTCTGCTCTCCTTATGTAATCCCTGAGTCCTCTGCTCCAAGCTCCACCAAGCAGGCCTGCCTGTCCCACATTGGGTTGGGTTGATTTCCCTGTCATATTTCATATTGAAACCATGTGGAGACATGGCATGCTACTGTACATGAATGTGTGTTTAGTTGATGTCCACTGTCATGATCCTGATCCTGATGCTTTAGTAGCAAAGGTGAAGCATTGTCTCATTAGCATGCTCCTCTATACTGATGCCATTGCTGTCATGCTCTGTTAGGGTGGCATGTATGTGTTCCAGCTGTTTGATTCGTATGCGGCCAGTGGAATGTGTCTGCTATTTGTGGCCATCTTTGAGGCCATCTGCATTGGATGGATTTACGGTAAGCTTGTCTCATCCATTTCAGAATGTATGGCTTTTCAAACCATGCTAAGCTTGGACTATGTGAGAACGAGGTGGATTCTCTTCTGCTTTGAGTGCAGTTTGATATTGACCTTTGTCCTCAAAAAGCTAAGACGTATTGTTGTTATTATAATGCCCCCTGCTGGTGGTAAGCCTCAAGTACACAATGGCACTGGACAAATAGTACAATGAGCCCACCTATGCCAGGGTAGGAAAACATTCTAAGCATGTTGTGTTATATGTGATGTTCTACAAGTATTTATATAATGTATGCATAGTGTTATTTATTAAAATTATTGTATTGATGATGATGATGATGCTCACGCTAATGCTTTTTCCATTCTCAGGAAGTGACAGATTTTACCTGAATATTGAGGATATGATTGGATATAAGCCAGTATTTTTCATCAAGTGGTGCTGGAAGATCCTTACTCCTGGAATATGTGCTGTGAGTCTGTGTATATTTACCCAACTTTCAAAATGAATTGCTAATTATATATATTCAGAATGCTTTTGAATGCTTTTAATGCTTTCTCTCCCTCTGTCTCTGCAATGTCTGTGCTGTACAGGGGATATTCCTGTTCTTCCTGGTTAAGTACAAGCCACTGAAGTACAACAATGTGTACACATACCCAGACTGGGGCTATGCTATTGGTTGGGTCATGGCTCTCTCCTCTATGGTCTGCATACCACTTGGTATGGTTTACAAGATCTGGAAGACAGAAGGCACTTTCCTAGAGGTGAGACGGTCATAGCATCCATTTTACCTTGTTCTCTGCATTTGCCCTTTCATTTCTTGGTCATTTTTTAGACTCCAGTTCATCTAGAGTCATTCACTCTTGGCTTATCTGTCCACTGTGCTTAGAGAAATGGTCTATAGGTCTGCCCCCTGTGTGCTCTGTGTTTAGAGAAATTGTCTCTAGGTCTGCCCCATATGTGCTCTTGGTCAGGTGCCTATTTGTGTGCTTTTTCCTTTTTTATTCCCATTTGATGTGCTCTTGACAGCATTTCTCAAAGTATTAAGTGCAGTGCAAGGACAGTGGATAGGTAGCTGTCAGAACCAAGTTAGTCTTTAAATTGCCTTGAAAGAACAGGGCACGTCTTAAGGCGCTGTGACAGGGAGAGATCAAGGCTACAGCAGGAAAGCTATGGCTGCCAAGACAGCTGCAGGAGACACTGTGATGCAGGAGCACTATCTGTCCAGATGTCAGATTTTGGAGGTGGTGTGTGTGAATGTGTGTGTGTGTCTGCTTGCGTGTTCATGCAGGCTCAGATTAAGTCTGTTGAGTTTAACTCAACTGAATAGTCAATTTTTTTAAACTGATGGTAGAGTCCCAGATGCAGACATTTTTGTCTATACATTTATGTCATTATGTCTCACTTGCTTATTGTGATCCTCGTTGCCTGCCAAGAGGTGAACTGTTTTTCTAACCAGGAGCTAACCAGCGCAGGGCTCTTAGCCTGTGTTAGCTCCTGGTTAGCAGAAATCATTTTCAAAAGTAATTTACAGCTCAATGTATCCAAGTGATCAGATACAATTATAGTATTCTTACTGAATCATAATGTATTTTTATTTACTCATTTGGCTGACTTTATCCAAAGTGACTTACTTCATCAATCACTTGAGGGGCCAGTCTCCCCTAGAGAAATGTAGGGCTAGTGTTGCGCTCAGGGCCATTATGATGGCAGCTGGGAATTAAACCCACAACTTTTGTGGCTACTAGTGTTCTAGCCTGGGTCTTTAATTACTATAGCACTTGCACCTGAATGGCTTTGCACAGAATCCAGCTAATTCAATTTGTCAATAATTTCATTTTTTTTTTATATTTACAGTTATATGACTAATGAAAACAACAGATATAAATTGTGTTTGGATGTGGCTATGGTTTCTGATCTGTTTTCCCTTTCATGTTCCCAGCGCATTAAGAAACTGACCACTCCATGTCCATCCCTGAAGATGAGAGGAAGGCCAGGCAAGGCCCCCTATGGGGTGACTGTCAACGACTGTGATGCCAAATCCAAGATCTCAACCATCACAGAAAAGGAAACCCACTTTTGAGGGGGCACTGACACAAGCCAATTTTGCCACCACCACCAATGTGAACAAAAGATTTAATGTGATATTAAATGTATGTGTGTGAGAGAGGAAGTATTTCCTGTGTGATTACCCAATATTCCACATCTCGCTTCTTTTGCACAAACTTAATTAACACATTCATCTCACATATAACACCATGACTTAAGTTAATAAATATATATTGAGATTGACATGTTGAAGAGAAGAGACTATATAGACTGATAAAAGCTATAATTGTATTTTTGTCAATAATTTGTGATACTAACAAGTTTACTATATGTTTAGAAAGACACCAGTGTCAAACATTCTGTAAACCTCCACTTTTAGCAATTTGTTCTAGATAGATGCCTAATTAGTTTTGAGTCATCAAACCATTCCAAACAGCACTATGCATGAATATGGCAGATTTGATGTAGTGAATCTTTCAGCAGCTAGTACTAGCTGTGTGCTAGCTGTGGCTTGCAGGGCGAGTTTTACACAGTTTTCTTAGAAGATGTAGATCTGCTGCCATTGAATGGTGATTAAATGTAAGTAGGGTAATGGTGAAGTGAGGCAGTTCACGGCTCCTTTTCGCTGCCAAGCCAGCTTTTGTACAACTAACTTGTTTCCTCTGTCCCCTGGGCTGTACTGTGCTGCCCAGGCCTGGACACTGCATTGGCAAACTGCAGAGGGCTCCGGTCAACTGACTGTGCTGTGGAAGTACATTACAAACCACAGAGGGGGGTGAATCTGAGGGGAGACAGATAGGAAGTGAATCTGAGAGAGCTCAAACTTCTGTTAAATAGCTTTGGTGAAGGGCTTCTGCCAGTTCTGTCACCGCAGAGTAGAGCTGCTGCCTCTCAGAGGGAAGAAGACTGTACACTAGCTCAAGGGGTAATTACAACAGGTTTGATATTTTCAGTGGCTGAGCTGGTCTCAGCAGGTTGTCTTCACTCTCAGCATTGTGTACTTCTCACTCAGATAGAAGAGAAAATGAATGCAGTCACTGAATGCAGTCACTGCTTAATTACAGGGTCAGATCAGGTTTCCATGTTTCCCTTTGGAGCTCCATGTGCTCTGTAATCTGTGATTTTAAAGCCCGTGATGAGAGGATGGCAGAGGATTGAGGTTCGGTGCTGCAATTGTGAAGCAATTGTGATTGTGTTTTTATGCGTGCTCTTTTTGGAATGGTCCACTTTATCACTGCATCCTCATGGAAGTTTGTGCAAGTAGTCAAATGTGCATTTAATAGATTGTTAACAATTAAGAATGGTGTATATTTTGCATTCTTTTAGATTTATGCATATTTTCTTTGGGAACGATCCTTCACGAAAGATTTTTGATATGTTGTACAACATGTTCTTATGGAGTTTTTAGAGGTAGGATGCATATGTTGTATGTACTGTTTACAATGGATTTGGTATTTACATGAGAACTGTCTGCTTACCCATTTTTGAAAATAAATTTTAAAGAAAAAATCTGTCCAGTATTTTCCTTGAACTGAAACTCATATCTGGTTTATTATTCAGTGCTGCCACATGCCTTTACTCATATCTGGTTTATTATTCAGTGCTGCCACATGCCTTTACTCAGCCTTTCACTTCTAGGAGATGCACAATGTGCTACTGAAGGAATACACTGACTTCTTATCAGCTCCATCACCAAAAGCTGGCAAATGCCTTCGGTGTGTGTGTGTATGTTTCAGCTTCAGGACTCTCTGGCCTGCAGTCAGATTAGCTTCATGGCTGATCAGCCTCATCACATTTCCATGGGACAAGGCATTGCTGATGGGCAGAGGTGATATTGCATGGTGCCCTATGCCATGCCAAAATCAGCATTTAGCTGCTCACAATTCAGGCTGGTATTTTTAAACAAAACAAGCCATGCCTGCTAGCTTTCAATGGCACTGTTTACTGTGTCAAAGAGGACAAAGCAAGACAAACAAAACACAGCTGACAACAAGCAAAAACATTGACTTTCCCTTTCTCTGCACTGAAATCCTAGACTTACTTGCATAGTTGCTCGCTGCTCTGCTCTGTGAGGGGCTTTTGAATGCTGTAGGTTTATCAGAGGCTATCTGCCTGATGCAGGCTTTGCATTTGGGGGCGAGGTGCAGTGAGCACATGCAGATACACCTGAGCCGCTGTGGGCTTTTGCAGAGTAACGGTGGTGATAATGCCTTGGCAGTGGAGTCAGCAGAAGGGGGCAGCGCTGCCTTTTTAACAGGCCTGCAAACTCTAATGGAATGCAAATGACAGCTTGCAGAGCTGATAAGCAGGCCATACTGAGAGACAGGTTGGGTGGGGGGCATTGTCAAACCAGGATGAACTCACACACACACTGATTGCTGTTGAGTGTGATTGCCCCTAAGCCAAGTAAAGACGAGGGAGAGAGAGAGAGAGTACAAGGGCGAGCAAGAACGAGGTGATGGGGGAAAATGAGGGAGGCAGAGTAGGGGGTAAAACGCCGTCTCACTCAGAGGACTTGGCTAATAATTAGCTATTTATGGACGAGAGGTTTGCATAAGGTTATTTCAACATGATTGACATTATTAATACCATAGCAACTCCTGCAGGAAGACAGAGGAGGCAGAGGAGGGGCAAAATCACCCTACTGAAAATTTCTTCAGTGTGTCACATTACTGCTGCATTTCTCTCATATTCACAGTGATTCTTTCAATTCAGTTCACTATGCTTTTTCCTGGTATTTAAGTCCTTCAAAGAGCTCTAGATGTTAGCCATCTGCATGATCCTCATCATCTCAACACAGATGGATTTCCTTTATGAGATCCACAAACTAACCAATCCAGCCCAGGCTGTTTACTGAGCCGCCCCTGACTCATGTTCCCCCTTCATCTATGGCATAATACCACGGCCTCCTTTTGTTCTTATTTTCTGCAGGGCTTCCTGAAGGACTCTGTGTTCTGAAAAGCTAGCTTTGATTATGGGATGATTATTCACATGTGATTATTAAGGATTCCTGTTGCCCCTCTAGACTCATTCACTCACTGTCTGTCCCTCAGCTTCTCATCCTTTTACAATGAGGCTGTGTGGAAACACATCTTGGGACAAGAAAATCTTCACTAGAGCTGGGTACTTTATATTTGCATTCTTAATTAGTATATCAGGACAACATAGACTAAAGAGTGGGCGATTTAACCTCCAAGTCCTCACACACACACACACACACACACACACACACACACACACACACACACACACACACACACACACACACACTTGCCTCGGAAACCAGGTCAGCTTTGGGATGAGGACACCACTCCCCACCAGAAAAGGAGAGAAAGGACGAGAGGAAGAAAGCAGGGATGAAAGCAATCTCCTCTCCTTTGCAGGCAAGGCACTGCTTTTAGTCAGCCAGAAGGGGCAAAATGTGATTCAGCATTCTTGGCTCTTCTCAGCTAAATCCAAATCTCTGGGATAGGGAGTTATACTTTTCTTCAAACAATTGGAGCCCTGGGTTGTTGGTATGATACGGCAGGAAAAAAACACTACAAACACTGAACAGTGCACTCACTGGATCATACTGTCAACATTTTTTTCTTAAAACACCTGCAAATTGTAAATACTGAAAAAATGGTCCAAATGGTCTCTGAAAAGTATTTCCAGAATGATATTTTTAGAGTGTACCTTGTCAATGACCTTGAGACATATTTTTGCCTATCAAAATAGCATGACATGGTTGAGTGAAATGAAATTGTACATGCGGCTATGACTAACCACTAATGCCCATGAAACATCAGCAGAGGGCACCACACTCTAAAACTACCTCTCCACCCAGTCACTCCTGGCACGCTTCAACTGCCTGAAGTGACTAAATCAAACAGACGTATGTGCTGCTATTTTCTTCTGACATTTTAAGTATTTTATTTTACATTAAAAAGGTTTCAGGAACGCCCATTGCTGTTCAGTGCCGTGAAATTATAGCCAAGTGAATCTCAAAGACACTCCACCGAGCACTATTTGGAGTCTGGTTCCAGGTTGCCATGGAAACACTGAGACACTCTAGACCCCAATAGACCCCAAATTTAGGTAGCTTTACTGTTTCTTTAGCCTTGTGTCTTTTGATGTGTTTTTTTTTATGCCTTTTCATATTAAGGTTTTTAAGAATTTCACTTTCCAGGCTTTGAGACAAAACTAAAGGATGAGGAATTTATGATTAAATTAAAAAAATCTTTGTTGACATTCTAATAGTCTATTGACTACACGAATAATAATAATAATAATAATAATTGCTAATGTTAAGAGGCATGATATTTATGATTGCATGACACATTAAATCATTTCAGTGACTGCATCTGGACAATGATCAATTCCCTATTACCTTGAATGAATGGTTGCAATCGGTGGCGAATTTTCATTTCAATATTCAGCAACATCTAATGATCAATGAAACCTATTACGCAATAAGCTGAACCTTGCACTCCATGTCAACATTAATGTCACATAAATAATTGGATGGCTGCACATTCCCCAGGCCTGACTTGATGTTTTGCACCATTTCCATGGCTCCTTGGGTGGGGGTGCTGATGTCTGGATGACTTGCTCACTAACCTCCCACCCCTTCTGCAGCACTTCATGGGTCAGAAGAACAAGACCCCTCAGGCCATGGCTCACCATCCATAGAAACAGATTTTTTGTACAGTGGTATGGACAAATAATGCAGATCTATTTATATCCACAGAAAGGGCCACATCACATAGTAAAGCAATGCTTTTGAGGAGGATGCTTATGGTCCAGTGAGGAAAGGTAATTTTAAAAGAAAATAAACTAGAATCAAAAGATGAAATGGCATGGGAGAAACAATAAGACAGGTAAGAAAGGTTAAAAAGGATGTTCTTTTTTTCTTTCACCATGCCTTTCGTGTTAAGACCTCAATGAGACACAATGCCATTTGGTTCATGATTGTAACATTTTTCACCCAAGAAAACCTTCAGACCATAACCAGTGAGTCGCCTGAGGCCACTGTTCCAGTCCAGTGGCTTGACAAGCTTTATTCCTATTTGCAAAATGGGAATGAGTTAGTGTTGTGAGGAGGCACTCATTTTAGATGCACACTATGTCTCTAAGTCTGTGTGCGCACAGGTCTATTTTTGACATATTCAGAAGTACATCCTCAACCAACATCATGGTAAATACCCTTCATCAATCATCATCATCATCAACATCATGCTCATCATCATCATGCAGCTCTCCTTACACATAAACCACAAAAAATTTGATCTCTATCCCTCTTCAGGCCCTATAATTGGTTTAAGCAATATGTCCATTTATTCAGTGTTTCACTTGATAATGGACTCCGAAACGATGGGTCAAAATAAGGGTCTGTATTGATTTTGTCTCCCTTTGTGAAGGAATAGATTATTCTCGCGGTAGAAATCTGTTAATGTGTGGAGAACCCATGGAGAGAAATAGACAAAGAGTCTAATTACAGTCAGTGGCATTCAGCGCCCTCCACTTAAGAGCAGATTTGACTGTGCTGAGAGCATGCTAACATCATATGTCAAATATAGATTTTTATATATAGACTTTTTTTTAACTCAAAAGCATTCGGCTTGGATGGCAAATGTAGTTTCTTTGTGTGGAGTCAGAAGTGTGCTGGAGTATGTTTGAGACTGTGTGTGTGTTTTATTTGTCTTCATGGTGCTGTAATGTTTTTGGCAGCTGTGAAATTTCTTTTGATTTACTGTTGACCTATCTGCACATAACAGTAGTCTTTCTCTCTCTGGCTCACCCTCTCTCCCCTCCTGATGTTCTCAGATCAGTCCTCAGCCTGAGTGTCCAGATGCAGACAGGCCTCTGGGTGTCATATCAGCCATGGCAGACATAGGCCCTCAGCAGAAATAGTATAGAGAGTTCAGAGCATTGGGTCTCTCCTTTGACACAAGAGTGCACACACAGGCCAGCCTGGCTGCCTGCACCTCTCCGCATGTCATCACTGATGAGGACCCAGCTGCAGTACTCGCCTGCAGACACATGAGTGAGGCAGCCAGGCACAAAAGGGACAGAGAGAGAGAGAGAGAGAGGGAGAGAGAGAGAGGCATGTATAGACAACCAGGCTGAGGATGAGTGGGTCTAATGACTCTGCTATGGATGGCAACACAGCTGCTACAAGCACCTGCCAGGGTTCAGACACACTAGTTCCATGCAGTGGAACCAGTGGCTTGCTAATATCTTTAGGCACATCATGGTGGCAATGTTTTCCACACAGAAATGGGACCTAAAAAAGATCACATTTGTATCAATGAGTATACATCAGTGGAAGTGAGGCAAAAATTAAACCTTTCAAAATAGAGTTGGCTGGCCAACTTGGCCAAGTTATTATGCTGACAAAGGAGTTTCTAATCTTTTTCACTGTATTAACCACAGTCTCTGGCAAAACGAAAAAAAAAAAAACGATGCATGAAATGTTGTATATTTGTGGATATAACATAATGACTGTAGGGTACAGTAATGTGTACAAGATCATTTTATCCTCAGACCTTACTTCCATATATAATAAATAGTCATAAAGGCTACTTAAGCCATCTCCAGGATGTGCACTACTCCATAGTTAACACTGATTACACAATTTCATCTTGAGAGGCCACTGCATGCAGCCCTGCTGCACATTCCACAGTGCTGTTGTTGCATGTCCTTAACTCCAGCATGCATTGCTGTTCAATGACTTCCACACTCGCTTCACTAGTCAACTAGGACATTACTTCCCAAGTCACTTCAAGATCATTGCATCCACTGTGATCTTACCAAATTAATCTTTGGATTGTAAATGATAATTCTACTCTGAGTTTGTATTTGAAAAAAAAAAAAAAAACTGCTCCTCTCTGCCCTGTTTGCTTCCATTTCCATTTCTGTCTGTCATGAGAGCATCTAAAAAAACTAACAGTAAAACTAAAATAACAGAGCCTACCAATGGCATGGGTTGTGAGGCAGAAAGTTTATGCTGTTCTCACACCCTCAAGCTCTTCCGGTCAGATGTTGAAGCCATGGGGAATGAAATGAAACAAAATAAAAGTGAATGAAATAAAAGTTCCACCAAATGCGACCAAAGCCTTTCCACACCACTTAAAGGAGGATTCTTCCATGGTTAAGTATTGTAGCAGCTGCAGAGAACACTTCCATTGCCCTTTGCTGCCCATTCAGTCTGGGATCATTTGAGGCCATGATGCCTATTTAGAATGCAATGACAATCCAAAGGATACAATGAGTGGCCTTTGATTGTAAGATGACCTTTCCTTCATGATTGATCACACCTGATGAGATCTTCACTCTTCATTAAGCCTCACCAAAGAATATGCAATCATTGCTGAGAGAGAGAGAGCAAGAGAAAGAGAGAGAGAGAGAGAGAGTGAGCATTTTTACTCCAGTTCAGTGTTGTATTGATTTACCGTGGCAGGCAGTCAGTCCAAAGAGACCAGAGAAAAAACATCTTTTTAACAGGTTTTTTATTTATCAGTTTATCTTAAGGCTAACACTGTGTTAAATGCATGTTTCACTGAGAAGTCATTTTCATTACTGTATAATATGACTCATGGATTCAATGGATTCATTTGCTGATCTTGAGTGTGCATTGAGAGGTGAACTACTCCCTCTCCAAAGCTGTGATGCATCTGTGTTTGTTTCCCCCTTTTGTGTTCATTGTGCCCAGATTGATCCTGTGGATACTACACATGACTGTATTGCCTGTGCCCTTTGACCCCATACTGGAAGATTGGTGGGGCCATCGGTCCATGACCCCCCATCTCACCTTGTCGATGTTTATGACCATTACTACAGAAATAGCTACAAGCCTGCCATGTGTCTTATATGCAAGAGCAAATGAGTGCTGTAGATGGAACACATTGCAACACAGCGGCCTATGTCAATACATGGTTATTTGATGATACACAGTGGCTGACAGTTAATCAAGTGGGGGTGCTCCCCTTCCCTTAATAGATTGTGAAAAGCTGTTCAGAAGGAAATTAAACTGGCCTCTGTTACTCAAAGCTTTTAAGACATAATGTACCATTAATGAACATTCCTTCCTCTAACACAGACCTGCAGTTTGCTTGAAAGGTCATTGTGTGAAACATATTAGAATGACTCTTCATTAAAATGCACCCATCTCTGGGAGAAGGGAGAACTTAGGTTAGCTGAAAAGAACATTCTGTCATTTAGTCATGAGAAGAATGTTGCCTAAGGTTTCTTGTGGAAATCAAAAATGGTAGTGTATGTATACAGCTTGTTTTATTATTCTTTGAGTGAATAGCGGCTCATGCCTTTATTTTGAATGCACTATTCCTGTTACAGCATCTCATGCAAGACATGGACATTAATATCATCAGTCTTTTTCATGGTAATTTTTAATTACCATTTTAAAAACGTGTAATAAGGAGAATGGGGACATCCTCACAACTCCAGTCCATCTTTCTACAGAGAACAAGGCTTGAAACTTTGGTCTACCCAACCTGAAGAATCACAGATTGCTTTAATTACTAAATAACATAATAATTTTGTATAATAGGCTATATAATATTTGAATGAAAGAAATACCTCGTCACTTTCGTAGATTATCATAGCCTGCTCCAAGATTTTGGCTCATGTTCTAGTCTCTAGTGGGGAAAGCACAGTGCTGTAAAACACCAATCAGTAAAGAAAGGAAATAAAAATACCCAGTGAATGTAGAGGGAACCAGTACGGGAAAATTGAAACAATGCAAGATGTGTTTGTTGGGTAGCTTTAAGAAAATATTCTGTGATGAAACTGTTACAGTACTATTCCACAGGAGCATGCATCTCATGAGTGTTATGTACTTCCCACTGGTTGAACTGGACATCTGGGCATAGTATAAACTCTACTGGAAAACACAACAGCGGGTATCCCACTATACAGGCTGCACATGAGGAATGAAGTCATTTATACAATGCATTCATTTTAGCATCTTGCAAACTTTATTCATTTTTTTATACAATGCATTCATTTTAGCATCTTGCAAACTTTATTCAGTTTTACTACATAGTTGCTGTAAGAATTTGTGTCAGAGATTAGCTTTATTCATTCTGGATATGCAAAAAAATGTTGGAATATCAGTGAAGCTGCTTTTTTTTTTATTTTGACCTCTCTACAGTGGAGTGTTTGTCCCTCCAGTGATGGCACGAATTGAAGCCTGTCCTGCCAGTTGTCTGGAGCACACAGAAGCCTTTGTGTTGTGAAGGAGGAGGAAAACAAAAAGGCCACATCCTCTACTGGTGAGTTAGCATGGTTTTAAAAATGATCATGCTGTGATTACTTAAAACAATTATTATGGCACGCATTGGTTATTTCAAAAATATTGATGGCTTGTGCCTCGGCTATGGCTATTATCTCAACCATGGTCCCTTTTGAGGAGATCAGTCAAATCTGTGCCCTAAATGGTAGACTGGCTTTGCTTCACTTTGTGCAAAGATTCTGGACACTCTTCATAGGCATAAGTTTACTTTGAAGTGGATGGGGAACTAAATTCAACTTTAAATCTATTCTGCCTTCAATTTCTGTTCACTGTTCGGTTTACAAACACCCTGACATAGCACTGTAGTTAAATACAATATTGAGCAGAGGAACTTCGGCCTGGCTAGGTCCTTGGTCCCCACCGAAATTTCTGGTGAATGCATCTGATCATGCTGAATTTCATGGTTGACTGAGCTATGAGGGAGTGCTGAGTCACTGTAAGTATATAATATTGCAGAATCAGTAATTGACTTGTCTCATTATCCACTACATACACATTTGCCTTTTACAATTCATGTTAAGGCATCACGTCAGTGTTAAGGCATCACGTCACGTTGATCATGTTGGTCTCCCAACATGATCAACTAAATCAAGCTCAGATTACAGGTGCTGGAATTTATTTTCTAATTTCATATCAGTAATGAGATCATGGCTTTTATTTCAGTGGTGTGACTTTCACTCATTTGGTGGTCTTTGCCCATGTTTATTTTTAGCATTTTGGCTTGTATCACCCACAACCAAGAACTGACAGTAAACATGCCTGGTATCGCAATAATAAATTGGCCTATGGAAGGTCTGGATTACAAATAAATTGTTTGAGAGATAATATAACAACCGGATCCGGGGTGACAGGAGAGCTGGGAAGAGTGGCCCCATTGCAGGACCTGCGGACGGACAGAGCTGGGAATAAAGAGACGGTTAGTGGGACACTGACTAGGCCCAGCCTCATCTGCTTGGGCCGCAATTACGGTGGCTTCAATGTCGAGGCGGGCCGCCCCTACAATGTGGTGAGGCAGGAGAATCGGTTCTGGGTCAGGGACGTCTTTACTGGTAGTGAACTGTCAGGATAGGGCATCGGGTTGGTTGTTCTTGTGGCCGGGGCGGTAGGACAGGGTGAAATTAAACCGGGAGAAAAATAACGACCAACGTGCTTGTCGGGGATTCAGTCTCTTGGCCTGGCTGATGTATTGTAAATTTTTGTGATCAGTCCAAACTAAAAACGGTACCGGGGCGCCCTCCAACCAGTGCCTCCATTTTTCCAGGGCTAGCTTAACCGCTAGTAGTTCCCTGTCTCCCACGTCATAGTTCTGTTCCACCGGGGAGAGACGGTGGGAGAAGAAGGCACAGGGATGGATGCGATTGTCATGGGCGGAGCGTTGGGAAAGCACCGCTCCGACGCCCACCTCAGAAGCGTCGACCTCCACGATAAACTGACGATCTGGGTCAGGTTGGGTCAGGATTGGGGCCGAAGTGAACCGCCTCTTCAGCTCCTGGAAAGCACTCTCTGCGGCTGGTGACCAAACAAACTTGGTTTTTGGAGAGGTCAGGGCGGTAAGCGGGGCGGAGCGCCGGTAGAAATTGGCAAAGCCTAGAAAGCTTTGTAGACCTCGACGGTTGATAGGAGTAGGCCACTCCAGGACAGCTTTGACCTTTAGTTGGTCCATGTGGATGGACCCCGGGGAGATGACATGACCAAGGAAGGAAACTGTCTCCTGGTGGAATTCACACTTCTCGGCCTTCACATAAAGTTGGTTGTCTAATAAGCGCTTTAGGACAATGCGGACATGGGAGACGTGTTCGGATAGAGACTTGGAAAAAATTAAAATGTCATCAAGAAAAACAAAAACAAAATGATTTAGCATGTCTCTAAGAACATCGTTGACAAATGTCTGGAAAACGGCAGGGGCGTTAGTAAGTCCAAATGGCATGACCAGGTATTCATAGTGTCCAGAGGCAGTGTTAAAGGCCGTCTTCCACTCGTCCCCCTCACGTATGCGGACCAGATGGTAAGTGTTCCGCAGATCTAACTTAGTAAATACTTTGGCACCTTGCAGGAGCTCAAAGACATGAGGGGGAGAGGGTAACGATTCTTGATAGTGACATTATTAAGGCCACGATAGTCTATACAAGGCCGGAGCGAGCCATCCTTCTTAGAAACGAAGAAGAAGTCCGCTCCGGCTGGGGACGAGGAAGGGCGAATAATGCCCGCCGCGAGAGAGTCTTTAATATACTTGTCCATTGCCTCTGTCTCGGCACGGGACAGGGAATATAGGCGCCCCTTGGGAGGAGAAGCACCAGGAAGGAGATTGATGGCACAATTGTAGGGCCGGTGGGGAGGCAAGGATGAGGCACGGGATTTACTAAAAACAGGTTTAAGGTCCATGTAAACAGGAGGTACTCCCGACAGGTCAGGGAATTCTTCAATATGACTGGGAACAGGAATCCGGGTTTGGGTGAAACAGAGAGACTGGCAGGAGGGAGACCATCCAACTATGTGCTTCTCCACCCAGTCGATGTGCGGATTGTGTTAACTAGCCACGGGTGCCCAAGAACTACCGGGGTGTCAGGAGAGTCAATAACATAAAACCTGATCAGTTCTCGATGAGAATCGAAAAGACAGAGACTCACCGGTATTGTGGTGTGGCGGATGGTGGCCAGTCTTACCCCCGCCAGTGCGTTCGCTACCAGGGCTTCCTCGAGGTCTTCGGTGGGTAGCCCCCATTGAGTTACTAGGTTGACGTCCAAGAAACTCTCCTCTGCCCCAGAATTCACGAGGACTTCCGTCTCTCGCCGTTGGTCTCCCCAAGCAAGGACGGCAGGGAGGAGGGTTCGCTGAACGGATGAGGGGAAGGTTGGGGTCTCGCTCACCCGTACCCCTTTTACTTCATTTCATTTCGGCAGCGAACTCACGGAAGTTGTCACAGACTGGAGACTCAGCATCCCACACTGCCGTTCCCTACTCTCTGGCGCGCCCCGACAGTTGGGTGATCACGTAGGCAATCTTTGCTCGGTCAGTGGGGAATGACCCAGGTTGGAGGCTGAAAACCAGGGTGCACTGTGACAAAAAGGAGCGACAGGCCGCGAGGTCCCTGAAGCTGGTAGAGAGTGCTTCTAACTGAGCTTGTTGACGGCCCAGCAGTGTTCCATCTTGCTGGAGGATCGCCGGAAGGTGCCCTAGATCCGCTGGGTCCATTTCGTGGTCTGATTGTACTGTAAAGTTCAGTGAAATTCAGACAGAGACCCAAATGCAGATCGGTGCAAATTTATTTACAGTGGGCAAAAATTATACAAAAAGCTCAGAAGATCAAAACCAACAAATGACGTAAATAATTCCAACAAAAAGTTTCCAAAAAACTGGGTTCAGGGAAAAACACACAAAAGATCAAAAGGTACAAAGTCAAACTGGAATCCAAAAACGGGCAGGAGAGAATCACAAAAGAAATCAAATATCCAATTCGTTAATAGGCAGTCCAAACTCAAGAATATCCATAAGGTTCAAAAGGCAAAAACTCAAAAGGCTCAGATAAGGCAAAAAAAGCACGGAACAGGGAACAGGGTAGCACAGGGAAAAAACAGAGATCAACGGCAAGTAACAGATCAGGAAACAGACTTACACTCATGATACGCAGTCAGACAATCAGACAAGGAACATGGAACAAACAAGGGTTTATATAGGGAGCAGAGACACTGGGGCAAACAGGAGGCAGCTGACACTCATTACGGGAAAACAGGATTACGAGGCACAGGTGTGGAGCAGGGGAGGAGAAAGGGGCAGGGCAGGTGAACAAAACAGAAGCACATGGAAGACAAAAACAAACACAAGGGCTGCAGTGTAGGGGTAGTCCAGTGGGGGCCCAGGGTCTCAGGAAGCAGGATCATGACAGATAGTATCTCGTTATTGTGAGATATTCATTACTGTGAGACAATTAGGCTACGTCTTTATACATAGCCTTATATGTATTTGCAGAGACCAAGATGGATTTGATGATTTTAAAACTATTTTCGACTGTTTTATATTATTTACTATATTTGACTATTTTCGACTATTAGAAACAATTTTGTCCCATGGCTGATATGCTGTCTCAATCAGTGCCATGCTCGCAAATCTATGCCACCACCATCCATTAGTCCTAACAGCACAGCACAGTTTGTCTGTTAGTAATTGCACCCACCATCCAGCACTTCTGTGCATCCATCTGTAGCCGTGTTGTTGACCTGAAGTCTGTAGCTGCTAATGGATGAACTCCACAACTTCTGCAACATCGGTTTTGTTATTTGTTTTTGTAAGGTTATCTCTAAAGTGCGGAGTCTTATTTTAATATTATGCTGCTGATGTAAAAGCTTAAGAATGTTAGCATTTGTAAAACCACATCGAAAATAGTTTTTAATGATCAAATCAATCTTGAATGACCACTGGAAATACAAAATATGGGCGTAGCCTATTTGTCTCAGTAATGAAATATCTCACAATACTATCTCAAAATAATGAGAAACTATCTCACAACAACAACATATTATCTCGAAATAATGAGATACTATCCCACAATAATTACAATAACAAGATCAATCTCACCATAATGAGATATGATCTCATGAGTGGCTTCCATAATATCCATGTAAAAATTAGTAAAACAAAGTAAAGTTCAACTGAAGCTTCTACTGAGCTTCTGCGCTACTGTCTACCAACAGGTTAACTGACGTGCTTGTCAGTGCCTTAAAGCGATAGTTAAGCATCATTGCAATCATAGCCCTGTTGCACGAGCTTGCCAAGTGTTCTAGATAGGAAGGAGAATGAAAGAATATGGAACAACATAGACCAAATAGCGTACCGACAGTTACTACTAACTGAATGGTACCGTAAGTAACGAAAGTGAAAATGATTTTAGGGTGCTATTTAGGTAGCGTAAACTGTGCACTCGCTATTCTGTCTATGTTGTTTCAAATCCTTTCGTTCTCCTGTCTATCGACAGAACTCAGCAAGCCCGTACAACAGGGCTATGACTGCAATGACGCCAAACTATCACTTTTAAATATGGCCTACAATCTGCCTTCAGTTACAACAGTGTATTTTGACTAGTACAATCGAAAAAGAATAGTAAATACAGTTTTACAGGTGGTAGGCAGAGATGGTTTAATCTAAGGCATATTGGATAATTCGTTGCAATTGCTGTCTGGATTTTTGGCAAACTGATAATAAACTGATAAGAGGTTGTGATTGGTTCTTGGGATTTGGGCTGCATAGATAATGAGCTCCAATGGCTTGTAATCAGACAAATTTTCCAATGCCATATCTCATGCACTCACCAATCTGGACAATGGCTAAAATAGGATAAAATATCTAAAGGCCCCAGAATATACGTGAAAAGAATTGAAACGCAATATAGCCAAGCTGTTTCCACTGAGTCAGACAGTGTCTGCTTACCATTCTTACATTCACTTTTGTGGTTGTTTCTGCTGTGAATTTAGATAGTCTACTTATTTATTTAGTCATTATGTGTTTATTTTGGTGTGGAGGAAACATCAGTAATGCAGAGATAAATTCACTTTGTCTAAACATAAATAAATAAATGAATAAATAGAAATGTAAAAATTATCATTCATGCCAAACCACAGTTATTTTTATCTTTAACAGTAATGTGCACCCCAAATTTTAATTATGGTGAGGCAAAGATGTGTAATGTTACTGTGAAGGGCACATTTATTTCTACCTACCACAGCAGCTGGGACAAAATGCAATAATCTTATCTCTGAAAGTCCAAGTTGTCACTTTAATAGAATCCATCATAATTACATTTCTCACAAGCTCCCACCAGAGCCATTTTGAAAATTACAAATGGGCAGATTTTTATCAACTTTGTGCCTTTGCCACTTATTTAAAACACATATTCTTCCATCTTAAAGAAGTAGACTATGTACTTTGTGCTGCACAAATGCATTGGGGGACAACCAAGAATCCTCCTCATCACAACCATATATTAAATGTGCTCATAGGGAAAGAGTACCAAAACATGTCTTTCTCCTCTTACCTTCATAATCAGCTGTCTCTCCCATGCCCTTTCTAGACAGTCTGGCTGACAGTCAAAGGCCAAGATAGGGAACAATGTGCCTTTGGTGTTGTCTGACTATTCCCAAGCTGCATTTGATTTACCTGTATCTTGCATCAGGCTCAGGGCAATTATAAATACAGTACTCCGGATATTCACACTGATTGTGAGTGTGGAATGAGCTTTTGGCCAGATTGGAAGTCCGAGTGACTGCGGTAGATGCCACAGTCAGCTGTACAAGATATTAAATTCAGCATTAAATATATTGTGTAGGCCTATAAAGGCATATGTGTGCATAGTGACTGACGATATAGTTGTTGGAATCCTTTTTTTCATGTGAGAAAGAGTTACATTTGAAATGAGTATCTCAGCAGAAGCAGTCATAGGCAGTTACCGAGCTAGAGCTACCGAGATAGAGAGAGAGTGGCAGGCAGCAAAGATAGACTTGCATTAGTATCACAGTGCTGATGTGGTTTGAGGCGGAGGCAGGGGCATCATGGCAAGACAACCTGTCACCTTAACAAAATCCCAGTGGCATCTGGGCTGGGTCCAAGATCCAGCCCCTGTGGGTACCTTGCAAAATGTTTCATTAATCTTTTGCACCACCTCAAGGCCATTTCGTCCCTGGAGTCTCTGCACATACAGATAGTGATCTGTGTGTTTCAGTATATATTGTATGTACATTTGAGGACACTGGACCCTCTAGTTTAATGAAACTAGAAATGGGCATAGCACCTCATCATATCATCATCATATTCATATATTCATAACATCATCATATTCTTCTGGAATCTTCAAAACTATGTGTATTTATATTTACACAAAATGTAACATCAAACTCATAATTCATGAATTCATTTCTTGGTTAATAGTGGGTATCAAAAATTATTGTGTCTTTTCACCTCCACCATGCCAACAGCTACAATAAGATTTGCAGTTTGCAGTTTTTGATTAACACTTCTGTATTGGCCTCAAACACCACAGTTTATAATCAAAAGGCAATACGCAGGTATTTGTGGTGACATGCAACTTCCTCTAATTACTAAGAAATTATGGTTGTAGTCTGTCCAACTCCATGCTTGGTGAAATCCTTGACCATGCCATCTTCTTGATCAAACTAAGCTCCACACAGGAGTTTCAACATCATTTCACCAAGTCACTAGAGGCGGGCTTGGTGTCTTGGCCACATCACATCAACTAATGTTAACCTTTCACTGGTGTGGACATGTGATTGCTGGCCCTGTCAACAGCACTTTTCTCTCCACTCCACTCAATTTCCTCCCTTCCCCCTCTACATTACCACCCTTCATCTCCCCTGCTTGTGTAATCGGCAGCACTTGCTTAGGACGAATAGTGGGCTTCAGAAAAAGAGACAGTGAGTGACTTCATCTTACCATGACATCTTAATGACAGTGGGACCTGTGCATAGACAGATGAGGTGGGAAGATTAAAAAAATAATAATATGGCTATTAAATTGTCATTTTGAAGCAGGTCAAAACCAAAAGCAAGCCATATTGCTAAAAGGCTCACAACTGAATGTCCAAAGCTATGAACAGGTACTTGGGCTAACCATACTCACCAATGACAGCCAGTAAAGAAAGAAACTGAGGGAGGTTGATGAATACAGATTTTGCCAACAGCAAACAAAATAATAAAGGAGTATAGCCTAATATGAACCAAGCATGACAAAAAATCTAAATATGACACTTTCAGTATTAGTCTTTATAAAACCGTGCACCTGAGGCACAGGGTAGCTCATTCAGATGGACTTTTCTTGGTTTACCATTTGCGTAAAGCATCATGGCATAGAGAGGTTGAGACTCATGCTTCATGCAGAAGCTAGACATCTATTTTTTGTATTTTGAATTCAGTCCTGATACTGAGTACAGTATAATTAAGGTCATTTCCAAGATGTCTTACAGGGATTATCCTGAGTGAATCAAGTCTTAGTCCTGTTTTTTCACGTTGATGAGTGCTGTCGGAAAGTATCAGAATGACAGAATTTGTTACAACCTTGTCCAAATGGCAAAACAGCAGCCACCACTAACTGCTGAGGGCAAGAAAGTTTCGTTTTCTTTAGCTCCAACCATCAGTTAGTGTTAGCTGGCAATTTTTTCTTTAAGCCTACAGAATTTGGAGATTATACATTTGTGTAATTAGGTCCAATATGCTCATGTACACCATCAAGTGCTTCAGATGACACTGTGCTTTTAAGGCACAGGCACAGACATCTTGGCACACACTGTCACCTTAACAAAACCCCAGTTGCATCTGGGCCGAGTCCAAGATCCAGCCCCTGAGGGCACTAGCAAAATGTTTCATTAATCTTTTGCACCACCTCAAGGCCATTTGTTCCCTGGAATCTCTGCACATATCATATACAGATAGTGTTTTTATTAGATATTGTATGTATGTTTAAGAACACTGCAGCCTCTAGTTTTCTGAAAAGGATTGACATTTTTCAAAACGGACATAGCGCATATCATCATATTTTGTGTATTCTCCCAGAATCTACTAAGCTATGTGTACGTGTATAGTGTAATATCAAACTCTAAATCAAAATAATTCACCACCTGAATACATTTCTTGGCTCATACAGCATATCAAAAGATTATTATCTCTTTTTGTCACTTGCCAGTTACAATTAGATTTCAGAAGAAGAATTTGGAGATTATGCATTTGTGCAATCAGGCCCAATATACTCACACACATGCATGAAGTTTAAAGGCATACCAGGCAAGCCTGCGATATTTTACCTACAGAGGTCCTCCTAACTAACACCAACCTCGTAAATTCTACCACCACCAATAAATGTTGATTTGTTTGCAAATCAAAGAATAGGAACCGGTGATGATCATTGATGAAGAGTTTTGTTGACTGACATCTTGCATGTGCTGTAACTGTGCGATGAAGTGATAGAGGGACCTAGAGAGAGCCTCCGTTCACCCTGTAATAAGCCATTTACCCACCGGAGTGACTGCGAAGCTGGAAAATTAGCCTAAACACAGCATAAAATGTTACCTGGTGTGCCTTTGATATGCTGTTGTCTTTTGCCAATATAAAAAGTAATGTCATCATGCTCATCATGCCCACCAATGTCACTCTCAATGCAGTGTCCAAAACTGATCATGACATTTTCACCGCATGTGATCATTTTCTCATACTCCTTCCATCTCTTTTCCTGCCTTTGTTTGTCATTCTCAACACATGTGCCCAAGCAGCTTTGCCCTTGAAGGTGAAATACATCATGAGTGTGGCAAGAGTGTTCTCTCAGTGGTGTCAGAGCTGATATTTTAAGGTCAGGTTGAGTTCTTAACCTTGCCTGCTCTTGTAAAATCCCTGAGGGCCATTTCTCTCTCCCCCTGTTGGCTTGACCACCTATTTCTTCGTCCTTTTTCTGTAATCATCATTGTTTTTCTGTCAGGGTGATGAACACTGTGTGTCAAGCCATTTAAGTGACACCTTTGTAGGTGAGAAACCTTCTGGGAGAACCAGACAGTTAAATTTTACACACAAGCTGTGAGTATTAATCTGGTATGGGGGGGCATGCCGTGTGAGGTGTGAATTTATAGCTGTGAATTAAGGGAGAATGTAGAACTGCAGCCAACACCAACTGATGAGGGCAAGGAAACTTTGTTTCAGTTTTGTTTTCCTGTGCCCCATTCAGTTAGCTTTTCACTAATTCTGTCTACGTTATACCAAATTGTCCCGTTATTATTCCTCCCGACAGCACTCGCCAACCTCCAACAACAGGTTCATTTGTTATAAGGCTTTATGAAGAACTCCTCACTAGCCCTTTAACCTCTGTAAGTAATTGGGAAATTGTGGTGTTAATCTCATCTCTATTGCAAGGATTGCATACATAAGTGGAAAACCCACCTTTCATATCAGTAGAATAAAGCACTGTGCCAGATAAACTACAGCACTAGGTATTATCTCAATAATAGCATTTCATTGAAAATATTTCTTTTAGTATGGTTTATCTGATCCATCATTTTAACTTGACTTCTCTGTTAGTATGGAATAATCATGTAAGTTAAATGTTTCTCCCATTATGGTATTAGACTCGCAAGGAAATACATTTTTAACAACAAACAAAAAGAAAACACACTCACATGCCACAATTATTAGCACACCTGGAAAATGGAAAATGTGACTTAAATGCTTAAATGAACTAATAAGTGCTTAAATGAACTAATAATTCATTATTTCCTGTTTGTATTAAGGTATAAAAATAGTCACACATTTGTCCAGTGCCCTAGTCATTCTTCACAATGAAATAAGCAGAGATTACACAATTCAAATAAGGGGAAAGTGTACTGACCTTGGTAAATTTGTTGTAAAGCCTTGACACTTATCTTCACATCATAAAGCATGCAGACACAGAAGTTCATTTCACTTCTATTTTTTCCCATCAGGTCAGACTGTGCCACAGTCCATCTTGCCTTGGACTTTGTAGATTTTATATGGTGTCCTGTAAAATGCAGAAAGTGCTTATGCTGCTGGACTATGACGTGTGGCCTTAATGTGCTACAGGAAATAAAATGACATATGAATTCAGAGTACATGAACACTCAAACAAACTTCACTGGTGATGTTATAGCAGTGTGTTATTCTGGACACACTTTTGGAAAGTAATGGACACTTGTTAAACCATGAACTCAACAAAAAAAATCTCTATATAGAAAACATACAAAGTCATTTTAGTCTTCTAAAGGCACCCTCAGCACAGCAGCATAGAAATGTAATGTTTAGTTTTTTTTTATCCTAGTTACTGGCTTTAAAGAGTGTTTAACTTTGACATAGTGAAGCTGCCCCTAAAGGCTATGCTACCTATTCAGTTAATGCTCATTCTATTATTCTTTAAAACTGCAACACCTGAATTCATGTTGGTCCCAAGCAGAAAATGACACTCACTGGGAAGTTGTTAGACTGGTGTTTCCCTTTAAATCCCAAAGCACTTCTATCCCTGAGGGCCCCTATTCACACACCAAAACCTCACTTCCCAATCCAGGTCACACTGCCAGGTTATTCTTCCCAGAGAAATGCATATCCATGCCAGACTAAATTCAAATATTCAAATTTAGCTTTTACCATGAATCTCCCATTCCTCGGCCTTTGTAACACCATGACTTATTTGGTTGTGTGGGAGAACTGATACCTGGAGGACTTTTGGTGCTGTGAAGTCAAAACCTTCACAATGCAACATTTTCAATCTCTGTGTTTTTCTCCACCTTTTTGTCTTATGTTTTGAGCCAAGGTATCACAGCATGTTGCCTGAGGCATCTGCTTATGTCCCCATTAAGATAGTTTTGCTGTTGCTTGCCAAGTCAGTCTCTTACAGCAATATTAGGGGGTCAAAGTCTCAACACTTCTCTGGAATACCTCATAACCACTTTCCCATAAAAACTGCCCACTAGATCATTTCTTTCACCCATGTGTAACCTGACTACATGCAGTTGACTCAGACACAGCCTCATGCTTGAACCAATGAATGGCATGCCTATTGAGCCTGAGGCACCTAAAGTCTGTGATTTGTATGCAGAAGGCCCAGCTCCAGGGCTTCCAGCTCAGGGCCACCCAGGAGTCTGACCTACTGCTCAGCTACACTGCTACAGATTCTGGGCAAATTACCTGACAAGAGTGATATTGAATTAAATTCAATTCAATTTTATTTATACAGCACCTTTTACAATAGTATTGTCTCATGGTGCTTTACAGAAGGAGCACCCAAGAGAAACAGGTGCAAGAAAAAACTCCATTATGAATCCATTAAATCCATTAAATTCTTGCTTTTATACTGCTTCCTCAAAAGTAGTTACACTTTGGATTGCAATGTTTCTCTGTCACTTATTTGACCAAATAAGAGAGTATGAGAGTACTAAGGCTGGCATTAGGTGGCAGTAAGGTTCATTTTTGTGAGAGATATTGTTTAATATTTATATTTACAATTGTTTAATATTTATATATGTGTGTGTATGTATCTATGTGTGCGTATGTGTATTTGTGTGTGTGTGTGTGTATGTGTGTATATGTATGTATATATATATATATATGTATGCCCAAATTACACATTTGCTCTCTGATGTGAGAACCTGGCCTAATTCACTTTCTACCTCTGTCCACAATTATTTCTGCTGAGTGTCATCCCTGCCTCATTCCGGCAGACTCCTCTCACCCTCCCCTCCTGAGTGGACTACAACCAACACTAAGGGAGGCCCATGTCAGGACCGACTCTCCATCATAGAGGCCTTTCCTGGTGCCATGCTAGGCCCGTCTCCCCTTCCTTGAGGCTTTGTGACCCCCCCCTCACAATGGCACTGTCAAATGGACCCTTACTGTTACCCCCATGACCCATCTCACTCCTTTGAGTTTGACACTATGTCTGGCCGCTGCTACATTGTCCAGCCATGAGCGCCATGAGACAATACTATTGTAAAAGGCGCTGTATAAATAAAATTGAACTGAAACTGAATTGAATAATATGCACTAGCAATGTACCCATACAAATGTTATATCATGTAAAATGTCATATCACATCATATCAATCACAAAGCCTCAAGGAAGGGGAGACGGGCCTAGCATGGCACCAGGAAGGGCCTCTATGATGGAGAGTCGGTCCTGACATGGGCCTCCCTTAGTGTTGGTTGTAGTCCACTCAGGAGGGGAGGGTGAGAGGAGTCCGCCGGAATGAGGCAGGGATGACACTCAGCAGAGATAATTGTGGACAGAGGAAGAAAGTGAATTAGGCCAGGTTCACACATGGCATGGCATGTATGTGTAATTTGGGCATACGTATATATATATATATGAATGTATATACACACTCAGAAATGTGTAATGTCTTTCTAGTGACAGTTCACCATGAACAAATTAATATTAGATAAACAATTCACTCAAAGTAACATTTACAGGAGGTTTTTACATAAACATACACCACATACCACCTTTGAGGTGTACTGAGAGGGCCCAGACCAATTCTCAGCAATTTAGCCCAGGCTAATGGTTTGGTGTTACGGTAATAGTTTGGTGTTAGGGTAATGGTTTGGTGTTAGGGTAATAGTTTGGTGTTAGGGTAATGGTTTGGTGTTAGGGTAATGGTTTGGTGTTAGGGTAATGGTTTGGTGTTAGGGTAATAGTTTGGTGTTAGGGTAATAGTTTGGTGTTAGGGTAATGGTTTGGTGTTAGGGTAATGGTTTGGTGTTAGGGTAATGGTTTGGTGTTAGGGTAATGGTTTGATGGTAGGTTTCTTTGCCGCCAGATGTGAGGAATTCTGGATGAAACTCATGAAGTGGCCCATATGTAAAGACATGCATTTATTACGCATTTATTAACACTATTATATGCTCTCTCCAGACTCTACCACATTAGTTCAATTTGAACGTATCTGACATACCTTTTGCAGCAGAAGAGAGTGCAAAGAGCTTGGAAAGCACAAGAGAGTTGATGGAGAGTCACATAGGAATGACTGGGAACTGGGTAGACACATGCAAGCAGAAGTTGGTGAAAAGCCCCCTAAATCAAGTTAATGGAAGCTGTATCTTGTTTGTTTAGGGGCAAAATAGTAAATTAGGTAAGTAAT
This sequence comes from Tenualosa thibaudeaui, assembly GCA_027481765.1. Taxonomy (NCBI): domain Eukaryota; kingdom Metazoa; phylum Chordata; class Actinopteri; order Clupeiformes; family Clupeidae; genus Tenualosa; species Tenualosa thibaudeaui. Next base: position 225,695 of record JAIFZK010000003.1, read on the forward strand.
TTAGGGAAATAAATGAGTTCACAGGACTGGACTTTACAGAAATATTATTAGTCCAGTATAAGTCCATTCTGGTAGCACTTGGTGAACACATCATTTTTTCATGTCAGCGAGGCACCATTACAAACAATAGGTAATGTGGTATTTTTCCCAAAGAAGCTTTATAATGCTTTTTGATAGTTCAAGTTGAAAAGGCTTATATGATATAACATTATAATGCCAAGGAGTGCAGTATTGAGAATTTATTAACAGTTATGAATACTAATATCATTAGTTATAAGGCTTTATGAATGCAGTATAACCCTTTATGAATACATTTATAATGCTTTATGGAAAACTGGGTTTATAAAGTGTTTTTAACTCTTTAACTCTTATGGATTCTTGTATTGTCGGGAATCTTAAAATGGAAAGTATTATGAAATGGAAGTATTATGATAAGATTACAGTGAATCACGTGATTTTTCTACTATTAAGCCTTGCATAGTGCCTAATGTGACCCTAACCCTAGGTATTGATTATACTTAAAATAGACAATGCAAGTACACTGCCACAATGATTTAATTCACTCAAGTGACATCTGTAAAATAAAGACTCAAGTTAGTGACTTTCTAAGAATACCCCTGTGATAGAAAATGTTGCATTCACTGCACCTTTGATGTTTCCTCTTTTTGTGCTTTGTCAGGTGAGAGACTATTGATCCTGTCTAAGTACAACCAAAGAGGAGATGAGTTGGATGCACATTGTTTCACCACTCTGGGTGACACATGATGGATGGAACTGGCCACAGATTTCTCTGTTGCACAGGCGTGCTAATTAGCACTGCAGTTTTAAACAGCTGGGGCTTATAGCTTCATGGAAAGGCAAATTGTCACACTGAAGGTTACAATTGCCTCAGACAGCGCTTATCAATCAACGCAAGAACCCTACAATTGACCTTGGTAGGATCTGTGTTGTCAATTATTGTAATCTTCTCCTTCTCTCTGTTGAATGTGAGGCCTTATAAATATCATCACAATTATTGTCATTTTGCTAGATCCATTCTGCAGTCAGCTGTCAGATTATTTTTCCATGCAAGGGAATAAAATATGCCAGATTGGAATTCATGCTAAACCTACAACATCAGAACTAATCATATGACAAATGTTTATCCACCAAATGGATTTGCATTTGCTTTCTAATGTGTGAACATTTCTCCACAGTAGTAGTGCCAGACCCTGGAGACATGTACAGCTAAACTGTGCAGCACTGTGTGTCTCTCTGCTCTGTCATTGGTTGAGAGGCATAAATCACCTACCAATTCATGCTGCCAGTTTCCATAGCAATGAATGGGGTAAATGGGAATATATGACAAAGGTTTCAGGCACCTGCTCACCCCATGCCCCCCCACCCAGTCTACAAAACACTTATACTCTAATGAAATTGTTTCCTGCAAAACATAAATCTCATGATTTACCATTTATCCATTAATTTAAGATTTTCACAGTATTTGATACATAATTTACATAAATTGCTTCCATACTGACAGTCAAAATTAAAGCAATAGAGTATCATGAACAACAGTTTCACCATTTCACTTCATCATAATCATTTCGCTTTGAGGCAGCATCTTGCAGCAGTCATCACACACACACACACATACACGCATGCACACACGCACACACACACAACACACACACACTCAGTGTTTGAACTCTCTGAGGATCTGATCTTTTGAGAGGGTTAAAGTAGATCATTACATGCCTAATTAGCCTGAAAAAATGTATGTGTGAAGTGACATTCTGCACCTGCTCAGGTAATCTTAATGAGACAGTGACAGATGAGAGGGGAAATATGGTGCCCAGTAGGACAGAGATTCTTGAGGAATGCTGCTTCATGTAAAGCAATATATGACAGTCTGTATTGGTAAAAGACTAGTGAATGTATGTCTGAGTTCTGTTAAAGAATATGTGAGGGCATATCTCAGCGCCATAGAAGGTTCAGGGCATTAGTAAAGGTGAGGGGGCCTTTGATGTTCAGTTAACCGGTCAGTTTTCTGGTCCATAGTCTAGTTCCAGCTGATCCTGGGCTTGCAGTCCCAGTTTCAGTCCCAGTGAAGGTGGAGGAATCACAGAGAAGAAAAGTGTGTGCCGCAATCAGGCTCATCACTGATCTGAAGGAATCAAATTGATTAAAAAGAGTCTCTTACTGTAATTAAAAAGCTTGGGTTTCAGAGACAGGAGAGAAATCCATTGTGGATTCAGAGCAGAGATCCGGCTTATTGGGCAACAAATAATGAAATGGATGACAAATAGCAGACATTGTATGCAAAGTATCTGGTAGAGATAAAAGCCTATCTTGAACTGGATGCAAGATTAGCTTTTGAGACATTGACAACATTTCTATGTCTTCAATAGATGTTATGTGACTTCTGAGGCAAAAGACCTAAAATCACTAATGATTTACACCAAACAAACCATTGTGATTGCCATATGAAGAAACATGTACATCCTCATGCATTTCAGTCAAAGGAGATGAGATTAGTCAAAAAGAACAGTAGCCTGCTACAAATGCAAACGAGAGTGCCACAGAGTGTGAGCTTAGCTCTGATTCAAGGCATAGGGAAGTGTTTTTTGATCTGAGATTAATTTGATTTAACCTTCGAACCCTAATCTGAGCACTTATGGGAAATTCTATAAAACTTAATGGCCCTTTTTCCAGCAGCTTCCATAGCAGTCAGTAGCCCAGCAGAGGCTGACTGACTGAATCTGATTGCCTTGTTGCCAAGCAACACCTCCACAAATACTACAACTGCAGGCCTTATTTGTCTTAAAATCCTTTCTTTTTTTTGCCCCCCCCCCCCCCCCCCAAACATGTCCTTATCCATAACGTTATCATATGGAACAATGGTTCTTTCTAGTCCCGGATAAGTGGCAACAGATTCTGGCCTTTGGCACGATATGGAAGAAATTATAATGTACACAGCATCAATTCAGCGTGGCAAAGGTGTCAGCAGACTAAAAGGCTGCTTAGACATAGCAAGTAGTGAATGACAGGGAAATCTGCCATGTTCTATGAGTGTGAGTAAACATTTTCCTGTACATACCTCAGGGCAGGTGGCCAGAGAAAGCCATTACTCCACCATTTTAGCCCTGACTCAATTTAGTTCTGTCCACCTGCATTTCCCCACAAAGAAACAAAGTGACTTCCAACCCTCAGGGGCCTCTAAACCACACTATCACCTTCAGCTGCTTTGCCGTCTAACATGGAAACAAAATTCCAACATAAAACTATTGGAGCAATAAATATAAATAAATAATTGATGCCTGTTTTGAGCCATACATAAGTGCTCATAAAGAATCCAGAGAAGTTGGAGTTTGATTTCCAGCATTAATTAAAAGCAGATTTAATTAAAAACAGGAATGGCATAAATGAAGAGCCTCTCTAATGATATTGCCTTCAGTCACTTTATAGGATGGCGGACCATATGACTTAAATAGCCTCATTAGAGTGATTAACTGCCATTGGCATGTACTACACTGATGGCTATAACCCAACCATACCAGTCTTGCAAATGGGCATATTTGTTGACATTCGTGGGAAATTATGTTTATACAGTATATTCAATGAATAATTTAGAGTGAGAACTTGCACTCCTTGGAATTTCATGTGAGGACAACTGAGGTTCACAGTGTGGAAAAGGAATTATGCCTTTTAATAAACAAGGGTTTCAACTGATTTCTTTGTGCAGCAATCTATATTGCATTGAAATGATTCTTGTTAGTCATTAATCATGATGACTGAGGTTCAAGCAGAAACACTCAAGTTATATCACTTACAATTTCTACATCATCTTAACATCATAAATAAATAAAAACATGCTGGTCGGAGACATGAAGACCCCCTAAGTATGCAACCAGAATTCATCTGTATTTATCAGCTATATAAGAATGATGGTTTCATGCAGAAATATAAAGGCCCTGTCAGAGGAGGCAGACAGAAATAGACTGAACCCCCAGCACCGCTGTAGCTCTGAGACTCAACCCCCAGCACTGCTGTAGCTCTGAGACTGAGATCTAATACTCTGCTCTGATGAACAATTATTTCCATTGAATTTCCAGACAGGCAAGCGAGTGAATGGCACAATGCTTCTTCCCTGTGGTGCTCTCCCTCCTCTCTGAATCATAGTGTACTCCCTGCTACTGCGTGAGGCGCCTCTCATATCTCAACCTTTCATCTCTCCATTTTGGGCTGTTTATTTAGGATGCCTCTCCAAACAAAAAGAAAATTTCTGCTTATAAAATACTGTACATCTAGATCCACCAAGTCAACCTATTTGAAATATTTTGACCAAAAAAATGGTTGGTATTTTAAAAGTAACTCTCCATAGAATATTCACACCAAATACACCAACTATAAATATCTTAAATGTTTTTTGTGTTGTTGTCAGGAAGGGTTAATAGAAGAACATCCAAAAGCAACGATAAAAAAGAAAATGAAACAGTCACACAATTTTGTTTGTGCTTCAGCTAATGGTGTGGTTAACTAATAATGGCTACCATGAATAAATTGGTTAATTAGCATGTTAATAATTAATTGATAAGTTAATGTAGTGAGTCATATGCAACACAACAATTTCAAAGAGACACCACATATGTCAAATGTCGAGGTTTCCTATACAAGCATTACTAAATTAACTTCTCACAGTCTGTTTAATTAATCATTCTCAAATATCATACATGAAAGCAGCTTTCCATCTATGTACAGTGAGAAATATAGAATTTAGAATATAGAATTTAGTTCATCTATCTATCTATGTCTATCTATGCTATAACTATTTACAATATTTTCTTGAGAATCTCTTGAGAATATTGGCTGGGCCAATAGTCTATTGCTTAGTGTTTCAAAATGTATTTGAGATGGGCCTTATACACAACATGTTTTGTGATGTGGCATAATTATATACTATAAAATATACACCATCACCAAATGATCCCCTGTATCTTCATACTAGGCATAATTCACACGTAGTGAAAACATGATTAGTCATAGGCAATTCTATTTTATATTTTTATACTTAACTTTTATACCAATTATTTGTAAAGTCAGAAAAAAACAAAAAACAAACAAACAAAAACCCCTATAAGCCTTGCTCATGCACTCAGCATACTTTAGGCCAACTTTAAGTCCATCAGAAAGCCTGTTTTCTCTGCTTTCAAAAACTAGAATTACGATCTGCTCTGATACACAGATATAGGCACAATTTATTTATTTTATTTTTAAGTTTCAGTTCTGGAGGGACATAGAATCCTCTTATTGAGAGACTGAGTTGTCTAAGACATTTGATTGGCAAGCAAGCAGTTTTGCAATTAAATTGGTATGATTATCGTGTCTACAGCAAACAGACAATAATTTCATAACCAACAAGGTCATGATGGTCTTTGACATTTTGTAGTTGTGCCTTGCCTTCACTTCTGCATTATGAACTTCCACCACCTGTGTGTCCTACATAAGTAGTGCAAACAATAATGCTTCCTGCCCCAAAAACATGTAGAGTGGGTCCAATATAAACATTTGGCCATTGTCAAACTACAGATGAGCTATTTAGACTCTAGACCTTTGGACTTACAGCCATCTCTAATAAAATATGATAACAGAGTCAAGTATAACAAGCACAGTCTGGTCATTTGTACCAACCATGCATCCACAATGTCAGAGGCTCCATTCTCCCTATTGTAGCTTGTGAATGAGGTGAACATCAAAATCAGAAAGAAGCTTTTATTTCAAAGAACTGCACTGTATTGCTTGTGATAGGTAAAGTGCAAAAGCTGTCAACAAGCTAAATGTTTAATGTGTAAGCTGTCTGACTGATGTTTGCACATTGCACTTTGGTCTGTGGTTTTGATCATTGTTAAACTGCACTGTATGTTAGTCATTACATGGTTGTCATGAGTTTGGCTGACATGAAGAGAATAAGTTTGAAAAATTTGTAGTCTATGTGCGTGTCTCTTTGGGCTAATAGTTAACATTGTTGCCTGAAAATACAAATTTACATTACAATACAATGTAAAAGTTTGTGAGAAATTTACATTTTTGATTTTCTACAAGGAAACAAGCCACAAATATTGTTCACCTCTAGTAATCACTTCAGATTTGCAAGATGAGACACCTGTTGGCATTGCCTCCGCATTCAGCTCTGAATCCCCACCCCCAAACTCTCCATGCATCCACCCTCACAGCTCCTTTGCAGAAGTGGCTCTGAGTATCTTTGTTGATCACCCAGCAACCCACATGCCAGTCTGCCTCAAGCCTTTCAGTGGGAGCGGAAACCCAGCACAGTGCTGCCTCTGGAGGGCTCGCAGCAGCCTACCTGACTGCCTTACCAATGAAGAGCGCCGCATTCGGGGCCCTGGAGTGTCACACATAAATAGATGTGACACCAAGGCCTTGTTTTCCTTGCAATGAAAAGAAGAAAGGGCTGATTCTGTTGAGCTTCACTCCCCTCACTGTGTCATATTCCCATAGCCATGTGCTGCATTGCTAACCCTGGAAAACCAACAGCACTAATCAATGCCATACTGTCTGGGATTGGACTGATGATATTGTACTCAGTGAAGCATACTGTAAATAGAATTAACTTCTGTGTAGAGAGGCGAGATGTGTTTTGTAGCCGACTTAGGGATGTTTTGTTACTTTTGTTTTCATTAAGACAAAATGATTCTGCTTGAATACTTGCCCCCTGTGAATATCTACAAACAAGCCAATTTGCTCAGGAATAAAGATGAACTAAATGTCTGTTTCTCCCAGTTTGGAGCTATGGGGTTTTTGTCACTTACTTACAAGCTTAAGATAATAGGGTCTATACATTTTTGCAGCATTGTGTGATGGACACACTAAAAAATGTTGTATTTGTAAAATAGACCAAACGTGCAGCAGGCTTACCAAAGGACTTATTGCTGGCTGTGTACAGATACAGTAGGCAAACACAGACAGCATGGATGCTACTGCATCTGTTTTCAGCATAACAGGCTGAATTTCAGGAGTTTGAGGGATTGGATTATTACCACCTTATGCAATTATGCGGTTCAGTGCACACTTGAGCAATCAAGTGTGCCACCAGCCATCGCCAAGTCCAAATTCTCACCGCAGGTTTCCAAACGTGCCTCCCTGTGGCTGGGCTGACTCCCCCATCCCCACAGGGCAAATACCACAGATGGAAATCTAAATGCTAAATTTCATTTTGTATCATTAGTAGGTTAGCTCACCCCTCATTGGTTCACCATCTGCCAGTATCTGCGTGTCTCACCACCCAGAGCCTGCAGTGGCAGATAATGGAAGAAAGTTCAACAAACCAACAAACAAAAAACAACAGAATGTGTGCTGCAGCCTGCACCAGTGCATCCGAGAGATAAGGAGAAAGGGTGATGAAGAGTGAGATAAAATGTGTCGTTAGAGTGGCGGCTTTGTGAGCGAGCTGAGTTCAATGGGGTCTGTAAGATTTGTATGGTAAGCATTCACGGAGACTGGGTGATTAACACTAGCACTAGGAAACGGTTACTTAACGGTTCATTTGTAATGCCAACCCCAGGATCCATGGGTTTTTTGAGTCATGTTCAGTAAACATTAGTGTAGCCTAAGAATACTTTCTCACAGTAGCCCTCTCTATCCACGGCATAAATAGGTTTTGTGAGCCTGCATAGTTTTCTGTGATGTGGCTCATCAGCATAGCTGCCCTCTATGATGCCATTTGAGCTGACTTCATATTTCATTGCAATTTTACATCTAAGTCATCAACACATACTGTGCTGACCTACGATCAGCCACTAATCTTTAATCTTCGTCGGACTATTAATTAATGGCAGTATAGGAGTAAATGTCTGCGTTAAGAGTGCTGATTCGGGTCCCTCGACAGGGGCATTTCATTTCTGGAGACAGAACGCTAAGAAGATTTAAGGCACAGTTTAGTCATTTTATCTCGCTCTCCCAGACTCCACTTATTGACTGCTTTCTTATCACATTTCTCCAGCAAACAGCGCACGATTGGCATCATCCGTGGATCTGCCACTTCGGAAATGTTGGCTGCGCTAGATTTAACGAGTTCACTGATTTCGTCAAAAACATATTCTCTGCAGGCTGTTTCGTTGCTCACATTTTAGCGTACTGCCCGAGATGACCCAGGAAAAAGAAGGAAAGGAGGGGACATTGTTGCACAGGTCCAGTACAGAATATTCTCAGTAAAAAATATATCAGCACATAGACATTATAGGACAAACAAAATTGGGTAATGGATTTTAACAAAATAACCTAATTGTTAAATGCAACTAGCCCATAATTGTATGTCTGCAGCCGGTTAGTCAATAGTTTTCTTCACAAGAAATTCCGCACAATGTACAAATAATTTCATTTTAGAAATCTTTAAACTGAAATCTGTAAATCGACCAGAATCGTTCACATCCCATCACATTTCCATGCTATTTAGGATAGGTTGAGGTCAGTGGGCTAACTTTCTGCATGCAGTCACGCAACTAAATGTTAAGTCATAAAACATCAAGTTACGTAGGTATCAGCATACCCTGAGTGGCCAATTTGAATTGGTTAGAGGAGAAAAAACTACTCGGATTTCTGAAGGGAAAAAAACAGAAACCATATAAAGCCTTGAGTCAAGAAGATGCTCTAGTCTCAGACCCGCTGCGATCTCAGTGGTGGAAATGTTGAACATGGGGAGGGTCGACTTTCAGATGACATTGACGAAATGTAGATGAGAGCGGAGACTCGTGCTACATGTAACATCTCGGGTTGCTGATGTTAGACGGCGGTACAAGGCGAAACTGCCTCTTGACTTGTTTCCCTCTTCGCCTTCAGCACCACAAGTTTGGACAGCACCACTCACCGTGGCATTTGAACACCTTGCCCCCCTGGATAGGCGGATTATTCTCAAGTTTAATGGAGACGTTTCTTTTTTGTTTGCATCAGTGATATTTCTTGTGTGCAACTTCAAGAATAACCATCGGATATACCCGTCCCGGAAAGCCAGTAAAGCGGTCTTGCTGTAAGTAAATCTCAGTATTAAAACGAATAAATAACTACAAGATTTGTTTCACCCTTACCGGCTACACTAAAAGTATTGTTTACATGGTAAATTTAAAGAATATTTTACGTGGCAAAATGTATGGGCTTGGACATTTTAATGACATCGGTGAGTCAGATACATGTTCCCTACTGTACCATTCTTAGGATACTGAAATATATATAAAAAAAAAAAAAACTGACACTACACTTGGTCTTTTTACACGCGTTATTATAGGAGAATGAAAATCGTTTAACTAAAATATAAGCAACAGAGCTGCGTTTCTGCCGATATCTGCGCTCTCTGCTCGGCACCATTTCCGAAGGGTTGTCAGAATTCAGCGAATGCCATTTTTCTCATATGTCCGGATAAATGTGTGATATCTATTTATGTTTATCAATCTGATATAATGTGAAATTACAATAATACATTTCTATGGGTCTAACAAGAACACTTACCATAGCTGAAATATATCGCCACAAAGAGAACAAGCCTAAAGGATCAGAATGTATCGCACCCTAACTTTTTATGTGCTCCAGTTGCGCGCATTTTACCGAGTGTCAGTTAACAGATAAGTAGATTAGACATTCATTGTACATATATTACCCAAATATTACCAAAATAAACAATGCTATATAAAATGCTCTATCCAAAAGTGCAATTGAAATGCAAAATCTCCTGGTCATCACATGTCGGAATTTCATTAACAATCAGTCAGATCATGGTCGCGTCAAGTGACTTAGAATCGTTCTTCCCATGCTTTGGATCGGAGCGCATAGTGTTAGTACGCCTCATATGTGTTAGTGCATCCATGCTACCCTGTAATAATACAATATTTGCTGCCATTTCAGATTTCTACTTCATCTTGAAGTTGTGGGCATCCCTGCTGATTTCCCGCACCATACCCAGCCTCGAGCTTGGCTAAGGGACCGCGAAACTGCTGTCTACGTGGACTGGTGCTGAATTCTCCCGTCCGCCGGCCAGGACCTCTACAAAACCCAGAGAGATGGCAACAAACGGAACAAAAGCAACTGATGGACATGTATTAACAGAAGTAAACGAGGCGCCGACATCCAACGATAAACCGAAAACCCTGGTTGTAAAAGTCCAACCGAAGAAGGATATTCCCGACAGAGAAACGTGGAAAGGGAAATTTGACTTTCTGCTATCTTGTGTTGGGTACGCAATCGGACTTGGCAATGTCTGGAGATTTCCATATCTTTGTGGAAAAAACGGTGGAGGTAAACAAACCTTGCTGGATTCCTGCCTGCTTCTTAAATCAAGTGGAGTCTCAAAACCGGAGCCGTGAATGGTTGAATTGTTCTGGTGGTTAATTGTAAATAATCTTATTGACACGACTATAGTTTTCGGCATCTGAGTTTACAGGAATCTGCGTGCACTACTTCTCTGACGCTATTTCCAGCGCGAATATCAACAATGAAGTGTTGTTATAATTCATTTCTGACATCGTAAACTGCATGGTAGGCTAGCTTGTTGTGTTTTCTAATGTTTCTTTGCCACTCATAAATACTTTTTAACCGTTTAATTCCTATTCAGGGGCCTTCTTGATTCCTTACTTTTTGACCCTCATATTTGCTGGAGTACCATTGTTTCTGCTCGAAACTGCCCTCGGTCAGTACACATCCATTGGCGGACTTGGAGTGTGGAAACTCGCTCCAATGTTCAAAGGTAAACATGCAAATTTACTCCAAATATAGGGTACACAGCGTGGAAATTGTTGTGAAGGTCTCTTTCAAAGCGCTGTTAATCCCCTAAAGCCACGGTTTGCGAAATTAGTAACGGATTAGACACAGGTTTACTGTCACGAGGTTTACTATCAACTAATTCATTAAAAGTGCGCACGAAAATCAGAGAGCGCGAAAAGCTTGTAAATTACGTGCTGGTCAGTTTCTCCCAAGTAAATATTGTTCCTGATTCCGCCATCTCAGGTGTTGGCTGGGCTGCCGCTGTCCTCTCCTTCTGGCTAAACATTTATTACATTGTCATCATCTCATGGGCCCTTTACTACTTGTATAGCTCATTCACTGCTGTGAGTATGGCGTTGCATAATTCATATTTTATCACAAACTGCATAGACTACTTTACACTGTACTATTAAGTTGTAAGTCAGGTTGTAAAAAAACAGATCTCTCTTGGGGGGTGACGGGGTGAGATGGAATAAAATGAAAAAGAGAGTAACTAAAACATTCTGTTGACAGGAGCTTCCATGGAAATCATGTGATAACCCCTGGAACACAGACAGATGTTTTTCAAACTACAGCTTGGCAAACACCACCAATTTGACAAGTGCCGTTGTGGAGTTTTGGGAGTAAGATTCCATATATCATATATATATATTGATTCAGCATATTTATTGATATATATATATATATATATATATATATATATATATATATATATATATATATATATATATATATATATGCATATACATATTTTAAAAGTACCCAGAGGAACTCCTCCTCTTCCTCTGTAAGTAGTCTGGAAATAGAATGCTTGTCCTCTAAATGTGATTCACCAAAATATGATTAAAAGAAAAAAGAAACCTGTTAATGATAGGGTGAGGAATGAGAACATAACAAAACTGTGTCCAGTTCTTTTGCATGTAGTAGTAATTGTTTATGTCTGCCCTGCTAGACGTAATATGCACCAGCTGACTGATGGACTGGAGAAGCCAGGAGAGGTGCGCTTGCCACTGGCTATAACACTGGCTATTGCCTGGGTGCTCGTCTACTTCTGTATATGGAAAGGTGTAGGGTGGACTGGAAAGGTAGGAATTAAGTCTTACACTCTTAGGAAAGTGATATTTATTACCATCTGTCAATAACATTTTGGTAATCTTCTGTTACACATTCACAGTTTCAAAGTATAGCAAATAATTGTTCTTGAAGATCCTAGATGATGTAAGGAGGTTATGCCCATCCCTGGCTATTACAGCAGCGTTGCTTGTTCCTCCTAGGTGGTGTACTTCTCAGCAACATACCCCTACTTCATGCTCTTCATTCTCTTCATCCGTGGAGTCACTCTGCCTGGTGCATGGGATGGCATATTGTTCTACATCACCCCTGAATTCAGCAAACTCAAGGAGTCAGAGGTGCACTGTGTTGTTTCCCAACAAATATGGCCTCTAGTTTGTGTTTCATACACAGTACACAGTACACAGGTACTATCACATAATATACTGTCACATAGTAGCTAATCTGTTCTAATGTCGCTGTTTGATTTTGTCAGGTGTGGCTGGATGCTGCAACTCAGATTTTCTTCTCCTATGGATTAGGACTGGGGTCACTTATCGCTCTCGGGAGCTACAATCCTTTCAACAACAATGTTTACAAGTAGGCAGCAATTGTAAGATTAAATCACCAGCATTTAGACATTTATTAGTATCATTTCCTTGAGCCTCTCCTGTTAAATGGTGCAATCAAACTGCCATATTCATCTTAAAGGTGCTGTTTTATTGTAGGCTGATGCTCTCTCCAAATAATTTATTGTTCAGTAATATAGGTGGGAAGTGCCATGCATGAGTTTATACAGTTTCAACTCAAAACATGTCCATTTTGCTGTCAACAACCAAGGAATCACTAGCTGTTTCAGCAAGTCAATCATGTTTTTTTTCCTTCACAGAGATTCCATAATTGTGTGCTGCATCAATTCCTTCACCAGCATGTTTGCTGGCTTTGTCATCTTCTCCATTGTTGGTTTCATGGCCAACATAACAAAGAGGCCTATTGCTGATGTAGCTGCATCGGGTAATTACTACAGATAAGCTTTCTTTTTTATTTTGAGGGAGAGTATTAAATGTAAAGATTCATTAAATTGCAAAATAGCCTGATCACGAAGCGTGTCTAAAAGTTTCAGTCAGTATCAAGCTAAGCTTCTGATTATGTATTTTCCAGGTCCTGGTTTGGCCTTCTTGGCCTATCCACAGGCAGTTACACAGCTCCCTATTTCCCCACTCTGGTCTATTCTGTTCTTCTCAATGTTGCTTATGCTTGGAATTGATAGCCAGGTAAAACCACATATGACTACATATATTCACCTGCTAACTGCATGGTGTTGATTGCCTTGGTGTATTAAAGTGCTGCTTCAGTATCAGAGCTCAGACCTTTAGTGTGCTCTGTGCTCTGTTCAGCAAAACCACAATGTATTGTTTATGGACATTTCATTTGAAACTTAAATAATTAACCCTATCTAATTGTGGGTTGCATGCTTTCCCTTTAGTTTTGCACAGTGGAGGGCTTCATCACGGCTCTGGTGGATGAGTTTCCACGGGCTCTGAGGAAAAGGAGGGAGCTGTTCATTGCTGTTGTTTGCCTGGTGTCTTACGTGATTGGCCTTTCCAATATCACCCAGGTAAAAGGCTCAGAATAACCGCCCACGCCCCTGTAGCTATATGTGGTCCTATAACAGTCCTCTTGGTGATTGCATAATACATAAGTCACATACAGCCACTGATGTTCCCGAAAGCATAGTTTGCTGATTACAGACAATTACTGTAAAACAATATGCTTCAGCGTGTATTGAGTGGGTCCCTATAACCTATAACAATTGTAAATTCTAAATTATAACTTGTAAAATAATGTATTAACCCATGAAATAGTAAGTGATGGATCCATTAATGAGATAATGCATATTCCACCCCCAACGGTCATGCATTTACAGAGAGATGGGTATTTTACAGGAACAGTTGAAGAATACTGGTCCATTTATCCAACTGTGCCCCATACTGCAATCTTTCAGGTTATAAAACAATTTCATTGACCACCACTTGCTGCACTGTGTCTCACCTTACAGTCCAGGTTAAACATGTTGGCCACCATTTGCACTGTATTTGTTGCACTGTGCTCCTCCAACACTATGTGTCCCCATTCCTTTCAGTCCCTCACAGCTCACCTCACCACTGTGTAATGTCATGTTCACCTGGTATTTCAGGCGTGTCTATTATTTGACTCCACATTTCACTGAAGACTTTGTATCAATAAGTAAAAGCAGAAGTGTTTGTGCTCTAGCATGTCATAATCATCTTATTTTGCTGTTTGTTTCCACCAGGGTGGCCTGTACGTGTTTAAACTCTTTGACTACTACTCTGCTAGTGGAATGTGCCTCCTGTTTCTAGTGTTCTTTGAGTGTGTCTCCATATCATGGTTCTATGGTGAGCTCATCTTTCTATCACCAGTCTTCTTCAATGTGTTGTGACAGTTTTTTTGTGCCTTCTATTGGAATGTACTTACCTAGAGATTTTACATATGAACATAAATGGATATATTTAGCATCAGTGCATTCTTTTAGCATTTTAGCATACTTTTATCCAAAATGATGTACAGTGTGTACAATTTTATGTGTGAGCTCCAGCTATCAAACCTACTGGTACTTATACCAATGACCTTTATTGTATAGGTTTTTGTGAGTGAAATGTGCATCCTGTTTAAATACATATCATTCATGGAAAACTCTGCTTCAGATCTAATTCCACACTCAGAGCCTTAAGAATCTTAATTGTTATGCATGATAGGGTTGATTATGCAAAATTGAAGAATGACTGATTAGTATTTATCAGAGGCTGCCAGGCCTCAGACCAGCTGTAGTCTGGGGTTAAGTGTGCAGCACTTTCCAATGCTAATATAATGTATTGAATCCAAGCTACACATTTGCATGTTTTCTTTGTGGTAGGTGTGAATAAGTTCAATGACAACATCCAAGAGATGATCGGATACAAGCCTAGCATTTGGTTCAAGCTGTGTTGGGTGGCCTTTACCCCTCTCATTGTTGCCGTAAGTATCACCATAAATTAGATATGGAAGTGCATTTTGTTATGGTACAAAAAAATCACAAAACCTTACTTCATCCTTACTATTTTGGTAATGGTCTTACAATAAAAGTTTACACAATCACATGATGTAACAGAATGTGAGCAAATGTAATGTGACAACCTAATGTAGATGATTTCTCTGATCTCTCTATTTTATGTACATTTATGCTAGACTCCTATGTCTCTGTTTTAGGGTGTTTTCCTCTTCAGTGCGATTCAGATGGTCCCTCTGACCCTGGGGGATTATGTGTTCCCCAAATGGGGACAGGGTGTAGGCTGGTGTATGGCCCTGTCCTCCATGGTCCTCATTCCTGGCTACATGGGCTACATGTTCCTCACATTAAAGGGCTCATACAAGGAGGTAAGCCCATTGTGCTGAGGAGCTTACAGACACAAGAAAGACAAGCCTAGGTCACACTAGATCAGGGATCACTAGATATAGAAAGCATCGTTGCTGATTTCTGTCACAGTCATGGGAAGTATACCATTGATCGCAATTACTCTCCAGTTGAACTGGTGTTGAAAGATTATTTTTTATAATTGACCTCCTGACATATGAATTAACTGTTGGCCAATGCTACTAGATACTTTGTGATAAGTTGTGATGAATCTGCATCAATAACTGTACTGCACTGAAGTACTACTGATTGAGGATTTGGCTTCAGTTGATGTTGCATTTAACTTCAGAAACAGTTCAGGTTATTAGATAGTTGTTACAGTGAACTACAGCAAACTGATCATCCGCAAAATGATGACTGTTGATGTTTACATTTTTCTTAGCGCCTTCGGATAATGATTCAGCCAACAGTACTATTGAAAGCCCAAGAGAATGGGCCCGAGCAGCAACCTGAAAACTCCAATCCTGCCAATGAGGAAGCTTACATCTAAATTCCCATCTCACAGGCCAACATTCATGCAGAAAAACGTAATCATGGTTGAGCACAACCAAGGACTTCCATGTCTAAAACATATTCACCTACCTCCTAGGGAAAAATGTGACGAACCTGATTACATATATATTTTTTTCATTTGTAAAAAAGACAAAAAAGACAAACTACCAAGCAATGTTCTAGTGATAGTTTGTACATCATATGCAAAATGTTAGTCTCTAAAATGTTACATAGTAACCAGAGAACTACTGTAAATTGAAAAAAAAACATTTGAATTGGAGGCCCAATGTGATTCAACACTACTGTGCTAATTTAAAATATTTACATGTAATTAATCTATTAAATATTGTAAAAAAGAAACATTTAGAATAGAATCAGATTGTATTTGATTGTATTTGATTGAAATACAGCAAAGTGAAGACGATGTTACAAGGCACATAAATGCAATACAGTGATTGCATTATGGAATTGTTTTTGACCTATTCAAGCAATGACCATTACGGGAGTGTGCAAAAGGCAAGGCCAAATCTCATGATGTATGTATACTTCTATGTAGCCTGACCATCAGTCTTTCTAAGACCCTGCAGTTTACAGACTTTTGTCAGTAAGTCTAAGGGCATCCCTTAAAAAGCACAAGGCCAGTATGATTTAGTACCTGCCACAAAAGCAATTCAGTATTATGACAGACTGTTAAAACTTTATCTTTGTTTTTTTTAAAGACATATATGACTTTGTATGTTTTTTAGATTCATTTTAGAGTGTTTTGTATGTAAGAGTGAAGGACCAAAACCATACTCATTCAGTGGGAAAAAGAAAAGCACCACCTACATTTGGAAAATAAGTTATGCCAAGTGTCATTGCAGAGCCTAGGGTCAAGGTCTTACTACATAAGCATTTTTGGCAGTGTCCATTTTGAAACAGTCACTTGCTTAATATATAGGTGTGCCACTCCTCAGGAATAGAAGTGGAAGTGACCAAATTTGTCCTAAAGTTTGGAAGGCATGAGCAGGCCTTCAGCCAACAATCACATTTAGTAGAAGAAGCCATAGGCTGTTGACATGGTTAACAACACTGGTTTACAGAGGACACCTTAGGGATGAATTAGCCATCTTTATGAAAAAGGAGAAGCTAACACATTTTTTCACTTCCTTTATTCAGTTTTAGGAAACTGTTGTTTGGCAATACATATGGGTATATTCTGATAGTGGAATATATATATATATATATGCTTAAATGAGAGTTTACTTATTTCCCTATTTCCTAACTTCACCAGATAAAAGCACAAAGCTTTAATTCCACAAGGTATTGAGATTGCATTTCAACAAGGAAAATGTTAGTTTGCTTCTATGGCAGCTACACATGACAGGGATCTGGATCAATGAGTCATTTTGCTCTCTGCAAAGATATCTAACTAAAATGTGCAATCCATAATGTTCGGTGATTTTGTATAAAGATACCATACTGCAGTTTTCTCTCTGAACAAAAATGTTGTAAAACTGTTCTGTGTAACTGTGAATGTCTGTTTGACCTATGATGTTTTTTGTCTAAAATGTTGAAAAACCTTATCGTTATTATTTGCTGTTTTCTGCAATAATACAATGATCTCAAAACTTAAAGCACATATCTTTATGAAATGTAAAAATATGACAATAATAATTATAATAACAGTATAATAAATTAAATGATAGATACTATGTCTAGTCAAAGAATATTGTTTTGTATATTTCTAACTGTTTCATGGGCCTACTGTAAAATATTATATGTAAAAAAAATATAATACATGTCTTTAGATGGTGTTATATAAAAAGCATGATTGCAATAAATGTTATCTGAAAAAATAAAGAATTATAGATTATAATGTACCCTCTATGTGAAGTTTTCATTGTTGTTTTCCTGAAGGATTAGACTTAACAAGGTTATACTTTTGATCCACTGTGAGTTACAAGAATATTAGTAAAATAGAATAGTCAATGTAGCATATGTTTTACTCACAATAATGTGGCACTTAATAGATCCAAGGTCTCAGACAAAGCTACTTATATTATTTAGACAGCATCACAACATTTTCTCCTTTAGATATTCAGCTTCCAAGAGACACATCTATGTCACGTATCTGACAATTTAGTGGATCAATCACTCCTAGACATTGCAATCCTTCTCAACACTTAACTACCATCTGCAATACAGACTGATTCACCTAATAAAACTAATTGAATAAACAGATCTATAGGTTCATTATCATGCCTTTTTTGCATAACATGCATTACATCCATACAGCTCTCTGGATATTTAGAGAAGCTCAGTAGAATCATTTACTGTATGTTAGAGTCTGTCTTAGAAGAAGAGACCAAGATGTCTAGAAATGTTTATGGTCTGCCATGGACAAGGCTTTATACCAGAATTCTCTTTTCAGCTGTTTTTATGATTGTTGTTCCCAAACTGTTAGGTTAGGACCAAAAGACACTGATTAAGAAGGTTCCATATATAGCAGTGTGCTATGATGCATCTGTCAAATGACAAGAAAAATTGGTATTGCTGGATGTTTTTATCCTATGGTCTCTAATGTTAATGTCACAAAACATTACCAACATCACACACATCACATAATCAGGAGTGTTATGGTTCATTATGAATCCATTTCCATTATTTAAAAAAAATGTGTTTATTCCAGAACATTAAAATTTTGTTTTGTTTATACCACAATCTGGATTTTGTTCTTTTGTTCTTTTAACTGATTAAAAGGCTTATCAATAGATCATTACACAGAGACAAAGACAGATTTCCTTCCATGTTCTCAATCATGTTGTGTAATATTGAATTTATTCACACACACACACACACACACACACACACACACACACACACACACACACACACACACAGTGACACCTCGGCTCTTGAAGGTTTCTGAACCTTTGCTAACTCTTTGTTAACAGCACATTGCACAAATATTGATTTATATATTTCACCAACAACTGAACGTGGAAGAATATTGATTGCACTGTATTGGCTTGTATAACATTGTGCCTGCACACAGTCTAGCTACTCTGTGATACTTGGCTTCAAATGGTCAGTACATGTACAGATGTACAGCACTGCCATTTTAGCAACTAAAATAAAGCACCAATCAATCCACTGTGTCTGCTAAGCTAAAGAAAAGCTGCAGTAGTATCCTGCCAACCTCTCAGAGAAGCTGATAAGGTATCAGGCCCTTCCAGAATAACACTCTGGAAAGAAAAGCTCAGTCTTATCAAAGGCCAACACATGACTGGATAAGCTGTTTGTTGTCTGACAAAAGCGGTGTAATGGGACTTTTAATTGCATCCATTGTAAACAAGATGACCCAGCAGCCATGTGTTGTGTCACAGAATTAAATGGTTGTAAGAAATAAATCTCAAAAAACACTTGGTTTATTGCATGGGTCTGACAAATAAAAAAGCTCTTTCTTTGATTATAAAACCAACAAATTTGTAGTTAATTGCAATGTTATGTCAATTGCAATACAATAATAATAATAATAGTCATAACAGCCACAGCTGCACTAGTAGTGTGACTGTTGTACCGCTGTTGTATGGCTGTGATGTGAGAGTTGTCAAAGAAATAGTATTTTTACTTTTAGCTATCCTGATACATTAGGGCAATGAAATTGCTATTCAAATTAATATTCTAGGAACTGTTCATGCATCAACACAGTTTGATTCCTATTTATTGGCACACATGTTGCTCTTTCTTTGCAAGATAATTACCTCACATGCTAATAACTAGTCAAGCAATCAAGGCCAATCAAATCCAGAGGTTTCAATGTGCCCCTTGGCAAGCTGTGTTGACAACTCGTGCTGTCTATGTGACATAACAGCACTGAACCTCATATAAGCAATGCTGTGCAATTATATGTCAGGAAATACTATACATTTTGTATATGAGATCAGACATTTAAATTGAGCCAGTCATTTTTGGTTCTTGATTTCTTGATTTTTTAATAGATGTCCTGTGTTTTTTTATTTATTTTTTGGACATTTGTAGTTTCATGTTTGTGGCCCTTTAATGTGAAGAGCCTTTGATTGCTCGTCTCTGAATGTTCCCATCATTACCCTGTGGCCCATGTCCACTCGCCTCAGCCTCTCCAGCTGTGAGGAACGGCCACTTCAGCAAGAGTGCAATTAATCAGCTGGTGTGGCAGCCAGGAAACAAAAAAAACAGAAAACCACACTGGGCTCAAAATTCTTGAAGTACTGATTTGGTAAAGACTGTCTTATGTAGTGATAGCACCACAGGTGGGGAATCAGTCAAAAATTTGGTTTACTCAATCCAGTTCAACCCCAGGAAATCATTTTTAAGTTAAGTCAGTTTAAAAAATGAAAATAAGTCATTCTAATCTCTGTTCTAATCTCTTCATATTTGTTCAACTGAATATCATCCTGGTCCTTCTGCTCTTCGTCATTTTCATGCACAATGATTCATGCATTAAAGTCACTTTGCTATACTTTACAAAATTTCCCACTCTTGTGTCTCTTATAGTGGTAGGGCTCAGATCAGGACAGCATGGTACGGTTTAGCCTGGTTAAACCAAACCTGGCTTTTTCAGCCAAGTGTACCTTACTTGCTGGGTGGAGTGTGGGCGGGGTGAGGGCCAGGTAGAGATGATGATGCTTTTGCTGCTCTGTTTTTGGATGTCAAAATATCCATAATTAAAAACACCCTTCACGGCACTTCAAATTCATGATGTTAACCATCGCAGCAGCAACCTAGTTCATGTTTTATTTGTTAAGATTGGAAGTGGCTGCATATGTGTATCATAAAAGTGTGACCTCCACTTTCAGAGCCTTTACCATGTCATCGTCAAATGTAGGGATTAACTAAATTTATGTGTAAGCAAATCCACAGTCTGACATGGTTTATGACATGGTTATGTTAGTTTTACAATGAAGCGTTGCCTCTGTTACCTCTCCTTTCAGAGTGATTTCATATAACCTTTGAATAGATATAACCTTTGTATATTGCTCTTTGAATACATAACAACCATATCAGCACATTTCTGAGTAATTCCGCAGCTGGACAAGATTACTGTGGTTCTGTCATATTCTTAACAATAAACTGGTTCTAATTTCAGAAATTCTGAATTTATTTGTTTATTATTAATTTATTATTAATATCAAGTAACATGGTAGAGGATTTTTACTTGGGTATCCATTTATCTCTAAATGTGTTACCATTAAATCTAAAACTATTAAAAGTAGTCATTCTCGTAGCTGCAATGTTTCATGCTTCAGGCAGGCATGCTTCGGCAATGTTGGAAATTCTATTCTCCATCTTGTTAATCAATGTTCTTTTTAAGATAAAATAACCTTGATGCACTGATTTAAATTGCCAGCCACAGTGCCAGTCCACTGTTGAAAAACAAAACTAACTAAAAACTTTTTCCTTCCCAGGAAAGTGTCTCATGCAGAAAATAATGCCTTGGGTGTTCTGCTATGAAATCATGACAATCTTGGAGTAGAAATATTATACACAAAAGTTTTTATGAAAGTATGCTCACCTATATAGATTTTATAGTGATATACTTTCCACTTCATATGATTTCCATGTCTTCTATCAAGATTTCCATACTCTTCTAAATTGAGAGATTATTTGTTGCCAAAATAATAACTCATATTGCTGATAAGTAATAACACAAACATATAGAGGATGACCGGATCATACTCATTTATGGAACCATATGGAACACAACACATGGTTACCGAAGAAAAGAGAAAAACAAGATGATGAAAAAGAGAACCATGACATAGACAAAGTGATTTGTATCTTTATGTGTAACTACAACAGTACTCCAAGCAAACACAAAATAATAGCATGTGCAAGTGATGGTAGTGCCCAAGGGCTGATGCCCACATTCTTTCAAGTTTTCTGTCCTGTTTGATGGATAAGCAAAGAGAGTGACTTGTACCTGTCAGGATCTACTCCTCCCTGCCACGCACAAGTTCATCTCTCCAGCAACAGGAGCAGGTATGGTGCTGCAAGGTGCGGTCCTTTCTCTTCATTAAAGCACATGCCTCAGTCATTGGAGTAATATTAATGTGCCCTGGCCTAAGCATTCTTTCTGGCTCTGTATCTGCCAGCTTTTTTTCTTTCTTGCATGCCCTCTTTCTGTGCTCGGAAACAAAGACATTCTATCTGGATTTTGCCCAGCCCTCACCCTCCATTTTGTTAGTAATATATTACAAGATTACAAGTTGGAATGCTAGATAGAATGTTTAATTATATTTAATTAGTTAAATGCATACTTCCATTTCCAAAGGGACTTTTTCTTAAAGCAACAAAATGGCGATGGCATACTAAGAGTGGGGAAACAAAACTGATTTCATCTTGCTGACCTATTTTTGTTGATCTATATTCTGAACACAACTCAATGACAGGAACAAAACACAACAGGAAAGGATATATACAAATTTGCTTGAATTAGGTTGGACTTGGCATTGGGTGGCACTTTGCATCCCTCCAGAGTTGAGCAGTGAAGCGGAGTGGGCTTCTCCACATCATGAATGATTCACGAGTGTTCCTGTATGCCAAAGGTTAACACATTCCTTAGGGCAACAAAGCAGCCAGTGAACTCTGAGCATAGTTTATTCCCAATTCTATCTTTAATAAAACTCAGCATTTCATGCTGATTGTTAACAAAATGTTTTCATTTTATCACTTTACCAAGATTCAGATGCCTCCCTGTGTTAATTTTTTGACTATTGCTTGTTATTAATTGTCAAGGAGACATTTCAATTGTCAAGGAGACATTTCAGTGTACAATGAGAATCTAATTAATGAAGTTAAAGTTAATTAATAAAAGGCTGGTTAGCATTTAAAGGTGACATAGAATGGCATATTGTACTGTTCTCTAATGTTAAAATAGAATGTATGAAATGGAGAGAGAAGACAGCTACATCGTATCAGGAGTAAAGTGTGCTAGCAGTTGGCCGAAAAACCCAGGCTGCCAGCCGAATGACTAGCAGGCTTTTGAGGTATGTGGAGGGAGTTTTACTAATATCCTACCATCAATTTTATACCCACTTCTACTTACATAGAATGGGAAACCTATAACTTTGGCTTTGTTGAACTGGAAGAGGTTGTGCATGGTTACAGAGCTGTCATGTACATGAAACACAGCTGTGCCCTAATTTATATGTAAATCCTGAACTAAGACAAAACCATTAAAAACGAGCAAATATGAACAAAGCTGCACTGTGATGTAAAAATAAAAATAGTTCACCCGTGGTTGCTAAAGAGGGCAATGTAACCAAAACGGACCATTTCAATCACCAGCCCAAATGTAAGATTGTAACTGGGCTTGTTAAATTGCATTTGAGCTTATCAAATTGATCCTTAATGCAACTAATGTAGGCCCACATGAGCCACTAACAGCATTAAGTAAACTGAATTCACTTTCAGGCTTACACAAATCCATGTGTTTAATACGTCAACCTACATAAGGATTTCACTGCACTAAACTGCACAACTGCACAAGAAAAATTGTTGCTGTAGTCTAGTAACTGTAAATCACCTGTTTGAGCTAATCAAGGTCCAATCAAGGTGAAGCAATCAAGCTGTTGCTACATGCAGACACCATCAATATCAACCAGGTGATGTCACTTTTTACCCAGAAAGCATTGTAATGTAAATGCAATGGCTGCTTACAAGCTCTGCAAATGAAAGGATTTTCTAAAAGTTTTAACGTAAAAGAAAACATTTTGAGTGTATTTAAGTTTTGCTGAATATAGCTTACACCAACGTCAGTCTTATAAGGCCAACCAGTCAGGGGTTGTTTTAACAGTGCTGAATTTTAACAGTTAAAAGCTGAACTGCAGCTTTCTTTATGATGGGCAAACACCATACACCACACCAAGGCTCATGTTGACCAGAACCAGAAAATGATTATTTCCTGTCCACTGATTTCCATTCAAACATTTTCCCACGATATGTCCCCATGAGGGTCTATGGGAAGGGGTGGGATCTCATCTCTCTATGAGGTGCACATTCCAGCTGCCTTCCACTTGGATATAACATTTACCTTACATTTCTTCCTATGGCCTAATAATTTGTGACGTGAGCTACAAATGCAGGTTTTACACTTATCATGAAACAGTTTCTTAAGAGTATAGGCTACTACAGATCAATTTACTAAATCCCAGACTGGGAAACTGTTTTATTATAGGAAAGGCCATGGCCATTGGGGTAAATTTTGTTAGATCTGCACTATGTTGAGCCAGCATACCTACAAATTGCTATTTGGTCTATATTTTACCAAATTCTTTCATTCTTCTTCCTACCAAGAGCAGTCAGTGAGCTAAAACAAAAGGGCTATGGCTGGAAGTACTCTGGATGATTGCTTTACTGTAAGACGTGGCCTTGTTTGTCCTGACTGCATTGTGTGCACCATCAAACGAGAGGCATCAGTGATGAGAGGGTCTGGCTTTAGTCTCCATCAGAGTGATCACCATACACTGGTGTGTGATGCTGAACTTCAAGCTTCTTAAAGCTTGTTTAAGACCATTTGACCATTTTTCTTTTTTGCTGCTAAGAAAAGTTTAATTCTGTTTTTGTATTTAAATTTCAGATGATGTGGTTGTGTATTTCTGAAAGTGGTGTGTGTGTGTGTGTGTGTGTGTGTGTGTGTGTGTGTGTGTGTGTGTGTGTGTGTGTGTGTGTGTGTGTGTGTGTGCACGCACGCATGTGTGTAATATGCATGAAATGAAGGCAATGTATGGGGGAGGTTGTTTTCTTATCTGCTCATACCTGAAAAGTGCTGGCTCCTCTCCAAGCTGAGAGTACATTTTGTAAATAATTGTTTAAATGGTTGCTCTGACAACCAGACTACTGTGATATTGGCAGACACCATTTTTTTTTACATACAACATAGTGCTCAGTGCTCATGTCAATTGGACAGAATTTCTATGCTCACACTGTAAGATAACAAAAATTTTAATCATGGCAGAGCTAGTGATAGTGACATCTCCTGATTAGACACTGCATTGTAGAAGCAGATTTTAACTAAACAACAGCAGTCAGCATAGGCAGCTAGGTTAACAACACTGGTAATTTGATATTCACGCTGGTCACGCTGATAATTAGACAGCTCATTTCCCATACTTGTCCTTCCTGGTCTTCCCTGCATGGATCATGTGAACGAGTCATGTGACAGGCGCATGGCTAAGACCATCATTTTCACAAGCTTGCAGATTCAGTTGTCCAGACAAAGATGGTTCACATTCAACTTTCAGATGAATGCAATGCAGCATGGATTAATATGGATGAGGAGTGCAGAGTTTTTTTTGGATTTATATGAATCTGGACGTAGTTTAAGAGTATATAGATGATCTAAAGATCATTATCACTTACTTTTGCTGCAAGGCTTCACACACACACACACACACACACACACATTCTGACACACATTCACAAACATCCACAAAAACCAGACAATTCCAGTACTTCCGTTATGAGCGGCACTGGTCATGTGACGTGGGATAAATGTTGAATGTACTGAGGCAAATGGAATGGGTTTTCTTAACAGGCAGTATGTAGGCTGAGTATGTGATTAAACTCTTTGTGAGAGCTGGCCAGAATAAAAGAGCATCTTGTGGGCCATAATGTGCTGTGGTCTTTTCTCTGGTGCTGGACTGCTCTGTCCAATGGCTTCTGAGTGTTCTGTGAGATACCCCGGGGTGGAATCTAAAGACAACCTATGAGCAGAGAGCACATTTACTCAAAGCAGTGGCTGTACTGTGTGATCATTAAACAAGGACACAGCCATTCCTAGATGCATTATACAGTCCTTTTAGCTAACTTGACAGAATGAAGATATATAAGAACTAGTTTGCAAAGAGAGAGAGAGAGAGAGAGAGAGAGAGAGAGAGACTTTTTACATTAGCACATTAGTATTAACTTGTTGTATTTGCCATGACCCACAATCCATGCCAGTTCACTGGCCTGCAATAGAAAGCCATGACCATGATGTAAGATGGGATTGCACTGCACACACTGTAGACATTAAACCAGAGGTCCAAAGAGTGGTTTACTTTGATGTTAGCTTCTGTATACAGTGTACAGTATTTGCCAACTGCAAAAGCACAGAACCATATCGACCATATAGAACCATATAGAATCAGAAAGCTCTGTGGTGCTGGTGTGACTGCATTGCTGTGTGCTGTCTAAAACAAACACTTGCAACATATTTACCCCACAGGTCCTGCAGGTTCTTGTCTGATACAAAAATATCTCCTGCTCCCTATTACATCCTTGGACGTAAAGCCCTCCTCCATACAGCCCCATGTCCAAATGGTGGAATGCAGGTAACACAAGCTCCTTTCCCTGCTGTAGTTGTTCATATGCACCTCTTGGAGATACACCTCCTTTCATCATTCAAACATCCCTTTTCTGTCTGGCTACATAGTGAAGAACAAATTTGACCGCATGATAAATCCCTCCTAATGGTATTTTCCCCATGGGTAAGAAAGATGCCTATAATGAAATGGCCATGTTATATCATACATAATGCCTAATACAGTGTAGTCATATTTATCTGCAAGGAAGGAGACACATCACCCAGACATGCTACCTAACTGTCCTTAAATGTCTTTAAACGTTTTCAAGCCACTACTACCAGAATAGAATGACAACTGGACAAGTTTCATGTGGATTATGTTCTGATATGAAACTTTATCGCAGTGTTTTTATTTTATGATTAAAAAAAAAAAAATTAAAACATATTTCTCATAGTTATGTAGGATGTTTGTGCTAATATTTTGCGGTGAACAGCTGAGCTGACAAAGCCATGTGGAGAACCCAGATGACAGGCTGACATATTTTCATGCACTGAGAGTAGAGATAAGTACAGTAAGATGTGTGCCCAAATAGAGCACCACTGAGGGACTGCCAGAAAGAAAGGGGATATTTAGCTTCTAGCACACTGAAACACTGTGCCATAGATAGCAGAATGAGATCTTGGAGGTCATGAGCCCAGTCAAAACTAGCATTTCCTCTTTTCTCATCCAAATTAGGCTAATTAAAGACTATTAATCAAAAATAGAAAAATAAACTTTGGTAACACTTTTGTATGAACCCAGTATTCATAAAGCATTATAAATGCATCCGTTAAGGGTTATAATGCGTTCATAAAACCTTATAACTAATGACATAAGTAGGCATTACTGTTTATACATTCTCATGACTCTACTCATAAGGCATTATAATGTTATCATATAAGCCTTTACAACTTGAAGTGGCACAAAGCATTATAAGCTTCTTTGGCATTGTTATTAAGTTATTAAGTTTCTAGGGAAACATATGACTTTACTTATTGTAACGATGCCTTATTGGTTTTCCTGAGTAATTATGTGTTCATGTCACTTTCCTTAGACTATTCACTGAGCGCTCAAACCTTTTCATTATTTTGGGCATATAAAAGAACAATTAACAAATTTAATCTACAATGCTTTGTGACACCTCAAGTTGTAAAGGCTTATAAGATAACTATAATGCCTTATAAGCACAGGCATTATATGTGAGCACTAATAACATTAGTTATAAGGTTTTATAAATATATTACAACCCTTTATGAATTTGTTTATAATGCTTTATGAATACAGGATTCATAGAATGTGTTACTAAGACTTTAATCATTTGCATAGTTAGCTTGAACAAGCTAAAGTGCAAGAGTAAGATATCTTACATTGGAATAATATTGCTAGTGCTTAAATTCAAATGTTCATTGTTATTTAAATTTTATTGTGGTGGCAAGTCTGTCCACATGATTCTTGCCGCCATAATTGCCTGACAAATTACCTAAACCACAGTTGGGGTCCTGAATATCCTGTTGAAAAATATTTTTAAGTAGTGACTGGCTGTTCTTTATACTAATTATTAATTTTTCACAGACAGCATATACTGTAGTCTACAAGCCAAATCATAATTTAACAATGCTCATTTCATTTCCAGTGACGTAAGCTCAAGAGTTTCAGCTGTGGTCTCCTACAATGATGCCAACATTCTTCCTCACACAATTACCAATTCCTGTGCTAGGATAGGTTACTCAACATTGTCATTCA
The DNA here is from genome assembly GCA_027481765.1 of Tenualosa thibaudeaui. Lineage (NCBI taxonomy): Eukaryota > Metazoa > Chordata > Actinopteri > Clupeiformes > Clupeidae > Tenualosa > Tenualosa thibaudeaui. The sequence goes on from JAIFZK010000003.1 coordinate 253,547, forward strand.
CATGCCTCAATTAATTAATCAGAATAAAGAATATTTGACTTCACAATCACAATCACAATCAGTGTATGCAGTATTTGGCAGCATTTGTTACATGGTAAAAACAATGCAATTCTTTTGTCTTAGACTAGATTGAACAAAATGTAGGCTAGTTTGTTGCAATATCTGCACACAGCAAAAAAGCATATCACTCATGACACAAATTTGTCAATTTGCATTGGCTTTTTCCCTTGACACTGTTTATGAGGATGAAATCATGAGCTGTCCATAAATAGAGACAAATCACAACCACCGGCAAAATGATGGCATCCATCTCAACTAAAAATGGGTGACAGCTCATATTGACCACCACACTGTATCCCGGTTCATTTTCAACCCGGCTCTACTACAGCTGAGATCATCTATACTCATAAGAAAGGAACCAGTGGCTGTTGTCTCAATGACTTAATCTCAGGGGGGAAATATTAGGTCACCCAGTATATAAAAAATGTCTAGTGAGTGACGTTTGCAGGACACCATAGGTAATGTGTTAATTCTCAGTGACAGAAGCGAGACGAGAATAGATGCTCTTGGGAGCACAGTAAGTCAGATCAACATAACAAGGTTTACTTCTCTTCTCAGTGCCTCCACTGTGAGTGAATTGGACTCTGGACTCTGACAGCATCATGAGTAACAGCAGCCAAGGAAATCAAATCCACTAGCTGGTGCATAGCTAAACTCTTGGTCTTGCATGGTCTGATGTCCACTATCTGATTGATCAGACGTATGTGTGTGCCTCGGTATGAGTTGTAGCTCTGTTGAGGTTTTCTGATAAGCTACATTAGAAGCCTACTGTTTTTTCTGGGGCTGTTGACACTGAGAGTTCCGGCTATAATGGCCAGGTCTGAGTTTACTGTGGAATGCTAGAATTAACCTAGCGTAAAGGTACAATATGCAACAATTTAAGGTTAATTTACCAGCTTCAGTCACTTTCATGGTTAAATGACTCATTCAGGGGTGAAGTCTCTCTCATCTCCTGCTTTTCGATTCTTAGCTAATTTACTGTGCTTGCAAGATGCCCTTTGCAAATCCAGAATTGGCAAGAATTACAGGCTACATTTATATGTCCAAGGCTTGAATGCAGGCTTCAAATGTTTAGCTGTTTTGATGCCATTCCGGATACAGGTTGAGAACTGTGTCAAAAAATGACCAATGCTGCCACATAAATAGACACCGATATATCACGAGGGATCAAATGGTCAGCTCCCTGGTAAATGGTTGTCCACCTGCTTGCTCTCTCTCTCTCTCTGTGAATGTGTGTGTGTGTGTGTGTGTGTGTGTGTGGGTAATTGATCCCTGGCCGATGGCACTAAGCACACTATACATCTAGGACATGATAAAACCATTAGCCTGGGGCCAGGATAGCAAATAATTTGTTCTGAATAGAGACACAAGCTCTCAAAAGAGCGAGGTATTCAGAATGCCTTACTCTAGAAGTCAGGAAGCAAAGTCTCCTGATGCAGCAGTCAATCATCTCAGCAGTGAAAGGAGTCATCAAAGACTTCCCTCCACTCATCATGGCAACGCTACAGCTGCAGGCTTGAGATACTACAGTTGTCAATGCACCTCTTTTCCTCCACCTAATCAGACTTGTTGTGAAGCAAGCCATATATCTAGTCCAAGCTGGAATAAGTGTCTTTTCATGTCTCAGCCATTGACACTCTGAAAATGTTAAATGTGCAACATAACTGGAAGTAGCTCTGCAAATGCATTATATTTCAGAGTTTCTGAATTGGTGCAACCACAGCATCTTTTAGCCCAGTTATCAGTATTTAAATACAATGTTTCCAGATTTGTTTTGTACAGTATACTACAGTTTGAGCTATTAAAGCAGGGGTGGTTTCTGATATGGGTGGCATCTTGCTATGGGCAGACTGGTATAAACTCTGAAAAGTAGCCATGTATCTCAGTTCTGAAATGTTTTGTTACTGCACTGCTTATAGTAACAGCAGCAGACCTTGATCATAGTATAGCCCTATATATGTATAGCCATATATAAAAAGGCAAGGCAGGTTGACATCCAGGGAAGCCTTAGGTAACCTGTATTAATCTCCATTTGCACAACGTAGAAAGGGCATTCAGACAGCAAAAACAAAAAAACGTGGGGGAGGGCTTTTATTCATGCTGTGCCAGAGGTTCGCCCAAGGCACCAAACAAGCTAGGATATCCCTGTATTAAAGAGACATGCATGGTATATCTGAGTCCATGCACACTGTCTGTGGGAACTGTTAGCCCTCAAAGTTTGGCGTTTTAGCTAAGGGTTATACATTCACATATGTCTGCTGTTTTATACCAATGGCGTCAGAGTAGCCATTGGTTGTATACAAAACAGCTGCTGTAACAGACTGCCAGACCCGGAGAGGTGAAGCTGAGGGTGAGACATGGGGAATGTGCTGTGGAATACATTGGAACACAAAGTTCAAACAAGCCACTTCATTTTTTTTCTTGTACATATACTTGTATGCATGTAAAAACTTTTTTTGTTGGGAATTCATTTTAAAGGAATCTATAAGTGTAGTGTTTTGGACAACCTTCAAGATTCCCAGATTCCCAAATCATAACCTGTTACTAGTCTGTGTTGTCTTTAGATGTGTTAGGGTGATGGATTTCTTCTCAGTTGTCTGGTGTATAGGCAGCATGAAAAGCAACATTTTGTAACAGGTTAATATAGCAGAAAAGCTATATTATGGCATAGCTATATGTAGGTAGGTCAGTGTGGAATGAAAACAGCTGTTGGTACCAGTTCTTCAGTGACTTTGTTTAAACTTTGAGAGAATGATGTTACTCTTTCTGTTAATTAGACCTGATGTCTCTGTGACATGATGACTGATTGACATTCTCAAGCCTCTAGAGCTTCAGGCGCTAGACATTTTTGGATGCGTTATTCTTGCAAGATGTTGGTTTTGTTTGTTTTGCTTTGCTTGGTTTTACTTTAAGAGTTGGTCACGATACTTTGTCCTTTTGTTTGAAAATATTTTTGTTGGCAATACAACAAAGTAGCAAACACACCACAACATATTTTTAGCCCTTAATCATAGCTAACTGGCTTTATTTTATCTCAGAATTAATCTTCAATTCAATTCAATTATATTTATACAGCACCATTTACAATAGAATTGTCTTGTGACGCTTTACAGACGCAAGGAAAAACTCCCTTGTGGTAGTTATTAAAGGAAAAAATCTTCCTTGAAATCAGATCCATGGCTCAAGGGGCCAACCCAACTGCCAGTGGTCATGTAGGAAAGGTACAATCAGTAGTTTCCATAGGTGATAGACTACAATTTGTCCATGGTTTTGGCTGAACATCATAATGATTTCAAAATATTGTCCCACAACATTATATAGTAATCAACCCATTTTGACAAGTGCCATTGTGAGAGGAGTCAGTCACAAGGCCTCTAAAAAGGAGAGTCGTTCCTGGAAAAGGCCTTCGGTGAAAATAATACACTCTACATGAGCCCAGACTACTATATTTTGACATTGTAATACATCTGTGGTTGTTACCTACCCCCAGTCATGCAATCCAGTGGTGATGTGCTGCCCTGTGTGAGAATCCTTAGCCACAGTGGCCAGCATTAAGGATGAGCACATCCTCTAATCGTGATGGAGTCATGCTATTAAGGAGCTGACAGGGTTGTTATGCATAATGGGGGGACTTGTGTGGAATTAATTTGTTCACATGATTTCTGAGTCAGCCATGCACACGAGTAGGAGGCATTGTAGCATTGCAATGTAGGTTTCGAATAAATGAGTGGCCTGTGTCTGCCCTGCTCCCCTTGTTAATCCAGGCTGACCAAGGCAAACCAACAGAATTTTTGGATTTGTTGAATACACACATACAGATAAATAACATCTCCTCAGCATTACTGTTGCAGTTCTCAGGTAGGCAGTGAGAAATACAAAGTCCTGCCACCTGGTCTTGGTAGTTCAGAAGAAACAGTGCACTAATTCTGTGCTAGATCTGTAATTGGACAATTTCCTCATTACTCCTTGACTTCTTTCAATTCCATGTTGTTGGTCTGTGGTTCACACTCTTGGCCTTGCAATTGCAGCTATTAAGACAAGGTCAAAGTTGGCAGAAGTGTTATGATTAAGGGTCGGAGCACGAGACTCAATGGAGCAGGTGAAGTCCCCCCATAAGGAACAATATTTAAGGGTCTATAGATTCTCTGGAGCCCCTCTGATTGTAGATAATTACTTCTGTGATGTGGAGGGGAATAGTATGACCCTGCCTAGGGGGCCACAGAACTGCCCTGCCCCCTCCCACGCACCACTGCCCACCAAAGAACAAAGAGTCAGATACCTTAGTAAATGGAGGCACTGCAGAAGCAATGACTGATGAACAGTGAGTTTTACCCTTTGCCCTGCTGCATGCATGGCCAATTACACTGAGCACCAGCACCACTCCGCCAGTAAGACTGCACCTCAGTGAGAGTTGGCTACACACCCACAAATTGTTTACATTTATTTAAAGGAAGAGAGGAAGTTAAGATACCATGTTTTGCTACTTTACTTTTTGCTACTTTATGTTTTTTTAAGCTGGATAATAGGTTTTGTAATATGTCTGTAAAACCAGACATATCAGTTAAATATATTTTGCTCTATAAACACACAGTGCTTAAAATTAAATGGAAAACTTTTGACCACTTTCTCCCAAAGAATAAGGGAACGTTAGTAAACTGTGTATCAAGGTTTCCAATAAATATGTTTTTTAATTATGTTCACAGGATATTGCCCTGAAAGTGTTTTAAAAATGAAGACTAATGCTTGTTTTGCTAATCATAGACAAGTCTAAGTTCTATTAGGTGTTTCAAAGCAATAATTGGAGGAAGAATGGGCTGACCATCAGAGTTAATCAGCTCTTACTTTTGCATTTTTACTGTGTTAATTCTCTTTTGACCTTTAACATCTAAATTCAGTTTTATTTTATACAGCACTTTTTACAATAGTATTGTCTCGTGGCGCTTCACAGAAGGAGCACCCAAGGGCAACAGGGGCAAGGAAAAACTCCCTTATGTTCAGTTAATCTAGGAAGAAACCTTGGGCAGATCCACGACTCAAGGGGCTAACCCAACTGCCAGGGGTCATGGAGAAAAATTACAATCAGTAGTAACCATGACAGACTATAAGTTGCCTATGGTTTTAGCTAAGGTTCATAATAGTTCATAATAGAGTATTATCCCACTTTTACATTACATGGTAGTCAGTCTATAGGTGGTTATCAGGAATTATGGCTGGACAATGTAGCAGCGGCCAGGCATAGTGACAAACTCAAAGGAATGAGATGGGTCATGGGGGTAACAGTAAGGGTCCATTTGACAGTGCCATTGTGAGGGGGGGTCAATCACAAAGCCTCAGGAAGGGGAGTCAGGCGTCCAGGAAGGTCCTCTGTGATGGGGAGTCGGTCCTGACATGGGCCTCCCGTAGTGTTGGTTGTAGTCCACTCAGGAGGGGAGGGTGAGAGGAGTCCGCCGGAATGAGGCAGGGATGACACTCAAACAAATAATTGTGGACAGAGGAAAATAGTGAATTAGGCCAGGCTCACACATCAGAAAGCAAATGTGTAATTTGGGCATACATATATGTGTATATATATATATATATAAATATTGAGAGAGAGCTGAAAGAGAGAGAGAGTTGTACGGCATGACACATGAAGGTTGTGTGGCGGCACTAGGCTATAGCAGCATAACTAAGGTATGATGCATGGTAACCCAGCACCACTTCAGGGATGGTCAGTGGCTGCCATGCCTCGCAACTGGGGGCAACAGCAGAGGCAGTCCCTTCCAAAAGACCCATGAGAAGTGATGATTTGCCATGCACCATCCCTAACTATGGGAAACAGTAAAGAGGAAGGTTTTAAGTCTAGACTTAATACTAAAGAGTATTTTGTGTGGCTGATTAAAAAAAGAGAGGTTGATCAGTCTCAATTAGCACAGATTAGAACAGGTTCTTATACAATAGGTTTTTACACCCAAAAATCTCTGTTGAATGCCTACTCCTTATACTCCTTATTCTGTCATCAGGCCCAGCCCCAAGTCTTTTCTGTTGTAGAATAATGTAATGTAATGCCGCCAGCAGAAATCTTTGAAAAGCAGTGCAGATAGTGTTCTCTCTTTGGCATTTAGTGCATTTCATAGTACACTGGGTCCTCATCCCTCATGAAGCTCTGCCCCATTTTAAAGTTAAAGAACGCTGATAGTGTGGCCTGGAGAAAGGCCCGTGTGAGGAGAGGAAAACTGGTGATCCATAATGGCTTTATGCAAAACCCGGACTGGCTCTTTAGACTTTACCCCCCTTGTGGTACCAAGGAAAACCCTTTGTGAGTTTAATACGATCTTATTATTAAGAACTAATAATATAATATAATAGAAACTCAGTTCCATCATTAAACTGTTTTCCAATGTGACCAGGAGTGGTACAGATAGATTTCGAAGAGGCACTGATTCTTTGCTCAGACACTGGTCCCCTCCCCCACTCTCCTGTTCATTGGAGCTTTGTGAGCCACACAGCCTTCCAGCAGCCAGTGTCTGGTAGCTTTTCACATCCTTGGAGCAAAACCACCCCCAGTCCCATTCTATTTTCAACCAACATGCCACTGTCGCTTTAGATGAATGCCACTGATAGCATGGTTTCCTAAACCAGCTGCTAGTGCTTAGAATTCCACCATTTTACTCTCTGTGGGCAAACTCAAACACAAAACGAAGAAAAAAGGACAGGCTTAGAGCAAGCACAGTTTTACACCCAATATCCATATAGTCCCTGCCCAAATCACTCAGTGAGTGGTGTGCTCTCTCAAGCTGAAAATAACATAATAGGAGTCTTTGGAGAGGGGGGGGGCAATAGCTTTCAGGGGTTGGGGTACAGAAAAGAAGCTCCATCTAGCATGCATGTGCCAACCCAAGGTAATACCTGACCTGAACTGACTCTCTCTCGCTCTCTCTCTGCCTGTCTGGATTGAATACTTGGTCACACAAACACACTCTGTCTTTGCAACTGAAAAATCTTTGACCAAGAGTAGGTGTATGCAAAATGAAGCTTGAAGATCAAATGCCAGATCTCAATTAGCATGAGCACTAGGTTTTAGCATACAGTGTCTGCATGCTTGGCTGCTCAGCCTATCAGGCTCAGGGGTGTGACAGGGCTGCTGGTTGCTCTCACTGAACACACTCAGAAACATGCTTACTTTCAATCAATGTAATTATCTGTGACAAATACTGCACATGGAAGTAGATGATCTGTCCTTGTGGCTTGGCAAAGTTAGTCAGCCTTTTGCCAAGGAGAGATGCACAAATAAATTAATGTCTAGGGCAAGATCTCAAACCAAGACTAAAGCCATTGGTAGCAACTGCAAAAATAGACACTAGATTTGTGATGGAGGACTGATGTGATAAAGAGCTTGCATATATCAGTTAAAGGATGTACTAACAACAAATTTGTTTTTGTTTGTTTTTTCAAAAAATATTAATACAAATTGTGTCTGTGGTCATATGTTGGAAATACCATTTTCTATACATTAAACTTATTTGCTTCTTTAGTCATTTGCTTGTTAATATCAAGTTATGTTATATTGTAACTATTTAGATCCTTACACTAATATGAAAATTGTTAATAAAAGTATAAATATATCTGTAAACAATTATTGTTACTGTCCAAACAAAATGTTGGAACTGCCCGAAGTATTGAAAGATTGAGGAGCCAGACAGGGCAATGTACCTCCTAGACTCCGGTGTCTCTGGAAATCCGGTGTCAATCAAACCCTACCCCTGCTGTTCCAGGTCACCGTGCGCTGTCTATGGGATAAATATTTGATAAAACACAGACTGAATAATGAAAATGAAACTGAAAGTAAGACACTGTGCCTGATTCAGTTTGTGTTAGCTGCTAGTTCGCTAGTCCGTCTATGTTTTATCAACTTTTCTTGTTATGTTTCATATCAACAGAACGTATTGACCTGGAATAGCAGGGCTATAGATTCATTCTCTCTGGATTTCACCTTCAAACACTGAGAATTTTTAAAAACATTTTGAGATTATTCCACAACTTCACTCTGCCAATGAAACAGCTCTTAGTCTTCTTCTAAAACATGTTGGATAACACAAAACAGGTTACTGCATTTATATTTACAGATTACCTTCAGATTTTCCAGATTCCTAGATCTTCTGTGCATTCTCTGTGCATTCACCGAATGAGGAAACTAAGATAATGATGGAAGAACCTTTCATTTTTGTTCAGCAAACCATTCATTTTTTTGCAAAAATCTGCATCGTTGACCCACTGGGCACTATATTGTCATAATAACCCAAGTGCATCACCTGTGAAAGGTTTTTAGCCCATCTCTGGAAATCTTGAGGAAATTTGTCCTTTTCACTGAAAGTAAAGTAATTAGGTCTGGAGTCACAAGATTTGATTATAATGCTCAAGGCTAAATATGTTATTTTTAATTTTTAATAATAACCTCCATCATATTTTCCAGTCAATGCTTTTGATCCGAAATCTTGAAAGTTGTGAAATATGTGATGAGCAGTCTCCAGTGTACCATCCTTTAGAATAGAATAAATAATTCAAGTGAAGAAATTAATTTGAAAATTCATTAAATTACACATTAAGAGATTGCACTTGTTTATTTCCCATGGGCTATTTATTACCTTGGTGTTTAACCATTTTACAACATAAAGTTGTAATCATGTTTGATCTTATCCATTCTAAGTAAAAACATTATGTCTCATCAGTAACTTTGTCCTGAATTTTGCTATTATAAACATGTCACTTTGTGAACATCCACATGACAGGCCGCATGAATGTTTCCACATGAAAGAAACACAAAAGTTTGACACCCTGTACAGCGCACTAATGCAAATCTCATTTCCCAGTAGCATCAGTCAAGAAATGCAATCAGCAAACACGCCATTTGGAGAGTGAGCAGGGCTGAGTAAAGGAAGTAGAGAATCAACAGCACGCAAAAGTTGTTTAGAAGATTTTGTTTGGAAGATCTTGTGGTAATGGCACCTCATTTTAGAATCATCTCTTGACTTGAATGAAGTGGTATTTATGGAGTTAGATGCAGTCGCTCTGGATTGCTCTCATTATAGCAAATCCATTCCAGTGCACTGACATTAACTGGGTTTTGTCAGGATCTCTCTTCTATAAAGACTGCATGTCTTCAAGCTGTATGGCTCACATGTGGCCCAAGGCCACACAGTCTGAGGTCTGTCATCCTTTTACCAGAAGAGAATATGGAAACCATGTTCACCAAGACTCGGTAAGATAAGAGCTCGGCAGATGAGAGCAGAACTTTTTCGCCTCACTATTGCCGTCATGCCAAGGGTTATATATATATATATATATATATATATATATTTATATATCAAGGGTTGTTTAGCCTGCGCTGAAGCCGCACTTTTAAAAGTTCCACTCCCTTGTTTTAGTGCACTGCTGTGTGCCCAGCTCTGCAGGTTTCAAATCAGATTCAGACAATCAGAGGCCTGTCATCGATTTTATCTTGAACAGTGTTATATAAAGTACCCAGAAGTTCCACTTGAGTAAAACTACCAAAATATTACTTTGGTAGAAGTTCAAGTCACCCACTAGTATGTTACTCAAGTAAAAGTCCAAAAGTATCTCATATGTAATGTACTTAAGTAGGAGAGGTAATCTATTATTAAATTTACTTAAAGGACAGGTTCAGTTTTTAGACTTAAACCTTATTTTCTGCTCATTTATGATGAAATACAATGGTGAAGACTGAAATGAATGCTTCTGTTGCGGTAGTACCCTCTCCCCCCAAATACAGAATGGCTGCATAGGTGCACTGCTGCAATCTTTCCTAAAGCACATTAAACTTTTGTTTGTAACAACATAAAACTCATTGAGCTTTAAGTTGATTTTGTGGGGCACAGAGCCTACCTCATTGCTTTCCTCTCACCAACAAGGAAAACTCCATAATTGCACCATCATGCATAATGAAGGGGAATCAACAAAAGCAGTTTATAGCAAAGATGACAGACTAGCAGCATTCTGACTAATACTTTGCCCCATACTCTAATACTCTGCTGAAGGGCAGTTTTCTACTCTTATTCATTAAGTAAAAAGATAGCAAGGTTGCCTATGTATGGGCATATGCGTAACTAGAAATTTTAATCCATTAAAAAAGATGCTTATGCCATTTTGACTCAAGATGTATGATGTATTTAGACATTAAATGGGATTGGGTTCTGAGTGCTTGGTTGTTGTGGCTTATAGCACTGACATAGCTCATTCTTTCAAGTCAAGTCAAGTCAAGTAGGATTTAATTGTCGTTTCAGCCATATACACAGTACATAGTGAGACGAGACAACGCCAAGCGACTCCATAGCGTATCTTTCTTATGCTTCCTACAAAACCAATAAGTGTAGTGGACATCTGGATGAACAAGCCTCCGTCCCCACATCATCCTCCCCATAGTGACTGACAGGGCAGCATAAAAACAAATAGACCTAACCCATATACCATAAAAAATACAGTGAATTAAGTTCAAATTAAATCTAACAATTAAAATATAGGTTTTCCTGAGAGTAGTCACTAGACTACAATAACCAGAGTAACCAGAGCTAAATTAACACCAAAAATTAACCTATTCCTGGAGTGTAAATTCTCTCAAACTAAGACCTAAGAAATTAGAAGTTAGTTTTTAATAGCCAGGTTTTATTTGGATAAGGGGTTAACAATGAATATGATACATTTTGGCAAGGGAAGATATTTGACTGGGAAATAGCCTAGTCCCACTGCATGTTGTAGGTTTCTCCCTATGAAACATGTGTGTAGTGTGTACAGCTAGATTGCAGATCAGTTGTATGGCTGTGCATTAGACTCCTGATCACAAGAGCGCAAATCACTAAGTGTAAATCAACCCATACCAAAGTAAAGTTTGGTGTACCCCAAGGCTCAGTGCTACACCCCATGCTGTTCTCCCTGTTACCTTTAGGATCTGTTATAAGGAAACATGGCATTACATTCCACTCCTGTGCTGATGATACCCAGCTTTACTTTTCTATGAAGCCTAATGACTATATGCCAATGACTAAACTTGATGCCTGTCTCCTAGACATAAAACCTGGATGACTAATAATTTCCTATGTTTAAATTCTGATAAGTTATGATGATTGGCCTTAAACAGCTGACCAACACTCCCTTCCCCTCCCAACCCCTTCACCAAAACTTACTCAGTGGCCTGTCACCATCATGCACCGCAAAAGTCAAAGACCTCTGGGTAATTATTGACCAGGACCTCTCTCTAAATAGTCACGTAAAACACATTTCAAAAACATCTTTTTTCCACCTATGAAATATTGCTAAGGTTAGAAAGTTCCTATCCTTTGAGGATGCTGAAAAATTTATTACATTAATTTATTACATCCAGGCTCAATTATTACAATGCTCTGTTCTCTGGGTGTAGTAATACCTGTATCAAAAACCTACAACTAATACAAAATGCTGCAGCCCGAACACTCACCAGGACTAAAAAATATGAACATACCTCTCCTATCCTTGCTTCCTTACATTGGCTCCCTATTAAAAGTCGAATTGATTTTAAAATACTCCTCCTAACCTACAAAGCTCTCAAGGGCGATGCACCAACATATATTAAAGACTTATTTGTCCCTTACCACCATCCTAGAACCCTAAGATCCCAAAATGCTGGTCTCCTTGTAATCCCAAGAATATCAAAATCTACGATAGGAGGAAGAGCCTTGCCTTGTTACCGTGCACCCCTCTTGTGGAATAATCCCCCCCCCCCCCCACACATTCGACAAGCGGACACTCTCAATACTTTAAGTCTAGACTTAAAACCTTCCTCTTTACTGTTTCCCATAGTTAGCTGGTTAGGATGGTGCGTGGCAAATCATCACTTCCCATGGGTCTTTTGGGAGGGACTGCCTCCGCTGTTGCCCCCAGTTGCGAGGCATGGCGGCCACTGACCAACCCTGCAGTGGTGCTGGGTTGCCACGCATCATACGTTAGTTATACTGCTATAGCCTAGTGCCGCCACAAAAGCTTCATGTGTCATGCCGTACAACTCTCTCTCTCTGTCTCTCCCTCTCTCTCTCTCAATATATATATATATATACTAAAGCTGTAAAATCGCTTTTGTCGCTCATAAAAAATAGCTGCTGAAATATTTATATTTGCTCTTGTCGCCCTAATAGCTCATGATGTGCCCATTGACATTACATTTACAGCTGAAACACATCATAGCTAATTTGCATAATGTTGAGCAGTTTTCAACTTCTTTTGTCACTCTTGTCACTCTCACACAGCTTTAGTTCTTGGTAAGAAGAGAGCAATACAAACAATAGCCAACAGGCTGAGTCATATGTCAATCATTACATGTGCACAAACACATCCTTAAATTGTCAGCAATCTCAAATCTGAGAGCATTCTGTTCATTCAGGTCAACCAGCCATGGCCAGTGTGGCCACGGAAAAGACGTTACAGTTCTGTTGGTGCAACTGTCAATCTGACCTAATCAGTTGCCCACCTGTGGGCAGTGGGCACCTTCCATATGGTGCAGGTGCACCTGCCCTGCTTGCTGCTGAAGGTTTGTGGGGGGAGGGGGATGCTCTAAAGATTGCCCACATTTGGGCAAGGGAAATATCTTTATCTGGTATAAACTCTGCGCCAAAGGGGGTGTTCGCCCAAGGCACCAAACAGGCTAGGGCCACGCCAGGCAATGCTAGCAATCCTTTAGTGCCAGATGGGTTTCTGTTCCTGTTGCTGTTTCAGATCCAGGTTTGCTGTAGCCTGGGAAAACCCATCCTGATCTGTCAGGGATTTTATTTTGCTCTGCAGATTGATTTTGATTTTGCTCTACTCTTTTTGGTTTTCCCATTTCTCATTTAGCTGATTTAGGGAACCAATCAAAACTGACTTTTACCCCTGGCCTGAAGGTGGCGAGCTACACACCAGAAATCGAAATAAAGCAACAACCCACAGAGGTATTTTGATTTACATTCGTTGATCCCACCTCAGAGAAGAAGAAGATGACAGTGAGGTATCCTGACCAAACTCAGTAATCAGTTGTGAAAGCCAGGCTAGGTTTGCTGGGTTTTACCTAATTAGTTTGAATGCTTTGATGCAAATTCAGTCAATGCCGGACACCCCCATAACCTCCCCGTTAAATTTTTTTTCAGAAACAGATCATGTAGAGGTACTCAGACAACCTTCTTTTTGTAAACAGACAACCTTCTTTTTGTAGTCAAAACCCTCTTAATAGACATAGATTACCACGCGGGTCATTTTTGCAATGAGCAACATCCTCACTTAAATGTGGCAGCATTCAGTCCACATGAGATGATGTGATGTTCAATAATTGGGGAAAAAAAGGAGACATTTCACTTTATTGCTATTTAAGTGTAATTATGTTTGTATGGGTTCTCACTCAGAGATATAAGGGCAATCTCTGGGAAAACTATATTTCTTCAAGTACTCTCCACATATAATGATGTCATTGTAATGTGCCCTGAGGTGCTTCATTTTGGCTACACCCAGTGTGCGAGACTTCACTCATAAATCATTATGCTAATGTTCGACACGACACAGCAAGGGCTCTGGTTGCGCATAATTTCACATCCACATTGATGCTAAAGAGTCCCTAGAGGGGTGGAGGGGAGGGGAGGGGAAGTGGTCGAGGTGAACAGCAATCAGGGCTCCGGGGCCTGAGCACTGTGAGGAGGGTGGAGGAGGAGGGTAATGGAGGTGGCCTGGTGACTACTGAGCTACTCACCATCCCCTGCTGTCAGCTTGGCTCAGCAGCGGCTAGTCTGATGGATGAATGTTCCTGCTCTGAACCGCAGGCGCACTAGCCAACTGCATATGCAGTAGGAGGGGGAGGACAGCATCAGCCATGGCTAAATCAGGACATGCCTGATTGGCAGCTCAGGAGCATGCAGATGACTTGCCAAAGCAAGAGTGAAGGTGTGGAGAACTGGCCTCCTGTCCCTCCATCTGACCTCTTGTTGTTTTCGCATTAGTTATTCCAATGGCTGAGAAATACCTGAGAAGCTGTGGGCAGGGCAATGCTAGCGTTCATATTCATCAAAAATGTCATCATTGTCTGCAACTTATGTATTTGTTGAATCAGGCATATGGTTTAGTTCATCCAAGAGCATGTTCCCATTATTTATAGTGGCCGCGTGTGATATTGATTTCACAGCTAGATGGAGTAGGTGAGCACTAAAACAAAGCTACAGAAAATCAAAACACACCTCAGTATAACCACGCCCATCTCTCCAACATTTCTCCACCTTCCATGCCTTCTTGACAAGTAGCTACCCATTGGCTACCCATTGCAGACAATTGTATATAGACTATATGTGTAAAGACATGATAAAAAACAATATTCATAGCCCTTAGGAAAAAGTACTATAGAGAACTCTAAGAAACGTATTCTAATCGTAAGCTAGCCTACTGTAGAATCTTGTATTTTGGAACATTTTACTCCAGCACTATAAGATTATACAACAGGAATACTCTAGGGAGGAAGAAAATCTAAAAGTATTATACAGGAATGGTCTCAGTACTATAGCACACCATCAAGGTATTATATTAGTGTTATATATGTTATACCTCTGATATGATTCCTATAGGACATTTTTTCGTTTTTTCCTAATGCAGAATGAGCGGCCCTCACTTTTTTTAATTGCACAAAATAATCACCAACCAGCTTGATTCAATGCACCAAGATAATAGGAAAGAAAATAGTGATGCTACATCAGAAGAGCAGGTTTAGTTCCTGGAAGAACTTGACACTCTGCTTTCTTCTATCCCTTAGCATGACTGTCCCATGCTTGTTCTCAGTGATATGAACATCCACTTAGACAGAATTCCTATCTCTGATGGACTCCTTTGAGCTACAGCGGGTTTACAGCCCTCCAACTCACAAAGCTGGTAAGGAACTTGATAAAATGTTTGCCAGTTACTCCTCTACATCTATCTGACCATTACTTTATTCAGTGCAAGGTTTCCCTCTGTCAGCAACCATGTGCTCCTACTCCCACTGTCTCTGTCCGTCGCAATCTCCGGAATCTATCTCCTACTCACTTTTCCTCCTTGGTGGCGTCTGCTCTACCACCATCTAGAAGTTTCTCTTCTTTTGAGGTTGATGATGCCACAGAGTCACTCTGTTCTACGCTGAGCTCCTGCTTGGATTGTGTGTGTCCTCTGTCCATCAGACCCGCACAACCCACTCAATCTCATGCGTGGCTTAATGACTCACTTCGGTCAATGCTCACTAACCTAAGAGCTGCTGAGAGGAAATGGCACAAAACCAAGAAACTCTTTTCCACCTTTAAATCTTTACTAAACCCACCTCCTCCACCTAACCTCACAGCTGACACTTTTGCTGCATTCTTCACTAACAAAGTTGCAGCTATTAGTAGTCAGTTCTCAAACCAATCTTCTCCTAGCCTCTCTAAACCAACTGCCTCCTTTTCTTCTTTCACTCCTCTCTCCGAAGCAAAGGTGTCTAAGCTTATAACAGACAGCCGGCCTACCTCTTGTCTTCTAGACCCTATCCCAACAACCCTTCTTCAGGCCAAAACCCCCACCATTGTGACAGCAACCACACATGTGGTCAATGCTTCACTAACTAGGGGTACATTTCCCACCGCCTTCAAACAAGCCCAGGAAACACCGCTGCTAAAAAAAAAACATCCCTTGCTCCCACTCAAGTGGAGAACTACCGGCCTGTTTCTCTTCTTCCCTTCCTTTCCAAAGCCATTGAACGAGCTGTCTTTAAACAGGTCACAGGATTTCTTACTTGGAACAGCCTCCTCGACTCCAACCAATCCGGTTTCAGAAGTGGCCACTCCACTGAAACGGCGCTTCTGTCTGTGACGGAATTACTGAAAGAGGCCAGAGCGGCAGCGTCAATCCTCAGTGCTCATCCTGCTGGACCTGCTGGATCAGCAGCATTTGACATGGTCAACCACCGCATCCTACTGGACAAGCTGACCAACATCGGTATTGATGGTGCAGCACACTCCTGGTTCAAGTCCTATCTTACTGGACGGTCGTTCAATGTCTCATGGCTAGGACAGACATCGGCACTTCACTAACTCACCACAGGATCTGTGCTGGGGCCCCTTCTCTTCGCCCTGTACATCACCTCACTGGGCTCAGTCATCCACTCACATGGCTTCTCGTACCACTGCTATGCTGATGATACCTAGCTCTATCTGTCCTTTCCGCCTGATGACTCCACGGTGTCAACACGGATCTCGGACTGTCTCTCTGATATATCTGCATGGATGAAAGGACATCACCTCCAACTAAATATCTCAAAAACTGAACTGCTGGTCCTCCCAGCCAAACATCATACATCATGACATCAGTATCAAGATCGACTCCTGTCTGTTTCTCCCACCAAAGTGGCAAGAAACCTAGGTGTCATTATTGATGACCAACTGACCTTTGCAGATCATGTTGCCTCTGTGGTTCGATCGTGCCGTTTTTCCCTATTCAACATAAGGAAGATCAGGCCGTACCTAACCCAACATGCAACCCAGCTCCTGGTACAGACCCTGGTTATCTCTCGGCTTGACTACTGCAATGTCCTCCTATCAGGCCTACCAGCCTGTGCGGTGAGACCGTTACAGATGATCCAGAATGCAGCTGCACGTCTGGTCTTTAACCAGCCAAAAAGGGCACACGTCACACCTCTGTTCATTGAACTTCACTGGTTACCCTTGGCTGCTCACATTAAATTCAAGGTACTTATGGTGGCCTACAGGGTGAATGATGGCTCGGCTCCCATCTACCTGAATACTCTCCTGAAGCCCTATGTCACCCGACGACCGCTTCGCTCCTCTAAGGAACGTTTTCTAGCACGGCCAACACCTTGTGCAGGTCAATCCAAACTCTCCTCATATCTGGTTCCGCGCTGGTGGAATGACCTCCCAAGTGCTACCAGATCAACTGATACCCACCCCACCTTCAAGAAACTCGTGAAGACCCAGCTCTTCCAAGAATATCTCCTGGTGTAAACTTTGAGAATGCACTTCACAATTTTATTTCTCTGCACTATTGCACTTTCAACTTAAAATGGTGCAGTTTCTATGTTAGCAATATGCACTCCTTGTTCGTTCTTTCATTGTGTTGTAGCTTAAATGTTATCCTCTTTTGTACGTCGCTTTGGATAAAAGCGTCTGCTAAATGTAAATGTAAAATGTAATGTAAATGTAACTACGAATTTGTGCATAAAAGTGCGATTTAATGAAAAATCGTGACAACTGGCATCCGGGATTAGAAAATCGATTTACCGCAAGGAACAAGCAGTTAAAAACAATAGCAATTCCGGGAAACCCGGACATGGAAATGTCTACTCGGGATATTTGCTATGCCTATGTTCTGTGTGGGTGTTCTGTCTATATCATAGGTCCACGTTATGTTTATGCTCTTTGTCGTAAGAAGTACAGATTGGAGATTAGACAAGTACAAACAACCTATATTTTCTAGCACGCTCAAGAATATTCGAAACAGCAATAGCCTCTCACAGATGTATGGGTGGCGTGGTGACTAGAGTTTAGCTTACAAAAAGACGGCACATAAATGTATTTCAATTATAGGATCGGACATGACGGAACACAAATGAGGGAAAGCAACTGCACAACAGCGCAACTTTCGATTGCGAAAACATATCACACACAACTCAAATAATTTAACCCATGCTGCACACATCAGACATATAGAGTAACTTGTTGGTGACAGCAACTCATAGCCTAGTAAACACTACAGTACTGATGCGCCAAGAATCGATATGGTGTAGCCTATGTGCAAATCTGCCATATTCCTGACAGGTGGGTGTGTCCTCATTGTCAAAACTGACCTATTGCAAACGATAACTTTGGAGCCCAAAACTGCTAGCCGAGATGCAATACAGCTGCTGAACTCTCTCTCACTCTCTATGTTTGCTGTTAAGATTTCAAGTATTATGCATTTCACAATTTGGCAAAAGAGATCCCACTTTGGTTAGACCTACTAAAATGCTTATTCCCATAAATGTAGCCTAAACATTAATCCCCTTAAATAACAGCAGTGAAATTATTATATTTTAACAAGCTCTAAATTAAGGTAGTAGTAGGTTATCACTTTCAAACATGGAAGTAGGCCTAATGCTAGCGTGAGGATATCCCTTTGACCCTTTAGCAACTGTAACATCTTTGTAGTTTACCTGTTCAGACCAGCTTGGGGTGAAATATAAAATGATTGTCTCATCATTGTAACTGGTGCCAATGAACTGACCTCTTGTGCCGCGCTCTGCCCTATGGCTTTAAATGATGTCAATGCTGCTGGCTTTCAGTGTTCATTATACTGACAAACAGGTTCCTTACACTGAGGTGTGGTAGGGACACCTCTAGGGCAGTTGGAGGCAAGAGGAGACTTGATTTTGTTGAATCAATATGACAGGGTGTGAGAAGGGCACATATATCATTTAATTTGCAATTAAAGCAAAGAGTTTTCCATTTTAAGGATTTTTTTTTATTGGGGGGGGGGGGTCATTTTAGGCTATGTTGAGTCAATTTTAAAGCTGTAATTAATTCATTATAAATTTAGCATTCATTCAGTGTTTGGTTTTTAAAATATTGTCTCACAACATTGCATAGTAGTCAGGCCATATGTGGTTTGACTGGACAGTGTAGTAGCAGCCAGACATAATGTTAAAGTCAAGGAGTGAGATCGATCATCAGGATAACAATAGCCCCGTTTATAAGCCCAGGAACTTTGGCCCAGAGTTTCTGATTTTGGTTTATACTGTAGTAGGCCAAGCAGCCTACTGACAAAAAACTGAAAAACATTCCATGAACAGATAAAAAAGCAAGAAAAAAATCTATAACTGTAGTAAGCATGTCTTATGATGTTTAAGCAAAAGGACTTGTCCTCTGTGGTCAGAACCGTGGCTCACTGGTTAGGGCTTTGGGCCTGGAACAGTTTATGGGTCACAGAGGGTAAAAGCGGGTTGAGAGGCACAAACGTTTGCTAGGTTCCATGTTCTCTTTTCACAAAGGAAAAGGGGGGCGTTATGGAGACCAGAGTCAAGCCTTCATAGGCTGATACAGACTGAATAGTTTATATGCACTTATGCAGACTGGAACCCTTTGTGTTTGCTCCTATTGTTACGTATTATGTTGCTCTATTTTGGTCACTATTCAATAATCTTGGTTTTACGTTAACAACAAAAACAATGCACAAACGTTCTGGCCCTAACTTTATTTCCGGTAGATTTCCACTGTCAAATTTTTTTTAACTTGCTCTCAAATTGTTAAATTAGGCCTATTAAACAGAATAGTGAGCAACTCATCTGTGAGGCGGACAGCCTATGAAATTGCTTAGGCTACATTCAGAACCAGTTTTTGATTTCCCTTATGATTATCAAACATAAGCGTAAAAGTTAAGAAAAAAAAAAAATATATAGCCAACAAATAAACCGCACGGTGTCCTGGATTTGGTATGAGAGTAGTCCCAGATCAACTCAGAGTGGACCCAATATGGCAGAGGCATTAGAATTCCATTGACTCCAATTGACTCCATTGTTGATGGAGCTGTAACAATGGGTTAGTCAATCCAGGTATTCTTTATGAGATCAGTGGTCCTGCCCATAGATATTATATAGTAACCTAGATACTACGTACAATACATAGGTTGCTATATACAAATCTATGGTCCTGCCCCTTGAGGTGGGCCTGTTGCCAGGGAAATGGTTCCAGGCCTTGTTTAAGCCTAGCCCAGTGAAGTATAAACCAAAGATTCTAGTGCACCCTACCTGGGCTGCGCTTAAGTTCAAGCACCAGGTTTGGCCCAAAGTATAAACAGGGCTATTTGGGTGGGCCCATTTTGACATAAATGAATTGCATGAATACATGAATCACATGACAATTGTGACATTAAAGGTTGAAAATACATCAAAAGTAATAATGTATTTTTTAGATGAGAAACATTTGCTGTCAGTAAGTTATCGTAAATCTACTAACCCACTGCAACATAATGTTATTCATAGACCTATAAGATTTTCTCCTCATCAAAGTGTATTGATTGTGGATGTCCCCTCACCTGAGGCTAAACAATACTGTGTGACAAGCAGATCATTATATCCTAATAAAACCCAGTAGGGGTGCTGTTACAGAGATTAAGTGTCATGCTGCTTAGTTAGCCAACATTACAATCAGTTCAGTGATGTTTTCTTGGTGCACAATTTCATTTTCCTGAGGAACTCATTACAGTAGCATTAATGGAGTTTAGATTAGATTTGGACACCAATAGTTTCATGTTTCAGTGCCCACGTCTCAACCACTGCTAGGCAAAATACACTATGTCTTAAAGGCCTATTATTTGGAGCAATGTGAAACATCCAATTGGCTTGTGTTAGCAAGCCTACAGGGACTTGAGTATCCTATCATATAAAGAATAAAATGTGCCTTCAATCCAGCAATTGATTTTTTTGAACTTCATCAACAGAAATATACACTCTTTTTTAGAGCTGTGTGAAACCATGTAAAGTCCATTAGAATACCAAATGGTTGTATGGTATACCCAGGGTTTAACTGAGTTTCCAAGCTCACACCTCATGTATGACAAAAGTGTCTGTCACTAATGGTTTATCCAAGCGAGCCATCATGCAGACCATAATGTGCACTGGAAAACCTCAAATGAATAGTCTTTGCAGCCAGGGAAGAGAAACATTGATGATAAATTAATCACATGATAAGGTTACAGAGAGTATTTAACAGAAGACCTCAGACAAACTACTGCCTGGCAAAAAGGTAAGCAAATTGTTTAATGCAATCAACCTAGTTAATATTTGTACCAGCTAATTCCCCACAGAACGATGTGTCTGTAAATGATGAAAACCTCATTTCCCCTGACCTTGAGAGGGTTCATTAACGCATGCAATCCCATCGGTGATTTTCCACAATCAGCTAATTTATTCTTTTTAAACTGCTCACTGGTGCTTGGAGACCCACTGTTGAATATGTAGTGAAGCTCAAGTAGTCCCAACACTTCTTGCATAAGATTACTTCAGACATTCCATGCCAAATCTCTCCCAGAAACTCCTCAACATGCACAACTTTAAAAAATAAACAGACAAATAACTCATGTTGAAGGCTTTCATGAGTAAGTGTCTGTTATTCTGATGAAAGGAATGGTTAATGGTGATGTAATTGTTTCTGAATTCATATCCGCTGGACCACTGTGCACAGCTGGCATCATGTATTTTATGTGCAACCACTAAACAGGCAATGAAAAAACTGGTCAGATAAAGATCTATCTCAAAGAATCTTATCTAAATGAGACAAGGTTGATTTGGCTTTTGCTTTCCTTCTAGGCATGTCTCAGGCAAACAGACACTTTCTCAGACATATATTTAATTCTGCTACATGTATTGCGCAGATCAGTCAGCAATTAACTTGAAGTGTTACTGTCATTAGCCCCGACCTCATCATCTCCTTTCCACATGTCTGGAACTAAACAAGAGGAGGAAAATGATGAGAACTGACAGGGGTGGCTAACGGGGAAGTCATTCTGACGTGTGACCCTCCCCCTGGTTCTGTGCAGTAGTTAGTATTTTATCAATGCCACATTGCCCATTCCCTAAACTTTCATGACTCTAACAAGACTCCTTGCTCCATTGGTATTGGCCAACCTACTGTCAGTGGTGCAGCTAGTTAGTTACAAGTAGTAGTAGTAGTAGTTCAAATAGGTCATGAAGATTTTAAGTGAAGAAAAATATTGAAGGAACTATTTTTGTCACAAAAATATATAAATATAATAATAATATAAATAAAAATAACATAAACAGACATCAGCTGTCACTTTTGGCATTGAACTGCTATAGCAATATCTGGAAAACAAAAAGGATAAATACATGAAAAGGTGGTTTTCTTGGAGGCTACTGCTGAATTCAGAGGATCCATTTTCATTTGGCCCCTGTCAAGTGCAAATGTGTGTGGGTCCGAGTTGTCAGTGAGATGGATGAGGCACATTACCCACACATGTGCTTTGACTATGGGCCTCGTTTGGTTCTATTGGGCCATAGAGACATAAATGGCCAGAGTTGGCTTTTGCTGCAGGTGCCTTAAAAAATGGGGCCTTGTGGCCAATCAATAAAGGCTCACATTTTACCCATAATGTTAAACCCTTGCGCCAGGTGTCATTTGTTATTTGTCGAGCAATGATGCAAGACCAGCTCCAGAGGAACACTTTCCCAAATATGTATTGGTTCCTTCCTCCTTCCTCTCCTACTCTCTCTCATGACCAAGATAGGCATATCCCTCTAACTATTACATTTTAGGTCAGTGTATTGAGAGTTTTTTTCCAAAATGGAACTTTGATCCTTTAAATATTTGTTGAAATATTTTAAGTTTTCAAGTTGTACATGCTACAACATGCTATGACAGTATTGCGACATGCAATACATGTTATGACAATATTTCCATTTCCATATTGTATTCTTCATCTTTTAAATATACATTTTACTGTATTTCCTCAATGTTTTGAGTTGTTCCATTTGTCTCACTGTTGTGGCACACATGCCCCATTAGAGGAAACCTCCATGTGTGCTAATACTGTCCACAAAGTCTAATGATGCTATTTGTCATAGATTGCATGCATTTGTGAAATGCTCTGTGAGTTTTCTGTGGTTGCCGTGTGTATTTATCATTGCCATGTAATATTAGTGGGGAGCAAACGCCTCAGAGGGGTGCTGACAGAGAGAGGTGGGGGTGGGCTGTGGGGGCACTTGAGTTACACAACTTAAGCTCAAAAACAAGACTGTAAGATCTGTCCACGCTTTAGATAAAAATGTCTTTTTATCCTGGATGCCAGAGGGACACATTAAGACAGTGGTTATTACACTGACCTTTTAGGTGTCCTTTTGGAGTCTGACTTATGCTACCTCAGCCAGTGCTCAGTGTTGATTCCTTCTGAAGTGAACCTGCAAAGGTCGTCACCTCACTGACCTATCATGACAAAGTCTGGAGATGTGACATCTATAAAGGAAATACACAAGCATATTTTTTTCCTGACTTACTATCACAGAATACAATGTGTGAAGATGAAAAAGAATGAATGGATTGTTGGGATAGGTGGACAGAGTATTATGCATTAGACATGGTACTGACAAAGAAAGGAACAAATAAGGCAAAGTCCAAGAACAAACATGCATGGCCAAAGACTGAACTTGGATGGTCTGCAAATTACTGAGATATGAGAAGAAACGTGAGGAAGTGTTGGCCAGGGTTGTTGTTATTGTCACAGTAAAACTGTGAAGAGTACATTTCAAGTTCCCGGTTTTGTCTGAATGATGTATTTGACTTCTATATTATTTTATTTGCTGATACACCTTTTATCTCTTTTAGATTATACATAAAGCCATAGACATAAACAGTTTATGTTTTGTAGATATGCTGTAACATTCTTGTCATATTTAAAAAAAAAAAAAACATGCTGGTGTAAAAAGTTAAAACATTCTGATGGAAGTAGATCAAAAATACACAATTTTACACAATGGCAGGATGTTTACTCTTCCCTTGCAAACGTCACTAGATGTGTCCTACACTACATCCATCAAATTGAAGTTAATCTCAGGGACAAAGATGCATCAGATTGCTGTGAATAGGATCATTGACTCCAAAGGCAATGTGGAAATGAGGATGCATTCCTGGTGCTGGGGAACCAGGGCTTACCCATTCCAGAGGCCCAGAGCAGGGTTTGCAGGGAAGATGGATGTCCTCACAACCTTTATGTCTTACTTGCAAACATAAATCACTAAGAAGTAGGTCATGTAGATAGATTAGCTACTGATTGGAAGTAATTATTCCATTTTAACATAGGCATATGTTTGGATTCATTTATAATCATTTGTTTACAAATGAAAATGTTGAGGGAGGGGAGCCTTATTCGGATGGTGTAATTTCCATTCCATTTGCCAAGGACATTTCTTTAATACCTATATCTATCTATCTATCTATCTATCTATCTATCTATCTATCTATCTATCTATCTATCTATGTGTGTTTGTGTGTTTTACTCTATGACATTCACCTTTGTTTGCCCAAACCCCCAGCTTTCTTTTATCCTTTCCCACTTTCTTTAGGTAGACAACCATTTTGTCCTTGTTTTCATTCCCAGTGATATTTATTCCCTCTCAAGCCGAAATCAAAGGGGAGATTTAGGGCATTCTCTCAGAGGGAGCTGGATGGCACTCCCAAGCTGCACTGAGTGATAAAGCCCAGACACTGCTGTAGGCTTGTGGGGAGCATGTGGATTTGCATGCCTTTGAGGCACAGGCTGAAGCTGAGGAGGCTGAGGAGAGACACAGAAGCAGAACACTGCCACATGATGGAGAGAACATGGAACTCCACGCATGGCACCGCTGTCCGCTTGCCCTAAAGACAGGCCCCAGCCCCCAGACAGACTTTTCTTTTTTACAAACTGATGTCTGAAACAAGCAGCCAAGGTTGTGTGCTTCCTTACGATGTATGCTGACTTGTGTGCATATGCATGTGTGTCTGCTCACAGACATTTGCTTGGGCGTGGATTTATGCATGTGAATGGATTTGTGTGTGAGTTTCTGTGTGGTGACAGAAGTATGAGGAGAAGGAAAGGATTGACATTCATTATTTGTGTGTGTGTGTGTGTGTGTGTATGTGTTTGTGTGTTTGAGTGCGTGGCTGTCTAGTGAGAGCAAGGGTTTGCATGACAGGGGAGGAGGGTTTGTCTGTCAAACAAAAAAGATAAGAATAGATAGAAAGGATGTGTATTTGTGTGTGTGTGTAATTGTGTTTGTGTGTGTGTGTGTGTGTGTATCCTTATTTATATGTGTAGTTTATTGTTTGAAAGAGTATTTACTAGTTTAGACCTTCTGACAGCTCTGCTATTGTCTCTTTTTTAGTGACAGATTTGGGATGAAAATTGCAGAGAGAAAGGAAAGGAGGGGAGGGAGGAAGATCCAAAGAAATAGAGAAACAAATCCACTCCATGTTCAACACAGCAGTTTTACCCCATTTGCATCAGGAAAAAAAGTAGTACGCATTTGTATGGATCACTGTGTGCAATAGCAAAACGAGTGTAGTATTGTGAGACTGAGCCATCTGACTACTCAGCAGGTCTGTGAGAATAGCAGGCAGTGTGTCCTTCAAGCTTTGTCCATTACCCATAATCATCAGCTCCCAAAACATCCCGCATGGCCTGATTTGTTCCAGAGAGTATTTTTACCCTGTGTGGGCATTGGCTCATCATTTTAATACAGCGTGGCTATTGTGGAGCCTCACTGGAGGACCATTCCAAACCATGTTTATCAAGCACAGGCTCCTCTGACATCTCCTTCTCATTCACAGCAAGGCCACAGCAGTGGGCTTAGATGCTGTAGAAAGAAAACATCAAAGGTTGTATGGAGTAGTGTGTTAAAGTGTCTTTATTTTATTTTCTTTAACCATATTGTCCAGCTGTTGTCCATTATTGTATCAATTTTAAGAAATTTTAAGAAACCTTAAGAATTGAAGGCTAATGCATGAAAAAAATGCAATTGCTACGCTGTAAAATGATTTGGTGTGATCAATTTCATGAGATCTGTAGATTTGATCTTAGGTCTGATGACAGTCATTAACTCCAGTGTCATTGTGGTGCCAGCCCATCTGATTAACCTTGTCCTGAGCAGGCTGTCCAGTGTGCTTGCAGCAAAAGGCTTCAGCAACCATTCCACTCAGCAGCAGGGCTGCAGATGTGGTGGCGGTCCGTGGATGTGACACAGTCTCGTGCCAGCGTCTGGCTGGGCTTGCGTGACTCTTTGGGGGGAAAGGAAGGAGGAGGCGATGGCGTGCACCACTAATATGCCAGATCTAAGCCTCACTGCTCCTTCTGACGTGGCTTTGATGGCTGAATGAGCTGCCTGCAGGATACTGCTCTCACTAAATATGTTACTCAGGCAAACACTGTCACTAAGGAAAAATGTGAATGTTTCAAACGGTGTCATGTCACAGACTCCCACCGTGTGTTGCAGTTCTTTCAAGAAGGGCTACCTTTCCATGCAGCTTGTTTTCCTCTGAGATAAATGAGATGTCTAAATACAATTAGGCAGAAAATAATTGCTATTCAAATGAGAACAGAAAATGCTTTTTTCAAGCTCCAGAAGATCATTTTGTGCACCCGCATTGGTAAGTTAAAGATGCTGTGAAAAACAAAGGCAGCCACCAGGTTCTTATGTGCAATGATTTATGAGGTAGCTACTCTTTCATAATGCTAAACTCATTGCTCATTACTCCTTCCTGAGTGACTAGAAGATGATTGTTAATTATAAAGTGGCCTTCAGCAGACCTATGAACTTGGAACTCAATGGCACACCACTGGCTCCTGCTTTCCCCTCTTATGCGTCTTGTAAATGCACTTCACAATCTGTCAGCCTCAAGTACCACTGTGTGGCTTCAACCTGGGTCTAAATCAGTGCTGCTTGGTGCAAGGTTCAGAGTGGAGGCCTGGGCTGTTTATGGCAAGACGGTGGGGGGTCTTGAAAAGCCACAACAGAGAGTGTGTGTGTGTTCCCTTTTTTAAGACGGCCGTGTGTGTGTGTGGGGTCTGAGGATAATGGTGGAGCTGTTAATGGCGGCTGGAAGGCCTGCACATGGCCAGAGGCAGCATTGTATGAGTGTCCACACCGAGTGGTGCTTTGTCTGTCAGGGGGGCTGCGGTCTAGGGCATTACTCTTCATTAGGAACACTCGGCTGCTTCTGTCTGTTTGAGGCAGACCCAGGGAACAGGTCAATCAAAACGCACCCTCTCTATTGTGCCACACAGAAACAGAGAACACTTCCTCCATTACAGAGTAATTAGCAGAATTATTCATTTTTACAGGCAATTCATTTTTATGTGCCTCAAGACTGACATGCCACAACTATATTATGTTCCTCTGAAGAGATGAATGCATTTCTTCCCTGAACAAAAGCATAACCCAGAGAGTATTTTACCTTAAAATGCTAAAACTTTTTCATAAGAAAGAATTCATAAACCCAAAGGATAAATCATCTTAACATGAGACTGTAGCCTTCTGTGGATGTAAGAATACAAATGGACCTATTCATTTTTCCATCCACTGTAAAAGTCTGCCACCTAAGCACAGATACCATTTCTGACAGAAAGACATCTCGGAGAATTGAAATGATTTTGTTTCTATTCATTTAAAAGCACTGAAAGAAAACACTCTCAACCATTAACTTTTTCATTTGCTTCTAAAAATTGATCTGAATATATTTTCCAGTTAATTTTTCAAATTGAAGCAGACTTTCAAAATCCTTTTTTTTTTTTTTTGCTCTCCTGTGGTGACTCGTGGCTCATTGCTCATTCCATGTAAATAGATTTCCACAGTGGAATCAATACATCTCTAATGAAGCAGCAGGCATCTGCACTTCGGCACACACATGCCAATTAGTGAAATTACATGTGTATTTCTCAGAGGGCAGACACAATGAAAAAATGCAGTTACATAAGCAGTGCCTACACTAATGGTGATATTTAATGTGAAACAGCAGGACAAACCACAAAAGAAATGCTACAGTGAGCCAGCTACACAGATCGCTTTCAGAAATATCTTTCCCCTCAGTACTGAAACATAATAAACATAAAGTATTTTCAAATTTGTAGTAGGAAAGACATCTACACATCCAGTTTTGGAGTGTCCACAGATGTCAAACTAATCATTTTGTACACAGACTGATGTTAGCTAAGAGGCCTTGAATCGCAGAAAGACATTCCAACCTGGCTGCAATATAAAGGCGTGCTGTAGTGGGACTGGATATTAGGAAATCAAGAGGGAAAGAGAAGGACTGGGAGACAGAGAGGGAGAGAGAGAGAGGAGGAGAGAGAGAGAGAGAGAGAGAGAGTGCACAGAGAGCCGATGGGAGGAGAATAAATTACGTAAGGATGCCACCCCTCACATGCTTATCTGTGTGACTGCTGATACAAAAAGAGACAGTAACAGTATTCATGAAAAAAAGACAAAAGAGAGGAGTGGGTGATGAAACAGAGAATTAGAAATTCATGGTGTGTGTGTGCATGCTTTTTGTTTTTTGAATGGTGATGTATTGGGGCTTAGGGGAGGGTGATGAGACACCTGTGTCAAAAGAAAATGATAAGACCCCAATCTCAAATACGAAGCTTAATTCGATTTTGTCCATTGAACCAGAACAATATAAATATTTTCAACAATTCCGAAGCCTGAAAATAAGACTGATTTATAGTAGCTTATCACTAATAGCATTGTATTAGTGGGTTATTAATGTTAATACTACATCACATTTGGATATAATAGGGCATAACAGATTTAACATAATTTCAAGTAATGAGCAGAAAGCCGTAATTGACTCAAAGACAACCTATATCCTGTGTCCCCTGTCCTATACAGTCCTGTACAGAGGTTGAAGAACTGACCAGTAGGTGTCACAATTGTCTTTTTTGTTTAAATAGTGTCAAATGTAGATAGATACTATCTTGGTCCCTAAGGAAAATTCTAAATTCTGCATTTTAGCCATCCGTTTGTATTAGTGATTACAAACACACACACACAAACACACACACACACAGCACACAGTGCGTGAGGTGAACTCAGAAATCCAGAGCAACAGACCGCCACTTCTGTGGAACCCAGAGAGCAGTTGAGGTCAGCCATGTATGTAGACACTGGAGAGGGATGTGCAATCACTGCCCCTGCCCACACTGCCCAACTCCTGTTTGAGGATCCAAGCGGCCACGCTTTAGTCTTCAGTCTGATCCTATAACCAGCAGGCCATGGCTGACCCCAGAGCCCCCAGACCAAGGCTGTTTTTGGTCATTATGATCAAATACAGCACAGCGTTTTAAAGAAGAGTTCACTAAATAATTACTCATGAGGAAGTACTTAAAACGCCATGTCTGCGTCTGCTTGGTGGCTCTCAGCCATATGTTTCAATTTCAAATCAGGCTTTTTCTTTCAGTTACATCTGGCATCCCATGTGAGCATTCATGTCACAGTGATTTGCCAGTATCTGGAGACACTTGTCCTTTCCCATGTCCTCCCACATGCCAGAGTCCCATGAGTCATTTCCTCTGTGATGCGCCGTCCCAAGTTCAAGTGAATAACACATCCTTCTAGACACGACACTGCCTGTATAATGTAGGGGTTTTATATTCTACAAAATTATAGCAGGGGTATAAAATCAGATATAAATTATCAGCTTTGTACTGCAAACACTGCAAATTGCTCATAACTATGTTAATGTTTAGATTAGATTTCTAGTGTTGGATGCATTTGATCCAATTCTTCTCACTTATGATGCAAAGATAGTTCATGAAAATTAGTTGCTGGTCTTTTCCCCTGTTTTGGAGGTGGTGTCAATAGAATGTAAGGAATGAGGTGAGAGTGTGAGAGCTCTTTTCAGACTACACAAGCGTAATCGTATGTAGAGACACATGACAACATAATATACATGATGAATTCTATTTTATCATTAATTTAAAAATAAAATAGCTAGCCTGGAATGATTTGTCAACTGGACCATGGTGGACATCCAGAAGGGGATTTTCCCATATTTTATCAAGACTTGGCTACCAAGAAGAGCTGCCAGGAAGAAAGGCTTTGAGTGACGGGTATGCTCTTTGTGTGTGCCTCTAAATATAATTAGCTTGCAGAAAAACAAAGCCCGACAGAACTGCTTGCATTAGAGACCTAATTAATTTACATTAAGACTGTAGATGGTATGTGAAACATAGCCTATGTCATTTGTCGGTTGTTCAGTCCGTTGTTTTGTTAACACTAAATCTGCAGTATTCTTTACTTACAGTTATTTTACAAATATAAGCTGTACCATAGACCGTTTGTGCAATAATACACCTGTCTTATTCAGTGCCTCTTCCCTCTTCATTTCCTGAGAAGTTTGAAATCCCCTGGCTAGATGCACCACTATCTACCTAAGACCAAGATGGACACATGTTTCTTTCATCCTATTAAGTAGGACGACCTTCTACCAGCTAAGAGTACGCCACTGACACACAGAACTTCTGGAGCCTGAGGTACTCACCTCACTAGTGCAGGGCTGTTGGGCTTTCACTTGTGGAGAACACCATCGTTGCCTAACCCTGCCCCAATGTTGTCTGGTAGCAGTCTAGA
This sequence comes from Tenualosa thibaudeaui, assembly GCA_027481765.1. Classification (NCBI taxonomy): domain Eukaryota; kingdom Metazoa; phylum Chordata; class Actinopteri; order Clupeiformes; family Clupeidae; genus Tenualosa; species Tenualosa thibaudeaui. The sequence goes on from JAIFZK010000003.1 coordinate 283,749, forward strand.
CTGCATGTCTTCCCATTAATGTCAAGCTCAGGGAGACAGCTGTCATGCAGGGGTGTAACAATAGCAGGTTTGGCAGGTGCAGACGCACTCAGACGCACCCATTGTGAGGGAACGTTGAAGGTAAGGGTCTTTTGACTTCAATTGAATAGCAATGAATCACAGTCTATAATGAAATAGATATCTGTATACCTGTTTAGGCCGAAACTTTACAGGCAATTTAATAGCTGTTGACTATGACAAGTTTTATTTGACCAGCAACTTATGTAATGTATCAGTTTTGTTCTCGAAAGTTACAATCGAGTCTGATAGAGAACGCTATTAAAAAAGATAGGTTAATGTTAAGCAAAGTTGCATTCACAAGAGCTGGCACTAATTAAATCTAAATGGAGGAAATTGTTATTTTTTATCTTGAGACATTCATCTTGGTGGTGTTAGCAATGGTGACATGCAGCCAGAAATTTGGATTTATGCAAAGTGTGTGACTTCACTGAACAGAAGGCTTAGTGAACTTCTAAGGGTGAGTTACAGACAGGTTTCTTCTATTATGGAGCTATATCAAGTATTGTGGAGTTGAACCAAGTTGTTCGCTTACTTACTGCAGCTGTCTAGTTTCTGCCTACTTGGATTAGACAAATGCACTTTATTTTTTTTGGAGATCTGCGTTGGTGGCGGGTGTTGAGAGATTTTACCTGGGCCTGGCTTAACTATGTTGAATTGTTGAATTGTTGCAGGGCATTCAACAATGCAGCCCTTCTCGTTGGTTTACAAAGCAAAGATCCTCCATTCTGATATGGCCACCTTGTACCTCAAACTCTGAAAAATTGACTTCACCTACTACACTCAGCCATAGCGCAGGGGTTCATTCTCTCTGTCATGATCCTGCTCTCGACAACTCCGGCCACCTACTGGACTGTCTACGTTTTGCATCTCCGTGTATTGTTTACTTCGTCCATGTGCTTCTGTTTTGCTGTCTGCCCTGCCCCTTTCTCCTCCCCTGCTCTGCACCCGGTCCTCATGTCCCTGATTTCTGTAATGAGTTTCACCTGTTCCTTGTTTGTTATAGTGCTCCCTTCCCTATATATTCCCCAGTCCTTCCATTGCACTTTGTCTGATTGTCTGATGTGTTCCGTGTCATGAATTTTTTTTTCTTTGTCCCCTTTTGAATTTACCCCTGACTTTTTGTAAATACATTTTTGCATCAATCTGCTTTTGGGTCCCATTCAGTCTGTTACAGTACAATCAGACCAAGAAGATGGACCCAGCAGATCAAGGACACTTTTCCTCGGCCATCCAGCAACATGGGTCTCTGCTGGGCCGGCATTAGGCGCTGATTGAAGACCTTAGAGCCGATGTAAGGAGTCTCACTTCCAGAGTTCAGCCACTCCAATCGACCACGGGTCTTTCCGTGCAGTCTGAATCTCCTGCACCAATTGCTCAAGCAGCATCGTTGTTCCACGAGCCTTGATTGCCTCCACCCGAGAGATATGCTGGTGAGCCACGTACCTGTCGTTCATTTTTATCCCAGTGTACCTTGATTTTTAGCCTCCAGCCCGGGTCATTCTCCACTGAGCGAGCCAAGGTGGCTTACGTCATCACCCAGTTGTCGGGGCGAGCTAGAGAGTGGGGAACGGCTGTTTGGGAGGCGGAGTCCCCAATCTGTGATAATTTCAGAGAATTCGCCTTTGAAATGAAGCGAGTCTTCGACCGCTCCAAACATGGACACGAAGCCGCACACGAATTGCTCCATCTACGCCAGGGTTCCCGATCAGTTTCGGATTTTGCCATTGACTTCCAGACCCTGGCGATATCATCAGGCTGGGGTAAGAAAGCTCTGTTTGACGCCTTCCTAAACGGTCTCTCGGAGGAGCTAAAAGACGAATTGATTTCCCATGATCTGCCTGAGACCTGCGAGGGGCTGGTCGATCTGGCCATCCGCGTCGACACGAGACTGCAGCAACGTCGACGTTTCAGGGCATCCGGGGCTGTGGGTGGAGGAACCACCCATCTCGCTACCTCTTCTTCTCATCCGCCTTCCATCGTGTCAACTCCGGAGCCGATGCAGGTGGACCGGACTCGCCTGAGCGTGGAGGAGAGATGGCGAAGACTACAAGCCCGCCTATGCCTATACTGTGGTCAGCCTGGACACTACCTAGCCGCTTGCCCGGTAAAAGCCCACGCTCAAGTCCCGTGCTTCTTCCTTGCCCCCTCACCGGGCCTATGACTGTGCCATCGACCTCCTTCCTGGCGCCTCCCCACCGAAGGGGCGACTCTACTCTCTATCCCGTGCCGAGACGGAGTCTATGGACAAGTACATACGAGAGTCCCTTGCTGCAGGCATAATCCGCCCTTCCTCGTCCCCTGCCGGAGCAGGCTTCTTCTTCGTGTCCAAGAAGGACGGCTCGCTTCGACCGTGCATAGACTATCGTGGTCTGAACGATGTGACTATCAAGAATCGTTATCCTCTCCCCCTCATGTCATCTGCCTTTGAGCTCCTGCAAGGGGCCAGAGTGTTCACAAAATTAGACCTGCGGAACGCCTACCACCTGGTCCGCATACGTGAGGGGGATGAGTGGAAAATAGCCTTCAACACTACCTCCGGACACTACGAATATCTCGTCATGCCTTTTGGCCTCACTAACGCCCCCGCCATTTTTCAGACACTAGTGGATGACATCCTTAGAGACTTACTAAATCGTTTTGTATTCGTGTTCCTGGATGATATTTAAATTTTTTCTAAGTGCCTGTCTGAGCACATCACCCACGTCCGCACGGTCCTAAGACGCCTGCTCGACAATCAACTCTACGTAAAAGCAGGGAAATGTGAGTTTCACCAGGAGTCGGTCTCCTTCCTCGGCCACGTCATCTCTCCGGGGTCCATCCATATGGACCAGCAGAAGGTGAGGGCGGTTTTGGAGTGGCCTACACCCGCCAATCGTTGAGGGCTGCAGAGTTTTTTAGGTTTCGCCAATTTCTACCGGCGATTCATACGAAACTTCAGCACAATCGCCGCTCCACTCACTGCTCTGACCTCCTCGAAAATCAGGTTTTCCTGGTCATCAGAAGCAGAGAATGCCTTCGGTGAACTGAAGAGGCACTTCACTTCGGCCCCTGTCCTGACCCAACCTGATCCAGAACGTCAATTTATCGTTGAGGACGATGCCTCTGAAGTGGGCATCGGAGCAGTGCTTTCTCAACGCTCCTCCAAGGATAATCGTATCCATCCGTGTGCCTTTTTCTCTCATCGTCTCTCGCCTGCGGAACAGAATTATGATGTGGGTAACCGGGAGCTTTTGGCCGTCAAGTTAGCCCTGGAGGAGTGGAGGCACTGGCTGGAGGGCGCCCCGGTACCGTTTCTCGTGTGGACAGACCATAAGAATTTGCAATACATCAGTCAAGCTAAAAGATTAAATCCCCGGCAAGCACGTTGGTCCCTATTTTTCTCCCGTTTCAACTTCACTCTCTCTTACCGTCCTGGCTAGAAGAATACTAAACCTGATGCATTATCCCGACAGTTTACTTCTTGCAAAGAGAACTCTGACCCAGACCCTATCATTCCGCCTCATCGTATTGTTGGAGCGGCCCGCCTCGACATTGAGTCGCTCGTTGTGGCGGCTCAAGCAGACGAGGCGGGTCCCAGTCAGTGTCCCACTAATCGCCTTTATGTTCCCAGCTCTGTCCGTTCAGTGGGGGCACTCTTCTCAACTCTCCTGCCATCCCGGATCCAGCAGAACCCAAGCCTTCATTGAGAGACGTTTCTGGTGGACCTCCATGAAGAACGACGTCATCCGTTTCGTCTAGTTCTGTCCTACGTGCGCTCAGAATAAAACCTCCAACCAACCTCCCGCCGGACTTCTACAACCACTTACTGTACCCCGAAGGCCCTGGTCCCACATTTCCCTAGACTTCGTGACTGGTTTGCCCCCTTCTGGCGGTAACACCACCATCCTCACTATTGTTGATCGTTTTTCCAAGTCAGTTCATTTTGTTCCCCTGCCTGGTCTCCCCTCAGCCAAAGACACTGCCCAACTCATGATACAACATGTATTACGTATCCATGGTCTCCCCGTAGAGGTGGTTTCCGACAGAGGGCCCCAGTTCACCTCTTCCTTTTGGAAAGCCTTTTGCAAATTGCTTGGTGCCTCTGTTTGTCTCTCTTCTGGCTTTCACCCACAGAGCAATGGTCAATCCGAGAGGGCGAACCAATCATTAGAGACCGTGCTGCGCTGCAAGGTTTCTCAGAACACTTCCGCCTGGAGCCGACAGCTACCTTGGGTGGAATACGCCATCAATTCCCACATCTCTTCCGCCACGGGCAAGTCCCCCTTCGAGTGCTTCTTGGGTTACCAACCCCCGTTGTTCCCGGACCAGGAGGAGGAGGTCGGGGTACCATCCGCGGAGGGATTCATCCGGCGCTGCCTGCGGACCTGGAGGCGTACCCGCACCACCCTTCTCTGTTCGGCTGCCCGGATGAAGATCCAGGCCGACAGACGTCGGTCCCGAGCCCCCTCCTACCGTCAGGGTCAACGAGTGTGGTTGTCCACACGAGACCTGCCTCTGAGGGTCGAATCCCGCAAGCTCTCCCCATTGTTCATCGGCCCATTCCCCATCACCAAGATCATCAGCCCCACAGCCGTCCGCCTCAAACTTCCTTTTCCCTTACGCCGCATCCACCCCACTTTCCATGTTTCCCGCATTAAACCCTTTATCTGTAGCCCCATGCACCCATCCCCTGCTCCCCCACCTCCCCCCCCCGCCTCATAGATGGATCAGAAGCGTACACTGTGAAGACTCTTGGACGTTCGTCGCCGGGGCCGGGGGCTCCAGTACCTCGTAGACTGGGAGGGCTACGGCCCTGAGGAGAGGTGCTGGGTTCCGGCCCGGCATATCCTAGACCCCAACTTAGTCAAGGACTTTCGTCGCCAACATCCTACCTCGACCAAAGGGACGCCAGGAGGTGTCCGTTAGAGGGGAGGTACTGTCATGATCCTGCTCTCGACAACTCCGGCAACCTACTGGACTGTCTACGTTTTGCATCTCCGTGTATTGTTTACTTCGTCCATGTGCTTCTGTTTTGCTGTCTGTCCTGCCCCTTTCCCCTCCCCTGCTCTGCACCCGGTCCTCATGCCCCTGATTTCTGTAATGAGTTTCACCTGTTCCTTGTTTGTTATAGTGCTCCCTTCCCTATATATTCCCCAGTCCTTCCATTGCACTTTGTCTGATTGTCTGACGTGTTCCTTGTCGTGAATTGTTGTTCTAATATTAAGACTTTATTATTATTAAGACTGTTTTTGCTTATCCGTGTTTTGGACTCTGTCAACTCTTGCTACTTTGGATTTGCTTACTACGAACTTGTGAATTTCTTTTTTTTGAAAACTGCCTGTCCGTGCTTTGTTTAATTTTCGCAGACTTGATCTTTTGTGTGTTTTTTCCCTCCAAGACTTCTTTGACCTTTTGTTGGATTATCTTTTGGATGTTTTTTGATCTTCTGAGCTTTGTCCCCTTTTGAATTTACCCCTGACTTTTTGTAAATATATTTTTGCATCGATCTGCTTTTGGGTCCCATTCAGTCTGTTACACTCTCGGCTTTCTGGTAGCACAGTTGAGGCTGTGGCTCTGTGAGCTCTGGCTGCCTCTCTCCAACAAGTGAGACAAAAGAAAAGATGCTCTGGAAGCTTTGGGAAGTTCAAGACCACACAAGGAGACAGCTGCCCTGCAGTCACTCATCCCACGAGTTGGCCTCATCAAGCAAGCCCTGACAAAGAGAGCCGCACAGGGCCAAGTTGCCATTGAGTCACAACTGTGCAACATCTTCATTTTTGTAGGAAAACGTTCAACATTACTTTCAGCGGTCCCTATCCTCTGGTTTGTACACAAATCCACATCTGTGTATCCAGGGGGAGGATACAAACTGTGAGAGTTCAAGGCTTAGGGGGGACATTGGGATCAGTCGTAATCTACACAGACGTTCATAAAGTCTGTAATATATTTAATATATTATGTTAGACTGTCTATGCCCTTACCATGTGGCTCAGTTTGAAACTCCCAGTCTGTAGCTTTGAAACAGCAGCCCAGAGCCTCAACTGCATCATGTGACCAACAGGAGCCCCTATTATGTGTGTACATTACGGTTCCTCTTTCTGCCTTCATTTCATTTCAAACAACTAGTCCGACTAGACAAGAGCAGAAAAAAAGATTTTCAGCAAATCAACAGATGAGTCTCAGCTCAGGAAAAATGTCATATAATGTCAGATGTGACCTTTTACAACAGGCTAATTAATGCAGTGGTGTGTTGGATCATTTATGAATGTGAGCGGATATTTAAAAAATATGCAAATTGTTTTTGGCTTGAGATTTGTTGCAGAGGCGTGAGAGCGTGAGATTAAGGCGGAAAGTGTGAGTGTCACGCCAGATACATGAACATTGGGAACCCTGGACCTGTGTGTCTGTTCCACACTGTGTGAAGTGATGTCTCCAAAATGTTTAGCAATGTTGTGCCCATCCCAGTATTGATGGGTGAGAGCTCTTAACAGTGTCTGCACAGTGTTGGCAGGCTCTCTTACACAAGATACTACTGGCTGCAATATGCAGAGGGACATTTACAGGTGGGACATGTCTATATGACAGACATGTAGGCCTATGCCTGGCATGCTCCTCCCCTCCTCTCCACAGGAGATTGCCAATGAAAGGTTCAGATTGATCTATCTGCCTTGGTGTAAACAACACATGACCACCTGTGGTTCAAAGACAACAGTTCCCCATTGTGCACAGAGCATTTTCCCATTCATGGCCGCACATCCTTGTTTTGGTCTTTCTTCCTCTTTCCCTCATTTAGCAAACACTGCCAAAGAGAGCAGGATAGAAGAAAGGATAAGAATGTGATACTAATATGATACTAATAGCCCTACACTGACCAACTTCATGGCATCTATGGTTTGAGAAACTGATGACTTGGATATAAAAGGTGAAGTTGAATCATTTGTTTATAGTATAGTGATTTAATGGCCTCTATAGTAATGCAGCTTCATCTTTGAGTATCTGTCTGCTATCTCAAGTTTTCAAGGGATTTTCCTGAGCAATTCAACTCACAGCTCTGTTATGCGAGGTAACAGAGAGCTGCTGGTAGGAAGAAGAAGAAGAAAATGTTGTACAACATAGACTGAATAACGAACTAGCAGCTAATGCTAACAGAATGGGCCTCAGAAACTCAGTTTCATTTTCTAATGGACCCCATCATCACTGTTGAATATGTGTTGAAATGCGAGATACTGTGGTAATGGAAATTATTCCGAAACCTTTGTAAAGATAATGTTTATAAGGAATTTTACGAACTGTATATTTGTATTCTGACAGATCAATGTCTCTACCATTACCTAGAAGAGACAGTAGAGACATAGACATCATGGACATGATTTTACCAGGCACCCCACAGTGCTGCCCCCTCACAATATCCAGCCCAGTGTCAAATGTGGCTCAAGTTTCTGGGATCCATCATTTCCCAGGACCTGAAATGGGAGCCCAACATCAACACCATCCTCAAAAAGGCTCAGCAGATGATGTACTTTATACAACAACTGTGGAAGCATCCCACACACACTCTCTTTAACTTTCTTTCCCTCTGGCAGGCACTATAGATCCCTGTGTACAAAAACAACCAGACACAAGAACAGCTTCTCTCCAACACATTACATACTTATCATTCCAATATCTTGCACACTACATTTGCACTATTACTTTGCACTTTACATCCCACTCCATGTGTCTGCTTTGTCTTGAATATTATGTCTGTTTGTATCTTATGTAGTTGAATGTATAGAGAGTTAACATCTACTGAAGTCAAATTCATTGTGTATGTAAGTATATTTAACCAATAAAACTGATTCTGGTGATGTAACAATCAAGGACACTGCACAAGTGACAGATAAGCTTATGTAAGACACCATCCGCATCTTCAAGTTAAAAAGTGCTTCAGAGTTGGAAAAAGAACTGAAAAACTGTTTTTTTTATATATATAAAAGCATCTTTACTTTGCTTAAACTTCTTAAAAGTCTTTTTTAAAAAAAAAAAACTACTTGAGTAAAAGTAATTACAAAGAGGCCAATACCTATTATGATACTTATTATATTCAGTGGGCACAAAGCCAAAAGCTTTGGTAATTTTGGTCACACATATACTCATATGCCCCCAACAATTTTTTAAAACACGCATAGTTGCTTCTTGGTTGATAAAGATGGCTGATAGGCTTTCAAAGAGGCCTACAACCTATTATAAACAGAAGTTATTATAGGCTATTCAATAGCCTAATGAAAAATGGTAAAACATTGGGTCATACTCAAGGCTACATTAATTTATTTTTATTAGTTGCAGCGTTCATCAGGGTCTCTTATCTGACTTGTTTTCTCTACCTGTCCTGAAATCCTGTCTTTCCTCTACTGACTCCATGGGATAGGCCTCCATTGTTCTCATTTTGTTCCACAACAGTCCTAAATAAAATAAATCAATAAGTTGGTATTGTTCACCTGCATGTTTGTCGTCACAATCATGTCCATAGGGCAAACTGGCATAGCCAGTGGCATATAATTTACAAAGCAACAAGGAATTTCTTTAAACTCAGCATGTAGGCTAATTTAACCAACTGAAGGTAGGTGCGTTAAAATCTTAGGAATCTTATCTAAACGTAGTTATGTTCACTGCTCTGTAGTCACAGAAGTTTAGAAGGCCAGACGAGGGGGCAATGCACACAGAACCCTCATGCTGCTGCAGGCAGGACCCTTTGACAATTGACAAAAAAGAGAGAGGGTTACCTAAAGCTGCCCAGCAACAAAACAGATGGGTAGGTCTGTAAGAAAAGAGCGAGAGAACAATGTTTTCCCTGTCATTCTGTTTCAATATGCCCATCTGCTCCCGCTGTCTCATCTGAAACATTCATGCAAGGCCCATTTCAATCCAGAACGATGCATCAGACAAACCGAGAACGATGACTGCTACAGGATTTTCTTGCGTGTTATCTCATACAAATCGCTCATCCTAATAAACATAGTCTTACTTACTGTTTTTATGAGAATCAAAAATGCCGTGTAAGTTCAATGTGGAACATGTCCTTTTTCACTAAAATAGGTGGTTGGCAACCCATTTGATCACAAGGAGCTGGCTGAGATATGGTCAAGGATCTCCTTCGCTTTCTGATTCAATCAATTCAATGTCTCTGCTTGACCATCCTTAACCGCCTCCATGACCTCTATCTCTTGCTGCTCGGCAACAGCCATCATCCAACGATAGGCTACATTAAGATAGTGGGCATTCCATGCGTGTGCCCGCACAATTTCCTTTCAGTTCAGGCCGATTGCTTCTTCCCTGCATTTCAGTTTTTACTCAGTGACAGGGGTTTTCCAATGTGGTAGTAAAATATCAACTTAAGTAAAAATGAAATGACCTATTTCAAAAACTACTCAATTACAGTAATGTGAGTAAATGTAATTCGTTACTTTCCACCTCTGCTCCTTGGCATTGTATTAATGTATTAATAAACACCATGCCTCCTCACAAAAAAGGATGTTCCAACACACATGATGAACATACATAGATGTTTCAGGAACACACATCATTCCTTGCTCGGAAATCAGTCGAGTCGAACGTGGTCATGTGCACCACACACCAAGGACACTTCAGGCACAGATGTATTTTTCTCTGTAGACATGAAGGGAACTCCCCTAGCACAGCTGCCTCCGCAGCCGAGAGCCAGGTGGGTCAGGCAGGCTCCAACTGACGTGCTGAACAAAAAAATTTGAAGGCCGTACTTTGTACTGTCTGCTGCCACTGATGTCACAGACAAACGAGCCATATGTCACCTTGGACTAGGGTTCAAGACCCAGGTCGTAGCACTTCCCTATGGTAGACTGGGACCTCACACAGGTGAGAGGAAAGATCAGGGCTCTGCCTGTCTTAGGGCAACCTCTGATGGCCTGGCTCCTGAGAGGCAGTGTTTAGAGAAATTTGGTCTTTCTGCAGGTGTCATTGCGACCATTCAAGGGTCCAGGGTGGCCTCCACCATGTCTTCATATGCAACATAATGGCATCTTTTCTCAGAATAGTGTGTCGCACATGGCTTTGATCCAATGACGGGTCCTATTACTTTTATCCTGTCATTTCTGCAGTCTGTATTAGAATCAGGCTGGGCTGTGTTTACTGCTGCTGCTATTTTGACTATTTAAAGGCATCTCTGTTAGTGACTTATGTGCAGCCGCCTTTTGGTCATCGCTGTCCCCTTTTATAAAATCTATCTTTCTTAGGGATATAACAGCTGCTCCTCTGTCTGTGGCTGTCTTGAATGTTGCCTTGGATGACAAAGCCAAGACCAGCTGCAGGTCGGCTTTAAAAGATTGCTAGGATACTAGTTCTCTGGAAACCTCAAACAACAGGGCTATTGGTTGAAATACTCTGAAATATCCCTTTACTATAATGTGTTCATGTGTTACAAAAAGTGTGGAAATACACTGTCCATGTAATAACCCCAAACTTGTAGTTGTAGTTAGTAGTAAACAAAGTTATAGCTACTAAAGACAATGTCTCAGCAACCTGTTCCCAGATGATTTCCAAGAGTTTAAGCACAAGTTAAATTGAACTAGGCTAGTTAACTTTCACACTCTCACGTTTCATCTGAATAACAGTTTTAATTGGAGTTTTTCTTTGCTCAATTCAACTGAAAATGCATGTCCGTAGTTTAAAGAAGGGATATACTATGCATTGCAATGTTATGCAATATGATATGATAAGATGCAATAAGGCACGGTATAGTACAGTACGATATGATGCGATATAATGCAATACAATGCAATATGATACAATATGATACAATATGATTTGATGCAGTATGATATGATGCAACTTTATTGTCAGTCAGGGCTGAAATTCTTATTGCATCCTTGGGTGGCTCTTTAATAGAAACATACAGTATGCATACAATGTATACCAAGAAATAACATTAAGCTACACAAAAAAGAAATATAAGCAATAATTACATGCAAAGTTCATCCCTACCAAAATAACTAGACATGTTGTTAAAATATTTACTTAGTCAATATTGTGCTCTATTTAAGAAATCTGATCATATTTCATACATAATAGCAGTTTCTTATGTCAGATGGGTGATGCACCAATACAGACCAAGACAAAGCCTTCTTGTAACCACGCCCATCTTTCCTGTGTATTTCTCCACCATACATTCATGCCAGGTAGGCTACAGCACCTGATAACTTGAAATGCATGTAGGCTACCCATTACTATAAAAATTGTATTGCATTGTAAAAACAGACTTGCAACTCAAATTATTCACAAAACTATTTAAAGTAACTGTTCTTTTCAGCCTTACGTTTTTTTTTCTCGGTCATTGCTGAGGACAAAAAAGGAATGACACAGAAAAAGCACTGTTAGCAGCACAAATGGCACAAAAGTTTATTTCATTTACACTCAGCACCGAGCACATAGCCTACATGAACAAATCAATTGACCATGGAAAGAAGTGATGGTCAACTGGCAGCCTGAAAATGCTTGGCAACAACTAATAATAAACCAAACTCTCATGTAGCAGAGTACATGAGCCCTACTGCCTCATGTGACTTAACTTTCAGGAGTGAAACTCCTTCCTCTTCAAAGTGCAAGTAGGCCTATAGCTTGAACCATTTAAGTTAAGCAAAAATAGAATCTGTTATTTCTCCAGATCGTATTTTGCACATATGCCTAATAAGTGTCTCATTATTTTGGAAAGAATAGGTTATAGGCCAAGGCATAATATCCACAAAATCCAAATATTCGAGCATCATATACTGCAAAAGTGTGTATCATAGAGAAGATGATCCTTGTTATAACTGACATGAACATGCAATGTGCAAAAAATTAAATTGCTATCCTGTAGATAAGCTCTGCTGTGATGTTCAGAGCTAACATTTTCTATAAAAATGTATTTGAGTACAACTTAAACAGGTATTTAAAGAAGTGTGTTTTTCCACGATTTTGCGTTTAAACGTGATTTAATACATCATTTTATAAGACCAATCGCGATTAAATTTTTTTTCGTTTGACAGCTCTGATTGAAACATGATAAGGAGTCCGACAGTGTCGAACAGCACCTCCGTCCACCCCCCCCCCCCCAACAGGTTTAGAATGCAAGCGCTAATAGTGTTGCCCATGCATTAGTATTTATACACCATTAACAATGTAGATACACACTTCAACCCCATGCCAGCTAAGCAGTTGTGATAGGTTCTTGGCTTTTTGGTGATTATTAGTGCAAGGAACTGTGTGGTCACACCAAAAATGATTAAAGCTGTGTGTATGGACAAGAGCGATGTGATGAAAAAGTGAAAAGTGATGAGTGACAAACCTTGAGTGACTAGAGCGACTTACAGAAGTTAAAAACTGCTCAATTTTTTTGCAAATTAGCTATGACACGTTTCGGCTGTAAATGTAATGTCAGTGGGCACGTCATGAGAGATGAGAGCAGATATTTAACAGCTATTTTGTATAAGTGACAAAAGCGATTTTACAGCTTTGGTAGCTCTTGGTGTGAACGCACAGTAAGAACAAAATTTATATCAGGGGTTTTCAAAGGCTAAAAAGAGCTACGCTAAATTGTACAGCGACCAAGGTCTTAACATTCCCGTTGTTTTCCTGCCTCTACTCATATTTTGAAAGATGCATATATAGGCAATTGTTGCTGATTTAAAAAAAAAAAGTGACTGTAGGAGCACTGTAGGTAAATAGTCACAGGCTTTCCTGGTGTACTGCTGAATTGAATGGGGCATAAGAACATGAAAGTGAGTTCCTGTGCTCAATTCGGTTAGTGTTAGTGTTAGTCAGTCTGTATCACCTACAGCACTCGGTGACCTGGAACAAAAGGGCTATGGATTGATTCACACTGGATTTCACCTTAACTCTTATTTTTTAGAAATCTACTCGCTTTGATTTTATTATTTAATAAACATATTATTCAGTATATATATTGGACAGCTCATTGTCTATTGTGGAGTAGGGTACTTTGCTGTCCATACAGCACATGACGATGGCAGGTTTTGTTTTTTTCCATCACATGACAGTTAGAAGTTGTAAGACAAGGTGAGAAGCAATAGTGCTGAACAACAAAAAAAAATCTAATCCTTCTCCAGTAAAAAGCTAGGCCGGCTGTCCACTGATAGATTGAAACGTGCACTTTGTATGGTAATGGTCAATAGCCTCCGTCCGCTTTAATGAGCCTATTTGGCGTGGGGAGACCTCTGGAAGTAGGCTCTAGCCAACATTTCAAAACTTTTGTCTGTGTAACGTTTTATCTGTAACCGTATTGCACACTGGTTAGTAGCAAAATTCTTGACAACCTGTCAAGGAGCGGTTTTCCAGTGGGTGTGGGCTCACAGCAAAGCCCCAGACTTACCTTTCAACCGTGTCAATCTCTGCGGGCGAGATCCGGGTTGCCGACAACCGCATCTTCTGTTTGCCGTTGGTGATTTTTGCGGTAAGTTACTTTCTCTTAGTTAACCAACTGATCATTGATAACACATGAGGTTAACAAAACGTGAGTAGTTCAAAAAGTAGACATACATAACCTAAATATTGTTCAAAGGGGGTCGTAATATTATGCTAATCTTCAAAATGAGATTATTTTTGCATTAACCGAACACTGGGCGCTCTCCTTTTTAATTTTTTGTGCAGGGCTATGATTTGGAGAAATTAGGCTATTTCGAGTAAACGTGATGGATAGCACGTTTCTGAACATTCTGATGAGGCAATCCTACAGGTGGCAGAGAGATATCTATTAGGGATATTTTAGCAACTACTATTTGCCATAGTTAGTGACTGAAGAAATGAACCTATACATTCTCCAGAACGGATAGAGACTAAGAAGCTTGACAAAAAGTTGACAGAAGCAGTTAGGCGCGGCACAACCGGATCTCTTCTGCGATCTAACATTTATAGCGGAGCAATTTACAACGTCGCTGTTGACGACGTATACTATTCTTTCTTTTACTGTGGCTTAACAGAAATGCATTATATTAGTTTAATATCAGTGATCCATTTCTTGCTGTAAATATGTTCACAGCAACAGAAAAGATTTTTTTCTCTCCATGGATGGCTCAGCATTGTTCGGTAAACATGCTTCCTTATGCGGATGCTGTTAATCTGTGTGAAAAACGAAACAAAATGTTTTTTGGCCTTAGTCTTTTTAAAATCTAAATGACGTGAAGCTGTGGTTAAAGCAGTAGCCTAGCTTTAGTATTCCTATAATGTTTAAACTATAACAATAAAGACAAGTTATTGAACCAGTTGTTGACTTGCAATAACTACACTGAATCTTCTTGGTGAGGTTATATGTTTTTTTTTTCAGCCATTATGTGACATCAACTTGGATAACCCCAATGGAGCCTGTCCAGGTCACAGTAGATTGCAAACAGAATGGAACATGGCCAGAACTCTCTGAAACAGACTGCTCTGCTCGAACCAATGCTTCGGTGTCTCTCCAACACCAGTTACACATTGGATTTCTGGGTTTGCTCTTGGGCAGTGTGTCTCTGCTGACTGTGGTCATGAACATCTTGGTTCTCTATGCTGTGAGGAAGGAGCGGATGCTGCACACCGTGGGCAACCTCTACATTGTCAGCCTTGCTGTAGCAGATCTTATAGTTGGCACCACTGTCATGCCCCTAAACCTGGCCTACCTGCTGGTGGATGAGTGGAAGCTGGGTCGAGCTGTGTGCCAGTTTTGGCTGGTCATGGACTATGTGGCGAGCACAGCATCCATCTTCAGTTTATTTATCCTGTGCCTAGACCGGTACCGGTCAGTGCAGCATCCACTTCGTTATCTCAAGTATCGAACAAGAGGCAGAGCGATCCTCATGATCTCTGGGGCATGGCTGCTTTCAATGATGTGGGTCGTGCCTATTCTTGGGTGGAGATCATTTGCTCATGTTGATCGAAAACCTGAGACTGAGAAAAAGTGTGACACAGATTTCCGTTTTGTCACATGGTTCAAGGTTCTGACGGCCATTTTTAATTTCTATGTCCCCTCTGTGTTGATGCTGTGGTTCTACTCCAAAATATTCATTGCAGTGCGAGAACATTATCGGCAGTGGGAGAGTATTTTCAGTCCAGTGGATTCTTCCAAGAACAGTGGAGTTGGGCACAAAGGAGTTCAGGAAGTCTCTCACAGGGGCAGCCTTGATCTGACCACACATATTCCTACCGAGGGCTTATTAGACCAGTACAGCCTAGAGCAGCCATTTGAAAGCAGGGACACAATTGAGGTGGGCGTCAAAGAATGTCAGACTGTGAGGAAGTCTCTCATCACAAAAAGTTCATTTTTCCATGTCTCTGTTAAAAGAAAGACAAAAAGTGCAGAACACATTCAGAACAGTTTTTGCTCAATTGAAGGTGAAGATTTAGGGAATGAAAGCCCCTCCAGGGTGTCAGTCCTGCCCATGAATTTTCTGCAGTCAGCTGAAGATGGTGATGACCCAAAAATGATAGTGTCAGTTAACAATTGCAATGTTATGATAGCAAACTCTGTGGTGGGCCACAAACTGGACACATCAAAAACGGTCGCTATTAAACATACCTGGCAGAAGTTTCGCGATCACTCCAGACAATGTGTCCAGAATTTACACATTCACAAGGAACGAAAAGCTGCACAACAACTAGGTGTCATCATCACTGGATTCATGGTTTGTTGGATCCCCTACTTCATAACCTTCATGGTCATGGCTTTTTGCACGACTTGTGTCCATGATGATCTACACATGTTCACTATTTGGCTTGGATATATCAACTCCACACTAAATCCTTTCATATATCCCCTGTGTAATGAGAATTTCAAAAGGGTATTTAAAACAATATTTCATATTACCCCATAATTGTTTGTGTTGCATTGTTGGACGTATGTCATCACATGCAGAAGAAAGAGAAGCTAAATCAGTGTGGTTTGTACACGGTGTAAAATATTATTAATGTCAGTGAAGGAAAATTTTGTCTTTCATCAAAGCATGCACAGAAAACAAATACTGAACCTGGGAATGCAACATAAGACCATTGCTGTATTAACTGCTGTCAAGTGAAGCGGTTAACCGAATCCTCCGAAACACAGCTTGAATGCTGAATTTCAGCCCATTTAGTATTCACCATTTGCTCATGTATAATCTGTATCAGATGGAAGATATCTATTTTGAGATAGTTGTCCTTATACTTGAAGTGTACTTTAATGCTGATAAAGATGACACCTGATGAAACTCAGTAAAGACATATATTATATGCATCAGAGGTCTGTTGTGCACAGTTGTGAAGACTGGATTGGGTGTGGTTTCCAGTTGCCAGCAAGCACATATATCACTCAGTAGACTGCCTCCTTTGCTGTTTCATTTTCTACATACATGAAACTCCTATTTGCAAATTCAATTTGATGACTCCAGCATTATGCACCATGTTCTGGTTAGATTGCTGATCCAAGGACAAGGGAATGTATACCTGTAATCAATGCACTTTGAACTGAGATGATGGTGGAAATCATTTGGGGTGAATGAAACAGGCAGTGGTTGATATAAAATCTTCAGCTGACAATTGGTTAATTTAAATGCATATTAATCAGCAAACATATTCGCTGAACACTAAAATGTATTATTGATGAAGAAAAGAATGCTGCATAGACAAATGGGGTGGTGGATATAAAACCTGGCCAGTATGCTAGTAGCCTGGAAATTGTGGGTTTGAATGCCACTGTTGTGCCCCTGAGCAAGGCACTTAACCAGTTGCTCTAGGGGAGACTGGCCTTGATATAACTGATAGTTGACAAATGTAAGTCACTTTGGCACAGGGGTCATTCCATGCCACTTACTTAGAGCCTCCCAGTTCATGTCATGGATTTGTTGAAAAAATTCACATTAATACTTCTGTCTACTAAATGTAACCATGCCAAATCTCAGAGCTTAAGTCCAAATATTTTTTTTTTAAATAAAGGTTATTAAATATACCTAGGGTAGGCAAATTAACCTATATACATCTCTTTATATTCAGACTCACATAATTTCACAGAGTAAGGGTTTTGAATATGGCAATTTATGGACTAAAGTAAATTATTATGCTCAAACATCAAATATTAATATTTCAGAATTCTTTATACTAAATATTTAAGTGAGTTTTCAATATTTTGCAGTTAAACTTTTACCTTAGCTCTTCAAGTACTGAAAGTACAAAATGTTTGCAGTCAATGACAAGTAGACTACAGTGGCTCAAACATTGCCTCCAAACTGAAAAGCATTTTTAAGCTAAGCTAATTTGGGGCCACTGTAGTTCAAAAAGGATTGCTTGCAGGGCTTGTTTTATTTTGTTTGTTTGTTTTGTATATAGGCCTTGGCTAGGTAGATTTCAGAATTTTATAAAAAAAAAAACAATGTGAAGAGCAGCTCTGAGATTTGGCATGGCAACATTTAATAGATGGTACTGTATTGAAATAATTGACATCAACTGGTAAAGGTTCTGGTTGGCATGGAGTGATCCACAGTGCAGTCCTGGGCTGGAACCCACGACCTGATGTCAACATCGGCTTGGCAATCTGCTTATTAGGAGATACAATTATTATTTTACAGAATGTAATAAGTCAAGTTGTATTTTGGGTTTCAAGAAATAGTGTCATCAATACAAGCCTTATTACATTCACTTGATTCTAGTATGAGAGAACGTTTGCACAGGAATTTGAATTTCATCTGGCCAAAAGTCATTAAAGCTCTTCAGTTATGTCTGTAAATCCCAGACACCATCACATCAGTCTATCTGATATAGGTTCGCTCAGAGCCATGTAAAGAGTCTCTGGATGGCCTTAAGCATTTGCCATATAACAACAAATTATTTTTCTAATTTTTTTAAACAGGCAACAATATAAAACCCATTCCCCTTTTCTGTTTAATTGTGAGTTAACTGTTTTGTTGGAAATGCATTGTGTTTGATAACACATAACCAATAAATCCTATTTGGCAGATCTTATTTTGTGCACAACACCCTGGTCACAATCCAGAATTTCTTCCTCAAAAGAAAAAAAATCGGTGTAAAAGATGTAAACCTAACATTATCCATTCATTACCAACCCCAAAACTCTGATTCCTTAACTATAGGCCTCCCTGACACCATTATAACTGTATTTCATGAAGTAACCATGTAATCCTACTCTAGTCCTTGTTACCTTGTTTCCTGTAGTCTTGCAATTCTAGGAATGACACTAAGCAGCCTAGCACAACACCGTGTGTTCATTCAGCTTGATGTACGCCCAATGGGCTGCGTCAATTTGGCAACGTCGTAGGACGAAGAAATACCAGAACTCCTTGTTATGGAGCTGTGACTTGCTGCTTTGTCATGAGCTGAACTCACTTTCAGAGCTGGGGGATTTTGGGACTAGACTGTAACATTGCATACGTAATGTAGTTGTAACTGGTCATTTAGAGCTACTGAGCCAAACTGTGCGATTATTTCTAGGCGAAACTACTTTCGTTGTCACCAAGCTAACTTAGACAATGAAAAGAAACGGGGCTTATCGATATCTGTCGGTATTTTCTTGCCTTGCAATTTGTGTTTTCTTGATAGTGTTTTGGTTTTTTGTCTTTTATTCTATGGTGTTGGCACCATAATGTAGCAGTCTTGGAGCCAGCACATGTAAAGACAAATGCTTTTAGCCCATATACATAATCCATTTATTGGAACTGTACCTTATTAGCAGTGGTGTTAATATCGTCACGTTGGTGTCAATACTGAATCAGATGCCAGATCATTCCACTTGAATACTAAACACATGTACAATAGCTTTTGGAGTGGGTGAAAGGAATGAATGAACATGCTAACTAGTTAGCATTACTCGCTGTAAATAACACAACTTGATAAATTAGTGTGACTTGACTTGGTTCACTCTATTCATCACTTCTTACCAACCAAAGCCAAGGAACATGTACGATAAAGGCAACGAAACAAAACAAAACTAGTTAATTTCGTTACAGATGGCTACTAGTTAGCTAGCTAAACTGCTAATTTCTGGATGCATTGACATTGACGTCATTGCCTCCACTGGATCACGTGCGCTGAACACGGAAGTCGAGGTTTTGGTGAGTGAGACTTGGATTTATAATGTTTTTGCAAGGCTAAATGTCTGAGTTATCGTAATTTTAAATCTCTGCACCATGAAGCAACTGTCGATTTCTTGTGTTGGTCAACTGCAAAGCACCGATATGATTGAGACGGTGTTATTTCCTCCGGTAGCATTTTATTTTAGGATTATTATCTGACCAAATCGATTCATTAGGCAGCCTTGCCACATGCAAACGAGTGTCACATGAAGAGGAACAACAGCTCCCTAGTGATGTTAGGCTCACTCATTAGATGTATGGACAGTAGCCTACAACTAAATAAACATTCGTGTGCGACTTTCATGTGCAG
This sequence comes from Tenualosa thibaudeaui, assembly GCA_027481765.1. NCBI lineage: Eukaryota > Metazoa > Chordata > Actinopteri > Clupeiformes > Clupeidae > Tenualosa > Tenualosa thibaudeaui. The sequence goes on from JAIFZK010000003.1 coordinate 303,198, forward strand.
TATAACATTACCTCGATGTCTAATCACTTAGTGTGCTAAATTCGATGAATTATAGCCTATGGTACACTAGATTTAATTTATTATATTTAATGAGTGAAGAAAGTTGATATTCCAATGCAGTGTCATTATACTGTACACTTGCTAAACTGAACATTGCACTTAAGAATCCATAAAAAATAGATTATTCATCTATTCATTTCCGTTTAGTCTTCTGCCCACTGTGTCACTTATAATATAGGACAAAATTCTTGCTTAAAGTCATTGCATTCAAACAATTGCCATTTGGTAAGATGTTTCGTGACAGTTTAAAAAACCTCTCCTTCATTGTTTTTATAGCATCTTACTGCACAGTGAGATAGACTCTGGCTCCAGAATGGCTGATGGCTCCACTTGTAAGGCCCCGGGTACTCTAAAGCTGCAGTTTGCCCCATTCTGCAGCGCTTTGGAGGCTGGATTCTGGCACCAGTTAACACAGAAGAAACTTAATGATTATCGCCTTGATGAAAGTCCTAAAAGCATCAAAGGATACTACTACAATGGCAAGTAAACAGTTATGTGAACTAATGGCTTAGAATAGTTATGAGTTGTGAGAACTCATGCTTTAGAATGTTAAAATACTGTTTATAAAGCATGTTGCAGTTTCTTCTGCTTTGCTGAACTATATTGTGCCTCCTCTGTCAGTAAGCCTTGTTTGTCAAGTGCACACTAAGGTACATTGGTAACACGCCCTTAAATTGTTTGACTTTCTCTTTACAAAGGCCTCAGTAAAAATGTCTGTCCTGTCTTGTCCAGGCTATTTACGTCATTGATGACAAATGTTTTTTCTGCTTGCTCATAAATATATCAGTAAACTATAAATATAAAAGTAAAACACTGCTGTCTAGAAAGTGGACAGAATTTACACAGACATGGAATTATGAGATTAATTCACCAAGATACAGAGGATGGATTAATGTTTTTTTGTGTGTGTGTGTCTTGTAATGGACAGGTGATCCAGTTGGCCTTCCAACACGCCTTACTCTGGAGTTCAGTGCGTTTGAAGTGTAAGTGTAAGAATAGTCTTAGTATGAATTTCAGTGTAATGCTCTAAGTTAAATATTTTATTTAGATTGTTTTTTTATTCTCTTTTGAGATTAAAAAAAGGCTATATACTTAATAATTTTTCAGTTTTTAAAATAGGATTTATTCTGTCTGAGTGGATGCTAGAGGGTTGGTCACATGATGATTTTTGAATTGGTATGCTACCCTAAAGTTAGAAAATATATGATAGCATTGCATTGGTGATAACCCATGCCCATATATTGCCCATTTAATGCCTAAAATCCTATAGAGGAATATATTACTGGCGAATAAAGTAAAAAAAAATGTAGCAAATGTAGCAAATTGTAGCTATCCCCATTAAACCTCCCCACCTGAGTATTTACATTAAAACAAAACGTCTCTGTATTGGAAGCTTTCTGAAATACTTTGTCCGTACATGTCGATGAGTCGTTATGTACTGACATATCCAATAATTTTCATACATGTTAGGCCACAGACTAGAAGGGCTGTCAGTGTACCTCTCCCAATGAAATCAGAACCTGAATCTGAATTAATCTGAATGAATTCAATGTGGGTGTAGATTGAAAAGTAATGCAAATACTTTAGAGGACTATGCCTTGGTATGGAGGAAGGTGAGACTTAATGTACATGTTAAATCACATGTAAAAGGTGTAGGCTTTTAATTCTATATATCAGTTAGGTTGCTTAACTTGTTTTCCCTGAATAATACAGAGTGTATTAACGGTCCACTTGAATTACCTATACAGTTCAGGATATTATTATATCCAGTTTTTAGGTTTCTGGCTAATTGCTGCATTACTGCATATTATGGGTCATTTACATATTTATACATAATATTACAGAAAACATCTAATAGAACAAGATTTTGTCTAAATGTAAATAATCAGTTGTAATTAAGATTTATTAAGAGTAATTAAGATTTATCCCCGATTCACCATTTATCTAGCCCTTTTCATAGGCAAACAGGCTGATAAGAGACAAAAAGTTGTCTTGAATGCAATGCTATCATTTATTTTATTTTCTAACTCTAGGATGGGACACCTTGCCAAATTTGGGGGTCTGGCTGAAGGAGAGAGCCTGCATGTTTTTAAAATCTAGAATAAGCTTGTATATAAAGGCCTACACAGTGTCAACATTTGTTTTTTAAACATGGCAAAATAAACATAAGCATCTAGTTTATCCTTGCATCCAGAGCACATGTAATCAAACATGAGATACAGTAGATAAGCATTTTAAATAGCTTTTTAAACCATTCACTCACACCTATTCAAAACAACATACTAAAAACTGTTGGTAGAGGTTTAGCACTCCCATTACTTTTAGTTACCTGATAGTTTTGCTTTAGTCTGATAGATTTACTGAAACAGTCCATTTGCAATAGGTCTCTGCTTTTTGTTTTTGTGTTTTTTTGTGTTTAGTGATGGGCCTACTCCAGCACGCTGTTGTCCAGCCACAGGCATGCTCTACAACACTAACACATTAGAAGCTTTCAGAGCCGTTGACAAGAAAGCACTCCTGGACAAGGAGGCGAGTGAGGTAAAGACAGGAGCATTGCGTTAACGTTCTGTCTGTCTTATTTGTGATTCAGTGTCTGTTTTGATTAAAATTATGTTAACTTTATTGTAGAACAATTTCCATGTTTATAATTTGGCTATCTGAAGTTATCACACCTTTTGGATGTCGTGATCTATTATTTCCTAAAATCTATTTAAATAACAATTTAGCTAAATAATTACACTTGCATGCAATTATGTAAGCAAATATTAGACGTTATGTAAGCAAATATTAGACGTTTGCGTATCAGATCGTATCAGATCATCGGAGAAATTTTGAATGGGGGTGAATGGACAGAAAATAATAATTTTTTGGTCCCAGTCAATATAAACCTTGAATTATCCATATGATGTTTGTGAATTTTGAACATAATTTTTCATGTTAAAAACGTTGCAGTTCGTCTCATGACTGTTGAATCAGAGCATTGTTAAAGTTTGTAACTCCAATGACTACAGCCTGTCAGTCGCATACGTGACATCACTAATGATGATGCTACTCTTACCATGATTCACAAGCATATCAGAAACAGGTCTTGTAGCAACAAAAGACCAAGAATCCACTGAGCTGAATAGAGTCACTGTATAAAACTGTAAGTTAAACCTTCCATTTAACCACTGCAGAACGACCTATCAGGCAGCAAGCTGAACCGTTAGTTAGCATGGCAGCTAACCTTAGCATTGCTCAAATTGAGTAGGCACAAAGGTAGCAAATGTTTTTTTTTTTTTCTTACCACTACAACATGGTGACACTTTGATCTGCACTGTTTAGTGTTTGACAGGGTATCCCATTCATCACAACTCCTTCATTTGAGGACACCAGAGGGCTGAAAGCTGTAGCACTGTTAATGGCTACGTGTATTGAGTTTATATTCTCTCCCCAGATATGGGAAGCAATCCAATCCAATGCTGCTTTACAGAATCCCTCAATCCTCAACAAATTCATTCTGTTGACATTTGCAGTAAGTACAGGAGAGTTGTGTTTGTGTTATTACTGGCATATTTGTTGTATTGTTAGGCTATTTAATGTGTTATTTCTATTTTTTCAGGATTTGAAGAAGTATCACTTCTATTATTGGTTCTGCTTCCCAGTGCTTTGTTTCTCTGAAGGCATCTCAATCATTCAAGAGCCTGTCTCTCTAAGTGAGAAGTTCTCCCCAAAGCAGGTTTATACGAGCTCTTTTTAATAGATCTGAAAGGATATACCCGAAAGAGAGAAAATGAGAAATCTCCAGAACTAATGAGAAATGTGTAATATTCTGCTGTCTACAAAAGGCTAGAAATCCTATAGCTTGCATCTGTCAGCATGAAGCTGTATTTCTCAAACACACTCTGGCTGTGTTTCTTCATAGATATCTGCACTTGAAGGAGCCTATGACAGTCTCTGTGCTACAAGCAACATTACAGCTGTTCCTTACTTCCTTATCCAATACAAAGAGCAGGATGTGAGGGTGGCTCCACTACATGAGTGGGAGGCTTTCTTTTCAGATCTCAAGAAGGTACAGAGCAAGACAACACGGTGCCGGTGACTTTTCTTTAATCTTTTGAAGTGTCATTTCAGCAGGGGCAATAAAATCACTCAGTCTGACACTTTCTTGTGACAAGCGCAAGTCAGTGAAAGGCACTCAGTCAGACACTGTCTTGTAACGAGTGCAAGTCAGTGACTCATGTTGTGTGTGCGTTTTATTAGGTGACTGTTGGAGTCTACGACCCCTGCTCACTCCCCCAGCATCCAGGCTGGCCGCTCCGAAATCTGCTCATTCTCATTGCAAACAAATGGTAGATATTTTTCAGACTTGTGCCATTACAACAGTAGCTGATATCCAGACAGTACAGTCCAGTAGGTCCAGTAATATCACTTTTTCCCAACATATTATAGCTTAGGAGGTGAAAAAGATGTGCATAATGAAATTGAATGAGGGGTATTGTGTCTCAGAGGCTGCTGACTGTATTACATCCTGTATTTGGGGATAGCTGACAGGTCTACTCAGCCAGATATTAGAAAACAACAACGATACTTTGTATACAATACTTTGAAAAGTTGCATGACATAAACCTGGCTGTCTATTTATGTTTGGCTGTAATGAAAATGCTAAATAGACCTTACTAGTCTTGCCTGGACAGGTGAAAGAGCTGTAGGTGAAGTCTGTCTTTGTTATACAGCTACTGAGTTAACATAATCACCAGACATTCCACTGCATTTTTCCAGTCAAAGCTTCTTGGTTCTGTACCAGCCTAAGGCCAAATGAAAAATCAATCATCATTTGACAACAAGAGGAGAGGTAGCTCTTCAAAAGATCATGCTAAAAATGACTGACTGACTGACATGACTGTATGTCTGATGAGAAGCAGTGAGAGGTGCACTTGTGTTTCTAGATAGAGTGACTGGAGAATACAAGGTGTAAGTATTGGTATATAGAGAGCTGTCCTGCTCTAAATATATAGATAGATGGTTGGTTAAAAAGTACTTATTAAAACTGCTGTAAAGTCTAAAAATAAAGGTATTAAATACATACTGTGTGTGTGTGTATGTATGTTTGTGTGTGTTTTAGGGGTGCCCAGCTGGATGTGGTAGAGATATTGTGCTTCAGGGATAGGACGCTCCAAGGCACACGCTCAGTGCAACACAGCATCATCTTTCAGGTCAAGCTTCCAGATCTTTCTGCCAGCACAGGTAATTTCCCCCAGCAGGGTCTATCCAGCACTCTGGGTCAAATAAAAAGAACTCTTTCCTTTTATCTCATGGTGAGCAGGGGATGAAAGCTATTTAAATGTTAATATGGGAGCCAGCGCTTCTCATGAGTGCTTCTCATTGGAGTAAGCTTTTTGTTTCAGGTCTGATTAACCCCTCAGGGCCTGAACCTTTTCTATGTCCTTCTGTCAGTTTAAATAAAAAGAGAAAAATCAATTATATCCTAGCTGTAGGCGACTGTTGTGCATTTGAAATATTTGTTAGCTTACTGTAAGCTTTAATGCTATTCTTATGCAGTTCAAAGAACTTCTTGTTTTTATCCCATCTCCTCTTTTAGTTTCTAACAACACATACAAACAACAGAGACAATTTCTAAACTTCCTCTTGCTCTTGTCTGCTTATCTGGTATTTATCCTAAGAGTTAGTAGGAGATCACTTGTGTGTTTAGAGCTTCTGGAATCAGCTAAACAACTGGTCTCCCCTTCTTAGATAGTGTAAATACATTATCAACATGAAATATCTAACCTTGATCGCAGTGAGACGTATTTCAATACACAGACCAACCAACATTGAACCAACATTTTTGTCCAATCAGTATTTTAATGTTTCTCACTTTAATGTACAGTGTCGGTATAACAGTGTATCTACCTAATCAGGTACAGTGGTACAACCTGTGTAATGATATGTAATATAATGTACTGTGTATGTGTGTTATGTACCGATGTACTGTGTTTTTGTTAACCAAGTGCTTTTTGTAATGCTTTGCCAAAGTGCTAAGTTCTTCTAGCGAGGCAAGGCGAGTAACAGTAGAACATGATCTTCTATATTGTTACATGGGTTGTACCACTACCTATCTAATTTTGTTCCATGAATCCATGAACAAATAGTCTTTTGCTTTCCATCCCATCCCATTTTCCATGTAGACTGTCCTAAAAGTGTTGGCTGGGAGAAGAACCAGAAAGGTGCAATGGGACCTAGAAGTGTCAATCTAAGTGAATGTATGGACCCTAAAAGGTACTGCCATAGGCACCTCTGTTGATCTTGTGAAAATCTGAATCCAAATTGAATCCTAAGGCAACTGGCCTTTCTTCCATTGGGTTGAGAGGAAGGACTCATACGTAATAAAGACAATGATCACTGATTAGTCTGCTGACTTGTACATATTTCTACATTCTCTGGTGAAATGCAAGTGATAGTAGTCTATTTAGTTTCGTTGTTTTTACATGCTTTTGTGTGTGTGTGTGTGTGTGCGTGGTGTCTTTAAGACTGGCTGAGTCCTCTGTGGATCTAAATCTGAAATTGATGCGCTGGAGACTGGTGCCGACCCTGGATCTGGACAAGGTCATCTCCACCAAGTGTCTCCTGCTGGGAGCTGGTACACTGGGCTGCAATGTGGCCCGAACGCTCATGGTGAGAGTCCAGACTGATGTGCAGCATCCCAGCCTCTCACTGTGAGGTGTTACACTTTCTCTAACTGACTGCTGTGACCTAATATACTCAGGCTCAGGATATAGGCTACACTAACCAGAAGCCACAGGGGTTACTTACAGGTGCCTTTCCTGATCCCAGTGATCCACTGTGTCCTACCCTCTTCAGCTGACTGGGCTGGAACTTCATAGCGAGAACAGATCAGTGTCATGTCAAGTCTGTGTGTGTTTCATAGACAGTGAAGGACGTTCATTCCATTTAGCTTTGGTGACTGAGTTCTGTCTTTCTGATAATTGTGCTCCCAGGGCTGGGGTGTCAGACACATCACTTTTGTGGACAATGCCAAGATCTCCTACTCCAACCCAGTGCGGCAGCCCCTCTATGAGTTTGAGGACTGTCTCGCTGGAGGGAAATCAAAGGCCCTTGCTGCAGTGGAGAGACTGAGAAAGATCTTCCCTGGAGTGGTGAGCCTTTTAGTTTTCATTTGCTAAAAGAGTTTGTGTGCTGACTTGCAACTTGCCTGTTTAGTGCTTTTTTAAGCTGGTTGAAGACCCTTCTAATCATACCAAAAATGGGGGATAAAGATAATGTTTGCATGTCTTTCAGTTCCATATATCTGGTGTTTTAAATTTAACTGGAATTTATGTAATATGCTTGAACGATATGAAGCAGTGTGCTCCATAAAAACACTCAAGGGGATATTTATGTGTCCAGTAGAGTGTTACCAAGGAGATGAGTTTCTTAGGGACACTTCCACTTCTACTGTAGGCTTATTGAGTTCCCCCTGCTCTTCACTAAGTGGAACGTCTCTTCCATGAGGAGTTAATGCTGTATTACTTTGGCAAGACTTCATTGCTAGTAAGGTGGCTCTAGACCTAGTGCCTGCTGCCCTTTGTGGGAAAATAATGGCCTAACTGCTCAGTGTTGCAAGTCATTGTTGGACTTGCAGGAACAGTAGGACTGTGCACATAACAATGCAAAAATAATATTTTTATGCTTTCCTAATCACACAGTATGTTTAAATTTACATGTGTAAACATGTTTTATGAAGGAGAAAGTGCACACCGTATGCTTGTCTTGGGGAGGTTGCTCACCACCTCCTGTTCTTGTGGGGTTAGTGATTAGTCATTTAAAAAACGATCCCAGGGATAGCACAGATTTGAAGCCAGTCAACAAGGTACGTTGTTCAGTCTGCAAAGAGGATTTGGATTTAGTTGCCTAAAGACCTATCCATCTAACACCATACTCTCCTCTCTTGTCTCTCCTCTTCTCGCTTTTTCCTCCGTTTCAACCTTCCTTCCATCTGCTCACTGGGTTCGTCTTGCTTTGACAGCTGTCTGTTGAGCTAGTTAGCGTGAAGTTAGCACCTTGGCCCTGCCAGTTTCAGGCCTCATTAGTTATTCAGTAATGGTGTAGCCTGTATTGATTGTTGAGGCTCCTCCAGGCCTAATGAGCTCAAGGCTGTGGGTTTACCTCTCCTGCTTAACTGCATGATGGGCCAGTTAAGGAGCGCTGCCATTTCACACACAAACACACACACACAGGGAGAGAGGAGAAAGACCACAGGGGGTTACTTGCTGTCACTTTTCCTGACTGGTGCTCAGCACCCATCCTACACAGACTCACTAATGATCACTCTAATGGAAACAACCAACTGTTAGTGTGTGTGTCTTCCACACAGCTCTCATGCCAAAGGAGTACTTCTCTCTTTCATACACACACCAGATTCTCATGAAAACACAACCTCATTCCTCAGGATATACAGAGCCATACCAGATGTTCCATACTAGACCCATACCAGCCCCGCACCATGGATGTTTGGGGGTATGCCATGCAGGTGGATTGGGCTCAGCTTCATAGACTCCCATGTCAGTCGTGCTGTGAATAGTAACAAACAAGTCCATCACAGCAGGCCCAGTTAGGATTAGGGATGGGAAGTGATTGGATTCATCAGTGTTGATGCCATTGTGGACTATTGGCTTATCAGTGACAACAGGCCCCATCATTTAGCCTCTGCTGCTGCAGTGGTCATAATGGCTCATTAGAACTGTGTTGTCTATTTCAGTTTAGTTTTCAGAAAGATCCATTGACCAAGGTCTGAAAAACATGCTGGCATTGATGAGAGGAATTGATTTTGTCAGAGGCGTACAAATTCCAGTGTATTGAAGCATTTTATTCTCAGTCCTGCTTGATTCCAGATTCTCGATTCCTACCCCACTTATTATGAAATATTCTGCCTCCTTCCCTGCTAAATGACATCTGGCGTGGCCTTGATACCTCTGCTTTTCATTTATTCTTTTTGGCTTCCTGTACAGTACATTTCCATATTTCACTCTGAATTACTTTGACCATCCTCTGCATGCAACAGTGTAAAGCAAGGAATGACTGGATTTGAGAGCATGCTCAAACATGCTTCTGCATACTGGTTGTCCCCTCTGTTTGTGTGTGTGTGATGGGAATGTATGCTTGTGTTTGTGTGTGTCTGTGTGTGTGCATGTGCGGTGCAGAATGCAGAGGGCTTCAACATGAGCATCCCCATGCCTGGCCATCCAGTCAACTTCTCGGAGGTGACGCTGGGGCAGGCGCAGCGGGACGTGGAGCAGCTGGAGGCCCTCATCTCTTCCCATGACGTGGTCTTCCTCCTAATGGACACCCGCGAGAGCCGCTGGCTGCCCACTGTGCTTGCCGCCAGCCAGCGCAAGGTGAGCCCTTCACACAAACACTTCAAATAGCTGTGTGTGTGTGTGTGTGTGTGTGTGTTTAATGTGTGTCACTGACACATTCTCATTATGTCTAATACATAAGAAATGTTTTGAGTCCTCTAGTTGTCCAAAACCAGCAGAAGTCATTAATAATGTTTAGGGGTCTGCTAATGGTCTGTTGTCACAGGACAGAATGCAATAGCCTTTACTGCTGATTGCAACTTTAATGTTTCAATCATACTGCTGCTGTGTGCTGATTGTCTGATAGTTGCTGATAGTTGCTGTCATGTCATGTCATGCCTGCTCTCTGTGCTCCTTAATGAGATTAATGATTAATGAGATTTCTCACATTTTGGTCTTTGCTCTATTTCTGGAACGTTTATAATAATTCAGAATCTGACCTTTTTCCTCATGATCACTAGATTAGGACTGATTTAACAGACCAAGACCAAGTCTTTGCCTATTATTTGGGTCATTCTAAAGGCTTTGGGGTATGTATTGATGGAACAAAGGTATAGCCTAAAATTGGTCAGACATGGTTGTTTTAAAAGATCTGAGCACCAGAGTCTCTACAGTGTTGTTGTGTCTGTGGCTATATTTTGTATGACTTTTATATTCAAAAGTGGATCTGGGTCTCTTCAAAACCTTGACTTAAACTCCTTACAGGATTGTAAACTTTGTCAACATGTAATTCAGTTTGGCTGCAAGGCCCACAAATACTGAGAGTTCTGTTCCAAGGAAGCTGAGTGGGATGCAATGAAGACCAGGGCAGGTCATGACCTCTGTGGCGTGTCAGAGCGTCTCTTATGTGTTTATTCACTCCGTGAGGCCCACATAAACAATTCACGATCCAAGTGCCAAACATACGTCAGAGGAAGCCAGGTGTTAGATGATTCTCCACACTCTAGCAGACACTCAGAGCCTGGGGGGAGAGTGCTCAGAGTGCTTCTGGGCGTTTGGATGGAAGGTGGAATAGAAAAGAAATGGACTAAGAACAAGAGTTTGTTTGCCCCTTTTGACTCAGGAAAACATGCATCTCCAAGAAAATGTTAGTAATGGCCCCATCCATTTGGCTGGCAGCACCATAGTCTGGTACAAATTGATCTCCTCTTATCAAAAATTAAATTTTCTATTATTGTGAGTGTGTGTGTGTGTGTGTGTGTTTGTCCGTGTCTGTGTATGTGTCTATGTGTGCACACAGTCTGTACCCGCAGGGAAGAGACATTTGTTTATCACATCTTCAATCAATTTGTTCTCAAACAGCACGCTATTAAATGAGATGAGAAGACACTTGAAAAATTGGACAAGAAATGTTGGGAACACTGCACAGTGAGAAGGGCAGTGCTTTCTGCTCTTCACAGATCAGGCCAAATAGGTGCATAGGATATGTTGATTGGATATACTTTAATAGTGAAAGGATATGTTGTTTGAATACCCTTGAGAATTTGCAGTGTGTGGAACTACATGCTCTTACTGGCAGAGATGCTGTGTGAGGTTCTCTTTTTGTCTGCATCATGCAGACATGCTCATTATTTTTTGATGACACCCAGCAGGGATATAGGATTCATTAAAAAACAGCTTTTGACCTTTTCATCTGATGCTGCAGTGATTTCACTGGGCATGTTTACCAAATGCTACCAAATGCATTCCAAATGCTAGCAGTGTCTCTCTTCAGGAGAGGGTTGTGGTCAGGGCTTACCAGCCTTGTCTTCCCACTGACTAGGTCAAATGAAAGCACCTTTCTTGTGGATAAAAATCACCTTTTCATCCTCAGGGCAACTTCATGTCATTGTCTGTAGTATTGATGTGAATGACAGCTTGTTTTTTTTTTGTCTTCAGCTCGTGGTGAACGCTGCCCTGGGGTTTGACACCTTTGTTGTGATGCGGCACGGTCTGAAACGGCCTCGTGGCGAGTCAGCCGAGTCCAGCCCCTCGTCCACCTCCAGCACCTCAGCCTCGACGGCCTCTTCTGTGCCCGGGGTGCCATCTCTCCCTGGAGCCTCTCTCTTCTCCAATATCCCCGGCCACCGCCTTGGATGCTACTTCTGCAACGATGTGGTCGCCCCAGGCGATGTGAGTCGTTCTTCAGGTCTGGGTCAGAGCTAGCATTCCTGCTCTGGAGCTCTGGAAAGCCCTCGGCTGGAATATTTCTCCACCTGTCAGTCCAGCTGTCTGTGATGTGTGACTAAGAAGAGTTAAAGCACACAATCAATGTAGTATTGAGAAAAGCACAAGCAGTTGAATTAGTTTAATCATGTTATGGTTCTCAGTTGCTAAATTAAACCCCAATGTTCAGGAGTTGGTGCACATGGCATTTTGCATTAGACCTAAATCAATAATCTATTGAAACTCTAATAAGAAACTCAGCTGGTGCGAAGTAAGCTTTCTCCTATGTGTTTGCATTTGCAGTCTACCAGGGACAGGACGTTAGACCAGCAGTGCACTGTAAGCAGACCAGGCCTGGCCATGATCGCTGGAGCTCTGGCTGTGGAGCTGATGGTGTCCATCCTCCAGCATCCAGAGGGGTATGCATTCATTCACTGACCCTCCAAATATAGGCCTCTCAAAAGCAACACTTAACCCGGCCTACCTTATTTGAGCATCAGAGATGGGGCGAAATAACCAAAATTGAACACATGTTGCCAAAAAAGAACAACACATACTCTGTTGGAGGAGCCATGACGGTTAGTGACAAATAACAGGGTTTCCCACACCGTGAGTGGATATGTGAATATGAATATGAATTTATGGCCAAAATAAATAAAATAAGATATTATGCACTAGATCTGAAATACATTTAGTTTAGATCTTGATATTGTTTTTTTGCTGGGAAGGGACATCGCATTTTAAAATTTGATTCATGAAGACTTGGGAAGGCATTGGGAGGGCATGCCTGCAAGTATGTCTGATTTTATTCTCTGTAATATAATGCAGATAAACGTTTAGTTAGGGCCGCAAACCTTGCACTGTCTCCCGTGTCCTGTCCACTGGGGTGAGTACAGTCCTGGCTCAGGTTGATGGGCTGTGGCTGAGCTGCTGCTGGTCTCGGGCTCTGAGCACAGGGCTGGCAGACGCTCCGCCTGCCTGCCGACAGGTTGCGTGAGCTGGAGTGGAAGATGTGACGCAAGCAGCACCCATCTCATCAACAGCGCCATCAGAGCACCACACTGCTGACACGCCGCCCCACGAATACTAATTAGCTCTCACCAGTTCACACAGGCATTTAAGCTCTGCACCTTCTTAGAACTTCCACACCAGAAAGGATCTTGTTATTAGTCTGGACCAACTAACTATACCCGGGCTATACCCATCATCACTTTCTTTTTTGTTAACGTGAGACTTTCATCTATATTTAGTGTTTAAGATGCAGGGGTGTTTGCAATTGTGTCTTTGTGTGTATGTGTATTTGTGTGTGTGTGGGTGTGTGTGTGTTTTGTATTCAGAGAGCTTTTGTAAATGGGACATCCTATTGGCAGAGCTGGAGCGGGTCCCTGACTGAGCGTCTCTTTGGATGCATTAGCAGGTCTCTCTGCATGGGCCAGATAAAAGGCTCAGCAGAGAGAGAGAGAGAAGGGAGGCTGAAAGAGCAGAGCTGCTGCAAATGCAGAAGAGTCGCTTTGCAACAGCGCATTCCATAGATCGCCCATCTTTTCAAAGGACACTTGCCATGCCCTCCCATCCCCACTCGAGGAATGTGGCACTTTAGAAGCAGCATTAGCAGACAGGGCCATAGGATATTGGCCTAGCCTCACATATTCATGAGTGCTCCATACACATGCACTGTGGTCAGTGTCAAATAGTAAATAGTTTGGTGTAGAATCAACCGCAACTCACTCTCATTGGTTGGGAGGCCAAAGGTAAAGAAAGACACGATTGACACGGTTGGGTTGCAGTGTTGTTTGGGACGGAGAGGCAGTGTAAACACATTATAGGAATCTCTGAACATTTCTGACCTTTCCAGGCTTGTGTTTGTGCTGATGACTCACAGCTCTCTGGAGTTCATTTGAAGTCTGAGCTCTTAGGAACGAAAAAACTACTTGACTCACCCGTGCTAAGAGCTAAGAGTGAGGCATTAGGCATAGGGGCATGAACAGATGTGACAGGTGCTGTTTGTGTTGTTTACGAGGATTAGAAAATGATAGGCAACCAGAGTAAATAGTCTGTCCTTGGTGGTCCCATCCAATTTGTTGTGTTGTGCAGTTAGTCAAGATTTGAATAGTGGATGTCCACCTGAACTAGGGGAAGGGAGGTGAGCCACTGAGTTAGAAAGTGAGCGACCTTTGATGACGGATGTTTATTTCTGCCACAGAAAGATGCTGTTTCCATGTCCAATTTGGTTGATTCTTTTTTCTACTCCTACCCATAAAAAAGACGACTGCAGCCATTAGTCGCTCATCTCTGGCTTGTTGAGTGGCTGAGGAAAGAGCACAATCCTCTCAGAGGCAGGGATCATAAGGGCGATGTAGAATTTATGAGAGTGCTTAAAGTCATCAAGGAGCCAGTAATTGTGTGAGCGTGGAGGGCTGGCAGACCCAGCACCATGCCTCAGCTCCCGGTGGCTCTGATTTGTGTGGAGCGTGGGTGTGAGAGGGGAATTCAGGTAAAGGAGGACTGAATGGGCAGAGAGGGAGTGAGAGAGGGGCCAGTGCTCGTCACTAGCCATCCTAATGGTCCTGCAGTCAGCTGGACGAGCCATCCCAACAGCCTGTTGGTCATCTAGCCTAGCCATCCCAACAACCCTTCAAGCAGCTAACCTAGCCCAGCCATCCCAACTGCCCTTCAATCAGCTAACCTAGCCATCCAAATAGCTCTTTGGTTATCTAGCCTAGCCATCCCAACAACCCTTCAGTCAGCTAGCCTAGCCAGCCCATCGTACATCTAGCCTAGCCATCCTAACAGCTCTTTGGTTATCTAGCCTAGCCATCCTAACAGCTCTTTGGTTATCTAGCCTAGCCATCCCAATAGCTCTTTGGTTATCTAGCCAAGCCATACTAATAGCTCTTTGGTTATCTAGCCAAGCCATACTAATAGCTCTTTGGTTATCTAGCCTAGCCATCCCAATAGCTCTTTGGTTATCTACCCTAGCCACCCCAATAGCTCTTTGGTTATCTAGCCTTGCAATCCTAACAGCCCTTCAATCAGCCAGCCTAGCTGTCCACCCACTGCATAAAGGAAAGATTGTGTCATCATCACTAGTAGCTGCTGGCCCTGTTTTTGATGCATGAAAGCATCTTCTGTCCTCTCCCTCCACTTCCACTTGCGTTCTCCATTAGCACTCACATGTCCCTCTGGAGCAGGGCAGGATGATGGCCTTGCATTCGGATCCAGCTCAGTGGTAAAGCTCTGAGCCCTGTGTTGAAGTGGGATGGGTGGGTGAGTCAGAACTCTGATCCCTACAGTCTCTGTGTGAAGTCCTGTGGCAGCTGAAAGGTGAGTGGCTGGCATGTGGTCTGTCTGCAGAAGTTCCATTCTGTCCACCGCAGTATACTGACATCTCCCACTTCTGTCTTTAGAACACTTGCTTCTTCTGTCACACTCTTTGTCCATCCTTCCTCGTTTTTTCTCAGTGTGAGAGACTGACACTCTCTTTCTTTCTCTGTTTCTGTGACTTTTGCAGGGGCTATGCAGTGGCCAGCAGCAGTGATGACCGCATGAATGAGCCTCCCACGTCCTTGGGTTTGGTCCCCCATCAGGTCAGTCACCTCACATGTCTCCCTGACCCGTCAGCACACCACATCTCCTCTCACTCTCTCACTCCCCTCACTGCTAGAGGCTGAGAGGGCCGTGCAGTTTCACACTCACCTGCTGTCAGTGTGCTGCCAGGAGGACACATACAGCCCACTGGTCCTCCAGCAGATGCACCAGATAGCCAGAGCCAGGCAGGCTTAGGCAGCGTCTGCTAAAGTCAGTGTTCATATTTTTCCCCAGAGAAAAACATGAGGAAGTGGTAGATGCCACGGCCAGTGACAAAAGCACTTGGTTCACACTGCATTTCATAACTGCTCTACCACACCACACACTTTCCAGACACGTACACACACACACACACACACACACACACACAAACACACAAACACACAAACACACCATAATTTCAGCCAATTAGCAGCTGAAGCTGCAATCATGGCGATTGTGACTTGAAATGGCTGCATATCCGGAAGCCTTGGAGAATTTAGAGCATTCTGTCCCTTTCATTCACTTCTGCTCTCGCCCCCTCCTCCCCTCCTCCCCTCCTCTCTCCTCTCTCTCTCTCTCTCTCTTTCGATCTGGGTCTTTGTTTGGCTTAATAGCCTCCTCGCACAGATTTCTGAGGGAAAGGAGCGCACGCCTGCCTGCCGCGCTTAAAGAGCCGGAACGGATCAGCATCAGGATGAGGATGCGTGTGTGTGTCTGTGTGTTTGTGTGTGTGTTTGTGTCTGCATGTGTGTGTCTGTTTGTGTGTCTGGGCATTTGTGTGTCTGTTTGTAGATGTGTAAGTCAGAGCTTTCTTGTGTGCATGTGTGTGTGTGAGAGAGAGAGGGATGAAAATAGCCTCTCTGAAGGAGCTCTTGCGGAGGCACAATCTCTGTCACCTCCTTGCCCTTGGACAACCACACACTTTTACTCTAATCCACCAATTTTGATCACATTTATGCCTCCTGCCTTTTTGCACAATTGTACACACACCTCCCTCTTACACACACACACACACACATGCAGACACAAACACACACACAAACACACAGACACACACCAGTGAAAGTCCTCTTAACCTTCATGCTGTCTCTGCACTGCACACCTGTCTGTGGGTACAGAGTGATGCGAGGTGTAGAAAGCAGGCAGGCATTTAGCTCTTTCCAGAAGAGCAGGGTAGACTTGGGGAAACTCTGGATAATCCATCATCAGTGGGCTTCCTGGGAAAGCTCCCTGCTGTGGACCTGCTTTTCCTACTCTGTTTGGCTGGGCTTTATCTAAGGAGACGAGGGAACGCTTTTTTCCTCTCCGTGTTGTGCTCCTCTTGAGCCACTACAAAGGGTGCTGGTATTGGAGGTGGAGGGTGGTTGTAATGGTAGTGATGGAGAGAGGGACACAATCAACACCCTAGTTCTCCTCAGCTTCACCCAGACTTGAGCTGCAGCCACTCACTCACCTCCTTTGTTGAGAGCGGATCTGCATATCCTCTCTTCCTGCTGTCGTTGATGGAGCAGGAAAGGATGTGTGCATGGCGTGGCTTAATCAGCACACATAAACAAATGCACTCCAGTGTGAGTTCTCTAAGTGCCAGCGGAAGTGGCTGTTTAAATAGGGCTTGTTGGCTGGAGGTGGGTTTGACTACTGATCCCTCCATGCAGGAGTGAAAATCCGAGGCTTTGTGATGATGCTCTCTGAGCTCTTGTGCTGAGAGGAGATCCTCATCTGAAGATCTGCTATGTGAATTCAGCTACTTGAGCATGTTTTGTGTGTTTTTCAGTGATTTTTTCCCATGTTCTGTTTATCCAATGGTATCGGGGCAATTCTATGCAAAGTGGACTTTTTAACATCTGTAAGGTCAATAAAATGCCAGATGTTTTTATGATATAAATGATTATGTGAAATTTGAGGATTTGCTGTGTTCAGCTGTAAAGGTTACTTGAAAAATTGTACAAAATAGTTCTGCCACGGTTTTGTTGTTTGCGTCTATGTACTATTGTCTGAGGAGCACCATGGCAGCCATAAGATGGTGTCAGCTCAGCTGCATGCTTGACTGCCAGTTCCAGAAGACATAGCACCAGGAGTGACCTTCCCTGCCTGTGTCCGTGGTGCTGGGGGGGGGACGCAGAGGATGGGACCCAGCGGGAGGGCTTTAGAGCAGCACTGAGCATGTCGCAGCGGCTGCTGTAGCGGGGCCTTCCAGCAGTCTGCCACCACGCTGCCAGCCCAATAACGCTGTGCGCTGCCTGGGCTTAATTGTAGCACGTGAGCCTCCACACTTAACCTGATTAATTTGAGGCGAGCATTAGTCAACGCAACGCTGTGCTACGCCACTGTCTGTCACCTACGTATGAGGGGCCCATTCAGGCTGGAGATGGGCAAATATGATGGGGGCTGGCTGAGCCTGCGTCATTTAGGCACAGATTAGCATCGCATTCCGCCGAGCTGTCTCTTCTAGCGCCTGTTTTTGTGCTGCCATCTTAGCTCAGTGTATGTGTGTTTGTGTTTGACAAGATGGCTCAGTGGTAGGAGATGATTGTGCCTTCATGTCTGTGGATGGGAGTGAGGTGATATTTATCTGTGAATCCACACTGTCCCCTGGTGTTCGTGAAGGGGAACTGCACAGGAGCCTCTAAAATCTCTTTCCTTCTGCCTTAAATTGCAGCTTTCCCTTCGCTCTTGGACTTAGGGCGGCATGCTCAGGGAGTCATGGGGCTGGACTGACAGGGAACCAAGTGATCTCTCTACCTCAGTGTTAATGTTGCTATTCATGTTATGTGCATTTGGTAATTATGGGGTAATTTTAAGGTATAGATGTGACAGAACATGACTAAGTGTAGTATTATTGAAATAATTTGTACATTTTTCTCTCATGTAATCCTCAAATTTCATATAATCATTCCCATCATGCAAACATCATGGCATTTTATTTGGTGTGGATGTGACCAAAGGCTACTTACCATGGAATCGCCCGATATATAGATAATATAATCTGACTTACTGCAATTTTCACAGAATTGTGCTGAAGTCGACACACACATTCTGAAAGATGAGGCCCTTTTACCATATCAGTCCAGTTGGGTATTTATCAGATAGACCCATACCTGGACTATTTTGGAAGGATCAATAATCATGCTATATTGGCTTGAGGTGCTCTTGAAAAGGCATGAGAGAGTTAAATTATACTAATGGCAGGACTGTAGAAGGGCAAAGGGGGTTATTGTGCCTCTATGAAAGCTCTATATGGAGTATATTTCCAGTAACCACACACACACACTCACACATGCATGCACACATTCACAACCTCAGGCTCATACATAACACAAATGTGTGTGCTTCTACAGACAAAAGCACTACACAACTGATCATTAATAACTTACCAAGAAATATACTTCATTTTGTTTATTGTGAATTTTGTGATTGTTTTTCATCATAACCATGTAATGCACATTGTAGACATCTAAGAAGTTGTGACTAAATAGGATGCTCTCAGCACACACACATAGACATATACTAGCAAATATGCTTACACACGTACACACACACACAAGCACACATGCTGTATATGCTGTCGCTTATCTGTTTTTGACGCTGTGCTATTAATTAGCCATTTAATGAAGCTGACAGGGCCTCGAGAAACCACTCCGCTGCACTGCTCCTCCCAGGCCACAGCACGGCAGCCTAATGGAACATGCTGATGGGCAGATTATACTTGCAAGACACGCGATGTACTTGACACATTTGGGATTGTAGTGTTTTTTATGTACAGTGTATCTGCTGATGTAAATAATGTGCAGGACAGCCAAAAAAATATGTTAATGTATGTCACAGACACCAGGGGGTGCTGTTGTCAACCTTTTGTTTTCCATGTGCTAAATCTGTCACCTTATGTACTTTTCTCTCTGTGTTCTTTTTCTACTACAGATCCGAGGATTTCTGTCCCGATTTGACAACGTCCTTCCTGCAAGTTTGGCCTTTGACAAGTGTACCGCCTGCTCCTCAATAGTGAGTCCTGCCCCCTGCAGAACATGCTCCAGTCAGCCTTTGGATGATTGCTCCAGAAACACAGGGCTGGAAATAGCCAATTTCATAACACCCTGTGCAGCCATAGCCCATTAACAGACTGATTGCTTACACATGGCACACACACTCCCTGGCTATCTTGTCATCCTTGTAGTCAGTCCACCATGTGGCCTCTGTGTCGCACCCATGCTAAACGTGTTTTACTTCGGAGTTCTCCGAAGACAGAAAACTCCCCATGGAATCCCATGGATTTTTTGGTGGAGTGACTGAATGAAGGCAGAGATGAGTGCCTGGCGTTAGGGGGGAAATTAGAGAGCGTCTCGGGCTAAAGAGGAGGCCATATGGTCCCAATCAAGCTACAGTTGGTCGTTGATGTCACTGTCGTATGTGAACAATTAAGTGGCGGGCAGAAGTGTTTTTTCCCTGGTGACCTGGTGCTGTCGAAGGCCTTGACTTCTAAATCACAGAGGAAAGCCACTCAATCTCTTCAGCATGTGTGGATGTGGCTCTCTCTCTCTCTCTTCTCTCTCTCGCTCGCTCTCTCTCGCTCTCTCACTCACTTACTCACTCACTCTCTCTCTCACTCCATTTTTCTCCACCTCTGTCCCTCCCTCTCTCTCTTCCCCTCTCATTTTTCTCAAATGTCTAATTTGCCGTCATGCACTCTTTATCTCTCTCTCTCTCTCTCCCTCTCCCTCTCTCTCCCTCTTCTCAGCCACAAGGATAATAGCCTTCCCAGCAGGCCCTGTTGTGTTCATTGCGCTGTGTTTTGATTGGTTGTTGAGGGTTCGAGTGTGCGGGCCAGGTCAGAGGTATTAAAACTAGGAGTGACAGTTCAGTTGACCTCCATGACTCTGCCTGTTCCCTCCTTAGACTGGCCCTCCTTGTCCTTCTCTTTGGAGTATTCTCACACAAATAAAATAATCTGTCCCGCTCAGCCTCCCCACCTCCCTGCGCTGGAGTCACAGTCAAGACAAAAATACCACTGTCTCTGTTAGAAGTCAGTGTATTGTTCAGATGAGTCTATCATGTCTCTTGCTCTCTCACTCTCCCTTTCACACCGTTGCTTTTGCTTTTTTTTCCACCCTCTCTCTCTCTCTCTTCTGTATGAGGTGAATGGCTCCTTTGTAGTCCTGAAAGGGTCATAAAAGCCTTAGATGTGGCACTTTGATGTGTGAATAGTGAGTGGTGAGGTGAGTACACCTCTGACCCCTTGGGCTACTTCATGACCCCTGGCCTCTGCACCTAATGTACAGACACACAGACACAGACACATTTTCCTATGGTCACAGCTCTGTGCTGAAGGGACGAAGAGCTCATGCCTGTGGCCCCCGTCTCCCTCTGGTACAGGTTCCCCAGGCAGCCTTGGGTAAGACCGTAAATAACTTTCACCATTTAAAGAGAACTGTTTGAGCATTTGAAAGTCACTTTAGATCTATAGTCATATAAGAAATTGAGACTTGGAGGTAAAAAGATTAATATGGGATTTATATAAGGCATTAGCATTTTATTTAGCTACATTTTCATGAAGGCATTTATAGTACACAAGTCAGTTGGCTAGAAGTCAAGCTAATAGCTGGTGAAATGAGAGGCTTGTGTGTGAGACATAAACTCATTCCTTTTATTCTACCTTAAGCTTTGGCTAGGATTCAACAAACATATTAGCTGAAGTCAAATTCAGATTCATCAGATCCACCAAAGGATTGTGCACATCCCTTTCAAAGATGTCAGGTTGTGCTGGCCCCATTGTGGGAGTCCATTTTGCCGGCTGTGAGTTTCTGGCTGTCCTGTGTATGTGTCTCCCATCCTGGGAGCGTATATATATATCACCGCAACACGGCCCCACTCTCAGCTGTGTGTGACCAGGAAACCATGGAAACAAAACAATTCTCCTCTCAGCAGAGAGCCTGTAAATTTAAGCTTGTTTCTGCTTCTCTCTTTCTTTCTTTCTCTTTCTCTCTCTCTGTCTTTCCTACTCTCTCTCACCTCTCTGTGTCACCCCCCTCCCCCTCAACACACACACACTCCACCTTACTCCCACCCCCAAACGAAAAACGGCTGAAACAACATCTCTCAAAAATAAACAGGGCTGTGAATGTTGTTGCAGATCTCTCTCTGTGAATAAAAGCTAATGCTTTTCAGTGGGGCTGACCTGCGATCAGTGTGCTTGAAGGGGAGACGTAGTCCTGGCTATTCACTATCTGGAGCATTTGAAGTGCTGCCAGGGCTAGTGCCTAGTTTCCAGCTCGCCCACTGGCCTATTTGAAGCCTGGGGCAGCCCAGGGCCTGGCTGGTATGAACACACATGAGCCCAGGTCTCTGCTGCTCGGCTGGCCCTTGGTTCCTTGGTTAAAACGGCTAATGACTGCTCTCTAGAGAAGACAGCTTCAAAGGACCATTTTGAACGTTTTTTTTTTTTTTTTGTGGACTCAGAACCTCCTCCAGTTTTCCTGTCTCTATTTCTTGCTGTGTCTTTCACAAACCAGTTATGGAAGGGAAGTTATAAGAGGCTAGAGGCGGACCACATCTAACTCTGTGTGAGCCATACTGTATGCAAACCAGATGTGCTTCTCTGCTTCCCCCTTCTCTCTTTCTTTCTCTGCGCTCTCACATCCCCCATCCCCCTCTGTGTCACAGTTGCCATGGTTTAATAGGGCTGCATCAATCAAAAAGCTCTGGCTTCAGAAGGGGGGATCCACTTCTGGAAAACATAATGAAATCTTGTAAAAGTTGCATACCCGTTGCTATGTTACCAACCTGAGGGAGTCAGCGTGTCACAGGCCCACTGTATGCGCAGGCTCCTGCATAATATGAGGTATACACAAAAGGGTTGACCAAACAAGACACAAATATACAAAAACAGAAAAGTTCCAAACAACCCCCACCCCCTTTATCTCTCAACTGTCTGGGACGCTAAAAGCAGACGCCACTTAACTCAGTAGTGCATTCATCCTGTGTTGGGGAGTGGGGTGGAAAGGGGTTTTTATCTCCTGCACAGAGAATGGAGTGATAATGGACCCTGTAGGACTGAGGGAGAGGGAGGATGTCTGGGAAGTGTGGAAGGTGTGTGTGTGCGTGTGTGTGTGTGTGTGTGTGTGTGTGTGTGTGTTAGAGATGGGCCACACTGTGACTCCACCCGGACATGCAGTGGTGCCAGATGTCTGCAGCAGCTCTCCATGGCTTTTGTGCAGAGTGAAAATTGATCTGACCCCCTGGTCCCACCCCCTGTCCCCATCCCCACCACACATGCACAAAAGCTTTACCTTTCACCTGGGTACAGTGTGGCCTAAACTAATGCAGTTGATATCAGAGTACCTGAATGGCCATTACATGGAACAGCTCATTTCTATTTGTCACTGATCAAATTGTTATGAGTATGAGGACTTAATTCACAGCCATGGCTGCTTTTTAGACTTCATAGGCAGACAGACTTGTTCAACAGCGCAATGTCAGCATTTTCTCTGTATGTTGTCATGGGTATGATAAAATAGGGAGTACTTTATGCATATCAGATCTGGACAGCAGCGAGCTCAGAGGGATCCTCCACTGCCATTGTAATGAGATATGTTGTGTTATACAAGCGCATATGACTAGCCTTCTGACTCTCTTGGCTGCTGCTCTGTGCTGAACTGCAGGTCCTTGATCATTATGAGCGGGAGGGCTTCCAGTTCCTGTCCAAGGTCTTCAACTCCTCCCACTCCTTCCTGGAAGACCTGACGGGCCTGACGCTGTTGCACCAGGAAACACAGGCTGCTGAGGTGGGTGCTTCTCTTTCTCCTGTTTCTCCCTCCCTACTTCCTCTTCCTCTTCCTCTTCACAACCACCCAGCCCATCAGTTCATGTGGCAATGCTTCCCCTGGCCTCTGTGTGTCTGTCACAGTCACTGTGGACACACTTATTGATGAAGATTGCCTGGCTCCTCATAATGCTTAAAAAGTGCTCCATTCACTTCAGTGGGACGTCCCCTACGTTCCCAGGTGTGATATGTTAGGTTAACAGCTGCAGAGGTGCCCCCATTCAAGACCCCTCCACTGTGCATCTGGGTCCTGTGTCACTCTGTCAGGGATTATTCCATGATCATGACTGCCTCATAGGACACCATCCCTTACTTATGTCCACCTTCTATGTGCTTTGAATCAATCAATGTTAATGAATGTTGCGTGAAGACCCATAGAAACCCATAGAAACTTAAAGGAACTCAAAGGAACGGTAAGTGACACACACAAAATGTTCCAATGCTAAGTAATAGTCCAAAACCTTGTAATGAATAATTGTGTGATCAGTGTCGTGGTCTCATGATGGCAACTCTGTATGTCTGGTGCATTTATAAGCAAGTAAATAGATCCATTTGAGCCTAAGCTGATCAGCTTAGAAATCAGCTGCAGTGATAGAGTTCAGGATGTCGGAAATGAACAGGATTTTTTCTTCTGTGTGTGGGCAAGCTCTGTAGATGGGAGTGTTTGTTTAGAGATGAGTGAGTGATGACTCAGGCCTGTTAACACCAGGATCCAGAATCAGGGAAGGGGCCTCTCGGTTTGGAGCTGTTTTCCCTCTCTCTAAACATGGCCTCGTCAGTGCAAAGAAATAACAACACAGCTGAGATATTTCATCTGCCTGATTGGCCTGCCTCTGAGGTGTTGTGAGCATTGAGATTAATGGCCAGGAACTGTTCTCAAGATCACTTTTTCTCAAGATCACTGCCAGATGGATCACTAAAAAACCCTCCATAACATATCACAGTTGGACTTTGCATCTCAGAAGGAGGAAATTCATTTTCCTGGGATTTTGGGCTATTCAGTCTGAGAGTATCCTATGGAAGGCATTGAGGAAAGGCCCTGTGCTGTGCTATTACATAAGCCTGCTAGATCCCACACAGAGAGGCAAACTGATTATTTGAGGCAGGAGAGTTTATTTCAAAGAGGGAAGCCAAAGCTCTCTCAGAAGCGTGGAAAAATGAAGCGCCTGCAAGTCGTTCCAGCGTTGGCACATGTGACTCAGATGGGTCAACCCAAGAAAAGATGAAAGAGTGAAGTGCTCAGCTCTCTCAGAAAGAGGTATGAAGGACAAAAACGTCAGCAATTTGTGGAATGACACTTGTGTCCGTATCCCCGGCCTTATTCCTGCTTAACTGGAGACTGCCTTTGAATGCCCAGCTGTGCTCTCTCCCCATTTGTGCCTCCATATGTATGATTTAGACATTCTTGGCAGGAAGCTTCCACATTTGGTTTCTTTTGGAACATTTTGTGTGTGTGTTTTTTTAACAACAGCCAGAGCGTTGGTATATGGCCACAGCAGGACTCTCCTCTGACAAATAAGGCCCTGGAGAGGTTTCTGAGACTGTGGGAAAGTCCCACGTCAGTGCTGGTCTCGCTCCCTCAGTGGTGGAACAGTTTGGGGGAGCCTTCCAGATTTTCAGTGCCAGGCTCATTGTCCTCTGGTTGCTTTGAGAAACTGTACATTTCAATAACTACTAGGTACTTTTCTTTCCCTTTTCGGTGTGGGTGTCTTTTTTTCAACTCAACACACAATGGTCTGAACTGTTTCAACGATTCTTTGACTTAGTCCACAAGTAAATATACAGTCAGATTGTATTTCTCAGTGATTGTTCTCTTCACTGAACAAGAAATACACTCAGCAACCCAAACGTTATGGCATTAGGACCTTTTGTTTTCGTCAGAGTAAGTAATCTCGTGTCTCGCTTTTCAAGAATCAAGATTGAACATATTTATCTACATAACATATTTATTAATTAATTAATTTATTTATTTAATATAGTTATTTATTTGTCACATGTATGAATGTGGATACAACAAGCAGAGAAATAGAAACTGCAAGTAATTCTCCCACTGTGCAAGTAAGAATATGTAATAGTAAATAAATAGAATCATATTTAAATATAAATAAAATTAAAGAAATATTTACTTTTGTGGTTTATCCAGATTTCGTGTTTTAGTCAAAAAAGATGAGGGTTGTTTTGAGGACCTGTTTATACAGCAACCAGCTTGTGCAAACTTATTATCTCAGCTTTTATATATTGATATATTAATCATGTAGTAGCAGTCCCTTGGGCTCAGTACGTTCCTAAAAATCAGTTGAAAAAGGAGGCAAGCTAACAAATGTACACACATACAGTATACGTCCTAGTAGTGGAAAAGCTTTCTTAAAAGCTCAGTTCACAAGCCACTAAATATATGGTTCAGTGCACTTGGGAGTGTAAAACAGTATTATGAAAGTCACTCTTAATAGGACTTATATTAGTCAGTTTGGAAATTGAAAAGTTGGTTTTATGTTTTATGTTGGCCATTATTTATATCGAGGTTCTCTGGCTCCAAATGAATAGTTTGAGTCCTACTCCATCCTAATATGAGTGTAGTTTCACAGTCACTGCCAGGAGGAGAACATGGTGGACATGGAGACGAGAGGTGACGATAGACAGTGCTGACTGATGTTTGTAACTAGGCCTCAACTCTCTCTTTGTCTCCGTGTTGGAATGAAGGATGCCTTTGTGTCCTCTAACATCCCATGTGAGAGTTCAGTTTCCTCATAGTCTTCTCCCAAAGCAGGTAGCTCCATATCCACTAATCTCCATAAAACAGATTTCAAGTGATAGTCCCGAGTATTTTCAACCATAGTCCTGTTGTTCCAGCTCACTGAGTACTGTTGGGAGGACAAAAGAAGAGTTTCATACAACCTAGACCGAATAGTGAACCAACAGCTTATGCTAACTGAATAGTACTATAGTAATAGAAACTGAAAGTGAGCTTATGTTCAGTTGGTGTGGCTGCCAGTTCACTATTCACTCTGTGTTGTACCAATTTTTCTCCTCTACCTACAGCACTCAGTGAACTCTAACTGTTCTAACACATGGGTGTCAAGTCCAAGTCTACAGGTGTCTTGTTTTTCTAAAAAATTAATGTATTTTTGCCATTCCTGACAATTTGGGCTAAAGTTAATAATACTGTTTGTTTAAAGCATGGATTTTCCTCCATTAGCAACAAAAAATGAACACAATAATGATGATCTAGCTTGTTGCCTGTTAATGGCATAGTAATGTACACAAAGCAATTGTTGGCTAAAATAGCTTTAAAACAATATTTTTCTGTCATTGTTATGCTTTAAAGTAACCTTAAGTTTTGCTACGTTTTGATGGCAGCACTGTGAATGAAAATATCAGACCATTAGATGCATTCCATAACTTGCATTTGAGTCGCCACAGTGGGTGTGTGCTGGCCTTTATAGTTATCACTGTCCGTCCTGAAGTCCAGAGTACTTCTAGTTGTTCGAGGTCACCAAGTGAAAAAGAATGATTGTGGCAGCTAACACTAGCAACTCACTTTTGGTTTCATTTTTTCTTGGCCATATTTAGTTAGGGTTAGCTGCCAGCTCACTATTCGGTCTATGTTGTACCAAATTCTCGTTCTCATTCTTTTTCCAACCGACAGCACTCGTTGACCTCTACAACGGAGCTGTGGTTAGAAGTGCTCCGGACTTTAAATACCGTAAAGATTTCTATATTTGCCCTATGCCACTTTGTTATTGTAGTTTGTTGTCTTAGTTTGGAGAGGGAGTGTGGAGGGCAGCTGTGAAGGCTGGTGCCCTGGTGCCTCCTACCCCTCTGCCCTGCCTGAGGAAACACAGTACACACAGACTGGAAGGAAATGAGTGTCTGAACAGGATGCTGCGCCTACTTAGTTACTACACAGTACTCCTGGGAGCATACAAAGATGTGTCCACACAAACACACGCACACACACATACACAGATACTCAATGGCTCAAAGTACATGGAATTGTGTTCTTCTTTGGCAATAGCTGAAGAGTTAATGATGTTAATTGAGGTGAACCTGCTTGGCAGCTACAGGTTTTTGATTGACATGTGCCTCAGGTTAACTGTGTTGTCCAGACCTGTTAATAACACAATCACCCCAACATAGTGTGTGGTGTTTCACACTTTTCAAATGGCTTGTCATGCCACGTCAGGTGCTCACATCACACTGCGGGTGACTCAGATCTCCACACCTCCCCCAGTCTTCCTCCCCCTTTCCTGTACACAGCTGGTTTTATGGAGGGTTTTGTTGTTTCCTGTCTATTTGCCCCTGTGGTCACAGTTTTCCAACCCTGTTGAGAAAGACTGGAGATTAATTTCACCTCACCAGTTGTACGGTGGGGGCTGAAGCTATAGGGGTAGAGGGCCTTATTTGCTTGTCATTAATATTTACATTTCTACGTTGGGGGAGGTAAGTGTGTGTGTGTGTGTGCATACTCTGAATTTCCACACATGATCAACATGCTGCGTCCTTCTGGATTTGGGTTGGAAACCATATTTCAGCCCCCGCCCCGGAAGTACTGATCTCAGCCTACGTTTGTGTGTGTATGTGTGTGTGTGTGTGTGTGTGTGTATATGTGTGTGTGTGTGTGTGCGCGTGCGTGTGGTATGTGTAGGCCTCTTAATTTTCTCTGTGTCCAACTTCTATATCTGGTCTGCTCTTTTTCTCGTTTGGTCTTTGCCGTCTCTCCTTGGTGTGTGGCGTGTTTGTCAGGCAACCGTGGTGTTGAACTGAGCCAGGAACCAGGGGGAATGGTGACTCACACACACAGCCTAAGCCTCCAGCCTTCCTCTCCTTCCCTAAATTCTCTTGCTCTGCCACCTCCTCAGCTCCCTCTTGCCATAAATGCAGAGCGGGCTGAATTGTGTGGCGCCGCTTGCCATAGTGTCATTTGCCAGACACTTCCTTGCCTGACTCTGAATGCTAAACTCTCAGAACTCTCTGTTGGGTCTACTTGACTTATAGAGCCTCAATGAGCCACTTGCTATCAAGCGTGTGGCTTCTATATTGAAGCTTGCTTTAAAAGGGCTTATGGACTTGGCTTAATTCCCCTGGTTCCTCTTACTGTACTTTTTGTGATGGCCTATTTTGATGCTGTAGCCTGTGGTCACTTTTAGTTCCTGAGAGTTATTTCAGTCCCCCTCATTCAGTGTGACACTACTCTCTCCATTTTAGCTGGAGAGAACATTTAGTGTATCTTTCAGTTTCATGGTCTGTTCTAGTTTGGGCCGTTTCCCCTCGTCATGATGCACCACACGTGCAGGAAAAGGTTTTCCTTGGAGTGTAAATCTGAGCTAGTTGGTGTTTATTTCTGTCCATTGGGTTTTTGGGTGCCTCTTTCCATCCTTCTCACCCACAGCTGGAGACGGTCATCTTCCACAACCAGCAGCTTCTTATCTCTCTGTGTCCTTAGTGTAATGCAGCAGCCCAAGAGGGTTTGTTCTCTCGCCCAGGCCACCTCACTTCCCAGCACTTCCCCCCCCCCCGAACCCCTCCAAGCCCCATCAGCCGCGCGCCCACTGGTCCTGTAAGCACGGCTGTTATCACAGGCCAGATCCCAAGGCTCAACAGCTCGCAAAGACGCTTTAACACCCGAGGGACAAAAGCCTCTCTGTCCCCACTGTCCCACTGTCCCACTGTCCCCCTCTTTAATATCCCCCCAAAGTCTGCCGATCTAGCCAGCTTTGACAAAGGCTCCATTGTGTGCCACTGTTCAAAATGATACTTCTTCTCTTGTTCTGCATTATGCTGGACTCCACGAGGCCATGAAGTTCAGGAAGCTCACTACAGAGATCCATTCAGAGACACTGAGCAGAGCCTGTTGTATTTATAGACTAGGAGTGTTTGAAGCGCACAGTTTGACTGCTGCCGCACTGCTGTGTGTATGTGTGTGCATGCGTGTGTGAGTGTGTGTGTTTGTGTGTGTGTGTGTGATGATCCAGACCCCGTGTGAGTAGTCCTCTACCCACTTTCATCATGTGATCTGAGTGCTCAGTTACACACTAACTGCTGTGACTGTTGTTTTCCTGGAAATGGGAATTTTTGCATTCAATTGCGCATTCAATTTCTTAAATTGACTATATTGTGTATATATGAATGAGCTCATCTCATCTCTATTGTAATGTGCTGAATAGGTGCCGTCTCCAGATGATTGTTTTTGTGTACTGCCATGGTACCCACACAGAGGAGCAGATTTATCACCAGACTGAAGTGCACAGTGATTTACTCCACTATTTACTTGTCATCCAGCAGGAGCCACAACAAAGTGCAGACACCTCAGTCGACTGTTTTTTTCCTGTACAGGCGGGAGTGTGTGCCAGGCACCTGTGGTTTGATGGGACCTGTGTTTGTGGACTTTTTCACTTTTGATGTTCTTATGGAGCCAGAAGCAGGGCACCTCCCTAATGGAGCTGCCTCTCTCTAACTCAGTGGCTCAGAACAGCTTCCTGGGTTTGTGTTGGCTCTCTGAAGTTAGCAGAGACGAAAGGCTTTGGGCCCCCTGGTCTAAAGCTCTGTCCTTGTTTCAAAGTGCTGCACACAGAAGCCCAATAACTAATGAAGTCAAATGAGATCATTGAACTGCACTGGTCCGGGAGCTTGGGGGAGGTTGATAAGACGGGGGCAGCTATGCTGTCAGTGGTTTGGTTTCTTGCCAGTCTGGTGTACAGTTGCTAGCGGGGAGCGCCATAATCCCCTGTCAAAATTTTACTAGGGGCCAGGTTCCCGGCAGCGTAGTTGTAGCTTTAGCCATGCGGTTAATCATCACCTCCAAGCAGTTTCTGTGTTAGCGCTCATGGAAGCACAAAATTGCCCGAGTTGCTAAAGCGAGATATTGCTAATGCTACTTTTTGTCTAATCTGGCCAGGGGACTTTACAACGGCTGCTTAGTGCCTAATGATGAAATAGATCCAGTAGGATTTAGTGCTGTAGCAGGAAATGTGCTGCACACAAAATGATCAAATTATTTTCTTATGCACTAAAGTTTAAGGCATGTGTTTGCATGCGTGCGTGCGTGCTTATAATTATGTAGGTCATATGTGTAAAAACAGTGAGGAAATAGGTGAGAGAGGAAGCTGATGTGTAAAACACACACCTGCTATGACTGGGAATGCCTTGAGGAGAACTCTGGCACGTTCTGTTTCCTAGATTCCTAGATTCTGTTGGTTGGTCTGTTGTTCATACAAGAATGATGAATCCATTTTGAAATGAGCAAGCTAGCCCACTAACATTGTAAGCGCTACAAACCGGCTACCAGGGTAGACTTGAGCTTTTATTTTGATGTATAGACTCTGCCCTGTTTTACATTTTGTAGGTTTTACCTGTTAGCATTCTAGTTTGCTCATTTTTGCACCGAATGAAAGTACATGAAGCTCTCTGACAACAAGATCTAATTTGAAACATGCCAGAGTTTTCCTTTAAGTGCTATGTAAATGCAATGTGTTATTTTAGAGAGGTATGTTCACATTTAAGTAGTGGTCTTGTCATTGGATTGTGTTGCTGTACCTCTCATTCACGTAAAGAGGAGGTCCCTATATTGATTAAGATAAAATACATCATGCTACATACCGTGTTCCTAAAATAAACATGTCTTCATACTTGGATGAAATTTGATTGATGTGTGTTGACAATCAGTCCACCTCTGAAAATACTCTGGTTGTAATGTGGTGGATTGAGAAGGTATTTGAGTTTGAATATTTTGGGATCAGAATTATTTTTGTACCACAAAGATGCCAAATGCCATTCCAAACAGCTACTGGCTCATATTTGTATACATTGATGGCATCATATCAAAGCTAATTTTTTCCCAGTGGCTACAACTAGCTTCTGTAAGGATTACCAAACACATCCGAAAGTCTGGCTGGGGTATTGGAGCAGCTGGAGCATATAGCTTTCTCATATTTACACTCTTCTGTTATCACTGCAGAGGGTGTCAGACACACACACACACTAGCTTCTAGTGCCTTTTCACTCTAACCTCTGTCTCACCCCTCCAAGTGCCCTCCCACTTTGGCCTCCGAGCTGGCACAGGTCTGTGGGGTCAATCCCACGCTGAGTCTACAGTGGCAGCCCACAAATCACCTCACTTCCATCTCAGCAGCTCCACTCTGGCCCCTTTTTATTTTAAAAACTTGTCTTACAACACACGGATGCCAAAATAATACCACAGGCATGTCACAGAAACTCGATGCCCATGGAGGGATGGGTGGCAGGCCCGTGAGGCCTTGTTTGAGCTGTGGAGTGGGCCGCTATAGATGGTAGCGGAGCTCCGGCGCCACCCCAGATTTATGTCCCCCACCCCCCACCCCTGTAGCAAGACTATATGGATAGGCAGACAGATCTGGTTTCAGGCAGTTGACTAGAAGCACTTCTGAGGCACACTTGTATGAAGCCACATCCCTGGTCAGTTTTAGCATCTTTGTCCATTCTTAGGACATGTTAGTAGCACCTTTACTGGCAGACTAGACTAGCCTCCAGCATAGCCTTTTGCTTACATGTCAGAGACTTGGCACTATGGAGAGAAAAATGAGCGCTAAAGTGAGACGCACTGTAGATGGGAGTAGAGAGAGAGGGTGGAGAGAGGAATGACAGAGATGGCTGTGTATGACGGTGTCCGTGACTCTCCAGTGATGCATATGTTGAGATTTAGCAGTGCTGCATGTCTTGGACATAAATTTAGATTACTTTCTACTTCCCTTATCCCGTCATTGACTATATGTGTCTACAATCACTAAAATGGTGATTGTAGACAAGGGAAGAGACAGTTAATCGCAATTAAAAACATAGCAATTAATTAATCGTGACCTTGTGATTAATCGTAACCTCCTTACATTGTGTTTGTGATGGAATTCTTTAAAAAGACAGAATAAGTCTGTGACCGAGTGGTGCAACTCACAGAGAGCAAAGAATAAAGTTACACCAGCGGTACACACATGAGGCTTCACTGCAGTTATTGTTTCGGACTACACAGCCTTGGATTATTCATTTCAGTTACAGCTGGGACAGTGCGCCTCTGTATCCAATTTAATCACTATAAAAATCACTTCACAAGAATAATTTACGTCCAAATCAACAGGCAACACTACCATCCAAATTTATAATCGTCTCATCCCTGTTTTACACATGCCAGTTATTGCGTTTCAACAAACTTGGTTTGAACGATAACTGGCTTTCTGGATTTCCTTTGGGATGAATGTATGTTGGTATGTCTATCTGTCAAAAATTCAAATTTGCAATTCAATTAAAATTCAAAATTGTAGCCACTTTAGATTGCACCTTAATATCAGAGATGCTCTGTTCTCTGATGTCTGAAAAGTACTAGAAGGTTAGACTTTGAACTCTACTTGACTATATAATATTTCACTATAGCTATTACTGTAATTGTTCTTTTTTGATGGTTAATTGTTTATTTGAGAAGAAGAACCCAATATGAATGCTTACCTTGGTATGCCTAAATTCATTATAGTTGTGCAAAATGAAATAAGCTTCTCAGGGTAACAATATGACTAAACACGGATCATTTCTTGACAAACATGTTGATGTGTTGAATAGGCACAGCATGCAGTGGACAGGGTATTTGTGTCATAAACTAGAAAAGACACTAGGATCCCATCTGGCACCCCAATCCATGGGGCTCAAACCGTGCACTTAGTGCAAAAAAATACCTTTTTTTGCACTAAGTGTACGGCATTTCTTCTGTAGGACTAGTGTTTGGCATTAGACCATGTCAAACTGAAGGAAGGGAACTTTGTTCCAAAATGGCACAAAGTCTTATAATATGCATGGTATCATGAAGCCAACTTTTTAATTTCTAATACTATATTAATCGTTGCTGTCTAAGTGCTTGTATAATTCCGTGTGATAATCTAGAGGGTGACTCTATATGTAGAGGACAGAGCACATAGATTAGTAACCGGGCAACGCTGGACTATCCTGAAGCCAAGTAGCAGGAGATAGCATCTGGACTCTCTTTCAGCATGACAAATGCAGGGGCTGGATGGTGACCCAGTGGAGGATGTGTGCCCAGGGAAACTTGGCCCATGCCGGTGGCACCAGTGGGTGGGTGTAGTTATCAGTGGCCATGTTGGAGGCTTGGCAGGCCATGTCCTGGCACATGGCAGAGGTGGTGTAATCTGCTGTGTGGGCCCATCCCTAGGATAGGACGGGAGCCACAAACACGGTCTTATCTCTCTCTGATTGCTCAAGCGACACATGAAGCGGAAAGATAGCATCGTCCCCTCTGTTCTCTGTATCCCTTCCCTCTGAGGTGTGGCGCTCCAACTTCACACAGTCCTTTTTTGCAGAACTTTCCCTCGCTCCATACTCAGACATCTCTTTTTTTCACTGCACCCTCCCAGAGGCTGAGGTTTCTGCTTGACGAGCACAACATGGACTTTTATTTGCTCTTTGGCTTTGCTTCTCTCGGTTTGAAGTTTGATCACTGTGTGAACTTTCAGTTTTACAAATTACAATTCTATGACTTAACTTTGGGCTAAGTTTGTGGAGAAACTATCTAAACTGTCTGAGTTCATCTCCAGTCAGTCTTCATAACAAATGTTGTCACATGTTTTCAGCCTACTGTTGTTGGTGAGGTGAAGCCAAAGTCATGGCAAGTATAGCTCATGCTATCCTGTGCCATCGGGCAGTCTTCTCCAGAGGTGTGCATCAAAATTGGCATCCTGAATGTGTGATGGGCCTGAGGGGGCGGTGAGGGGGAGATCAAACAGATCAGTGTGCAGCCTGCGGTTGGGATCGCGCCTCTGATCCAAGATAAAGATTAGCCCATCCAAAGCACATTGCTGTATTCAAATGATTTGCCTCAGTCTTTGGACTTCATCCAGTTCTTCATTAAAGTTTCCCCTCCTCCTCCTCCTCGCTGGGTGTTTTGCTCCGAGAGCGGGGAGGCTGCGCCTGGGGCCGCGGTTTCCACTCTGTCTCTGACCACACGTCAGCTGGATGTGCCTCACATATTTAATTATTATGAGTGCAGGTCTGTACTGGCACACGCCCTGTGGAGGGCCCCTTGATTTGACCTTGCTGCTAGTTTCATGGGATTAACCTCAAAGGACACACGCCTTTGTCACTGCTTTAGCTGATCAACCTCAGTATGGAGGCTCCCAACCTCTTTGTGCATCTGTGTTGGTGAGTGAGTCCTGTGATTGTGTGTGTGTGTGTGTGTGTTTATGTGAAAGTGAGTGTGTTTGCGTGCGTTCTGTATGCATGTATATATTGTTATATCTCCACACCTGCTGGGCTACAGGCAGAAACGGGCCACTGTTGTGATTAATGAGCAGCATGACCAGACCTGTCCCCCCAAAAGGAAGCCTCTGCCTTTTATCTCCCCCATGGCTTTCTGAAAGGCAGGCTGAGACTAGGAGTGGGAATCATGCATTTCAAAGCAATTTTGTCAGGAGCATGAAGTTGATTACAGTGCTTGACAAAAGTGTTCAAAATTAGTCCCAATAGTTCATCATGCCAGCTCTTTAAAAATAGCTGTGAGAGTCTATTATTTATGGTACTGTTTTGGGAGCGCGCACTATTATTGCCAGGAAGTTCTTTGATATGAACATCCCCATCTGCTGCTTATATAAAAAGCAGTGAGGTTAAAATAGTGAGCACTGGATAATTTGTTCTTGTTCTCTCACTCGGCTTTGTATAGTGCACATATTATATGTTCCCCAAGTGGGAAGTGTGCAAACACACACACGCATACAAGCATGCACACACACACACACACACACACACAAACAAAAGCGCGTGCACATATACACAAAGATCTTTATGAATATGTCCTTATGTAATTTGTGATTGCTTTTCATCCAGTTGTTATATCCCCCTGGACATGCAGCCTAAAGGGATGATTCTAGGTCATTAAATGAAGGCTACTGTTTAGATTTGTCCATATATAGACGCAGCTCCATTATCTGCCATCAGTGTAATGGTTATACAGAGAGATCAGAAATTATGGGCTACGTCAAGAAAAAACTGAAAGGTTGTAATTTAAGATTGTATGTCCCATCAAGCCAGAGTTTGATATTTAGGCAGGGCTCAGTTCTGTTGTGAGGGTTAAAGACTGCATGAGGCGTGTGGAGCTACAGCACAGTGAGAGCTGACATTCTCTACCCAAAGCCTCAATGTTTGGGTCGGCTTGGTTCATACAGGTTTAGCTCTTCTGTCTAAAGCTTTCAAAAAGGTTGTAGAAGGCCACACTATGATAGCAATTTGATATTTCACTTAAATTACAGATAGATATTTTGCCATACATTTAGTATGTGGTTGATTTAACCACATTGAGTAGAACATAGTGTAGAGTGCAAAAAGATGGCATGCGTGAAGCTGTGGCTTGCCTGTGATCTCTTGAACATTGCCTTCTACAGTAACCCCACCCTTCCCCCAGCCACCACTGTTTATGGTCTCAGTCCTACAGACAGGAGCGCACCTGGGCTTGGTGCACGATCAGTGCGGACTACAGAGACAGACCAGAGTATCAGTGGGGGCTACAAAGACAGACCAGAGTATCAGTGGGGGCTACAAAGACAGACCAGTGTATCAGTGGGGG
The DNA here is from genome assembly GCA_027481765.1 of Tenualosa thibaudeaui. Lineage (NCBI taxonomy): Eukaryota > Metazoa > Chordata > Actinopteri > Clupeiformes > Clupeidae > Tenualosa > Tenualosa thibaudeaui. The sequence continues at coordinate 338,707 of JAIFZK010000003.1, forward strand.
CTACAAAGACAGACCAGAGAGGGAAGATTACTCCAAGCCATTTCCCTTTTCCTGCCAGGAATGGGCTCAGCTCAGCGCACACAAAGACAGATTTGCAGTCTTGCAGTTTGACTTTTGTATCTATACCCAGGTTTTATGGTTTAGTTTTTGTAGGGTTATTTTTTTGTTAGTGGTTTTTGTATTGTGAAATATACATGCCAAGTAAAATTTACCTAATTATTTAAATGTTGAATATTCCAAAGGTTTGTAATGATTTGTCCGCCTTTGTTTGCAAAGTCTTGTTTATCTCCTGTGGGAAAGAAACTCCACTCCGGAAAAATGGCAGTCTCTAATCACTTGGAAGTGTTTTCCTTGATATGTGGGACAGGAAATGTGTTACAGAGAAAAAGACTGTGTGTGTGTGTGAGAGAGAGAGACAGAGAGAGAGAGAGAGAGAGACCCCTCCATCCAGAGGAACAACAAACCACAGCTGCAGCTCTTTGGGCTGCCCCACCCATGACATGAGCCTGTTTTTGTTGCTGCACTTAGTGAATACACTCAAAATGGAGGAGGGACTTTCAACACCCTTGTCTGTGTGTCTTAGATGTTGATGGGTGGATGTATAACTATTACGTTAGTACATGTTTTTTGAAAGTATATAATGTGCTACTTTTTAGTGTTTCTCAAGGAAAGGAGGCAGGAGGCAGTATGTGTTACAATGAGAGGTTGGGGCAACTCACATTGTCTTGTGCCGGTACTGTAGTTGTACTATTAATATGTGTTTACTGGTAGTGTTTTGTTATTGGGGTTGTAGTGAAGCAGAGGTGTGAGTCATACTCCTAAGGGAGTGACAAAGATGGCTGTGTGTGTGTGTGTGTGTGTGTGTGTCTGTGTCTGTCTGTGCCTGTGCTTGTGCCGGTGTGTGTCTGAGTGTGTGTGTGTGTGTGTGTGTGTGTGTGTGTGTGTAGGAGGTGACTGGAGGCCCCAGCATGCTGACAGCTGTTGGGTGCTGAGACGTGCACCAAGTCCAGTAGATGAGGGGGAAAACCCAGGCTGTGTGCGTACAGAGCTGTCTGCTCAGCAGCACATCCTCCCCCTTGAATCAGCCGGCTAGCTTACAGTTCCTGCGACTGTGTTCTTTGTTTAAGTTGCCTTGCTGGTGGGGTTACCAAAATAAAAGGTCTGACCCCAGCTGGGATCGGCTGTAAAAACTAGTTCCCAGCTCCCAGTCTCCTCCTCCCTGGTCTCCTCCCCCCTCAGCATCAGCATATCTGCACATGGAGGGTACATTACTGGAGGGTATATGTAGTACCTGTGCAGTAAATACTGGAAAGATGGTTAAAAAAGAATAACCATGAGTTGTGCAGTCTATAAGATGCTGCCTGCTGATTATCTTTCAGGAGAGAATGTCGGAGCCCCAGTCAGATTGGAATGTGTCTGGCCACAGAGGACCATTTTTATGAATCTAAAGGAGCATGGCTAACATGTCTCTGTAGCAGTGTGAAAGACTAGCCCTTGTCGCTCATCAAGAAGCCCATCTAGAGCTCCAGCTTGCTTCCCTCCAGGGACATTAGCCTTGGAAAGAGAGGGAGATGTCAAGCCCAACTTGCCCACCCCTACAGATTGGCCCCGTAATAAGAAACACTGCTGGAGGAGAGCAGAGGGGACAACCACCTCCCTTTTGGACCTCCTGCTCTTCCAACTCTGTCTTTGACTTGTGTCATAAAGCCAGCGGTCGACGCAAGCAGTTTGTTTGGGGCGGATAAAAAAGCCTGTTAGACGTAATGATGGCTTTCTGGTGGAGCGATAATGACCCAGCATGACGTTAGCTGGAGTTGGATGTCAAGGCTGTTCATGTGACCCCAAAGGCCTTTGGCACGGTGCACATTACGGGAACGGTTTGGCTCCTATCTAGGTGACAGAAATGCAGCGCAGGAGGAGACGGTTAAATATTGGATTAGTTGAAAATTTTGTTGAAGCAAGAGAGGATTTTTTTTTCGTCAAAAGCTAGAAAGCTGATTAGTCAAAATGTATCACAATAGGCATTGTGGCAAGAATCCCCACAGCACCACTGATAAAATCTAGCCAGCTTGCTAACTGATCCACATCGATGTGTAAAGAGATTTTGGCTGGGTGTCAGGCCCAGAACACAAACCTGCATAGCCAGTTTAGGCTGTCAGTAGGAGAGGTGTGTTTATCGATTTTTTTACATCACCACATACCATCCACGAATTTGGAGGAAAAAAAAACGTTAAAGTTCTACAATGAATAGCCTTACTTTAAGTACAGCTCCAGGTTGATGGAAAGTGCCGTTAGTCATCCCAGTTGGCGTGACCCGCACTGAATCAGACCATGATTAGTGCCCGCGTGGTGCAGTAGATAGCCACTGACGCAGGGGACAAACGCATTTATCTATTCTACCTTATTTCCAATTAATTGAACAATAGGAACAAAATGAAATAAAAACAGTCATATTATATGTGGATAGACAGTTGAGTCAGACCTAGTAATTATAAAGTTGACTTACCAGAGCAGTATACTCAAGGCCAAGGAGTGTACATTGTTTCCCAGTGGAGCAGTAGTTGATCTGGGTGGAGCTGATCCTCTACAAAGCCTTTTCCTGTCCTTTAGTGATTCATAATTATGTGCTGCTTGGGTTGACTTAAAAGAGAGCCTGACGCTCATGGATTCCCATAAAGCTAGAGAAGCCTACACAAAACATGTGAGGAGAGACAGGGCCTCACTCTATAAGCATCAAGCAGCTTTTAGCCAAACACTGAGGCCAAATTAACACAGGCGTTTTAAACAAATGTCGCCCCAAAGATCAGGCCACAGCAAGTTTGTCTTTTAGGATAAACCTTTCAAACAGCCAGCTGCTCTCTTGCAACACCCTTTGCCGAGCCTGATCAGGCTTGTCCTCCCAGGACATTTTGATGTTAGTGTGTGGTGCCACCCAGATGTCACGGCAAACTTGCTGGAAGTTGTGGTAAAAATTTAACCATCGAAATCACCTTGAAAGCATGCAGAAACACCACAACAGGTTGAGTATTGATAAAAGCTTGCAGCCATTTACGGTTACGATTAGTGGGAACGACTGTATTTACAAACCATATTCCATGAAAATGAATGCAAACAGGATACAGAAAGCAGTATATACCAAAAACATGAAAAAATGTTGCATAATTCCATTTAGTGGTACAAAGAGAGACAGCACACAAAGTGCGTTGCTCATGGACTGAAATAATGATGTGGTATCTGAGCTTGTTGTATTTTGGGTGTTGCTGATGGTAGGCTATTTAACTAGAAAATAGACATGGAATTAGCTTTAGTTAGTCATTGAGGTCCGGGTGCATAGTTAAAATATTGCACATTCAAACATTTAATATCATTTTAGGTGAGAATAAGGTATAGAATTTTATCATATTCTGACCATACTTTTTAATTTACACCCATATTGGCCAAAATAAACCATACTGACCAAAGGACACAGACTTTTATGTTGATTTGCAAGAACTAATATGACTATTATGACATGCAACAGCAGGGAAGAGTCTTCATGCAGTGGTAGGGAAGACTGCTTTTGGAGTTGTCAGGGCTATGGATGCAAAGCCCAGTTGCATCTGAACTCAATGACTTTAGCTGGAAGAAGGCCAGCCCCAGGGATGATACACCAGCAGGCACACGTCAAGATTGTAAATCTCCTCACAGTTAGTTGTGTTAGGTGCACTTGTTCTCAGTGTGCGCACCACCTCAGGAAATGCTCTCTGTGTGCACATGTTTAGTGTTGCTAAAATGTCTGTCAGAAGTAATTTTGCAAATCAAGCAACCTATGATTTGAGAAGGCACCAGTCTGTTCACCCATGTTAATCTTTGTCCTGATAGAACAAGCAAAGAACAATCAGTCTAATCAAGTTTATGAGCTAAAGTTTATGAAATAAATGTAGTTTATTCACAAAACATAAACTGCTGCTTCTCACTTCTCTAAGCTCTCTCTGTATCAACCTCTCTGTGATTTCTCCCGTGTGATCTTCAAGATCTCTGTTCCAGACATTTCCACTCAATTAGCAATCAACTGGTGCAGGCCCTCGCAAATGAGGCGCCAGTGTGATACTTAGTCTAATCAAAGCACTTGGAAGTAATCATGCTGTAAAGAGAATGACAAATCATGGAGTTAGACACTAAAGTTTGACATTAGTTAGGCTTAAATTCAACTGAAATAAAGCCATAATGTGTCATCAACAGGATAATTAAAACCGGAAGGTCGCTTGCATGCTGTAATAGGTTATTTGTAAAACTAGAAATATTTTTCCTGCTAAGAAAAGTGTGGTTACTCAGCAGCAGTCCTAGCAAAGCTCTCAAAAAATGTTTGATTTAACTCATAAAAATCATTGATAATCTCTCAGGCAGCTCAAGTGGCCAACAGACTTAATGTACTGTACAGACCGACTCTGAGAAGCAGTGAAATGTAGAATGAGGCAGAAATTAAAGCCAAGGACAGTAAGTGTGTGATCAGTCCCAGTCAGTGTAGAGGGGAAGCTTAAGAGTCTTTGCAGAAAGAGGTGCAGTATGAGCTGAATATTATCAGTTTAAGGCTGGAGGTGCCACAGAAGAGAATAACAGCATTTGATGTTTCAGTTGCCACTGGTGGCACATAAATGTAGCAAACAAATCATGTGCAATTTAATTACAACAGACTGCAAGTGCCAAGAATTACAAAAAAAGGCAGAGAAAGGAAAAAAGGCTCATTGCCCAGCTAGTCGTCCTTTTGAGGTCAGAGTAATTGGACCATGTCAGCACCCCCCAGAATGGGAAACATTCTGTGTAACACTGGAGTGCTCAGTTAGCTATTAGCACATCACAGTTTGTTCTTGTTGCACAGAACACAATAAATTCAGCAGCTCAGCACTGATGACAGCGGTGGTATAATGGGCAGACGGCTCATTGTCGGCATGGCAAACAGTGCATAATTAGCCTTCACCCTGTGTGGTCCTTAAGTTGCTAACTACCCCCATGTTGGCCAAGTTCAATGATAAAAGGCCAAGGGGTGTAGAGGCCCCCTGAGCAAAAATGTTTTTAATTTAAGCTATGTGAAACAGATGTACATTGTGTTTCATTTTTAAAGATCTGTAGTTGGTGCTAAGTCGTGGTAATTTGTCTACTGCAAGTTAATGTGAGCATGTGTAAAACATTGTCAACCCTCCATATTGACACTTAAGCAGCTCTGTGCCTGATCACTACAGATAGTGAAGGTTGGGGGTTTGACTGTTGAGGTTTCATCTACAGAAAGGCCACACAGGAATTGAAAAGTGTTATGTTAGTGACCTCATTTAGAATGAGTTTAAGTCTTCCTACCAGTTCACCCTGAATTGCCACGTTGATTGCAAACTTTATTAATTTGCCTTGGAGTCACTCTTAATCAAATGATTTGGCCTACAAGCTCCATCATATATTTCTCCTCCACTGCTCTGCTACACAGTTGCTTGGAGGACATCTTAAGCTTAAATAGTGAGGAGATGTGAAACAGTCACTCTGTTTCCTTTTTCTTGGCACTTTGTTTATCAGAATGTGGTTGACAATGCTACAATGAGGCTTATGTTTCAACTTCACATACCCCTGAAGAAAAGAAGATTTACTCTCAAATCTCAAACTGTGAAGGAGATCTTTTTTTACTGTCTTTGGCTGTTGGTGATAATGACGTGGGTAGAAATGCTATTTACATTTGTCGGCTTATTAAGCAGCAGTAAGCAGCTTATTTGGTTAGTAACTCAAGGTTGTTTTTCATTGGTGAGTAGGGTCCATCATCTCCAGGGCCTTGGAAGAATTAACTTCTCATCTCTGATGTCCTCTGATTTTTTTAAAGAATTAATCAACTACGTCTGCGTCTACATATGGATTTTATTCCCATTTTTAGTAATTTGTCTAAAATTTGTTCTGAATTACTAGCAAATCCTCATCATTTTCTGGAGAAAATGGTATGAAACATTAGAGACGTTATTTGAAGGAGAAAGTATTTTTAAAGCTGTACTGTATTTAAAAAGGTTGATAATTTGGGGGCTTCAGAAAACATATTTCACTCATGATGGTCTGAGTTACGGTATTTTGTACATCCATGTGTTTTTTCACAGGACATACAGACACACACACATGCCAACCTTTATGATACAGATGCAGTGGAAATCATTCATCAGTGAATATAATTTATGCCATTTGTCTGATATTTATGAGGGGAGAAAATGAGACTTTCATTTGCTTACATTAAGCATTGGACATCTCTGCCAGCACTGTGTCATTTTATACATTACAATCTCTAGTCATCCTGCTTGTCATCCTGTCTTGGGATATTTTACAGTTTGTTTGATGTAGAGGTTGTGTTGTCCAAAGTTTCTCTGCAACTTGCCCAAGAATACGTTTTGTATACATTTTTTGGCCACTAACCCCATGGTCAAGTGTACACAAAAGCAAAAAATGACAACACTTCAAATAATCATACTGTTTGGAAGAGAACATTTATTGGTGTAAGGAGCAGCGTTCCCATGAGTCAGGGAAGCCTGCAGCCTGTTCCAGGTCAGTCAGGTAATAGCAGGGAATTTTGGTAATAGCATCTAGTTGTCCCCAAAATGTGATCTATTTTTATGCTTCCTTCCTGATCTTTATCGAGTATTAACTTCTCTCATGCCTTGCTAGGATCCAGGCAGTATATTGTACAACTAGATGTACTGCATAATGGGAGTGGTAGGGCGAGGGGTGTAGTGACCTACAAGCCAGTTGAGTTTCATTTGGCCCGGTGTTTTGGTGTGCCAGCAAGTTAATAATGTGCTCCGCTCGCTTCGTGCCTAACTGTATAGAATAGGGCTTATTGCTTAATTATAGTGAATTTTAGTCAGGAAATTTTAAGTTTGCCTTACAGTGGGAACCCTGGAGGAGAGAGTGACAGTGTGTGCATGTAGACATAGTTTGGTTGTGTACCAGCTCTCTGGTAGGAATTGATATTGGCAAGGATTTCACAATGATACTTGTCATCATGACATTGCATTACTGTTGTGATACTATGTATATTGTATTCCACATAGTTCAGTGAAAATGACAACGAAAGCTTGCAGTCAGAAAGATCAGGTTTTGATCGGATATGCAAAAAAAACAGATTTGGACTGCAGTCAGAACATTTGCAACAGTATCGATACCAACACACAGCGGTATTGCAGACAGACAGGGACACACAGCCCCTTCCCCCACTAGCAGTTAATCACTAGCTCATGGACTGTAGCTGGCTAAACATGGCTTTGAGACCAGTTTCAGTCTAAATGTCTCTGACAGTTTGCTTTTATTCCCTCCCATGGCTTTGAAAATGCTATTGTGTGTATTCTGGGTATTGGTGTCAAGTCTGAGAGTTGTTTTAAGGTTCTTCTTCTGTTACTTAATTTATTTGGATATTAGCCATTATGAAGTAATTAAACATTGATTACAGTTTCTTGACAATATCTAATTAGTAAGCATTTCAATATTGAAAGAAAAGACATCTAGAAGCCATAACCCTTGCACTATACAAATCACCATCATTACCTTTGCTTATAACACAAGCCCTAGCCCAGCCATGACATCAATAGAGGGTATCATTGATAACCATAATGTGACTGGTGTAAACACCAGCCACAGTGACAACAGTATGTAGCCATCTTTGATGTTTTGCAAGTGTAAAGTATAGTAATTTCTATAAGCCATGTTGTACATGAAGAATATTTGATGCTATAGCACTTGTAGAGTAGAAATCAAAACAATGAATAAGTAGAAAAAACAACCAGGAAGCCACTGTGTGAAACATGGAAACATTCATCACAAACAATCACTAGCAGCACTATATGAGCTCTTGTGGTTGGCAGGGCTGAAATAGTTTAAAGGTCCATGGACTAGGCTGTAATTAAAATAATGATATATGTAATTATAGTCTGCCTCCTTGAAAAACAAGACCAGGTCCTGATGCCAAAACCACTGCGGGGATGTAGAACTCCAGGTCCAGTCTGTGTGTGTTTGTATGTGTGTGTGTGTGCGTGCATGCGTGTGTGTGTGTGTGTATACGTGTGCGTGTCCATGCGTGTGTGTTTACTTGTTAAAAAGCTGACGGTACTTTGAAAGCTATCACTCTCATGTGTGTGAGTGTGTGTGTGTGTGAGTGTGTGTGTGTGTGTGAGTATCCATGTGTCATTTCATTCTCCCAAGTTATGTGAAGTGAGTCTGAAGGAAGACGGAATGTGAGGAATTTGCTAGCGTCAGAAGAGCCACTGTGTTTACTGACAGAGGTGTGTGGTGAAGGCCTTTGCCAGGAAGTGTATGTGTGTGAATTTGTGTCTGGAGTGTGTGTGACATGGCAGTGAAGCATGGTTGCAGGCCTTGAAGACTGGCCTCGAGCCTGCATGGATCTGACATGAGCTATTGCCCAGGATGGTGTCTCTTTGAAGTGAAGAACAAACCTGTCTTTCTCCTCTTCTCCTCATGTCGGCTGTCATCTTGCCCTGAGTCAGGAAGGGTTTTTTTCCCCTCCCCACTTTCTCTGAGGCTGTCACTTGCCCTGGCATTGACTTCAAAGTGAAAGAGAGTCGCTCCTTGACTAGAGGACAGTGCTTTGTTGGGAGCTAAAGCCGTTTTATGTTTTTCTCTGTGTGGCTGTGGGGGATTCTATTAGCATGTTAATGGAGCGTAGGAGCTTGCCGTCCTGCCAGGTGTGCTGATGGAGCCACCTCAGTCTTGGACACAGCCATCACCTGAGGAGCTGCTTATTACTGAGTCAACTGTGATGACTGTGCAAGGGGAATTTAGCACCTCTATCGTCTGGGCACTCACTGGAGAAGGGGGAACTTTTTTTTTCCTTATCTGATGTGTCCTGTGGATGAGGGTTTTTTTTGGAGTTAATGCCTTCAATGCTTCTAGACCTATTAGAAGTGGTAGGTCACAGCAGATATCAGACATAACATGGACACCTATGTATGTGGCATGAGAAACTAGCCTCTGTATTTGTCTTTATATTTGTTATGACATGGGATCCAGTATGCTTGCTTGATCTTTGACATGATAACAGTAAATACTGTTCTTTTCCAGATCTGGGACATGAGTGATGATGAGAGCATATGAGCAGATTTCAGCTGAGAACTCAGCAGCTCCATTTGATCGGGACTGGATTGGACATCATCCTCTTAAGGAGAAACTCCACACTTTACAGATTTACCATTTCATATGAAATCAGTAACCAAAGTCTGGCTTTCTTTAATCTTGAGCCATAAGTATGGTTATATTTAGTACATATATGTGGGTCTATGGGGTACAGTAAAGTTTTTGGTGTTATTTTCTAACCTCATTGTCACTGTTATATGTGAAGTCTTTAAACTCTGTTACTTTGGCAGTAAGATTAAAAAAGTATTAAACCATGTTTTTAGGTGTGTTTTGTACAGTACTTGAGCATGAGCCCTACTCACCTATTTCAATCATGGCAACATGAGCAGAATAACAGTCATAACATGATGACATGAGGCTACAAGGCTAAGAAAGAATGGCCTCTGAACTGTAGTATGATAAACTCAACTCAAACACACACGCTTGCACAAGACAGTAGTGGAGACTAATCATAGGTTGTGGTTTAAGAGCACTTTATTGTTCATCAAGGCTACTTTAAGTACAAAAAGGTGGCCTGCCAAAACCTTTTTTATTGAAAGGCAAAAAGGCCACAAAATGAGGATATAATACAGATTTACAAACAGACTCAGACTTGAAACAGACTTGTCAGAGGAAGAACACAACATGCTGCTTCCAAGTTTGTCATTTTGTCTTTTTCCCCCATCTTCACCTGCCCAGATCTACTGCTTAGCTAAGGACAATAGGCTTTTGGAACGTCCAAATATGTAGAGGTGGATGTGGCCACTCTGTGCCTGTGCACTTGTAGGAGGGACCTGTTTGTTCTGAGGTGGGGGGTTGGGGGTGTCCCCACATGGGAATAGGGTGCTGTTGTTTCAACTGCTCAGTAGCCTTTAGCGCCAACACAGGAGTGGCTGTCGCGCAATACAAGCCCTGTTCTTATAGAATAAACTGTGTTCCTGCACTTAACCTTTTACAGACAAATCTACAAACGAAAAAGATCAACTTTTTTCAGAAAACAAAATAATAATAATAATGCACGATTACAATAAAAGGACAGGGAAAAATTAAATAGCTACATATCATTAACAAATTAATTGTTCCTCAAAAAATATGACTACGATTTTTCTGTTCTCTGTACATTCGTTACGCACAGCGTAATGATGGTCTTATAGTTACCTATATAAAACGTTTTTTTTTTTTTCTTTAAGTGATTCTCCTACAGTGTGTAGGGTACTGTGTGCCAAAGCTGAAAGTGAGTTTAGTTTCAAAAATACAAATAAAAAGGTGAAATGTGTACATAATGACCAAGGGACACAATGCCCTTTCCCTCTATACTGTACGTGCATACTGAAGTAGGAGGATTTCATTGGCCTACTTTGCAATACACATTTTCATGTGTCAATTACATACATATAAAATACAAAATGAACAATTTTTGTAGAGTATTTTCACTTTCGCTCTTCCTCCTATTGATCTTGCTAGAGGCAAACCTTTGCTGTCTGGCAGCTCTGTCACTCTTCTCAAACACAATGTCATTGGCTGAGTTTAGTTGTGGCCAATTGGGTCAACCGGGATGCTGGAATGTCAGGACATACAATGTAAGGGAGAGAGAAGTTTAAGATGGGCAGTGCGTATGTCCATGCCTCTCCAAGTTTCTACCACCTCCTTCCCACCTAGCTCTAATGTTCACTGTTAGTAGTTATACCGTAATTGAGACACAAATGCAAGACCTGTACGAGGTTCCTTGGAGGAGGAATGTATTTCACCCTGGTACAGGTTAAAAAGAAAAAGAAACATGTCGGAGGTCTGTACAGCTGCAGGCAACTGTTGTGAAATTAAGAGAAGTCAATAAGAGACATCTAGAGAGCAAAATGGTGAAATTAACACGTCTCAACACATTTGTCTTTTCCCCAGGAGATGGAGAACTCTCAGGGCTGACCTGTCCACAGCTGCTAATGTTCATCTTATTTCAGTCATGCAAAACATGATAGCATCCTGTACCATGGATTAATAAGATATAAAAATCTAACCGTTAATAACATAGAAGACCTGTCCGGAGGCCATCCTCTGATGTTGGCTGCTACCATAATGAATATTGAATAAAAAATATTGAGTACAACTGTACCAGCAGTAAGTTTATCAAGACTGTTACTGACAAAAATAGAACTAAACATCTGAAAGAGGCTAATAAAAGAATGAAGATTGAAATGTCTAAACAATAGATACCAGCTATTTCAAACATGCATCAGTAAGCACTAGTTTTACCCTTCAAACCATAGCTACTCTACCAGAACCACAGTGTCTGGGGGAACACACATATCCAAAATGATTCCAAAAATGCCCATGTGTAGAAAACAACACAGCCTGGTTGTCAGCACTAACCAAGACCAAAAAAGTGAAAAACAAGAATTCTCTGTCAGTAAGAGATGGCTTGATGAATCACCTTTCCTCTCCCTGCAACATTTACTGCGGTGATGCATCACCAAACCAGGGCAGTCAGGACTCTCCATGTTTGGTACGTCTGGAACACAAATAAACTTCAAAAGGAGGAAAGACTCCTATCAAATATTGACCATGAAACATCACACTCCACATTGACAACACGGGTCATCTCTGGGCCTCCATCAATAGTGCAAATCAGACCAGTCCTTCTTTTTCACAAGTACACACACGCACGCACACACACACACACATGCACAGTAGGGGAGAGTGGAAGAGAGTGCACAGACTGCACATGGGGTGCTGGTGCATGACAACCACAAGTCCAGATCAAATATTCAGAGGGGTGCCATGAAAGAACTGCTTGTTCTCCACCAGACTAAAGGTTTGCATCAGAAGGTTCTTTGGTAACTCAAGCAGGTCATTAAGATGCAAGCTGCTAACAGCCAGTTCAAAACAAAATGGCTCAAGCTTGTTCTCTGATTTGTACACTGTGGGCAATGCATATGCCAAGCAAATGAAGGCAAACATATTTTAAAAAGAAAGAAAAAGGCAAAAGACAAGCAAAATAAAACACACAGAAAAAAAGAAACAACATTAAAAATGACAGATGAAGCACCTCCTTTTTCCCCCTCTTGTCTTATGTACACAGCTATACACTAGCAATGCTGTCCCAGCTCTGGGCTAAAACACGCTTTGTCACTAGCAAAGGCTCACTGGGTTGGGCTGGGGGGGGTTTGAGGGTTAGGGTGAGGGGCTGGTGAGAGGGGAGAGGGGGGGCGTTGGAGGGGTTGTCTGTGGTCCTCTCCTCAGGAGATAACTGATGGGGAGTGACTGTGACTAAGCATGTGGCTGCTGGGGGAGGACTCCGGGCTGCCCGTGGAGCTGCCCTTTGCCTTGATCTGGAGCCAGGTCTCGCCCAGTGCCTTGGCAAAGTGGTCGTCCACCGAGCCCGTGATGGACACCGAGTTGGTCACTGGCTCCGCCTCCGCCTTGTAGTTCTTCCCCAGGCTGCGGCGGAAGTGCTCCTCGATCACAGGATCGCAGGCCGTGCTGTTCGCTAGCAGAGAGAGAGAGAGAGAGGAAAGGAAGAGTGGTCATCTCAATGAAGAATAAACCCCTAAGCACTAAAAAAATTGTTTTTTTTTGGGTGGGGGGGGGGGCATTAGTGAAGTGGAGAGATTCATATGGCAGATACTACAGCTCATAAACTGAGAGGACATCAGGAAGTGTGTGTGTGTTTTTGTCAGAGTTACACAACTCAGTCTGGAGTTTATTAGCATCTTCCCCCGTGTGCCAGAGCAGAACTTCTTCTCAGCGCCACAGTCTCAGATGGGATGGGAAAGCTTGTTTCCCGTGACCCTCTGCTGACCTGTGCTGAGCTATAGTACCAGCAGCAGGCCTCTGACCCCCCATCCCCCCTCTCTCTCTCTCGATAACTCCATCTTCAGGGCCCTGTAGACTACTCATTGGTCTTGCTCCCTTTAAACACCATCAGATGCTCTGTGCAGTGAGAACAGCAGGCTAACTGGCAGGCTGGCTGCACTATGAGCAGGGACAAAGCTCAACTGTCTTCCAACATCTTCCAATTATAGCAGCAAAAACAACTGTTTGGGGGGGGGGGGGGGGGTGCTGCTTCAGGTGCTACTTACAGCTGGAGGGTCTCCTGTAGTTGGTGGCCAGGCCAGAGGAGCAGCCGTTGTGGGAAACAGTGCAGTGGGAGAGGTTACAGTTGCGGTTGTTCGCTGGGGCACAGGTGATCACAGAGGGCCGATTCTGCGCGCACACACACACACAGATATGAGCACTTGGGAGAAAATCAACAACCAAGACCTCCAGGAGCAGTAGAGCCACATTTACAAAAGTCAACAAACACAGCATTTTTAAAATAGTCAGCAAGCTATTTAGTGAGTGGAGATGTGAAGTAGTCAAAAAAACAAGTGACTGGTCAATGAATTTCTCGCTTTCAGCTTCCTACTCGCATACAGTTGAGCCTTTGAGAGGCTGCGGCTGGTGGAGGCGGTGTGGTTTACCTGCTGGCGCTCCATGGGGCTGATGCTGGGAGAGAGGGCGAGCGTGCGGGCAGCAGTGTCCAGGTTGTGTTTGGTCAGTGCGAGGGGCTGGTCCATGGCCAGGCTGGGCATGTGGCCGTAGAGAGAGCCGGCGTGCAAACTCACGGCCGGCACGGAGGCTCGCTCCGGGGGGCTGCGGCTGCGATCACGAGGGTCCTTGCGGTAGTCCCCATTGGTTGGCTTACCTCTGTGAAGATAGGTAAAGATACACACACACACACACACACAAAGGAAAGGCTTGTTAGAGCGAGTTTCCCATCAGGGCGAGTGCAGACACGCATTCTCCTATTAATTCTGTACTTCAGTACACACAGTGTTCTTATCAAACACCAGCCTCTTACTAACGCAAGCTCATGCCTGTGAATATTCCCAATGTTTACTGTGCAAAGGAGACAAGCAGTAGCACATTTCTCAGTTGCTTTTGCATGAACTTAAGGGGCAGCCGCATGAATTGAGTTTTGCAGGCTTTTATTAAAGGAAGGTTGCGTCAGTTTTCTGTGAGAATACTGGCCTTCCCATCAAGTCATGGGAACCCATGGCCATTCTCAAACTGAGTAGAACTCAACACAATTCTTGTACCATCTATGACTGGACAATTGAACCAGTGTGCGTCAGTTCATTCACAATAAGCAGTTTCCAGCTTAACAAATCACATCCTTCTGGCTGCGCTCTCAGGAAGAGCATAGAGGTAAACTCCACTAAATAAGAGCGCCTTCCCTCCTTCCCCTTCTCTCCCTCTCTCTCTTTCTTTCTGTCTCTCTCTTCCGCTGCGTATTCCACCCTTCCTGAAGGAGATGTGTGTGTCTGCCAGCAACTAGGCCCTTTTTTCTGGGGGGGTGGGGGGAGGGGTGTAGGAGGGCGAAGGGGGGCAAGTTCTCCTGGCTGCTTGCAGCACTCTTGTCTCAGCTTCACAGAAGGAGAACTTAATACCCCTTCCCCAACCACACGCTGCAACAGCACAGAGGAGGAGGATGAGGAGGGGGGGGAGGACAGGCAGGAACTGGGGGCTGGGAAAGGGGCAACAAACAGGCCCTGATTAGTTTACAATGAGCTTTGTGTGCCTTCAAGGGGGTGGGGGAGGAAAGGAGGGAGGAGGCAGGTCCTCTAATCATACATGCGCCAACCAGGAAATTGCGTCTTTAAAATCCCTCTTCTGTATATGGTTAGCAATGACTACACCGATGACAGATGAGAGCAGAAAGTTCACGATTTTACAACAAACCTGGCAAAATTCAAGTGTGCATTATGCTGATTTGTTTGGTTCATACTGGGGTGTGCGTGAGTGAGAGCACAGAGAGAACATTTGGTTAGCCAGCCTTGTGGGCCACGGTCCTTGAAATAGTCTGTTACTAGGCAACAGCACTGGCAAGTAAAGCATCTGCAGTACACCGTTGCGTCCAGCGGAAATGTCTCTCCCACAGAGACTAATCGGGCAAGCTGGACAGGCAGAGACCCTTTTTACAGCACACACACAACAACCTGTACGCAAGGTACTCATCGCTGTGAACGCAATTTCACAAGCGTATGGCCAGCGCAGCCTTGAGAGTGCATTGTTTAATATGCCCGATTGGCTCCCATGTTATGGCATGTGGCGACATTCTACTACAGAAGCATTCATCATGGCATCCCTTGTATACCTTGCGTAGACTAGGAACCCAACCAACAACTCACCCACTTCTCCCTACATCAAATGTTGACTTTAAAGTTTTAGAAAAAAAAAATATCCCAAACGATTCTGAGAACTTCAACTAGATATTTTTGGTGACTTTTTTCCCCACAATGTTGGTGTGGGGAAATGAAAGCTTAAGGCTAAAAGGAGACTGTCATGTCAAAGCCGTTTCACGGAGTTGATAAAAAAGCCCATAATGCATTAAGAACACCTCCAGTGAAAAGTCACTTACTGACCAGAATGTGCCAGAGGCCAGAAGCCTCATGTGAAAGAGTGAAAATCTGGTCCTTCATGTGGACAAGCAGATAGTGCCTCGTTGGGCACATGCAAAGCCTCCACTCAATCCCTCTCCCCTGTGCAGGACTGATATTATGGCATGACTGTGCTCCACATGTTCTCCATAGGTTGGAGTGTGCTCAGATTGGGTTTCAAGCTGAAAGCGCTTGCTGCAGTCCACACACAGAACGTGCTGGATTTAGGGAATGGGGGGAATGAAGGGGTACGTCGGAGGATGGGGGTAGACTGGGCCTGTTTTTGGGACACAGCTTCATCCCCACTGGCTGCTGAGACTGGGGTGGAACAAGAATAAATCTTCATGTGAAAATCTAAGGCTTCCATCTGCTTTGATGAGATGGCAGATATGGGCTGGGGGGAAATCAGTGCTCACCCAACATTAATCCCTTGCTGAAAGCATGAAGACAAGCCAGCCTACTCCTCCGAAAGCCTCCCAGTCTTGGAAGGCAGTCTGTTTGACAAAGACAAATAAATAATGGGGGAGGGCAGGGGGAGCTGGAGCCACACCCTCCATGTTGGAAAAGTTGTGTGACTACTACAAGTAGCCAACAGCAGACTGCTCAAATTGTGCCTGCTGCTTTCTATGTGGGCTAGTCCAAGCTTAAGCCTTTAGTTAGACAGCTTTTTACAGGAACTGCAAAGTACATGTATATTGTGATTGACAGATTTAGCTTGGTCTTATAATTCTCCAGAGTGCCCTAAAGAAGCAGGGCTTTATTTTTTACTAGTGCTTGGGTTATATGCAGCATGCAATTAGTGGTGAATCTTGTGGCATCTTAAAATGGCTACCCAGAGAGATCTATTAATTTTTTAAATTGGGCAAATCCTACCCTGTTCTGTAGGCGAATGTCACGTGACTTGTACAATATGAGCACTTGGCCATTAGTGTTGTCATGCCTACTGTGGGGCTCCCATGCCGTTTGGTTAGGCTTTCAAGTTAACGTCACCCTGTGAGGAGCCATGGGTTTCTCCAGTGGCCTTTCTAAACACACACAGAAGGACCAGACATTCAAAAGCCATACTTCTGGCATCACTCATATGCTCAAAAACGTGCCTAATCAGTCAAAAAGCAGACAGTTTGATATCAGAAAGATGTCCATAGTAGTAGACTTTCTTCAGCGTAGTGAGAAGTGAAGTAAGCCAATAAAAACAAGTCACATTTTCTCACAATTGTGTTTGGGCATGGCTCAAGGGAGAGGGGAGGGAGAGGGGGGACACTGACTACAAATCTTGGCAGGCTGGGGAGTTTTATTTCTTGTTCAAGACCCTGGAACCTCACCCTCTGAGATACAGGAAACATCTGGGAGAGATCAGGCCATGGAAGGCCCCCAACCACAGGATACAAACACACAGCCCTGCACTGCGCTGCCAGTCCCCCTGGAAACCACATGCTGACTGATTTGGGCGTCTCTCGTTGGCCATCACCAGTGATTTCTTCCGTAGGGTCAGGCTTTCATTAAGTGCTTCTTAAGTACTGCTTCAGTGCTGTCCTGCATGAGCAAGACACCCAGTCAGTGACAAATGGTTGCCCTGACTCCATACACGCAGCCGAGATGAGCTGGTTTTTCGATGCATTTTACTCACTGGGGCTGTACAACACTAGTGGAAAACCAGTTTGGGCTCGAGCTCACAGATTTATTTGTTCTTCCTCTAGCAATGAAACATCCATGTCTGGAGCTCCAAGAGCACTGCAATTAGAAATGACTAATTTCTTCTTTCTGGCAGGCGGACTAATTCGCATCAAAGTCTGCAAGCACGAGTCGGGAATAATGATGTTTATGCAGACAGTCTCCCTGGCAGTAGCCTGGCACACAGGCTAGCTCTGCTGAGCTCTGGGTTTGGCCCGTTTCATCATTAGCAATCCTGATTCGGTTCTGTTATGGGCACAACACATCTAAGCTTACCCTAAACAACCAAAGAACCATTTCAAGGCCTTGCTGAAAAGATTTGAAAAGAAAAGAAAACAAGGAAATCCAAACTAACAGTAGGAAATGCAAATATAATGTGCACTAGGTCTGATGATATTCACTCACACGGAGAAACAAAAAACGCCACTTTGTTAGTCTCACTTGAAACCCTGCAAACAATGTTGCTCTGAAGACTGCAAGTCCACAAGCCTAGTCTGAGCATCCCAGCAGTGACTTCAACTGCTAGATGAAAGGGATCTGACGCTGATCATGAAGCACTTCTGCACTTTACAGCTGGAGAAAAAGGGCCCCGTGTAAAACAGCGGCAAACTATGATTTCATCTGGGCCTAACCACTTTGGCACAGGATTACCCTCCCTCTGCGCTTGGCTCCAGGGTGGGAGTCATGAGAAGTAAGAACTTACAAAGTTCCCAGCAGGCAGAACTGAGGACGGCCGACTTTCCCATTTCTACGAAGGGACCTTTTTTTTGGGGGGGGGGGGGGGGCTTGTTCTTTTTTACATCCACCACAGCACGACCAGTAGCAGTGCGAGCAGAGGGAGCGCCAGAACACAAGCATGGGAACAATGGCTGCTCGACAGAGCCGGCTTCTTTATGGGCTTGAAGGCTGCACAGATAGGAAGAACTACTGCTTCTTTACAGGCTTGAAGGCCGCACCCATAGAAAGAACTACTGCTTCTTTACGGGCTTGAAGGCCGCACACATTGAAAGAACTACTGCTTCTTCGGAGTGCAGGTGGTAGTAGTAGGGGCTCTGGCTGGGGTGACTGGATGATGTGAATGGGTGGTGTGTGTGTGTGTGGGGGGGGGGGTGTGTGTGTGTGTGTGTTGTGTGTTTTGTGTGTGTGGAGAGGTGTGTGGGTGAGTGTGTGGTGGTGGGGGGGGCTGGGTCTCCACGGGGACAAGCCAGAGCAGGCTTCCAACACGCAGTGGGTTGACAGGATAAGGGGCCCTTTGTTTTCGCCAGCACAGTGAAAATGAGAAAATGGCCCCCGCCTGACATAAGCCCAAACTCCACAACACCGTCTCTGCCCCCACAGACACACTAGTCAGAGTTCTGTCTCTCTGTTCCTCACCCTTCAAAAGTCCCCTCACCCATTCTCTCCTGTGCTGAAGGCTGCATTCTCAGGGCAACTACAGCATTAATACTGTTGTGCAACGGCTCATTTGAGCCCACACTTGGAGCAGAGTGAAATGGCTGCATAAACACAGTCATAGGGAGAGCACCTCCACAGAGTGGCTTCCAGAACATAGAACCGAACTGCTTGTTAAACTTGGGAAACGGTGAGTGGCGCTGCCACAAAGAGAGCCTTCAGGAAGCGCCTGGCCGCAGGCTACCCCAGAGGTGCTGAAACCTGAGTGGGTCTGAGTGGGTAGGCCTGAGAGGATGAGAATACCATTGAGAGAGCAACTCTCGGGACAAAAGACAAAAAAGGGGAGCGCATCGCCACCCCCCCTAGGCTGCTGCAGGCCGTGCCCTCCAGAAGCGCAGCACCATAATAGTAACCTGAGCCGCTGAGAGTGCTGGCCCAGTCTGTGGTGTCAGGTGTCACTTACCTAGGCCCCCACCCCTCCCCTCCCCCCTCCCTCTCCACTCTCTTTAGTTAGGCTTTATTTGTTCAACTTGCAGGAAGAGTCTACCATAGGCATGGTCTGAGTGCTCCTGAAAAAACCCATATCAATCAAGAGGTTGGAAAGTTAAATAAACCAGTGTTAATTACCCAGAAAAACTAGGTAAGACTTGTTCAGACAATGTGAAAGTTTAATGTTACCTTGATTAATAAACTTACACCCAAGTTTCCACTTAGAGTTTCCAGTTCATATCTGTGTATATGGAAAGTACACCTTAAAAAATAAACTGCTGAAAGACAAGTCATCCAAACAGCATTTCAACAGCCTTGTGAACAACAATGGGTTTTAATTTGACAGGAAAAACAGGCAGTGGTCTGTCACGAGACATTAGTGCCATGTTTTTTTTGTTTTGTTTTTTGTGTGTTTTTTTTTCTTTTGCTGAGGCTTGCAATTTGGGTGAATAATGTTTCTAACACAAGTACAAGCTTTGAGAAGGACACAATGGGCAGTCGTGTTATTCCCACTTGACACACACATAAACAGTGAAAACTTCACAAAGTTTAATTAATGCACACCCAAACCACAGAGCACATGACCAGATGAGTGCTGTGCCATAGAGACACTATGGAGGGCCGAGTGTTGAGAATGGCTATCACAATGACGTTGGCCATAAACAGCTCCAATCACACCACTGCTTAGCCTGCACAGAGATCTGATGCTGCACGGTACACAGAGCCAGAGTTCTTCTAGTGCAAGGAGCCATTGTACTACAGCCCACCATCCTAACATAGCCCTGGCTTCTGCAGCGGTCAGCCAGCAGAGGACTGATCTGCGCCCAGTTTCAAGCTCCTGAAAGATGATCCCACACGTGTGGTCAATGTGTTAACTCCTGTGACCTGCTGTTTGGACCTCAGCTACACAGTGGCAGGAGACAAATGAGCCCTGACTGAGATAATATTGCTACAACACACCATTACAAAATACTCATCTAAGGTAAAGATAAATAAACAACACAGGAAGCAGTTGAGGGGATGTTTGTGGGAATATATCAACACCTGGGGGAACAGGGCTGCTTTAATGATCAGTTTGTTTACTGAGTGAATAAGCTAATCGAAGACAAGACTCGACTGGCCGGCCCTGCCCTGCCCTACCCTGCCCTGGGGAAGGAGGTGTGTATATAGTCCAAGTGATTATCTCCACATGCCCTAGAGACTGGCGCCCAAACAAACAAACAAACAATCAAACAAACACCACCAGCACCACTCAACCAAACAAAAACACAGACACAAAGTGCCTGCTAGTCTGTTGTTGCCATGACTCTGTTCTCCTCCTAGTCCTTAAGCCAGACCCCCAAATTTGGCCTGTCGGTACCACTCAAAGGCAGTAAGGGTAACTTTTTGTGTTTTATCAGCCTGTTTATGTCCATTATAAGCCTATAGAGGGATTTATCACAGTGGAATAGGGTAACAAATGTAACTAATAGATATCCCCCCAATGTACACCCATGGGGCTTTAGGTAGTGCATCCCAAAAATGTTCATGTTAACATTTAACTTATAATAATATTCAGCATAGCCAGACCTTTCACTAAACGTTTGGATGGTTGCACAGGTGCAGTGTAAGCCACATAAAACACATACACAACTACCACCACAACAACCACCAATGCAATGCTATAATTTATTTTCAAACCCCAGGGTGGTATACCATTCCAAAAATCACTAAGTGCCTTACTGCCCTCAGATGGTAACTGACTAACCCCCTGGCTCTAGGACTACACTGCTCTGTGCTAAAGTACGTCTGATGTGAGTGGCCCCAGTGGCCACAGCAGTGGGGAGACGAGAGCGGAATGCTGAGCCAGAGATGGCACTGGCAGGCATGGCTGGCATCCACAGTCGGGGGTGCCCTGAGGAGGAGTGTGCTGAGTGCTCCCATTATTCCCCACATCGGCTAACACTTGTGTCCTAATTTGCGCCACGCATTCCCCAGCCGTGAACAACTCCACTGAGCTGTCGGAGCCGACACTTGGGCTGGGTTATTCAACACTCCAAAGCCATGACTGTGCTGCTCCTGGGACTTGCATGGGAATACACCAGACTTCACCAGACCCACAGTGTCATGGCTGCTATGAGGGCATGGCCAGACACTGCAAGTGCTCCCTGCGCAGGGATCTGGAATGCCAGGAATCCCCAGACTTCACTACCATTCTTGCCCTGTGTGTGCACCCACAAGCCTTCCGGCTACGCAATCTGATGGTCCTGGAAGTCTGGGCATTCCAGGCCAAAACAGCAACCTTGCAGAAAACCTCCACCTCTTGGGCAAAAATAGAAAGTGCCCAGTAGCAGAAAGCGAAATTTCCCAGACCTATGAGTGAACATAGCTGACATTCCTGGGCCAAGTACAAAACTGGGCCAAGTAGATTTTGGTGCTTTATTCTGAACGCTGTGTGCCTCACGCAATTGTTTTAGTTTAGCTTGGCAAGACTGATCTGCAGCTCAAGCAGGATGTACAATGTTCCCCATTCCCCATAGATGATGATCTGAGGTGTCTGCTGATACACACAGATATTTCTTTACTACACGGTGTCATGTATTCCTTCTAATATTGCTCTAGCAGGCCTGCCCTCTGTGTGTGTGTGTGTGTGTGTGTGTGTGTGTGTATGAAATCCCACGCTGCTGAAACAGTGTGTGCTGTAGGGTTCTGAGGCCTGTGTAAAGTCAGGCGTGACATTTATGAGTTGGACTTACAACTGGGCAGCGAACAGCCGGCTCATCTTGGCCACATGCTCGTTGCTGCAGTCGAGGTCGTCGTGGGCTTGGTCCCCGCTGTGCTTGCGCTTGCTGGGGCTGATGGGAGGAGGGCCGGTGCGGTGGTTGCTGACGGCCGAGGAGAGCGACACAGGCTGCATCCTGGGCTCCCCTCTCAGGGCCGCTTCACCTGCACAAAACACACAGGAGCACGTTGACACATCACATCATTTCACCCAGACCCCTTTGAGTTTGCTTCTAAGCCATTAAAGAGGGAAAGAAAGAAAGAAAGAAAGAAAGAAAGAAACACACACACACACACACAAAACTAAAAACTGTAGGGAACTCAAAAGACTGAAACACCATCAAGGCAAGAGTGTTTTAAAACTAATTAATGCTATTTGGGCTGCTTAATCCATGTGTTTTGCAAGTTGGCTGGGGGTCCACAACAAAGCGTGTGAATGAGAGGCACAACCAAACCTTATCCAAAACCTTAATTAAACTGAGGGTCTGATTGAAACTACCATTTCATGTGGCGAGCTCACAGGCTTTTTACAAACCTGCTCTGACGCAAACAGCCTCTTTAGGTGACTGTGCAGACTGGAGCCAGACAAATGCCCCCTTCTGAAAAGCTCCTGAGAACTACACTACATCTGGAATCAAAAAGAGGGGTCTGCTGTTTATGGCTCAATTCACAGGCATAGACCCACTACTGCCATGAAAGCTAGGTTCCCAGAACATTCTGGAGCTGCTTCAGTTTGGAAATGGGCACACTTCCTAATGCCAGGGAATCAGCAAACGCAAGTCCACCAGGCCATGGGGAGTTTCTCTCCCACGCAGGCAGTGTGCTTCAGCAGCAGCAGTGCCTGCAGAGTGCAAGCAGAGAGGAAGGGAGGCAGGAAAATTACAACTGGCAGCCACCAGCTACTGGGAGTTTCCACTGGGGGGAGGCTTGCTTCACCCAAAACAGCCATTTCTACAGGATGCATTCACTAGGCCACAGTCACGCGGACCATTAATCTGTCAATATTAACTGGATAAACCTGACTTTTTTGGAGCTGCAGCAAAATAAAAATCCTGGCTACTCAAGGCATCCACAATCTTGCAGGTTGGTCTTTAACCTTCTCGTGCCTACTGTGGACTGAAGCTGCGCTGTTAAGCAGTACATCAAAACCAAACAGCAGATTTCAGACACAACACGGACGAGGTGATCAGAGCACTACTGTGAACAAGTGAACTGTACATCCCAAACAATGCTCCCTCCACCGCGCCCCCGACAGACAGCTTGTGGTGTGTCTTCAGAACAAGCGGCCTATTTTCCCCCTGCTGGCGTGTTTCTACTAGTCCGCCCTTGCACCATGGCAACAGCGCTATGACATCATTGTTTTTGGCAGCGACCTGGGCGCTGTAATAAAGACCAGACTGTGGGCCTTGGTGGTGGCACTGCAGTTCAGCCATGCAGGCCAGAGTCCCTGACACATGATAACTTATCTGCCCTTGCCTTTGAGAGTAAGCCACTCCAGTGTGTGTGTGTGTGCATATTCATACACCATCACAAGAGAATGAGTGCGTAATCTCTAATGTAGTTTACTGTCCTTCAGGCCAGTCAGATAAGGCATACCGGTGCTATTGTAAAAAAGGGCTACATGCTAAACAGGCTGTGAACGGCAAATCAGAAAACTGTCACCACTGAAACGCACAATATGAACAAACAAGAGTCAAGAGTCATTTTACATTTTTTGAAATCTCCCTTTCCTAAACCTCTTGTAAATGGATGTGAAGGATACAAAGAGGTGGAGACTGAAACAGACACAAGGCCAAAATATGGCTTTCCAAAACTCAACTGCCTCACACAAAGACCTCCCATATACAAGAGCTAGACAACACACATACATGAGGGACTTTTCCCCCACAGAGCAACTAAAAGGAGCCCTTCTTTCATACTTGTTGCATTTCACACTTCATGTGTGTGTGTGTGTGTGTGTGTGTGTGTGTGTGTGTGTAGGGGGAGCACAAAGCCAAACCAACAGAGAAGCCTGAGCACTGCCAAAAGGGAGGGAGGGTGGGGGTGTGGGGGGGCACTACTGGTACAGTAACTTTTGCAAGGCACATGCTGAGCCATAAAGATCACTATCTGTGTCAGGGCAGACGCACACCCACGTTTGATGTTCTGAGAGACAGTCATTAAGGGCGACACGATCAAAGGCGGACGTCGTTGACTTGGGACATCAAACGTGAACACAGGGGAAGATCAGGTTACAGAGATGTTTGCCTCCTAAAGCACCCCCCCTGCCCCCGCATGTCCTAGTGCCTAGTGCTGCTTTCAAGAGCAGAAAATAAGCCAGGCATCCGCTGCAAATGATATTTTTGGCAAACTCCCTTGCTGTAACCCGAGCCCCTGAGCAAAGAAACACCTCCATTTAAAAAAGACGTCTGAGGCTTGGCTTAAATTTTCCTAAGTCGGATGTTGGCAGGACAATAGTCTCCTTTTAGCATCCCTGTGTTTTAACTTGTCTTCCTATGCATTCACAATGCATAACACATGTTCTCTAATAGCCTTTGAAATATAAGGCCTCAAAACACATGCATAAAAGAGAACATTAGGTTGTAAGAAAATCAGCAGGGGGCCCATATTCAGAGAACTTTACAGCTCAACAATAAGCTTTTGTGTGGTGTAATGATGTGGCATTAAGAAATATGGGTTACTGAGTTCTTTCCCCACTCTCTGGCTATCTGTATTGGTATCAAGATTAGGCCTTCGCTAGTCTTCCTCTCTCCCTCTCTCCCCCAAACACCAACCTCACCCTAGGAGTGAGTACATAGTCAGGAAGACGGCTGCTGCAGGTCATAAAGTGCCGCTGTCCAACCTCATGTTTTACGTTTGTTTCTCTCTTCACCTTGGGTCCAAGGGAGGAGTGGAGCTCCACATAAATTAAGCTGCAGCATTAAATTAGGCTCTCCAGCCGAGTGGGTGCCAAGGTACGGGGGGCTTAATTTAATCTCTGAGGCTGAGGGAGGGATGGAGAGGCCCACTCCTCGTGGCGCAGAGGGCATTAGTGCGTGGGAGTGGGAGGGATCAAGGCCAGAGTGCTGCGTTTGGCATCCCAACAGAGTAAGCAGAGAAGGTGCAGACTAAACCCAACTCACTAAAGGTGGTCAAAAACTTCATTACAAATAAACTCCTCCATATTTCACTGGCCATCACAATTTGCCATTCCCAAGCAGGCAATGTGTATGTGTATGTGCACTGGATCATGTCAGTGACGACACCAAGAGATGATTCTCAAAGACAATACAAGTACAATGTCTACAATCTAAAAGTTCTTTTCCAAAGCATTGCCAACAACCAACATTGAAATTGTGAGCAGAGCACACTCACTGAGACAACAGACGAGGAACACAGATAAGGAGTTGGAGGTGGATTTGTCACCCCCGTGAAGCCAGTATTTATACTCAGCAGGTCCTTTTACTGTACTTGCAAACATTTAAGCAATCAAATAAAACAAACCAACAGAAAAGTACGCTACAACAGAGAGCAACACGGAGTGATGAACCAATAGAGCACTGTGCTTATTTATAGGAATGATGCAGTGCTTCGTGCACAGGAGCAGATAGGTTCGCCATGTGCTTGGCAGGCAATTCTTCAGAGCCCATTATAAATAGCTGAGAGGCCTGTCGTGCTCTGCCGATTGTGTATTTCCAGCCCCTGTCACTGGGTCACGTGACCACATCCCCCACCGCCTGCACCTCTCCTCCCCCAGAGAACTGCACAGGAAGGCCAGAGTGAGCCTCCACGTTTGCATCCAGCAAAGAGAGAGTGAGAGGCTGGGACTAGGAATGAGCAAGAGTAAGGCCTTCAGAATAGATCCACAGGTCACCATCCGAGCCATGTCAGTCATGCCTGCCACACATTTTTGCTGGGAGTTTTTCCGTCCACTGGGGCCA
Organism: Tenualosa thibaudeaui; assembly: GCA_027481765.1. Classification (NCBI taxonomy): domain Eukaryota; kingdom Metazoa; phylum Chordata; class Actinopteri; order Clupeiformes; family Clupeidae; genus Tenualosa; species Tenualosa thibaudeaui. The sequence goes on from JAIFZK010000003.1 coordinate 364,472, forward strand.
GTTATCTTTGGAGGGCTCCAGGCTTTGAATGGAAACAGGTCTGAGTTACCAGGGTCAGGAGCGAAGACAACAAAAACAACACTAAACAAACAGTTTGCAACTGCACACATGTTAGATCACCTCTCAGGAGACAGGAAGAACGGCTCTTCCACTGATCAACTTGAGTCTGATAAAGTGCTCTCTTTTTTTGAGTTTGTGTATTCACTCATTAGAGAAACTTTTCATAGGGCAAAAATACAAAAGTAGATCTCAGTCTCTAACAGGCATGGTCATGGCAGACAATCATTTCCCTTCCAAATATCTCTGGCCTTAGTCCAACTAGGTTAGTCATGAAAATGAGTGAACTTGTTGCTGGAGGGTCACACTGAGCTTAATGTGCAACACAGAGAGTTCTAATGCACTGCCCCTGCATTGGTCATCACTGGGTTTCAGGTAGAGGTTCAGAATATATACAGCAATAGCATCTGCCTTTATCATAAATCTACTACAGCATGGCATCAGCATCCAGTATGGCCTCAGAGAAACTAAGAAAAAAACATGACATTCAGTGGGAGAGAGTGCAGATTAAGGAATACAGACAAGAAAAGAAATGAAGTCAGAAAAATATTAGGAAAACAAGAAAATGTAATAACTGGGAAGATCAAGAATTTTAAGTAACTCTATAAGCCACAATAAAGGTCTAAACATCTATGTACATCTATGACTACTGCAAATTTCTGAAATCATTAATGGCTGATGGTGACATTGTGAATATCAAACATCACAAAAAAAATCAAATCAATGTCAACACAAGATATGGCAGACTGTGTAATCACAGCTATCGGTTGCCTGAAGTGGTTAATAATGGGGTTTAGCAAGCTGAAGTATGATGACTGTGGATGGAAGATATAATCAACTGGAATGCCATGTGCACTCATGGGCCTGTCCTAATCTCTGGGCCTCTGCTCCTCAGCGTCTGGCCTGCCTGCTTACTAAGGCTTTCACACAGGAGGCCTCCAGAGAGCCCAGCGTGCACAGAGCCCTGACCCAGGAACCAAAAAGGCAGGCCTGAGAGTGGAATTAGGCTCATCGTTCAGTCATGTGACTTGATTTAAGAATTTCACACAGCATTCTGTCTTTGACTACCATCAATGTAGAGGAAGCATTAAAGTGAGGAGTTCAGGTAAGCCCACATGTAAGTTCCAAGCTACCCAGAAGGGAAGAGCAGGGGGGAACAAATACAAGCCTCATTTTTCTCCTCTGATCTGGATCACATTTCCAGAGGCTTGAAAGGTGAAGACTGACAACAAGAGACTGGTACAGCATGGTGCGGAGTAGACCCAGTCCTCCCCTGCACAAGCCTACCTCCAGCCTTTCTCCTCCTCCAGCCATACCTCTGATGGTTGCTTGACATTCTTCTGAGTTGGACACACCATTGTATATATTCCATTTTCCTAAAACCACTGACTACTCCCCCGCTAGGAATGGGCAAAATCAATTCCATGTGAACTCTACAATATGCCAAAAGTTTCACACCGGAATCATTGTGATCGACTGCAATTACGCAATGTTCATAATAACCACAAGAGATACATGAATGTGCATGAAAAGTTGTTAGTTAGCCTTCTTCACAAGGACTCTTACCCTAACAACTGGAGCAGGAAGTTACCAAACATTTTAAGTCCAGTTGTGACAGATGTTACTGCGGGGCAGAGATGATCCAACCTTTATTAATAATCTCGCAAATGACCTCAAAGACCTTAGTCACAAATTGAGCAATGAACTGACATGTAAAGACTAGTCAATATTGCGACCACGTGACAATTCCCTTTATTTACAAACCATGACGACTGATCGGTTGTGCACACCCTGACTGACACTGAGACATTACATTATATTTTCATAAAACTGAGAAAAAAACACGTATCTGACTAGTAGCCGATACACAAACATTAGACCAAAAAACCCTCATGCTTGGCATGCCTCTTTACCACTCTGTGGTTCTACATTAAAAAATAAACTATCTGTAAAAACAAAATTATCAAGATTATCTGTACAACAAAAAGCCTCTGACTATAACCTCACGTTTGCCTTCACGATCTGAATTTCGCATAATAGGAGCTACAGAGAGCAAACAGTGCACGAGCACCTTTTCTGTTGTGATTCCTTTTGAAGTCAACCACGTAGTCAAGATAAGCCTTCTCTAGCAATCCCTTGGCAAAACGGTTAAACGGTATTGGATCTATCTATAAGTTGCTTGACGTTATCGATTAGTTTTTGTACAACATTTTTGGTAAGCAACTCCACGTTTCAAGGCTTTCCAAATAAACCCCAGTGTTTATAATAGGCTCCCCTTCAACAACCAATCGCAACTTCACATTTCGAAGCTTTGGAACAATACGCAACTACGTCATAAATCATACACTTTTTCCAACAAGCTTCACACTAAATGCACCGTCAGCAAGTACATAAGTGATTATAGCACCTTAGAATATATTAAGTTTCAAATTTTACCTTCGTAGCAAAGTATGCCGATGTTGTTGTTCATTTTGTCCAAGTACTGATAGTTCAACAGGTCCATCTTCGTAAGAAGCATTTATCGGGTCAGCAAAAAGACCAGCTTTTTTGCTTTCAGTCGAGGCAGGGGGAGAAATGGTGCGACCGGTCAGTTTCTCGCGAATTCTTGTCCAAAAGCTAAAGGCCCAGCCTTTAACTTTTTTTTTTTAAGTGGGCTAGCAGTCTAAATATCAGGGTTGTGCGCTCCGACGCGACAAAGAATAGACCAACTACCTGGATAAAAGTGAGAAAACACTTTTAGAACTTTTCTAATTGTAAGAGGGAAAATAAAAATAATTTTTTTTATTTGGGACAAAAGGGTCGCGCCAGATCTCCTCACAGCCAGCTGTAAGTAGACTGCCCTGACACGCAGGCTATGCTCGGTATGACTCGTATGTACACCCGTTTCCTCTATGTGGGGTTTCGGCCACTGGGCATGCTCATTAAATCTCTAGAGCGCCTCAAATGTCAGAGATTTTTCCTGAACAAGATCAGCCCCCTGAATGCACTGAAGCATAGAGAGTAATGGGAAACTGGAGAGAGCGGGAGTCACAAACAAGGAGGGGCTATGTCAAAAATTCAGACAGGAAACAGTGCTGCCCTAGCGAAAATAACAAGGAGAGAAAAACGTTTGAGGATCTTTTAGCATTTATCATTTAGGCCTTCACAATTACATAAGCTTTTCATAAGCCTGCATATGCTTTTGCTATGAACAGGTCATGTACGACGTAACACTTAAAATAAAACTTATTAAGTCAACTGAATAATTAAAGGTTTGGACATTTGGAGTAGCGTGGGCTAAAATTAGTTCTTTAATCTTTCTTATTAGGAAAAAAATATAATAAAACCTACATCTTATGGAGTGTGAGAAGTATAGCTGATATCAAATTCTGGAAGTTATATTTCACTCTTTAAAAAAGAAAGAAAGTTACAATGACCGGAACGGTGGATTGTTTGATAACATTTTCCTGATGATCTGCTGCCCTCTGGTGGGCCTTTTTATAACGTCGTGAATTCGCCATCTCCAAGTCCGAGAAATGTACTACTGTATTACTTAACCGCCCACTTCCGGAGATGTGCGCGCTTAATGACGTGCTCAAAAAACAGAGTAAAATAAGCACACAATTTAGTCAAACAAGAACACATTCTCAGTATGCCATTTCGTAAATGGAGACAATCAGCAGCAGACTACAGCCTATAGTAAAAGCTATAGGATACAACATGCACAAAATAGTCAATTGTGACACTGACTACAAATCCATCAAAGGGTGCTGGGTGTTGCTTCAGTATTTGTAAGATCAGTACAATGAAAGCTATTCTGCTGTTAAACCAGTAGGACAGCTCATGCACAGGAACAGCAGTGGATGCAACACGCAGGGCGTGCCCCAGTGCCTTCACAAAAGCATAAGGTGTTAGCTTTCAAATGGCATAAATTTCACGCTGGGTTGCTTTCCTCTAGTCCCTAGTCCCAAGAGTACACATAAGCACCGACATCTTTCATAATGTCCAGTCAATGTCCAGTACACTTTACATCCACAGAGGCATATGGTCCTAATCTTCAACATGCTAAAGGTTCAGGAAACTATACCTCTTTAGATTAGATTAGATTAGATTCAACTTTATTGTTATTACTCATGTATAAATACAGGTAACGAAATGCGGTTTGGCATCTAATCAGAAGCGCAAAGAGCAGCAAGTGCAGTATATACAGTATATGCAGTATGTACAGTTAAAGAGTTTAGATTAGATCTCTTCTACACACAAGTACTCTACTTTAGATGTGGGCATCCTAACAACCACCACTGAACTGAACCCCAAAACTGGGCCCTTCAAGGCCAAGACTGAGCACACACCCGCAGCCAACCACTTAAAAGGCCCTCCTCCAATTCAGCTAACAACGTGATGCTTTGAATAGAGCTTTGAGTGCAAGGCCCACACAGCTATGTCTTCTGCTGATCCATCTCAGTGCTATCTTTTGATGTTATATTTGTCACAAAAGCTGGAGTTTCTGACACTGCTGTGTGCTCTATGGACAGATCAGCTGGTATTGTGCCTTTTTATAAATGTGACATAAACCAGGAAGTGGAAGCCCCAGGTCTTACTGTACTGTTTTCTGCGGAAGCAAAAAAAAAAAAGAGGCTTTCCACCCAGTTAACCTTGCTGTGCTGCTAGGGACATCTAGGGAGGGGAATGAGATAGCAGAAGGAGCCGAGCAAAGGGGATTATTCAAAGGCAATAGCATGCTATTCATGTGTCCTCTCTCAGCACCCAGATTACAGGGACCTCTGTTTGACTTGCCCATCAATGGCAGAGAAGGGGGATTAGAGGAGCCTATTCATCTAGAGAAGCCTACCCAGGCCTGGGCCCTGCCAAGCCTACCCAGCACCACCACCTCTCACCGCACACCCCTACACACAACCACACACACCCCTACACACACACATACACACAGTTGGGCTTCTCCTCCTACTCACACTCGGTATTAAGGGAAGTGCTTTTCATTGGGTTAACCCCCCCATGCTTTGGAGGAGCCATTGTCTCGTGTTTCACACACTCAGTCCCATCTCTGAGCCAAGTCAGAACAGTGCCTTCATTCAGCCAGGCTGCTTCTCCCATTGTCCTGTGCACTGGGGAGTTTTCGGAGACAACAACGCAGGCACACAGGGTATAATTGGAACCCCCCAGTCCCTCCTGGGAGAATGGGCTGCTGGAGGCGTCGGCGTGACAACAGCCGGTGATTTGAGGTGAATTTGATTCCGGAAGGGTGTTGTATTGATCCAACCTTCAGTACAAAGTCATTATGAGTGTTCAAGATGACCATGCGTGCAAATCTATAGAGAGAGATAATTCTCTATGGGAGAGAAGACAGTCCAGACTACAATATTCAGACAAAGGGAACATCTGAAGTGTGTTTTGTGCATTCTATACCACAAGTAGTAACACATAATTCCTGGTTTACCAAGTGTAGGAAGGAAATCTGACAGCTCCATTCTTAGTGTTCAAATATGACTGATCAACCACACTAAAATGCAACAAAAAATAACAAAGTGAAAAATTATCTTCACACTTAAAGACCCAGTAAAATGGAAATAATATTGGCTCCAAGTTCCTAGTACTAAAGAGTTGCTGCTAATCATCTAATCAATTTTAGGTGAATTTATGAATTATTATGAATGTTGCTAAATATGTCAAATTAGGTCTCTTCAAAGCATGCCACCAACCAATCAAGTGAGGTGAGTGTAAAGGCATCAGCCCACTGTCCACCGGTAGCCAATCCAATTCCTACAGTGCAGGGCTGGTCTGAAAAGGTAATACTAAACACAGACATAGACTGTTTCAAAATATCCCAGCTACTCTCCTGTACCTGTAAGAAGGAAGTTTCAGTCCCACCCTTAACCCACCTAACACCAATGAAATGGTGAAGTTTTAGTCACAACCTACTTAACCCACCTAACACCAATCAAATAGTGGAGTTTTAGTCACACCCCACCTAACCCACCTAACACCAATGAAATAGTGAAATTTCACAATACAGTAAAATTGACTGCTGTGATTTGTAAACATAACATATTAAAGTACACATTACTTTATTCAAATACACAGAATGAAATGCATTGAATGCAATGTAATTACGCTTATCAGTGATAAATTGGCTGATAGTATTCCCATGTACAAAGCATCATTGTGCTAAGAATAAGAATGATTCCAAAAATGAAAGACAAACTAACAATGACTTGCAGTAGGAGAAAGCAGACAGCATCAATCCGAGTTCTTAGTTGGAGCTTAGTGATTAGAATGGACCCAGGAAGGTCTACATGTGCAATAAAACACAAATCCCAGCTAGGAACCTGCTGCAATGAAAGCTTTGTTCAGCTGTACAGCCCCGTCATGTGTTAAGTAACTCCACAGTAAGTTGATTAATGATTATACAACTCCTGGGTGAATTTCCACTGCCAGAGGTTTACAAGAGCTGCTCACCCAGAGCACACCTCACACCTCCATAAATCCTCCCATTTTCATCTGGCCATAGACCACTGCTTAAACACTTCCACAGTCACTTACCAGTCAGTTCCATTTGAAATCATCGCCAAATACATAGAAGACAGTGAAATCTTGGATTCATAGATTTAGCATAGTGGGTAGCATTTCAAATGCATGTGAAAAGTGATGCCATGACATAAGACATTTCTCTGGAGGCATACACACATGTGACCTAAAAAATAATCATATCAATAGGCTATATAATTCAAACTGAAGCTTTCTGTATCTCATTGATCCAGAATAGACAGCCCATTGTCTATCTGGTTTAAGAGCACTTGTTGAAACCTTGCTGAAGAGTTTAAAATTTTAATGTACTAACTGGAAATCCAGCCAGAAACAAGAGGAAAACTCTGAGGGCCTGCTTACACATACATACATACAGTACACACATATGGACATCCATATATAGTGTACACACACACACACACACACACACACACACACACACACACACACACACACACACACACACACACCTCCTGCATGTCCATGCATGGACCGCCTGGGCACACTGAAATTCCACACAATAAAGTTCTCTGTGTGATATACTGGAGGAGATTACACAACCCTTGTTCCTTGACAGGGTCCTGAAGAAAAACAGAGTAACTTTTGTTTTGCTATAGCTGACACGTTAGCCTTGTCGTTATGAGAAAGAGAGGCCTATTTTCTGGTTGTGGGGCTGACTGAGGAGGCACGCAGCTTTGAGTGAGAGTGAGTGAGTGAGAGGGGTCCACTCCAGGGGCAAAATGCCCCACCTTGCAATGTTGTGAAAGTGAAAAAAAAAGAATTCTGTTGTATCTACTTGGCTGCACCTCTACACCAGGATTTGCTTTCCTGTTACTCTGCTGACAGACAAATCCAAATGAAAACATAACCTCTTAGATCGGAGGAAAAGGAATATTTTCACCACACACCTCCCTCCAATCAACGAGCCCCTTAAGGAGCTACAGTATGTATGAACAAAAGAAGAGTAGAAAAGACATAGAAACAGCAACACAGTGGCTGCCCAGATATCTACTGAAGTTATCAGCTCAACTAGCTTCAGGCCCACTCTGCACTCACTTTCTACCATGTGTTAGCATGTAACTCAACTAGCTTCAGGCCGTCTCTGCACTCACATTCTACCATGTGTTAGCATGTAACTCAACTAGCTTTAGGCACTTTCTGCACTCACATTCTACCATGTGTTAGCAGAACTCAACTAGTTCAGGCCCTCTCTGCACTCAATTCTACCATGTGTTACATGTAACTCAACTAGCTTTAGGCACTTTCTGCACTCACATTCTACCATGTGTTAGCATGTACTCACAGTTCAGGCCCTCTCTGCCCACATTCTACTATGTGTTAGCATGTAACTCAACTAGCTTCAGGCCGTCTCTGCACTCACATTCTACCATGTGTTAGCATGTAACTCAACTAGCTTTAGGCACTTTCTGCACTCACATTCTACCATGTGTTAGTATGTAACTCAACTAGCTTCAGGCCCACTCTGCACTCACATTCTACCATGTGTTAGTATGTAACTCAACTAGCTTCAGGCCCTCTCTGCACTCACATTCTACCATGTGTTAGCATGTAACTCAACTAGCTTCAGGCCCTCTCTGCACTCACATTCTACCATGTGTTAGCATGTAACTCAACTAGCTTTAGGCACTTTCTGCACTCACATTCTACCATGTGTTAGTATGTAACTCAACTAGCTTCAGGCCCTCTCTGCACTCAACTACCATGTGTTAGCTTAACTCAACTAGCTTCAGCCCTCTCTGCACTCACATTCTACCATGTGTTAGCATGTAACTCACAGCTTTAGGCACTTTCTGCACCACATTCTACCATGTGTTAGTATGTAACTCAACTAGCTTCAGGCCCACTCTGCACTCACATTCTACCATGTGTTAGTATGTAACATGTTCAGGCCCTCTCTGCACTCACATTCTACCATGTGTTAGCATGTAACTCAACTAGCTTCAGGCCCTCTCTGCACTCACATTCTACCATGTGTTAGCATGTAACTCAACTAGCTTTAGGCACTTTCTGCACTCACATTCTACCATGTAACTCTGTAGTTTGGGCCCTCTTACATTCTACGTGTGGCCATTGTATTAAATACAATGCGAGTGAATGTAAAAGGAGTGTTCAGAACGACTTACAACTGAGAGTGTTCCCTGAGACTTACACAGCTTTAGGCAGCTGCAGGCCACTGTCTCCTTCTCTGGTTCCCTGTCTTGGCCTGAGCCTTGAACAGGGGCACAATCAGCTGTGCAACTCCAGGCTCTCTGACTCCGAACGGGCATGCCGTGCACACACAAACACACACACACACACACACACACACACACACACACACAGCTGTGATTCAATCTCCACATCGCCCAGCCCCTCCACTGTAAGTTCCTCTGTGGCCCTGGGAGTGGGAACTCAAGCAGTGGCCAACCTGCTTTGCCTAATCCTGCATTCACTCAATCTTACTCGGAGGACCACACCACAATTCAAAGCCAGCCGCACAGCCATGGCCTTTCACAAGTAAAACTGGAAATACAGTTGGCTTTTCAAATGACAAAATCTTTACAAGCGATCATTACCAAACCATTCCTGGACTGAGAATTGAGTGGCAGTGTGAAAGCAGGCATTGTTGATGTGCAACTGCCTGGAACTCGCGTTCTGGAACTCGCGTTTGCCCATGCAAATAGGCCTCATTTGCATGTGCTCCGCAGGCATGGAAAAAGCACTTGAGCAGTAGAAACATGAAATAAACACAAATGCTCCCTGGTCAAACTTACTCTTTTGTGTGATTGCTTAATTCTGCCATTCAAATACCTCCATTGTCTGGCAAGGGTTTTGAATGCTTCATGCTACACAAAACAACACGAGACAGTGAAGATTTACAAAGCATGAACTGTTGACAAATAAATCTGACTGTCAGTGATCTTGTCTTATAATAAAGCAAATGTTGAAGCTCAGGTTCAGTCATCAGGACGGAGAGGAGATGCATGTGACAACCACACTGTGATCCTGAAGGATGACGGAGGTGTGAGTAAGTGATCATCAGACACAGAAATCAGTAGCCATGTTTTCTAGTTCTCTTAAAGCTTGCCAACATGGGGAGTCCTAGGCTGAACTCCTGCTGTCCCAGATGCTGCTAAAGCAAGGCTGCTGATTTGGCCACAGCTTCTTGTTGCTCTTGTTCTCAGAGCTAAATCTTATCTGTGTCAAATGACTGTTTGCCTGGAGTGGGTCTACCTAAAGCCTGCCATATTTGCTCCACTGTATAACATTAATATCACCAATACTGATTTGGTTGCTTGAAGCTCAAAGGAGAATGCTAGAAGCCACATATGAAGTTAAGCAACAGCAGGGTGAAGCTCAGTCACCTAACTCAGTGAAGGTCAGTTAAAGTGCAATGTGACTAAATGGTATGCTTCACTGTATTGCTACTGCAGTTAGAATTGCAAGTATTATACCACTACTGTTATACTATATATACTAATACTCCTCACACATTTGTTCTCCAACTTTTGTTATTTACCAGGATCTGATCTTCACTACTTCTTCATTTTCTTCATACCAGCTTATATTATGTGTGAATACAGCGGTGTTAAAATGGTCACTGAGCTGCTTGTATGGCTGTTAAACTAGCAGTTAAATGATCAGTGCAGCCCTCAACATGCCACTGCCATGAGTTGCAAAGCACACCTGCAGCTCTGGGCCTGATGCTCCACCTTGCACAGGTGGCCTTGTGGCCAAAGACAGCTATGGATGGACACCTCAGTAGCCCCTGCTCAGAAGAAGGCCACCAGGAGGCCACAGCAGCACAGAGACGCTTGAGCAACAAACACTCATCTGGACAGGGAGTGAGAGTGAGTGTGAGTGAGTTAGTGAGTGAGTGAGAGTGGGGGTGGGTGTGGGAGTGGGAGTGGGAGTGGGAGTGGAAGTGAGTGAGTGAGTGAGTGAGTAAGTGAGTGTGAGAGTGCGTGTTTACTCTGGCTGAAAGTAACTTGATGGTGGTGACACTCCATTATCAGTGCAGACACAGAGATACCCCTCTGAGCAACACAACTTAGTGCCAGGCCCTGAGGACTTTGGCTGGTGGGAACCTGATTGGTGTATCAAAGTCTCTGTTCACACTTCTGAGTGAGACTGGAGTGTGTTTGAATAGGCACACAGACAGGCTTTCAGAAATATATGGGAAAGGTATACTGGAACATTTGAACTAATGCAAAAAAAGGCCATCCCACTATCATACATTTGGACACTGAGCTGCCCCTCACAGAAACCATGTGTTCCATAGTCAGCCACCTGTCTCTCTTGTATGCGTGAGTGCGTGCGTGCGTGCGCACACACACACACACACACACACACACACACACACACACACACACACCACAGCCCAAATGCAACACCAACTGACCAAGTTCTGTAACCTCAGCTATACTGACTATAAGGCAACACAGAGTCATTAAACACCACAGGATCTCAGCTTTTATCATTCCAACCAATACCACCTTTTAGCAGCATGCGCTAGCACAGGGAGATCCATGCCACATTGGCCTGGCCCGATGACTCTGAGTACAAGGCCATTTCTCATAATGCCCCATCATTCAGCAAGCATGCTTAAGTTATACATGTTTTCACAAGCATTTATATAGGTACACAGTTAAACTCACAGTCAATCTGATTTTTCCGGTTCTTGGTGAGCAAAGTCTTCTCAACTGCTGAAGAGAAGGAGTTAGCATGTGGTTGCCTGTTAAATATTGATTTCAAACATAAGAGGTCTGGGAGGGGCTGTTTACTTTAAATCTGGTGTTGAGTGGACCTTTGGGTTCAGTGACTTTTAGCTCATGCATTTTTTAATGGCCACTTCCTTGAAAAATAGCCAGGTTACAATAATTGTCCCAGAATGCTACCCAGAAGAAAACACAATGCCTCTTTTCCTGCTAGTAGACGCTGTCCAAGACGCATACATCGGCTAATCAGATGACCTCATCCCAAGCTCACCAAACTGGGGCAGGACCCAGCATATGGAAAGGGATGTTCTGGCCCGGAGTTTTCCTTTGTTCTCCAAACTGCTGTGTACACCACCGCCCAGAAACAAAAGACGCAGTGATAAGGGCGAGTTGTCTTGTGATGACGGGAGCAGTTATCTCAGAGGCTCTCGCTGAATGTCTGGCATGCGGGGACTATGGGCAATGGCGTCTGAGGAGAAACTGCACCGACACTGAAGTGCAAGAAATTCCACTGCTGGCGCCCTGAATAGCGCAAGCCTCTGAGTGTCTGTGGAGGGTTACATAAAGAGGTGCTTTTCCCTCAGCCAGTGCTGTATGGCTAGGACCTTCACTCTGGGAATCACCATTAGCAACTTTCACCCTAAGCACCCTCACCTTTGCTAACGCCTTCTATGTTTTGGATGTTTTAGACGCATCTGGTACTGCCAGCATAGGCTCTGTGAGCCCTCCCCAAAATAAGAATTGGGATCTATTGTCAGTTTCCTGTATCCACACACAGCATCACCCAACCCTAACATCTCTACCGCCCCTTTGGCCCTACACAAGTATATGCATGCCTGAGCTCTCTGGGTTCCAATAGTTGTTTGTTTATGCACAAACAGGGGTGGCGCTGACCACCATAGTGATCCATTCTGTTTGTTTGCTTTGCCTGCTTTGCTTGTCCCAAGGGTAGAGAGGAATCAGTGGGAGGGTGGGTGGATGGGTGGGTGTGGGGTGGGGCAAGTTTGCTGTCCACACACACACACACTCATACACACACTCACAAACACAAACAAACACACACACACAAATGGACACACTTGACTGGCAGAGCCAGAATGACTATGAGAGGACCCACATGCAGCAACCCATGAGACAGCCGGTCATGCCTGACTGCTCCCCATCAGGGCTCCACCTGTGGCCGCTCCAAGCCAAGCCAGCCCTCCCTGTCCTCTGGGTTAGAGGGTGCATGGCTCAATTGCTTTAAACACACAAAAGAACATCCAATTATCTGGCACAGAGGGCCTTTGCATGGGGAGATGGAAGTGCTCCTGGGGATGGGGAAAAAACTCAGAATGTTGCTGTCACCATTAACTTGATGGATGGCCTGCACTGCTCGCTCTGCCACTGCCACTGTGAGTAGAGTCCAGTTTGAAAAAAGAAGCCAGCCATGAGAGGCATCTATCTTTGATACAGTTCTGATCAAATCTCCCACAGAGTGACAGGTCTGAAGTAGCACCTCAGAGAACACGAGGAGAGGAGAAAATTCCTCAGGGCCCGTGTGATAGCGCATAGTTTGCACGCTCAGTCATACTGTGGGAAAGGAACACAGATAGGCAGACAAAGCCTGGGGTGGAGGCTCCAGACAGACCCACTCCACTGTTTGCACCCACTACAGTAACACAGACAAAGCTCATACATTTGAACACCAACCAGACTCTCTCAAATACTTGTCATACAAGATACTGATCTGAATCTAAAAAAATGCCAGGAAATATCAGTATGAGGGAAAAGATGCCAGGTGGTAATCTCAAGACACATGCCCATGTTCATCGCATCCATTCACAGTAACCCCACACTAAGTAGCCACCTGGAAACTTCCACTTAGCAGAATGGTTAGACATCCCACCTACACAGGCCTTGTGAAAAGTCTACAGCTCGCATCTGTTGTTGTGGAACCAATGCGTCCAACACATTAACCATATGCTTCTGCCAGCACCTGAGGCACGCAAGCGTTCCATTGAAGCCCATTAAAGAACCTTTCCCAGGCCTTAGAGTTCCCATTAATGTTGATGAACAAACTGGAGCCTGGAGCACACACCCCTCTGAGGTCAACAATTACGTGAAAACTTCTTTAAACAATACATTTTATAGCATAGTACTTCCAAATGTCCGCTGATTTTGAAATTGGGCACCGCCAAGAAATTTTACCAAGCTTAAACAAAGCAAAGCTGCGGACGGTGTCCCATATGTTAGCCTAATAATGAGCAGATCCGTTAATACAATTGCTAATCGCTGGAAACCGTTACAACAACTGTCACAGGCCTGAAGAAACAACAATAAAATGGATTAGCTCTGCCTGCCTGCCTCCTCCTCCCCTGTGACACATAGCCTCCCACTCACTGTGACCCCTCACCCCTGAACTGTGACCCCTAGTGCTGCTTTCCACACTGACCTCAGGGACCTTCAGGAGCCCAGAAAGAGGAGAGAACCTTCAGCTGCTTCTCCATTCTTATACACACACACACACACACACCATATAAATGCATAGATAAATTAATTGATTGCTGTGTCTTATTGTCACTAGCAGAGCATGTCATAACTGCATATTAACCTGTATTGCACTGGGATATAAAAATCCTTGAGGAGTCCTTTTTGCTTGACACCCATCCTCAACCACAGACAACAGAGAAAGTGTGGGGCCTCTAAACAAATCTCCAAACATGTGAGCAAACCCAGACACACACACACACACACACACACACAGCCATGTAAGCACATGATGCAAAGATCAGCTAGGGACAATAGAGAAGTCTGACCCACCCTCTGGCCTTTTTTCCAATGCTCTACACCCCAATGGACAGGCAGATGCTGAAAGTCCAGTCCATCACAGAAAGAAAAGAAACTTTCTGGACCATTAATGTATGCATTCACATCATTCAGTGTGTATTCATTTCCTATGGGAACCTACCGACCAAGCATTGATGACAAGGTTCTTCATTCTCACACATGAATATTTCAGTTATAGAGGTTACAAAGCCTGAGAAAATGAGTGAGATCAATGAGCATGTCTGTTTTAGCGAGCTCAACTGAAGCCATGCAGCTGGCATGCATGGCGTTCCCCAGCTGGTGACTGCTGTATGATAAGCTGCAGAAGTGGGTGCTCCAGAGCCATCAGAGGTATCACGCCTGTCTCCCACCTTGCCCTCCCTGAAGGGGGCAGCCCCCTAGAAGCCCTGCAGACACCCGGGAGGTGTGAGTCATGACATAACCCATCACAAGGTCCTGACAAAAGCCAAGCCTGCTGCAGCAAGAGCCTGGTCACTAGCAGTGCAGCAGTGTAATCCACACCACCCTAACATGACACTCCCACGCCAGCGGGAAAAAGCTCTGAGCGCCAGGCTGCTCAGCAGAGACCATAACAAAGGCAAAAGACATCAATCTTTCAGGCGGGGGAAGAAAAGAAGAGAGGAGGAACACAGAGAGGGAGAGAAACAGAGAGACAGAGGGAGAGAGTCATACCAACTCCAAAGGTCAGCATCCTGTTTGGTCTCGACTGCAGGTGTAAGGAGAGGTGAGGGCCAAAACAAACACCCCAAGCAAAGACACAGGTCTGGGGTAGGTATTGTCTCAGCTACCTCCTGTTGGCAGAGAGCCCAAATCCAAAGCTAAATTCCTTTACTTTGGGTTTGAATAGGAGGAAGCTCCACAAACACCACTTCCCTCATAGCCTTCTCTGAAAAACAGTGCTTTCCTTTTTTCCTAAGGCCTTTAAATTGATGTTGGCTGTGTTCTCTCCCACTAATGATGTTAGGAGGTTCTTAATCCAATTGAGGCCATTTCACTTTTGTTTGCAGGCAGAGGGCTGCACCCTTCAAGTTTTACAACCTGAGCCTGCACTCCACCTGACTGAGCTCCAACACACAACGGCAAGTCATTAAACACCACACCTCAAATACTTTTACAAGAACATTTTCAAACATGGCCTGAAGTTGCCAGTACATGCAGGGCCTGAATGATCTTCTTCTACTTTGTACTTCACCCATGTCTTAAGTTCTGGCAAGAGAGAGTCCATAATGCCCCCAGGGCTCCACAGGTATGGGTGAAGCTTTTCTTTAAACCTGTCAGAATCCGAGCACCATGTGCAGGTACGTATGAGGAGCAAGGGCTTTAGTTTTGCCTGCGGCCCTTCCCTGCAACTCGAGCTGCAAAAAGTGGAACAGTTCCAAAGGTTTGTCATAAATGCAAACAGCCAATGGGAGGAGCCTGTGCACTAGCACTATTGTGAAAACAGGTCGAGGACATTGTGCAGCAACAAAGACACATGCTCAGCCACAACAGAATGACATCAGCACCCAGCTAAACAAAACACAGCAGGGGGTGGGGGGCTGTGCTGCAGATCTCCTACTCCAACCTACAGACAATTACTAAACCTAACTCATTTAAGAGGTGATCACTACAAGATGCAAAAGAATATCCTTTTCTTAAGATGATGGTCAGCATGTTGTTGTGGGCTAGTTTGATGATACAATGTTGATAACTGGCATAAAAAAAGTTTACAAAATGCTATTAGGATGCTTTCCCTCCAAATATTTGTTAAACAGGCCTATGTTCAAACAATTCATATATGGCAATGGCATTAGTTCAAGGTTTTTTTTTTTTAAGATACGGTCAAAATGAAATGTAACATTGCGTGTAATCCACACACTTAAATCCTCCACACTATTATATTAAACTACAGAAAATACCCTTTCAACTGGTCTGTTGGTCTGGTCTGATGGTCTGATATTGCAGTTACAGGTGTCTATCGTTTTGCCACGTGGTTTTTTAGACAGTCCGCTTAGTCCCATCTTTACTAAAACCTCTGTAGAATCTATACTTTCAATCAAGTGAGGTACAGTTGTGTTGATGAATGAATTCAGTGGCATCTAGGTCAAATAATCATTGACATCAAGGTGTTATCTATTGTATAATTCAGCATACATTTTAGGTGGGCACACAAATTTCATTTTTTCCATGTAGAATCACAAGGCACTAAGGTAAGGCAACACTCACATACAGACTGGTAATGTGTTCTTGTGGGTCTTACTTATCTATAGATACCAAAGATTATGTAAATAGACTAGAAAGTTGTGGAGTTATTATTGATGTATTTAGGGTATGCTTTTCTAGGCAAGCCAAACCTCTCAGAAGCCTACAGCTTAAAGGGTTAGTTTCTGATGGAGGCCCTGGAGCACAGAGCTGGGCATCGCC
The DNA here is from genome assembly GCA_027481765.1 of Tenualosa thibaudeaui. Classification (NCBI taxonomy): domain Eukaryota; kingdom Metazoa; phylum Chordata; class Actinopteri; order Clupeiformes; family Clupeidae; genus Tenualosa; species Tenualosa thibaudeaui. The sequence goes on from JAIFZK010000003.1 coordinate 381,004, forward strand.
AGGCCTTCTCTCCTGGCTATCACACATTTCATTGAAAATAACCAATGTTCTTTTCTACCTTTAAGTACAATATTAACACAGCTACTCATGGACACAGAATAAACCTAAATCAACTCTTCAATGCAATAATAATTGGGTCCAAGTAACAATTCAAACACCTGCTGAGCCCAGGAAAAGATGAAAAAGGCAGCTCTTCCAGTGAGCAGTTCAATTCACATTAAGGTTTGTGAAGGTTGTAGCTATTCAACCCCCACAAGATCCTCAACACCCAAATTTCAAGCAGGCTCAATGCCTGCTGAGCAGGATTTGCCTCCCTCTTTAATCTAGGAAGGAATTTTCTCTAGACAGAATTGAGGTGTGATTATATGGATGGGGTAGACATAGTGGAATGAACGTCAGGGCACAAACGATACAGGGCATTTCAGATGGAGCCAACTGGACATGCCAGCTGTTAAGGAATGGAGGCCTTGCAGTGTTTTTTTCCTATCTTTAAAGAATCACTGCATTTCATGTAGTCTAATAGCTTGTGCATGTGTGAATGGGAATGGGTGGTTGGTGGTGTTAGGGTGACCATACAACATTCATGTTTCAATGGTTGATGACTCCTCCTGAGCTGTCACCATATGTCCCATAGGACTCCTTACAGTTGAGCTGAATCTAGGCCATTACTGCATCTGTTGTTTTCAAAATGTGCATTATAAAGCTGAGTCTGGTAAAATAATGCAAGTGTTCTGTCAGAACTCGCACAGAAGGCAAAAATGTAGTCTTTGCAAAATGGCTAAACCTCTCTAGTATACATAAAATAACGATAAAAAGGCATACCCCAGGTAATCAAACATTTTAAACTTACGCTTCTCATCATCCGCATGAACTAATGATGCTGCTCTTGACAATACATCCAAGGGCGTTTCCATTTGGCAAGACCCTGTTGAAAATCATTGGGAAACATTAATAAAACACATTAAAAGAAGCGAAGGCTACTCATTCAAGACTTGTTTTGCTTGCTTTCAAATTGCAATGCTAAGTTAATGGATTTGTTATTGACGAACTTACTTAAAAATAAAACCATAACCTAGTAATACTCTTAATCAGAAAGACTTTGGTGCTTATATAATATTAGTGGAGATTGTGAACAGTCACTGGACAATATGGCAGTTTACGTAATACAAACTCAGTCACGCCAATAATCTATCCATTTGCGTAAAATGAATGAAGTAAAGAGACGTGTGTATTTGAGCGCAATTTGTCTGCCTCATGCTGCTTCCCACACTCAACATTCCAAGGATACCATTCCTGCATTTTTGCAAGGAAATTACTTTTACGCGACACAGTTTTGCCAAGGAGTCAACGAAGAAACTTCGTAGTCAATTAGACACAATCTGAGTTGTAAAACGAACAAAGTGTCGTTGTGTTGGTCTTGTTGAAACACTCGACGACCAAAAGCCTATCACAAACTTTCAATATAAAGCTTATCATTTCAATGTAAGATTTGCACAATAAAAGCTAGCTTAACGTTATGCGCTCCCAAGAGGAAGTAGTCCGCGCAAAAGACACGCGATAAAACATCACTAAAGTTGTCACAACTTCCCAGTACTATTACAAAATCAGTTTGTATGAATACATTCCTACACTCCTAACGTAAGCAAATACTTGTAACAAGTGTTTCCTCCATTACTGTAGGGAATGAGATGAATAAGAATTGCTACATCGCTTTCAGACTGCTTGTTAAAGTTTTGCGCGGTAGCCTGTGCGATTACATGTTTTTGGTAAATAATGTTAGATTATCTACTGAATAACAATTAAGATGTATAGTCACTTCCATGGCGTGTCTGAGTCACTTTTAACCTGATTAATATCCACAAGTTTTGTTAGTCTAAAGGTTTTCGTAACTTGTACATACCACCTTGAAGCGCAACTTTGGATCCTCAAGAAGTATATCTACCGATGATGGAAGTTTGAGACAAGTTTAAAAGGGTGTCATAGAAAACACGATAAGACCAATCCAAGAAAAGAAAGAAAAAAAACACTCGAACTAACTTGGCCACACGCACGGTAGGCTACTGAGCGGCCACACTGAGGAAGAATGTTTGGAATGATGGAATTCTCTTCCTAGCAGGTGGTGAAAGTGAAGAATTCTCATTGGTTTAGCTCAACAAAATGAGATCAGCATAAATTATGTTAATCGTGCGAATTACATCATATCATTGCAGGTACAAAGAAAGGAAGCTAAGCACTGAAGTTGCTGATAGTATGAACAAATATGTTATTGATGTATTAGTACTGTCATTGCCTAATAAATTACAACACACATTTCTGGTTGGTCGTTCTGGCATTGTATGACTTAAATGGGCTAAAATAACAATGGCATTAATACATTTGAATTAGATTACTTTTTTGCACAGACCAAAATAACGAGTTCGCACGTTTTCTGAGTCAAAACATTCCTTAACCCTTATCTGGAAACCGATAGCATTTAGCAGTTAGTCCGTATAATTTCAGAAGTTATACTCCTTCCTTTTTAAATGGAAGTTTATTCAAAATTACTCAACATACAAGCTCCGATGAGTCCTTGAAGTGAAGAGGTATTTCACCAGCTGCATTCACAGCCGAGCAGTCATCTCCCTTGGCCAGCTGTTCTGCCTGCCTGTGCTCCCAAGTAACTGCGGCAGCACACTTGTAGTTACACTCTACACCACCTCACAAGGACCCGTTGAGCTGGTGGATATTTGAACTCACAGGGAAGACAAATACAAACGATGATGATGTAAGAATATAAATAATGTTCTAAGTATTTCCCTTCATTGTGTACATTTTAGTCAAATACAGATATTCTTACAGAAAAGCCTGGTCAGTGTCCCAACCTCATGAACAAGAACTTAATTTGCCACTTTGATTTCTTTCTATAGAATACAAACAGACTGTTGGTCTCACAAATATATCTTTATGGTGGGTTAAAATGTACATCCAAGAAGTGTTAAATAAGAGTGGAACACTCCTAAAACATTACATCTCTGCATTAAAAATGACACTGTAAACAGAATTTCGATTTATCAAATTTTATCAGTGATACAAGATGGAAAGACAAGATGCATGCATAATATCTGTCTTTGTATATCTTAAGAGACATATCTTATATATGTAATTATTGCCTTGTGTGGACAACCCATTCAAATGGTTATTCTTGTCCTTCTTTGGTTATTTAAACAACCACACAAATAACACCAAATGCTCTTCTGAACTATCTGTGATGCTTTCTTGGGTTTCTGGGGCCTTTGATCAACAGTGTTAGACTAATGTCATTCTAAGCCAAAAGAGGACAAGAGTAGTTGCCTCCAAAGAGGACAGTACCAGTCATACATCCAGACCCATGAGGCATTCTGGGTCCTACAATATTATGCAACCAGGATGCAAATAAATGCCATGATCCTTTAATCAGGTCCAATGACTATGGTTTTTTGGCCTTGAACACTGTACAAGACATGTCTGTACTATGCTATTACAGAGAGTGTTCAATAGAACCTGAGTAGCGTGGTGTATTGGGACAGGCAGATCAGGTTCAGTGTAATTACACAGTAGTTCAACACTGTCAGAGCAGCTACAGGGAAAATACACAAGAGAAGTAAAGGTCACGATGGCTTCATCCTCCAGCCTTTCCACATTTTCTTCAGCTTTTTGACACTGTATGATGTTGTTTTCCAAATCCCTGCAAAATGAGAACCACATGTTTACCACTGACTCAAGAACAGCTCTGTATACATATTAAAGCAAAGTGAAACCAGTTTAACATACCAGCGGTGGCTATTCCTTTGGCACTCTGTGTTAGGCTTGAAATCTTCACTATTGATGCTATTGCTGTGTGAAGAGAAGCAACTTGCCACTCAATGGTACAGACTGGCACAGAACTGAATTATGTATGGGTGAGGTTATGACTGATTAGGCAAAAACATACAAACAAACAAGACAGTCATATCTGAGTCATCCCAGTTGTTGCTATGGCACCTTTCCAGTTGCTCCACTTGGACTGTGCTTTTATGTGTTTTCTTGTATTGTTTGTCTTTTATGCATCATTCATTCTTTCAAATATTCCTGACAGCAGTACATTTTGGAATGCTGGATAAGCACACATTCATTTATATTTTGATATTTTAGACACTGAGCCAACCAGTCTTTCTGAGGTACTTTTTGACACAGCTGGATACTACAGAGCCATAAAGCAGCTCAGAGACAGAGCTCCTCAGGATGTCCAGGCTCTGGAGAATAGAGTGGGCCAAAGCAGGGACACATTTCCAGAAATATATCAGGGAAAGGAACATTCTAGGCTTCTCTGAAACATGGCTAACTCCACCTGTGCAAGACTGTGCAGTCAGTTTAGTGTTCTTCTCTACTCTCTGCTCTGACAGGACAAAGGAGTCCAGGAAGAGTAAAAGCAACACACAGCTTTACTGCACTGAACCCAATGGCTTCAAGCTCATTCTGGCACTACACTGAGTTATAATACAAAGGATGAAGTCTCAGACATTGCTAATATGTGCCCAGAATACTTGATGCTATGTAACATCGTTGATTGCTTGATTAGGATTGCATTTTTAGCCAGGTTCTGAATGTCTGGGTGCAACCTTCGCCTGAATGTTGAATATTGACGCCAAGGGGAATAAATAGCCTATCAATTTTTCCGTAGTGCTGCTTTAAGGTAGAGGAATCGGCCTTGTGTGACATGACCCAAGGAACCCATATTCTCCTGGTCCTGCTCACCTCACTTGAAACATCTGATCATCATTTGTCAACCCTTTTACCTGTACTGAGTTCATATCCATAATCATCAAAGTATTCAGCATCCCTCCACAGTATCAGAGCTGCAGAAATAGCCTGCAGGCCCATGAATAGCTATCCACTGAAAATCAATGCTTAACTCCACTAATGTGGAGGAAGTTGGGACATGTCTCAATACATGTTCAATCACATCTACAGGTTATAGGCTTTCAGACATGTAGTTTAAGCGTTTAAGCAGTTAAACTAATGTTTATTTTATTAAAGATGATAAAACATCCTGCTGAGTGTGAAATTCACCCCAAAGAAACTACAGTTCAGCAGCTGGAGAGAGCTATAGTTTTTTACTGGAGACTGTAACATTAGGCAGACAAGAGGGTTAATAAAGCACCCTGTAGCACACACAAGTGAGCTGCAAGAGAGTGTGCCTACTGCACAGTGCACTGCTGAGATATGTTCCTCACCTTGCTGCACTATAGCTCCACAGTCAGGGTCCTGAGCCACCTGGAGCAGAATCTCCTCAACGTCACGGTTCTTTCCAGGCGGGTCCACCAGCCGCGTGATCTGCTGTTGGAGAGTCCGAGGCAGGGCCATCAGCTGGACAAACTGGCCTTCTGGACTCTTGTCCACCTAAAAAGCAGAGCACAGGCCTTTAGTGATCCCCCATCTTATATCTCAGTCAAAAGATTGATACTTTGCGATAGTTTGTCAATAACCTATCACAAATATACAGTGTTGTGCCATATTGATAGTTTGTCAATAACCTATCACAAATATACAGTGTTATGCCATATTGATATGTTGCCGCTCCCCTAGGCCAGATTCTGTAAATGGAAAAGATACGCCTTAGACCAAGCTGTGCTATATAAAACTAGATGTTGAAATAGAAACTATATTTTCTCTCTCATCCACATGACCACAATATATGTTCCATGTATACAGATTGATGCATCAATGTATGTCATGGGTCTCACCTCTAGTCGGCCTTGCTGTGGCTTGTACACCACCTGAGGACACTCCAGCAAGATGTTGGTGTATAAGTCTCGAAAGTGGGGCACGTTGTCCTTGACAATATTGGACACTTTGGATTTATCCTCGCCAATAATCATTCTGAAATCCCCTTGTGGGAAGACAAGCATGGCCGAGAGCTTAGTAAAGGCATTTCATTGGAATCCCTGCTACTTGTGCTCCAGTGGCACTAAGGCAGGCAACTTATGATGTTTTCTTGATAGATATATTGGATTCTTTCCTTGGAATGTCAATTCCAACAACAGCTGACGAGCCAATTACTTAAGGTGATGGGAAGGAGAACATGAGTGCATGTTTGGAAGAGTATCCTGGCAAAAAAGTTGACCCATACTAATAACTCAATCAAAATGCACAGGACTGCAGATGATAAAATGCACTGTATAAAAATGTGTAGATTGTGCTGCCAAAAATCTTTGAAAAATCTGGAGGGAAACTATATTACATACTGATGCAACTAAATAAAAACATTAGATACACTAGTGCAGCCCATTTAGAGGCTGCCATCCACTCACCACAGTAGGAGAGGCCAGCTATCTGGAGGAAGAGCTCCTCCTCAGAGAAGCTTTCTGGTAGCATTAGAAAAGAAGCAGTGACAGCACTCTTCAGGTTCCCCACCACTGCAGTCCGCAGCCTCCCATTCTCCCCCTGCAGCAGGATACGCACCTGCACACAGTGCACAAAAATATCTTAGCATTGGACTAAGTGTTTCAACACAGTAATGTTAATATTTGGGCAACTTCAGGGAAAACTCACTGGTTTGTGCAATCTACCAGCAATGTACATGGTCTTCCAGTGCATCAAATCATCAATCAGGGTTTCAGCGCTAATAACACCATACTTTATTAGCTAAAAAAAAGAAAACAGAAAAAGGTGAGTGCACACTAGTAAAATGTAATACTGTTACATTCCCAAATAAAGATCTAGTCTGAGCTTCTATACAGAGTTTAGCCTAATCACTATCAAAACGATACCATTTGGAACATTATAACTTTTACAAAGTGTCATATCAAACAGCTATGTGGCTCAGTTTTTCCATACCCTTCCATCAACAGGAACAAGGGTGTTATAATACACTCCTGCTCCATACTCATTTTGGATGGTACTGATCTGTTTGGGCCCAAGGAACTTCAGGAAAGAATAATGCTTTCGATTCTGCATCAGGTTCATTGTATGCCAGGTGACTGGGTCGTCTACAGCAAACACAAAGTCCAGCATGTTTTTCTGAAATAAATAATAATACAAATGAGACAAGACATTTCATCAGCATTCAGACATTGATAAAATATAAAGATTAGACAATCACATCAAAACTGAAAAGCTTTACTTATTCATTAGTAATTTAAGACAAAATCAGTGATTTACCAAAGACAAAGGACTTTTAACAGCACCACTTAAGGTTGCATTTGTTAACTCAAAATCCAGTGGAATGATCTGGGCTAAGAGAAGCTTGTGAAATAAGAAGACTGAAAAGTTAACTGTATCAGTTTATTTTGTCTTACCCCCATTTGACCTTGAGTAGTTCCCTGTTGTTTAAATACACCAGATCCATATGCAAACGCTAAACTTATATCCTGAGGAAACTGGGCGAGTATCTTTCGAAAAAACACTGCTGTGTTTTGCAGAGCTGGAACAGACATGTTTGACACCTGCACTAATCATGAGCCACGGGTTGTTTCAAAGGGTTTGACCTGCATTACAACGCTGGTAATTTAAAAAAGTGCTTTATCACAACGGTCTTTACATGCTAGCTAGGCTCAATGGTAACCCAGGGTACTACATAGCTAACGTTAAAAGCATGCAGAGCTATACATAACGTCTCCCACGCTTGCTAATAGTTCAGTGATTACGGCAAATATAAGATTAATAAATATCTGTGTACTCTGGTCAAAATATAAATATTAAAGGAATTAACACTATGCCATATGTTGTATCGTTAGAAATGCACAAGCTAACGTTAATGTCAATGAAAGATAGAACAGTAGAAAATTGTTATGGAAGATGCAGGTCAAAACACTATTTGTTGCCACCTTGTGGCATGGAGTAGAAATGTATAAATAAAAAAACTAATGTCACTAGATGTAATAGGGGTCAGTAAGAGGGGACAGGAGAGGGAGCCAAATGAGATTGAGAAGCAGCAAAGGTTGCTTTAATCTCTTTCTGCTCCACAGTCACTCCTGTCTCTCCTAGTGTTATTGTCAGCTGCTTTTAGAAAAATTTGAGATTCTAAATACACATCAAAGAATAGCAGACAGAATCATATTTCCATTGTGGATATAGCAGGCCTACATGTAGGGGCAAAAAATGCCACCAACAAAAACCAACAGGCCAACAAAACCTTTGGAACCTTTGATCAAGGTGGCTTTATCAAGGATGTTTTTAATATAAGGCTCTGTGCCAATATTTACAGACAGCAGGGAGTGAGAATTGGATGTTGTGGATGGCTTTCTGCAATTAACATATGCACCACAAGAGGGCATGAGAACTCTGTGTTGTCATAACTGTGCTCTCCTGTCGCACAGCTACACTTGGTGCAGCCATGGGTGAAACCATCTCTACACCCAACATGTCCACAAAACAACCATGGCTCACAAAACAGTCAGTTATATGGATGATCTATTATTTTGTGTCAGCATTGAATATTCAACAAGCACAGCAACCCTTTATGCCAGTGAAGCATTGCTAGCATGTGTGCCAGGAAATTGATCAATAAATACTGATTGAAGTGCATTAGAACGGGTAATGTGGCATCAACATCAGCTTCTAACATATTATACACAGAGTTGTCTCATTGCACATGATAACCATTTAACACCCAAGTCATTTTGGAGGAATGTTTGCGGCCCAAACTAGTAGAATTCTAAACCATGCATTGATAAATGAAATATACATGTTTATGCATCATGCTTTGTTTCACCTTATTCTGCTGTAGGCCTATTGACATTAAAGGACTGTAGTGGTATGATTTGCATTCCTGCCACATTTCATTATGGGAGTGGCTGACATTTGACCTGAAATGCAAGCATGGCGTGTATCTCTTTGGGAAAGAAAACAGCTCTGCCAGTAGAGGTCTTTTTCTCATTTGTAAGAAGTCATAAAGTCATCCATCCTGCATAGCCTTGCGATGCTCCATCTGTGTCTTAATTGCATTTTTTAAATATTTCTCTGATGTTCACAGAGCCATTACTGATTTTGTTTCAAGCAGGCAGTGGTTTTTATCTGTATTATGAGGGTAGGAGAAAAGTCTAAGGAGCAAAGTGGTGAGAATGATATGAAAGAGAGAGAGAGAGAGAAATGTGATGGAGAGAGAGTTGAGCCTATAGCAGCTGAGATGCGCTGAGCAGTGGAGCTGTGTGCTTCTCACTTCCCCTGCTGCAGCTTTAGGCAACCACCCCGCCTGTTTGTCAGCGCACAATGCCACAGAGAGAGGATTGCCACTCTTTAACTGCTGTTTCCATGGAGACACGGAGGCTGCCTATGCCCACCAACAACACTGAAAGCTTCATCCCTGAATGGCACATTGAAATGCTTCCTCTGCTACTAACTCCTAACAGCACCCATGCGATGACAAAGACCCAGGATTCTGATTGTGACAGGGATGAGCTAGCTGACCCTTTCACATAAGAGAACAGGCTTTGTTTTGTTTTTTGTTGATGTTGCATTTTATTTTGTCATTTCTGTGATTTTTCTGCGATACAGCAATTGCTTCAATTGCACAACATCTTGATTTATTAAGCCGGTTTGTATGAGTTTCTATAAAACAAATGAATTGTGCAGGAGCATGGTGATGCTGTGAGCTACGGCATCATACCATAAGAGGGTTTAATTCTGGCCCAAGGTAATTTCCGATCCTTCCCCGTCTCTCCCCCGCTTATTTCCTGTCACTCTACAATCCTTTCTGATTGAAGGCAATGAAAGGGCCCAAATGCTTTAAAAGAAAAATAAATTTGCACAACCTTATTTGCTTATTTATGACCAGTTCCAGTGGGCTACTGTGGACAGCCTGTAGGTGATATTTGAAGAGACTGATGATAACTGGCTGAGGGACATGAATGCTCAACTCTTTCTGGGAGATAAGATTCACAGTGCCACTGACACCAGGAAACTCTGCAACCAGCCTCATAGCTGACACTTTTACTGCAGTTTCTAATAACAAAGTTGCAGCAATTAGTAGTCAGTTCTCTGACCCATCTACACAGACCCTGTCTTACTCTGCTTCACAGGTTCCTCCTCCGAGCTTCTCTAAACCACCTGCTTCCTTTTCTTCATTCACTCCTTTCTCAGAGGATGAGGTGTCTAAGCTTCTCACAGACAGCCGTCCTACTTCTTGTCCTCTGGACCCTATTCCGACAACCCTTCTACAGGCCATAGCCTGTATTGTGACAGCAACCACACATGTGGTCAATGCTTCACTAACTATGAGTACATTTCCCACCACCTTCAAACAACCCAAGGTAACACCACTGCTCATAAAACCCTCCCTCGCTCCCATTCAAGTGGAGAACTATCGGCCTGTCTCTCTTCTTCCTTTCCTTTCTAAAACCATTGAATGAACCATCTTCAAACAGGTCGCAGGATTTCTCTCTCAGCACAACTTCCTTGACTCCTACCAATACCGGCGTTTCTGTCTGTGACAGAAGTATTAAAAGAGGCCAGAGCGGAAGGTCAGTCCTCAGTACTCATCCTGCTTGATCTATCAGCAGCATTTGATACGGTCAACCACCACATCCTACTGGACAAACTGACAAACATGGGCAGCAACGGCAAAGTGCATTACTGGTTTGAATCCTACCTCACTGGGTGATCGTTCAGTGTGTAATGGCTAGGGAAAACATCTGCGTTACCCCACCTCACCACATGGGTGCCCCAAGGCTATGTGCTGGGGCCCCTTATCTTTGCCTTGTATACCACCTCACTGGGTCCGATCATCCACTCCCATGGCTTCTCTTATCGCTGCTATGTAGATGATACCCAGCTCTATCTGTCCTTTCTACCAGGACCACCTGTCCTGGTGACTCCATGGTGTCAACACAGATCTCTGAAGATCTCTTTCTCACATATCAGCATGGATGAAAGAAGATCACCTTCAACTAAACCTCTCCAAAATTGAACTGCTGGTCCTCTCAGCCAAACAAACCATTCAACATCAGCAGATAGACTCCCTATCTGTTGCTCCCACCAAGGTGGCAAGAAACCTGGGTGTCATGATTAATGACCAGCTGACCTTTGCGGATCATATTGCCTCAGTAGCTTGGCCGTGCCATTTTTCTCTATTCAACATAAGGAAGATCTGGCCATACCTAACCCAACATGCAGCCCAGCTCCTAGAACAGACCCTGGTCATCTCTTGCCTTGATTATTGCAATGCCTTATCAGGTCTTCCAGCCTGTGCTGTGAGACCATTACAGATGATCCAGAATGCAGCTGCATGTTTGGTTTTCAACCAGCCAAAAAGAGCGCCACCTCTGTTCAATGAACTCCACTGGCTACCCTTAGCCGCTCACATCAAATTCAAAGCACTGATGTTGGCCTACAGGGTGATTCATGGTTCTGCTCTATCTACCTGAATACTCTCTTAAAGCCCTATGTCACCTGCCGGCCACTTCGCTCCTCCAAGGAACATTATCTAGCACAGCCAAAGCCTTGCGCAGGTCAATCCATTTACATTTACATTTAGGCATTTAGCAGACGCTTTTATCCAAAGCGACTTACAAAAGAGGATAACATTCAAGGTACGACACAATGAAAGAACAAACAAGGGGTGCATATTGCTAACATAGAAACTGCACCATTTTAAGTTGAAAGTGCAATAGTGCAGAGAAATTAAATTGTTAAGTGCATTCTCAAAGTTTACGCCAGGAGATATTCTTGGAAGAGTTGGGTCTTCACGAGTTTCTTGAAGGTGGAGAGGGTGTCAGTTGATCTGGTAGCATTTGGGAGTTCATTCCACCAGCGCGGAACCAGATACGAGAAGAGTCTGGATTGACCTGCACGAGGTGTTGGCCGTGCTAGAAAACGTTTCTTAGAGGAGCGAAGCGGTCGTCGGGTGACATAGGGCTTCAGGAGAGAATTCAGGTAGATGGGAGCAGAGCCATCATTCACCCTGAAGGCCATCATAAGTGCTTTGAATTTAATGCAAGCAGCCAAGGGTAACCAGTGAAGTTCAATGAACAGAGGTGTGACGTGTGCTCTCTTTGGCTGGTTAAAGACCAGACGTGCAGCTGCATTCTGGATCATCTGTAGCGGTCTCACTGCACAGGCTGGTAGGCCTGATAGGAGGACATTGCAGTAGTCAAGCCGAGAGATAACCAGGGTCTGTACCAGGAGCTGGGTTGCATGTTGGGTTAGGTACAGCCTGATCTTCCTTATGTTGAATAGGGAAAAGTGGCACGACCGAGCCACAGAGGCAACATGATCTGCAAAGGTCAGTTGGTCAACAATCATGACACCTAGGTTTCTTGCCACTTTGGTGGGAGTCGGTCTTGATGCTGATATCGTGATGTATGGCTTGTTTGGCTGGGAGGACCAGCAGTTCAGTTTTTGAGAGATTTAGTTGGAGGTGGTGTCCTTTCATCCATGCAGATATATCAGAGAGACAGTCCGAGATCCGTGTTGACACCGTGGAGTCATCAGGCGGAAAGGACAGATAGAGCTGGGTATCATCAGCATAGCAGTGGTACAAGAAGCCATGGGAGTGAATAACTGAGCCCAGTGAGGTGATATACAGGGCGAAGAGAAGGGGCCCCAGCACAGATCCTTGGGGTACTCCTGTGGTGAGTTGGTGAAGTGCCGATGTCTGTCCTAGCCATGAGACACTGAATGACCGTCCAGTAAGATAAAACTTGAACCAGGAGTGCGCTGTGCCATCAATACCCATGTTGGTCAGCTTGTCCAGTAGGATGCGGTGGTTGACTGTGTCAAATGCTGCTGATAGGTCAAGCAGGATGAGCACTGAGGATTGACCTGCCGCTCTGGCCTCTTTCAGTGCTTCCGTCACAGACAGAAGCGCTGTTTCAGTGGAGTGGCCACTTCTGAAACCGGATTGGTTGGAGTCGAGGAGGCTGTTCTGGGTGAGAAATCCTGTGACCTATTTAAAGACAGCTCATTCAATGGCTTTGGAAAGGAAGGGAAGAAGAGAAACAGGCCGGTAGTTCTCCACTTGAGTGGGAGCAAGGGATGGTTTTTTGAGCAGTGGTGTTACCTGGGCTTGTTTGAAGGCAGTGGGAAATGTACCCCTAGTTAGTGAAGCATTGACCACATGTGTGGTTGCTGTCACAATGGTGGGGGTTATGGCCTGAAGAAGGGTTTTTGGGATAGGCTCTAGAAGACAAGAGGTGGGCCGGCTGTCTGTGAGAAGCTTAGACACCTCTGCTTTGGAGAGGGGGGTGAAAGAAGAAAAGGAGGGAGTTGGTTTAGAGAGGCTAGGAGAAGGAACCTCAGTGGATTGGTTTGAGAACTGACTACTAATAGCTGCAACTTTGTTAGTGAAGAATGCAGCAAAAGTGTCAGCTGTGAGGTTAGTTGGAGGAGGTGGTGGGGGTGGGTTTAGTAAAGATTTAAAGGTGGAAAAGAGTTTCTTGGTGTCCGTAGCATTGTGAATTTTGTCGTGATAGAAAGCCATTTTCGCAGCAGTGACACTGGATGAGAAGGAGGATAGTAGTATTTGGAATTGTGTTAGATCAGCTGAATTCTTGGTTTTGTGCCATTTCCTCTCAGCAGCCCTGAGGTGTGCATTGACCGAAGTGTGTCATTAAGCCACGCATGAGACTGAGTGGGTCGTGCGGGTCTGGTAGACAGATGACACACACAATCCAAGCAGGAGCTCAGCGTAGAACAGAGTGACTCTGTGGCATCATCAACCGTATCAACTCCGTAGATTACGACGGACCGAGACAGTGGGAGTAGGAGCACATGGTTGCCGACAGAGGGAGACTTTGAACTGAATAAAGTAATGGTCAGATAGATGTAGAGGGGTAACTGTCTGCAATGTAGTGGCGCACTTCCTGGTGAAAATTAGATCAAGTTCCTTACCAGCTTTGTGAGTTGGAGGGCTGTAAACCCGCTGTAGCTCAAAGGAGTCCATCAGAGATAGGAATTCTGCAGAACCTGAATTGTCTAAGTGGATGTTCATATCACCGAGAACAAGGGTGGGACAGTCATGCCCAGGGATAGAAGAAAGCAGAGTGTCAAGTTCTAGAAAATTCCCCATTTGACCTGGAGGGCGATAGATAACACACAGATATATTTTGACCGGTGCCATTACCAAGATGGCATGGTATTCAAAGGAGCTTTATGTGACAGATGGTACCAGTTGGGTATATTTCCATTTGTCTGATATTAACAGCCCCGTACCACCCCCTCTCCTGGATGGGCGTGAGGTGTGGGAAAAAGCATAGTTGGTGGAGAGTGCAGCAGGAGTGGCAGTGTTTTCTGATTTGATCCAGGTCTCTGTGAGAGCCAGGATGTCCAGAGAAAGATGGTTTGCATAAGCCGAAATGAAGTCTGCTTTGTTCACCGCAGACTGACAGTTCCACAGACCTACAGTGAATGAGTTGTTCGTGGATGAGCGGAGGTTCACAAGGATCCGTTTCCTTTTGTAGAAGCGGAATCTGCGGCGACTGGAGACAACTGGAATGGAGTAGAGGCACATTGTGGCAAGATGAAAGTTGAATGGAGAGTAAGTTACAGAGAATAGGACATGATAATTTGTTAGATAGTTGTTGGATGCTGGTGGAATGACCTTCCAATTGCTACCAGATCAACAGATACCCTCTCTACCTTCAAGAAATTCTTGAAGACCCAGCTCTTCCAAGAATATCTCCTGGCTTAAATTTCTGAATACCAGGAATGCACTTAAACTCTTTACTCTTACTCTCTCTGTACTGCACTTTGTATTACACTATTGCACTTTCATCTCAAAATACTGCAACTTTTATGCACTCTTAGTTTTAGTTTTTCATTGTGTTGTAGCTTGAATGTCATCCTCTTTTGTAAGTTGCATTGGATAACAGCGTTTGCTAAATGCATAAATGTAAATATATGTAAATGTAAGTGGCGCATGTAAGCTGGGAGAATTAATGTCTCCACTCTAGTGTCTGCTTGAGCTCATCCATGCTGTACTCACTACACACAACACCTGACACCTGAGCCAGCTGCCTATCCTCAACTCCTCAACTGATAGTATTTATACTTCATTGGACACAATTAGAATACTTTTACCTCATTATCTGGAATTTAGCCTGAAATTCCCTAAAGTATTTTGCACCAGATCCACTTGTGTTGGAAAATGAAATGGCTAAAAGAATGATTGACTGCTTTCTTTATAATTTCCTTTTTGGCAGCTTTTATCTTCCATGCTTTTCTGACTCCACAGTGGCTAGTCAACTAGAGGATTTTCATACAGAGCATCTTACAGGCCCTCCAGGCTCTCGCCCAGGCTGGCACTCATGTATAGCTATGCCCTCATAAACTACCAGCTCTTGTCCATACTGTCTTGTCTATACTGTGTTTTAACAGTTACGTGTATCACCAATTGTTCCCGGTGAAACATTGTCTCGTCTCACTATGTACTGTGTATATGGCTGAAACGACAATAAATCCCTACTTGACTTGACTTGCTCTCAGCTGCCAGAAGAAGCTCTTATTGGCACCATGACAGTTTGACTTTTACTTATATTTACTCATTATCTGTCAATCACCTCTCATGAGCCCAGCCAGTTTCATTTTGTCCACCTGTAAAAGGGAGCAATATCACAATTCTGATGTTGCTATGACACTGAAACCTTTAGAGTTGGATCATTTTGTTTCATTAAAATGTGTGTGTGAAAAGTTCAATCACCAGGTGTCAGTAAAACAAATGCAGATGAGAACTTTTTCAAACACTGACACTGTACGACAACAGCCTTGCTGGCAATTCAGTGAATGAAGTTGTTATGTAGGGAAGTAGATGTGCATGTATTTTTGAATAGATCATATTAATATATTTATATATTATGAAGAGTTGTTATCTCATCTGACCTTCCACAGCTGTAATTTATGTCCAACTAAGAGGAGCTACTGTTAAAATAACTCATTTCACTGCAGGATCATCTGTAGATCATTTAATACACAAAAAGGACATAACTCCAGCACGTTATGTTTCAAACAGGTTTCTCTCACAGCTTTGTGCCTTGTCAGAACAGGCAGGAAGCTGTTTGTCTTATGATGATTCCGTGCAAATTAATTTTTCACTCACAGATCAAAGTAAGGTCCTCAAGGGCCATGTTGTTTTCATCAGAGGGCAGTGTGTGTGGAGGTGTGTCCAAGGGTCAGTGTCTTTGGCTTTGTGTTTCATTAGCCCTTCACTGTGCTTTCCCTTTTCCCAAATAAAAATCTGACCACTCCTGCTTTGCATAACCCCACACCTACAGTAGAGAGAGGTGTGAGGATTCACAATAGCATTTTAATCTTTCTAACCACCTCAAATGAAAATATGAACTAAATTGATTTAGTATTAGCCAGAGGTCACATCATGTGCTCTTTGGTCTCTGGTAGTGACTGGTATTGTTTTTGTATTCTTTTAATTCTCCTTTCTGTCTATTTATACACTGTCGTGAAAAAAATTAGGTCAGGGCAGGCTTAGCATGTCAGCATGGATGCAGCTGTGACTCACGACAAGCATCTTCCACTTGGCTGCCTTCCTCTCCTTCCTTGCTGATGCAGCCACATCATGCATCGTGACAGTACTCTGCACACACCCCAGCATAAATCAACAGACAAGGGAGGGAGGGAGGGAGCAAGTGATGGGGGTGGGGTGGGGTTAGAGTGCACTTACATTCCCCTGATTGGGCACCTCCAGAATGATCCCTGTGTTTTCCTGCACATACAAACAAGCACACACAGGGAGAGAGAGAGAGAGAAAGAGAGAGAGCCCAGAGGCTGGCAACTTGATTAGTAGAATGGTATAACCTTGTGGGCATCAGCAACAGTAATCCATTAAGATTGATCAGTAGGTTTCTGGATTGGCAAGGGCAGTGAGAGCAGCTATAAATATAAACACATATGACATATGAAGGAAATGATGATATAATGTCTTATTATGAGCCCTGTAATATTCCAGCCCTGCTATAATATCTGAATCATGGTTCCCTCTAAGACAGAATCATGGTGTTTGCTGTAACATAACAACTGTTACATAGGACTGGAAACATGTAGTATATTCCAGTCTGACAGGGTAAACATAGGGCTGGAAACATGTAGTATATTCCAGTCTGACAGGGTAAACTTGGCTAGACACCGCGGTGCTTCCAGCTCTGTGTTTTAAGACATGTTGGCGCATAAGAAGCTTGTGATGTGTCCTTTGTTTCCCCCTGGATTTGTGTGCTGACTGGAGAGAAGAGAAGAGGAAGCTGCTCCCCATGAAGACGAAAGAGCATCTCATCTGGCTCTACTCACTCAGGCTTCTACATACACTGCTCCATATGCGTGTGTGTGTGTGTGTGTGTTTGTCAGGTCTGTGATGGTGGTATCCTTCAAAGATGCGTAAAGCTCTCTCCTGTCCATAGCTGCTGGCAGTCTCCCAAGTGAAATTCGAGGAACAGTCAAGAGAGATCCAGAAACTTCCCTCCTACATCAGACTGCCTTCTCTCTCTAGTGCAGAGGGCGAGTGATGAGGGGAACCGGGCAGTGGAGGAAGTTCTGAAGTTATTCGGCAAAAACTATGTTTTTAAACTATGTGTGCCAACCCATCCTGCAGGTGAAGTGGTTCCTGTGGGACCAAAATAGCTCCTGCACTATGAGCCCAGTGGGGCAATAAGCTCACCAAGACAAATAAGCCAGTGTTTCCTGTCCTGGGAATCATCAATGGAAGTTTTGTCAATTTAGCAATTTTTTGTCTCTCTTTTTTATCTGACTTTATCTAAACTGTAACAATTTAATCTGAGGGATTTGACACTTTTAAATAAATTAATTGTTTCAAATATATCTCAAACGAGCAATTTGTTTGGGGTGCTGCTACACTGTAAATCCTTTGGTGCTCTTCGGTTCAGAGATTCCAGACATATAAAAATGATCCTTTTTGAGTGCCTCAGATTTGTCATCATTTTTTATAGATCTCCAATGAAGACAGACTGGATCCCTATGAAACACTCAACATAGTGTTAAAAGAATAAGCAATTGTATGAAGTGAATATCAGACCAAAAGGAATGATGGAAGATATCTGGTTGTCCTCTGCCTTCATAAAATATTATGCACCTTAGAAAAGCTGTTGTATTTAACATGCAGCTTGTGTGTGTGTGTGTGTGTGTGTGTATGTGTGTACACAGTATAGAATATATACTCTTTTGGTCTCTGCATTTATTCCAATCATTAATTATTGAAAAACACACAGTACACAGTGAAGCACACACTCGATCGGAGCAGTGGGCTGCCTGCTACGTCCGCACCCGGGGAGTTAGGTGCCTTGCTCAAGGGCACTTCAGCCGTGGTCTACTGGTCGGGGATGGAACCGGAAATACAGATGTTTCTGCAGGATAATAAAAGCATTTATCTATCTCGATCTAGATGTGTGATGTGTGAGATGTGTGCATTTTTGATGTAAAGTTATTTAGGGGACAGGATTGTTATGGGGATGCAAAACACATAGCATGGACTTTGTTTCTTGTTAATGTGCTAATCTACAGCACATGTTTAAAAACTATATCTATGCACTTTAAAGAAGAAGAAGAACAGTACCAAGGGAAAGTTTATGAACAGAGCAATTGATTTTAGCTGTAGGTAACTCATACAATTTTTTTTTTTCCGATTTGAAGTGGGAATTTTCCTCAACATATATGCCAAGAATCTATTGTTGCCTGAGAAAGACAAAAATAACCTTTGGTGTTTCTAATGACCCTGCATAAGATTTACGATGGAGATCCACTGGCCACGTCAAGTACAACCATAGTCCGTCCTTAAGTGCTCCTGCATTGTGTTTAAATGACTTTAAATGTTAGTTATTTTATTATGTATATATGACGCTAACATACCTGGACTCCCAAGGTCTGACGGAACACTATCAAGAATTTATGGTAAATTCCTTCCTGTGCGACAGAAAGTCACTAGCCATCGCTAAATTTGTGTCATCACTCTTAGAATCACCCCACATAATTTTCTTACAAGGCAATAACATGACACAGGAAATAATAGAGGCCAATATGCATTGTTGTGTTTTTTCTGGTGTACAACAATACCAAAATCAAGGTACAGGGTGCTTCACATGTTAAGTTATTTGATTTTGATATGATGCTAAAATGAAAGCTAGCCAATGAAATGCTAATGGCTCCGGGGCCTTTTCCGGGTGGAACCACCCAGGAACAATCTCTATGGCTGTTTCAGCTTCCGCGTTGTACTCCTACCCCCTTGGAAAAAGGACGAAAAAGACTCAAGTAACACCTATATGACTGCCAGCTGTGCTGTGGTGGTCATAATTATCTACATGATGTCAGACTTTTAAAATTAAGAGCATGATTTAAATCTTATAACAACATTTCATATTACTGTCTTTCCAACTGAGGTGGCATTTGCAGAGTGGAATCCATGTGAGAATGTGTGCTCATTAAGAGGCCATAGACTTCCTGGAATGAGAGTCACATGTTAAATGAATGAACAAATAACGTCACTGCAAAACCAGCCTAATTTCTTGAATGCGTCATTCCTACCTCGATCAGAACCCATCATCATCATATAAAAAACAATGCAGTTCTGAGTTAGCCTGGACAGAAAATGAATATTAATTATGACATTTGATGCTCTAGCTATAATAACATCCTAATTGTGTTCTTCCATAGATACTGCACTGCAATGTAATCAATTTAACTTCTTTGTGAGATGCAAAAGGTGCTTATTGTATGCATTAGCCCTGCAGCAGGCAGATTCGTGTTACATCTGCAAATGTAGTTATGGTTGCACAACTGAAGAGTGGGAAAGGTCAGATGCCTGTGTCTTTGTGTGTGTGTGTGTGTGTGTGTGTGTGTGTGCGTGTGTGTGTTTGTGTATGTGTGTGTTTGTGCATACAGGTTGTCTGTGTGTGTGCTGAGTGTGTGTGTGTGTTTGTGTGTGTCAGTGAGCCTAGGGATCTTGAGTTGGAAGTGCCAGTATGGCGCCCATGAGAATGCCATACTAGTGCCCAGTCCCCTGTGCTTTGCTGGGTTGTGCTGTGCTGTGCTGTGCTGTGCTGACAGAGGAGGGGAGTCTCCCACTGCCTCATGTGTGCCTCATGCATATTCATTGGAAACCCCGTTCCGCTGGTTGTACTACGCCACCACTACGTAAGCAGTGATGTAAGAGAGCGTGAGGGGAGGGAAACCAAGGGCTGGGGGGAGGGGGAAGAGAGAGAGAGAGAGTGTATTTCTGTGTCAGCCAGTAAGAGAGGAAGTGTGTGAGAGAGAGAGAGAGAGAGAGAGAGAGAGAGAGAGCATCTCCTGCAGTCGTTCAGGCTGTTGGATTGCGGAGACAGACGGCACGAGCTGGAAGAGAGTGTGTCCGTGTCTCTTGCGCGCACGCTTACACACGCACACTTGTGCACGCACGGACACACACGCACACAATCACACACACACACACACACACACTTACACGCTCGCAAACTGACGCTGTTGAGGAGACAAGCAGCAAGCAGCAGGTCACCTGGAGAGTGTGTGGAAAAACACTAGGGTAAGGCTGCTCTCTCCGTGATCCAGCACAGCACAGCTTGGACCACGGCTCCTGCGACTCCTTGGCTTCCTCTTCCACTAGGCTCAACCCCGGTGACCCTCACCCTTGACAACCAGTGAGTGTGTGATCTTTGAGCCAGACTTCAGCCACCGCTGCCGCTATGAACTTCCTGCGCCGTCGCCTCTCTGACAGCAGCTTCATCGCCAACCTCCCCAATGGCTACATGACGGACCTCCAGCGACCAGACCCTCCACCTCCTCCACCCCCGACCGCCGCCTCCTCCGCTGCTGCTCAGGCTTCCCCGGCGGCTGCTGCCCCAGCTCCGGCTCCAGCCCAGGCGGTTCCTGCCCGTTCCCCTTCGGCCTCCCCGGCTCCGGAGCGCCGGCCCCAGCCAGCCCAGTCCGGCAGCACAGGCGGCTTCTTCAGCTCTATCACCAACGTGGTCAAACAGACGGCCGCCTCGGCAGGGCTGGTAGACCAGGCATCGGCCCCAAGCCCCAAGAAGTTCAAGATCCTCCTGGTCATTGATGGACCGCAGCACGAGTGGTGAGTGAGCTCCCCGTCTCTCGTCACTCTCAGCGCTAGTGGAAATGCTCTGTTTCTCAGCCTTGTCAAATGACCTCAGCCTTCTTTTTGAGTCTTTAGATACATTTTACTTTCCAGAACAGAGCAGTTTCATGGGCTGATCAAAATTAGCATGTGTCCTTGGCTGTTGTAATGACTTGTATGAGGTATAAGAATTGGTACCTTGGACAGCAACTCCATTGCATTTCCTCAAATGGCTCTTGAGCTTCCATGATGACATTGATGACATTGCTGTATTAGTGACACTGGATGAGCAATAAGACTGCTTTGCTTGATGGCTGCATTGGTTGCAATGGTCAGAGAAATGTGCTGTAGTACTTGCCCAGAGCATTGAGGTTTGGAATGTGCATTATCACCCACTCACCTGCACACACACACACACACACACTCACACACACACACAGGCAACCTCAAGTGATCATCAGTGAAATAGCATGATCCTCAACAGCATGTGGCAAATAGAGGGACATTTTACTTGGCCTGTGTGTGTGTGTGTGTGTGTGTGTGTGTGTGTGTGTGTGTGTGCTTGTTTGTGTGTGTGAATGTGTGCCTGTGATTCAGCCTGTGGATACATGAGAGAAATAAGCTCAGTTACATTCCCTTCCATCACCATCACTAGAGCGTGCCGTCAGTCAGGCCTAATGGCTGTGTGGCCTTGGATAAGCATGCTTAGCATCCAGCTAGAATATATCAATATTGCAATTGCTATGTGTTAGTATTCTCTGCAGCCACTTGTAAGCTGCTCTGGTGTTGAATGTGAATGGGCTTGCCCTGCAAATGTGCACTCACAGGAAGATGTGCTTGAATGGCCACTGTCAGAAACGCCATCAGAGCAAATAAATGCTTGATGGAGAAAATAAAAATGACTGAAGACACACCCCAGGTAATTGTGCAATTACAATGCATCTCACTATAGGCATAAGAATGACTATTTCATTCCTGCTGTGTTTGAAGAGACACTCTGCTTTCTAGGTAGGAGGGAGACTTGTGCCTTTTAGGTTCATTCTATTGATTTTTCACCCCTTCCAAGAAGAGATCAGTAAAGCTTTCTCTGAAATTGGTTGGGCTTTCATGACAGGTTTCCTGTGTTACATAGGAGCACAGCTTTCTTGGCTTTGTTTTAGGCCATATTGAAAAGTGATCCTTTTACAGTACAACTAATATTATTTCTAGACGTATTTAATTACTACTAATTGTTTTCAAAGCACCATCAATACAGTAATATAACTCTACCCAGTCTATCATATTTGTGAAGTGGGCATTTTGCTGCAGAGGGTCCAGGTGAACTCAAAAGGCCACTGCTGAGCAGGCTGTGTGTACTGCTGTCTTGTGTGCCATTAGGCTGGCGTAGGCTGTATGGCTGTATGCTCAGAGGTGGGACACGACCCCTCAAGCACAGGAGCAGAGAGATGACAGACACATCCACTGTGCTAAGCCCCACCCCCCTGAACACAGACACAGACATACACACACGCATGCACAAACACACACAACCCTTAAGGCTCTTTATGCATTTTGTGGCTGTGTTTGCAGGCTAAAGATGAGCCCACTTAATTAGGTTGGAAATGGGATTTATTTACACTTCAATATCTCTGGGTAATTCCATTTGTACATTGGATACTAATCTCTGTTGCCACACAGACAATATCGGTTTGTCTAGAGGTATGTGACCAAAAGCATATGATGTGAGGTCTACTCACTTAGAGACTCTTACATAACCATTAACAAAACACCTCACTTTCCCCACATTCACAACCTTAACAGACATTTTGCTTTCCACAGTTGTCCTGTCCATCATCCTCTTTTTAAGAGAGGAGGTCTTAGTGCCATTTCAGTGATCTAGAGTACAACCCTTTTCTTATGTAACTATATGCACACACACACACACACACATCCAAAAATTGGAGACAGTTCAGGCACTAGTAGACTCGTGGCAGCTACTTTGGGTATGTATTTGTGTTACGCAACCTCCCAGACTGGATGAGAGCGAGCCAGTGGTCCTGTGGGCATGTGAAGGTGATCTGTGCAGAATCAAAGGAGGAGGGCTTCAGAGGCTCTTCCCCATTTGCATTCCTGCCCTTGAGACACTGCTCCCTTTTCTCTCCTCTCCTCTCCTTTGTTCTGCTGTGCTGTGCTATGCTGTAGTGTGTGCTCCGTGGAAAGAGAGAGAGAGAGAGGGAGAGAGAGAAGGAAGCCACAGACAGGCAGAGTCATGTGATTACTCAGTGAAAAGGGATGGAGTGATTCACTCGCCTCGCCTCGCTCACTAACCCCCTCAAGGGCCGCATCTGCCTCTCGCTCTCACTGTTTGTGTCAGTGTTTGTGTGTGTGTGTGTGAGAGAGAGAGAAAGATAGATAGAGAGAGTGTGTGTGTGTGTGTGTGTGTTTGTGTCTGTGCTTTTGCATGGCTAAACTTGTGTGTGGCTATACTGTGGGCCTCACATGTCAGTGTGCTGTACTGTGTAGCTCATCCACAGAGTCAGTGTTGGACAGAAACAGACCAGAGCCAATGGGAGCAGGTGGAGGGGCGGTGCCTTCTCCTTCAACATTCCCAATATTACCTGTAATTCAATCAGGCAGAACAGGCATCATTTCAGTAGGATTCAAATGCAATTAGGCAGCCTTGTGCACTCACATATTAGCTAAGCCTGTGCACTCACATATTAGCCAAGCCTGCAATGGAAGAGGCCTAGAATAATTACTCTCAGGGTATGATCAGTTATTCTTCAGTTCGGGTAAATAATACAGTCTGACTATAAGACACCATCCTAAGCAGTGTTAGGGCGGGGCATTCTCTCAAGGATACCCATGTGTGTTTCATCAGTCCTCACACTGCTTAGGACAGGAAATGTGTCAATAATGGCTTCCATGGAGTATTGTTTGTATAGGGATGCTTTCAAGAGAGGTATTACGTTGATAGGTATTACATAGGTATTATGTACTGCTTGGTATTTCTTCAGATGTTTTAAACTTTGGTTTTCATTTGAAAGTATTTGCAAGCTGCAAGCTCCTCGTTCAGTTTGCAAGGTTGGGACTGTAAGACCTTAGCACATTGCTGAGAAAATTACTGAGTTATTTTATTATCAAAATATTATATGCAAAAAGTGTGATAACAGTTTTGAATTCCATCCCTTTTTTGTAAAATAAAAAAAAAAATTGTCTCCTTTGAAAGTGTGAAAGCTGTCCTGGTATGAAGAATATTTCACACAATGTCACAGCCCTGTCACAGAATGTATTAGGATGTGTTTTGGACTGGGTGTATATTTTCCATATATGTTGTGTAGTGTCTGTTTCACTGGGAGGCATTTCTGGGGGTACTGTCTCTTGCATAGCGCTTTGTTAATGTGACAGACCAAGTGATTCAGTTGGAAGTTTATTATCTCTCATTAGAATTGCTCCAAGCCCGGTTGGCTGGTGTGAATACACTGACTGTGAGCGGAGAGGGAGTGCACTTCACAAAGATGAACAGTGGCAAATTACAGTAATCAATCATGGTATTTGTTTGGGGGAATGTATGGTATGGTATTGACTGGTAGTCAATATCAAAAACTTCTGACACACATATATATACACACACAGGACCCTGGCATGAAGCAGTATCTGATGAGACATCCAGAGCACCTGTTAGATGTGGTTGCTCCAGTGTAATTTCTAGAGCACATATTGGCTCGAGAGGTCAACCCCTCTCTGGCCCCACTCTCTAGCTGGGGAAAAGTGACTGAGACCATTAAGGGTGAGCTACAATATGTTTCTCTTCGGTGCAATATTATAAAATAGTATAAAAATACACAGTCTTCCAGCCTCAAATAAACATTGCAGTAGTGGGGTCTCTTCTTTGGGTCATTGGTGAAGGACTCTTCATTTGTCTGTTTAGATATATGAATCACGCTCATCATTTGTACCGTGCTGGTTTGTTGATGGTTGATCATTGTCCTATAGACCACCAACATCAAAAAGTCCGTTCCTGACAGCTGTGTTGACTAATACGATCTGCATTGATTTGATCTATTTGTTCTCTGGGGCAAAACCCTGGCTATTGATTGGTTTGTTTAGAGTTTGGTTAACTTAATGGCCAAAATCAATTTGCATACATTTAAGTAATGGATGGACTCATTAAAATAAGGATGTGATCACCATATGCCTTCAGCAACAGTATGCCAGTGTTGGTCTAAATGTAGTATGCTAGCAGAGATGTATAGTAACCAAGTAAAAATACTTCACTGCAATACTAGTAGCTTATGCTTTGGGAGTATATATACTTTACTTGAGCTGTTATAAATCTGTCAACTTTTACTCCACTACATTTTCAATTGGCAGCACAGTTACAAGTATCAGATGAAACTGAACTGGGATCATCTGAGTGACTGCAGCAAGGTTTTGAGGAAGTCCACTTGTCACTGGATGAGTGCAAACAACAATTTCTAAATTAAACCTGCAGATGTGATGTAGGCAGCATTTTTCATTCTGACAGTGTATGTGTGTGTGTGTGTGTGTGCCTTTTTTGACATTTTTCGAAGTTTATTGTAAGCTACGTGTTTTCAACAGACTTTTTTCTGCCTACTTGTACTTTTACTTTCAATACTTAAGTACATTTAGTTATAGATTACTTCTCATAGATACAGTAAATGAGATACTTTTAGACTTTTACTTGAGTAACTTGAGTTGACTTTTAGCAGTATAGTGGTCAAAGTTGTACTGTGAAAGGTCTTTTAATGTGTTGCAGCCCTGGACACATAACTGAGTCTAGACAGTTAGACTCTAGACCATGTACTGTATGGGAACAACAAATGTGTGTCTAATATGTCCTTCACATAATGTCCTTCACATGAAATGAACTGAAGTGTCAAATTGTTGTACAATGTTGCTTTACAACGTTTGAACTGTTGGTTTGAAAACAAAACTACACCTCAAGATGGATGCCTGGATGCCCTTGCTGAAATTCTGCATTGACTGGAAACTGACAACTAAATATTTGAAAATGCCCACACACAGCCAAATATAAAATGGCCTCTGCTAAGCACTGATCATGTCATTCTCCTTGTGTCGGAATGGCCAATTCATCAGTCTCTTGGAGGAGCTGGAGATTTAAACCTCTATAAGGACAGGACTCTATGTCAGTGCCCACGGGCATGGTGACCCTTGTCACTACTGACAAACAACCCACCATGAAAGGCTTTTAGTGCTGCAGCAGTGCAATGAAATATTTTTTAGAAAAGTAGCACCTTAAAGTAGAAGTGAGTGGTTTAGTCTTCCTGTGAGTAGCTATCATATCTCAGGTCATGATGACAGAGAGGAATGTTAGCACAGCTTGCTGAATGCAGTCGAGGGAAATTCATAAATTTACTCTGATCATTGTGCTCCCTCCTCTAAAGACACACAAGATAAAATCAGAGATACATTTTAATAAAGATGCCATGTGTTGCATTTGTTGTTTCCAAAGAAGGTCCTTTCAAATGCCAACATTTCCTCTGTGGCCACTGAACCAAAAAGGGCAAGAAAAAGCCAATATTCTGCACACACAAACACAAATCTCCCATAACTGCCTCCACCAGTAGATCCATAAAGGATTCATCCTCCACACTTTGTTTTCGATTGTTTGTTTGCACAGAGAATCAAACCATTAACCTTGCAGCTGCAGTGGGTAAGCAAAAAGACAATTCCTGCTGGCTTCCTTCGCTTCAGCCAGCCTATGGCATCCTTAGCATGCTTGGTTGATAAATTCAGCCTTATTAAGTTCAGATGCATGGCCATTACTTTGGTGAGATACAACCAGCAACATCTAACTGGAGAGAGAAAGCATTTACCATTCTCAGCAAAGGGTAATTGCCTCCTACAAGGAGGTATCAAAAGCCTTTTTTAAGCCTATGCTTCCAAATGGCACTAAATGCAGCAGCAGAGACTGAATGGTTTGACTTCGGGTATGCTGTGCTTGGTACACACATTGAAACAGCACAGTTTAGTACCAGGGGACAGAACAAGTCAGAAACATTTCAGCCCTCCTGGTGTCCTGACATGTTTCACTGCTCAGATAAACGATGCATGCAAATGAGCATAGGAGAAGGGAAGCAAGTGGTGAATTAGCTTATGGACACAGAACAGAACCACAACAATGGAACTCAGCACATTTGTTGGGAAAAGGGCTCAGGTAATATTCCACTTAATTTGAGAGAAATGCATTGTATGTTCTCTCTCTTTCTCTCTGAATTTTTCTTTGCCATCCTCTGGACTGTGGCCATTAAGTAGAGAACTTCTCTGTGTCAGTAGATGCGGTGTGTGTCTGTAGGCTCTATTCTGTGGACAGAAAACTGATGCTTGTTTCTCATGCTGCATTGATCATGTGTTCAACACATCAATTGCTAGTCCCCAGTTTCCCGTAATCTTTCTGCACTTATGTGGTGTATGTTGTGTGCATGGTCAGTGGAAGACTCCCATCACTGTCATGCAACGGACAGACTGAGAAAATCCTTTGTTCCCTGGGGCATTCAGCTCTTCAACTCTTCCCTGAAGTGGCAGGGAAAAATTGACTACTGCAATCAGTATCCTGACACTTTATATTTATCTAAACTCCACTTTGCACTTCCCCTGTGAATACAGATTTTGATTTGAAGCCTCATCCCCTAGGAGTGATTTTGACATGATGCCAGTCCAGTTAAAATTTTGGCAATAACAAAGATGATAATATCCAAATATCAAATATTTTGTGGAAGCAATACCATACTAAATAAAATCAGGCCAGTCTATCTTCTCCAGCTGATGAAAATGTTTCTTAGATTAAGACATGCATTGGTTGAGCTCAACAAGTCATGCACACACACACATCAGCCAAATGGTGAGAATAAAAGGAAGATGAAAAAATGAAATTTAGGTTGTGTTAACTTTCCCTACAATCTGAGGAACTGGCCACCAGTATTAACATTTCCGAGGTGTATCTGATAGAGCTGTGCTCATGGCATAAGACACCAATAATTATAGGGGCCCAAAAGAAACTTCTTAACAAATGAAACAAAACAGAACTTGTGTTTTCTTATTTGTGTTTTCTACTGATAATGTAAATGTCATTCTCTGTTAATGAAGTGCTAATTAAATGTTCCTTTCTCCAAGAATCTCACTTTTAATTATTGTGCTAATGTACAGTAGCCTATGTGCACAGCTACATAAGTCATATTGTGATGACACACAGACGGTCATCTGTCTGTGAATGACTTCTTGTTTAACATAGTAATGGGAAGCTATTGCTCACCGACGTCCAGTAATAAGCCTTTCCGCTTATGCTTCCCACTGCTGACAAACAGCAGCAATATCATTAATGCTTTAGAATGAAAGAGCACCGCATTGATGAAAGGCAACAAACAAAGCAGAGCATTATGGGAAGGCTAGGGCACTGTCTCCTCTCTGTAGCACTTATTGCACCCAGTAGATAAGGCAGCGTGGGTGGGTGCACCGTGACATGCTTCAAGGCAGTGTGTTGTGTAGTCACTCATCAGTGTTTCAGCCTTACTTACCAGTCTTCTCAGCATACAAACACACACTCATACGGACACACAAACACACACTCACATGCACACACACATAAACATAAATATGTATAAATTCAGCCGCTAGCCAAGCAAGTCAATAGGCTCTGACAAGAGGCGGTCAGAAGCATCCTTGGCCATGATGTGCAGACTTTGTGCTGCACAAAGTCTCTGAACTCATTCCAGGTCCAATTGTGCTGCCGGATAAAAAAAACTGAATTGCTAGATGTGTGTCCCCTATCTGAGGGAATATATTATCTAAGAGCTCTCTGAGTCAGGAGGGCAGGACCCATGGGAGCCTGGAGGCGCTTTGTGATTAAGGTCACCCATGCCGAGTCAGGGTGTGCTTCACACGTGCCAGTGGCCAATGTCTGATGGACGGCGGGAGAACAATGTTCATGACATTCATCTCTCATGACCTAGTAGAAACTAAAACACTGGAGGAGATAAAACCTTTGTCTATGGAGATCAAACACCAGCTGTGGGTGTTAGACTAGGCCAAAAGTAGATGCAGTAATTTTAGGCTTAGTGACGTCACTTAGTGTTTGCGTCTACCACGACCAAAATCGTGCTTAAATAGCCCACAGACTCTCCCACTGATACAAATAATAACTGTAAAAATGAAAAAAATAGGAAGATATTGTTGTGTAAAATCCCACGCTCTATTTCTCTCCAGAACTGGGATCTTTACTTCCTGATTATGCTTAAGACAATTTTGTTAGCTATCACTTGTGATGCTAATGTGTGACGTGAAGCTCAGCTTATCTCAGCTAGTGACGCAGACTGAGGAAGGGCATTACTGGGACAGCCAAATACAGTATGCGTGTGTGTGTGTGTGTGTGTGTGTGTGTGTGTGTGTGCGCGTGTGTGCATACTGCAGTGGCACATGCAGACAGAGACAGTGATGACAGGGCACACGTGGGGACTGCGTCTGAGCAAACGACCCCTGAGCACCAGAGCTGAGCGAAGAGAGCGGGGCGGTGAATAGCAGTGAAGAGAGCAAATGAAAGGAATAGAAAAAAGGAAAACACGTAACACGATAAGAAAGAGGTGATGAAAAATACATGAGATCTACAAAAGCAAGTGAAGAAACAGGAAGAAAAAAGGAGTGGGTGAATTGTGGGTGAGGCCACAGCCATCACGACCCATGGATATCCTCCCTGAGTCCTTCCTGGCACATTCATGTTCGCTGAGCTCCTGTCCTCCCTGTCTGGATGGGACAGAGGGAGGTCTGGATGACTAATGAGGTATATTTCCCTCTCCGTCGGAACCTTCTCTTGCACCGCTTAGGCTCCGGGACCTGCTGGGCCTCCTTATGGACCATTCGGACAGGATGCTGAGGTCATCTGATCGCCCACTCACTGCCTCGTGTCTCTCAGTACTGCTGCTGGCCAATGTGACCTCTCTCAGCATGAGATGCTCACCATTGCATCATAAACAAAACCCCTCAGCACTAAAGCAGTTGTTCTGAAAGTGGACTTGATTTTGCAACTGAACTCTTCATGTGTACTACCAACTTCATGTACCTCAAACACCTTCATCGAGATGTCAGCACCATGTTAATGTTGACATGTTCGTTTGCCCTCTCTCTCATGTGTTTTACACCTGGAGTTATTAACTCATTTAAAAAAAACAAATAAATACAAAACCAAGTGTAAATACAGCATGAAGGCCAACATTTAAAGCTTTAGCAGTCTCCTGCATTCCTGCAATTTCTGAATTCAGCCTTAGTAGAGATTCCTGTGTTTTGACGTTTCTCTGTGACTTTTTCCATGGTGGTGCAGCTCTGAACCTGATATGCAGGGGCTTTCATCTCTCAGCAGCACAACTGGTCTGAACAGGTCTGAACTGCTCAGAGTGTCTGTCTGAGTGCAATCACCAGTAAGCCCTCACTTTGGAGCCGCTCTGCAGTTCGGACAAAACCCACAATGCATAATTGAAGATAACATTTATTCAGCTGCCCTTCATGCCTTTAGTCTTCTGAGCTGAGCAAATTGTGTGCGTAGTTGTTCCATCTTACACAATTGGATTGAGTGCCTTCCAGTTGGTATAAATAATTGCAATAAATAATTGAAAAGGCTTGCAAGAAATTCACTCCTGTGTGTGTAGCTATATCATATTTAAGATAACATAATAGTAAAAAGAAAGTTAGGTAAGAGAATAAAGGCCCCATTAGCAAGCCAGACACTGTGATAAATGTTAACATATGGAAAGTAAGTTATGTGACACTACAAATGATTCAGCAGTTTTAAGCTGGCCAAAGTGGTTTGGAAATTTGAAAGAATCGTCAGTTTCTTCACTGGGGTGTGAGGGAGGTGTGACACAAATACCAGAGTCGTTCATTACCCTGGAAAAGACTCAACAGCTCTCCACAATAATAAGGTTCCTCTGGGCTGACCTGCACAAATAAGGGGATGAAAGAGAAAATAGCTAAGCTACCAAACTTCAAAATGCCCATATAAGCAGCTGTGGCATTCACTGACCTATGGTAAATCAAACTGGCTCCCCAAGAGTTGGACTGAGTAAGGGAGGACACAACATTTTAGATGATTTTTCCTTTACAGTTTTCTTTATTTCCTGGGCTGACACAAATGATGAACAGAACTGACATCAGATTTTTTCATTCATGGTTTCATTCATCATTCATCATGTCATTCATTCATCAAATCATGGAGCAAATGAGGCCTCCAAATACTATCTAGAGGGCTCTGTATATGTCAGCACTGAATATTTATGATGTCAGCATTTGTCCTCCATCATTGTCCATGTAATAATTTCTTTGGCTTAGAGAGTTTAGTAATGAAAATAAGTGGCCACTAATTTTCTTATTTCATATTGGCATGAATCCCAGATATAAACATTTAGAAACAAGGCAAAAGTTTCTCACATTTTGAATGACCTTCAAAATGATTGGAAAAGGCAGCATGCCACCCTGATTTACAAACTATTAGTCAGGTTCTAATAAATCACAGAACCCAACTAATTCTCCCTTCAAGAGCGTGAGAAGTAAGAAGTCATCTGATCTGCACATTAGCTTTAGGTCCTGCTCTGAGCTCACACAGATGCACTGCACCCCAGAAGAAACCAATTAAAGCCAGTAGGCTTCTAAGATCAGTAAGCGGATCTGTAGCAGCTAGAGGAGAAGCAGCCAGTAAGACACAATACAATTAAATAGCCTTCTCACTGAAACACTTGGAGCACAAAAATAGGAACATAAAAAGTGCCCGCACGTGTGTGTGTGTGTGTGTGTATGTGTGTGTGTGTGGGTTGGGTACATGTTTGAAAGGACAGGATGGGAGAGGGGAGATGACGCATTGCTAAAATTCTGCTTTAGAGCTAAATAAATTGTGACATTTCTGCAAACCTCAGTGATTTCCAGCCAAATGATTTATGGCACACTGCAGTAAAGTGGCAAGCAGACCTTTGCCAGTTAATACTTCGGCTGATGTGGCTTCTTTAAACCCTACTGCTCATACTCACTTCAGATGGAACAACATGCTACACCAGACAGCCATCTTTTATACTACTATGCTGGTCTTTCAAACAAGTGTACCATCTGTTCGATGCACCTCTATGCTTGCAAAAACAATTCAAATCTGGTGACATGATTTGCCTCCAAATTACTCTGGTAACAGAAATGGTCTTCCAGGGCCATGCAAGAAGAACTTGCAGACTGAGGCTAGTTTGCATTATGTCGCATAATGGTTCAACCCTAAAAACAGTGAAGGACAAATCTCTTAACATAGGAGGCTGGATTTACACAGGAAGCCTTTTAATATTTCATGACATCTGCTCCACAGCTGTGGGCATCTAGCTGGGCACAGACAGAGAATTTCATTATTGAGTATCTGGAACATCCAGTGCTTTGGTTTGATACGCCATTGGCATTCACCTCCTCTTAACTTTCACATACTTGAACCTCCCTCCAGACAGTTTTTATGTCTACAGAGCAGCTTCAAACACCTTTTAGTATTTTATTAGTGTGTTTAAAAGAAAACAATAGTCTGGGTTTCCAACTAATTGACTTTTACTGTGGCAGCTGCTGCCTTAGCAGTTGGCGGTATATGTTCCCCTTATGGAAGCCTCTGGAAAAGTAGGGGTGTTTGGATCTCTGCAGGATATTAGCACAGAGTTATGCAGCCAAATAGTCGCCTCAGCACTGTCTCTTGTAAGATTCTGCCACATTTGATGCTTCATTTACCCTTTAGGAAGAAGGCCAAAAAGATTGAGATCTGGGTTAGCATTGGGTGACCAAGCATCTTAGTGATAGTCATTTAGCAACGAATTAAACTTCAGAAAAACAAATGAGGCCATTAATGAATTTCTTTATAAAGATTTAATGCAATTTAAGATTTAAGATTTCATGCAAATCCCATTCAGGAATCTGTCTTCACTAACAAAATGGTTGAGGAAGGGTTAAATGTTCAGAGCTGCCAGATTCTCAAACAAGTCTGATAAATGTAATCAGATTGTGATTTAATTAACCTTAATATTGGGTTTGGTCACAGGCTGCTATGCTAGTGAGAGCTGGATGCTGTAATTAGATCTGTCCAGTAATAAACTTTTCCTGTCCAAGCCAGCCCTCAGATGACCTAAGACTGCCTCTGAGATTGCCATAGGTCCACTGACCCCAGAACAGCAATCAATACTCTAGTCCATCAAAGGAAACAGTCAGGGGCCTGCAGTATTAGTTCGCCAGAGAATAGACCAGACCCACTGTGCTTACTTGCCTTGCTAATTGCTAGGGTTGATTAGTCTGACCTTTATTTGGTGTTTCAACAACTTTACATTCTGCTGTACCTGCACTTGTTTCTGCACTCTGGATCACTGCTTCCATACTGGATATGATGCAGTCTGCTGTGGGCTCCAACTCTATATGGGCCATTGATTTATGGGGCAGTTATTTGTGCAGCCTTCTTCAATTTCACCATTACTGTGGTTATAAACCTCTATCCCAACTGAAATGAAGATCCCATTGAGTGGGAGATCAAATGGCTTATAACCAAGCACTTTTGTTGTACCTAGAAATGTGGCTAAGTCCAGCTAAATGATTTGATAATACCCTAAAATTGATGTGCATCACCCTGGAAATGACAGCAGAGGAGGTCAGATAGGCTGTCTGTTCTGTTCCATTCTGTCATCAATAATATACTGGTGCTATAGCCAAATGACAAAAAATATTTCACCCTCTATGAAACTATGATTTATGGGGATGATAAGGACTTCTCTGATTTACAGATGACTGATGAGAGCACTGTGTTGTACTTATACAGCCCAATCATGAGGTAAACTGCATATTTAATCACTGGTAGGCCTATCTATTTAGATCATTGGGCTACAGAGTTATCACTGTGTAGAAGTTTTTTGCTGTTAAGTATTGAGAAGTGCCCCTACTAAAAAAAATAAAATAAAATAGACATGTGCCTTGAAAGTCTGATGTTTTAATTTGCCATATTTGTAGCTATATAAAACAAAAATACATTTAAAACTGATGTGTGTGTGTGGGGGGGAGGCACTGATAAGGCCCAGTGCCATAGGAACTGAGAGGTGCTCTCTGACTGCATGTCACACTAACAGGGTTTCGTTGACAAATCTCCCCTGCCCACTGAGAAGACATCAGCGCCAGCTCCTCTTACATTACTCTCCGGAAAATAGAATTGTAGTCTGTAGTGAGCTTACAGAGGCTAGGATGAGGGGGTGAGGCATCAAACCTTGCCACT
Source organism: Tenualosa thibaudeaui (assembly GCA_027481765.1). Lineage (NCBI taxonomy): Eukaryota > Metazoa > Chordata > Actinopteri > Clupeiformes > Clupeidae > Tenualosa > Tenualosa thibaudeaui. The sequence goes on from JAIFZK010000003.1 coordinate 415,287, forward strand.
CCAGACCAAAACCTTCATGAGAGGAGTTTGGCACGTATTTTAAGCATTTAAATTTTTATTTAGAAAAGTAAATACTAAATACTAATAGTACTAAGAGCAGCAGGTTGTTGTGAATGGAAATTAGACTAGGCATTAGCTGTCTGGCATGCAGTGTTAAAGGAACGTGCCACTTTTTGAGAAAATATACTCATTTTGCACCTCTCTTTGAGTTAAACAATCGAGTTTTACCTTTCTCCATTTCCAGCCATTCTCTCAATCTGATGGCAGCATTTTTAGCTCCAGCTTAGCTTAAATCTTTGAATAGGATTACACCATTAGCATCTCGCCCGATAGCATCTTGCTCAAAAGTGACTACAAATTTCAGTATTTTTCTATGGAAAACTTGACTTTGCTGTAATAACAAAGTGTACTAAAACCAACAGAAAATGAAACATGGCGATTTTCTAGGCTAATATGGCTTCAAACTATTATAGGCCTACTCTGATTCTGGCATATTAATCAAGGAACTTTGCTACATACCATGAGATCAGTGGCTTGCACTACTTGGCTTAGAGACATGGAGGGACTATTTTCAGATGTGGTAACAAATTTCCTTGGTTCCTTCTCAGGTGAATAAGAAAAAGTGTAATTAGGTCTACTGACCTGCAGAGCAAAATCTAATTGTTCACAGACCAAAATGAGTTTTCTTATCATGCGTTTGTGGTAGGCTAATTCATAAAGATTATGAAAATGACAATCAATCTTTGTGCATATGTTTTATTTCATGGGACCATTTAGCTCTTAGAGTTGTGGACTCCTGCACCAGACAATGTTACTATAGTGAAAGATGCCCATTAGCATTAGAAGCAGAAAAAAAAACATAAGAGGAATTTGTCTGTTTGGTCCAAATGATCTAAGACCATATGTAACACTTCTACATAATATACTCTTGTATACTTTTTTCTAAGCACCTTATTTCCTCCACCAAGGATGTGATGTTTCCTCTGGCATTTGTTTGTGCTGTAGTTTGTCTGTCTGTACAGACTCCAAGTACAGTATGGATTTGGATGAAATCTTTGGACAGTGTGGGTATTAGGACAAGGAACAGATGAACAAATTTTGGTGGTGATCTGTCTGGAATTTGTATTGGGTCAGTGACCCTATATTGCCTTGGCGGTGGTCTGCGCTCTCCGAGTGCTTTTCTAGTTCTGAGCATGGGATGAAGTTATCACTTGGAGCACAGAAAGTAAAATGAACATTTAGACTTACAGTCACAATTGGTGGAAAATATGCTGTCTGCTGCCAACTCCACGCTGCATAACATTGCAAAGCATCTGTCTTTGCTTGTCAGGGAGTTTAAGGAGAGAAAATGCAAATTGGATTTTGTCAAATTTCATCAGTGAGATGAACAGCTATTTTCACAGCAGATAGGAATTTGTAGAGTGAGAGAGAGGTGTGGAAGACTAGATAAAGATAGCATCACACCTCACTGAGCTGCTATTGCATGTGTCACTTGCTCTCCTTCTGTCTCTCCCTCTCAGCTGTTGGTTTTCTTGAAGTTTGGTCGCCAAAACTTATTCAAAACTTCAGTAACACATTCTATGAACCCCGGATTCTGAAGCACATTCATAATAAATGTTATACTGTCTTCATAAGCCTTATACCTAATGATATTTCTATGCATAACTGTTTATACATTCTCATTCTCATACATTATACTTATGAGGCATTATGATAACATGCCTATACAAGTTCTCAAAGCATTATAAAGCTACATTTAAAGCCCTCATTGCATGCTGTAAGTAAAGTGATCAGCACATAATTACTCATGAAAATCAATAGATTTGGCAAGAAACCCTCAGGCTTGTAGTTTCTTTGTGTTAGCATTTAACACCCCATGTTCCCAAGGTGAAAATCCCTGCGGGAAAATGAGTGGTGCACACTGCTGTCAGTGTCAAAGCATTAACATGTGATTAATGTTAAGTTAAGTAAAGTTTTTTTTTTATTATTTTAATCATGCAGATGTATATTTGTCACACTTCCAGTGCCCTCCTCACTTTGGCTTTGACAAGCAATTGACATAAACATGGTTAGCACAGACAGTCTGCAGTGGCTGCAAACCACTGCCTAACTTGCGGTAAATAGAGTGTTTGGTGTCTTTTCTCTTCTAAGGTAATGGAAAGTATATGTATGTCACTAAGCAGAAGTTCACTATGCACAACTGCTGTTCACTGACAGGAGATGGCAAAGTAGCCTACAGTAGCCTAGTCTCAAGTTCTTGTTAAGATTTGTAGAGCTCTGTCCAGGGATGAAAGAGTTTTGTTTTTGACCTTATTTGCAGAATACAAGCAGCATCATGTTGATTGTAGATAATAATGGCATTATAAAAGAGTTGACAGATAAGTTGAATGAAAATACAGGGAAAAGGCCAAACCATGGTAGATTTGAAGGGGGAGTGTGTAGAATTTGCGAGCCTTCTCAAAAGTAGCTTGCAGGCTGAAAAAGGTTGGGCTCCCCTGTCATAATAGACAACCTGTCGCAACTACACTTTTTCACATTGAGTGTCCAGTGAAGTTGGGTGTGTCTGCTCTCTGCAGAAGTTGCGGAAAGCCCACCTCCCCAACCCCATCCTGACAACTTCTTACAGGCAGACTATTGAGAGTTTCCTCAGCAGTACCATCACAGCGTGGATTGGTAGCTGCAGTGCTGCAGAACGAAATGTGCTGTTACAAGTGTACTTATGCCCTGCCTTTTGTTGCCTGTCTTAAATATTCCATTTTAACTAGAAAGTACTAATTGCAAATTGTGTATATTTATAAGGTATGAGCACTAAATGTAGCATGTAGCCTGTCCCAAATGTCTTACTTTATATGCCTTAAATGTAACACTACTTGATTAATGGTGAAACGTTGTTTTGTCTCTCTATATACAGTGTATATGGTTGAAATGATAATAAAATCCGCTTGACTTGGCTTGGAAACCAAGGAGCAGCACTTTGCTGAAGCCTGCGCTAACCAGGGGCATGTGTGACATTCTTTCTTCACCCAGAAATAAAGGAGAATTTTGGAACTTGAAATGTGTTGATTTCAATGTTGATTAATTATGACTAATCATGATTAACTTAAATTTTCTATTGTGATTAATTAGTATTTTAATCAGTTGACAGGACTAGATTAGATGACCTCTGCATTCGGTCTGCAGAGTTATATACATCTCTCGTTTTTTTTACAAAATGTTTGCTTTGTGTCGTCAAAATCACAATTTTCACAAAAAGATAAAGCTCAAAATCTAATGAGTGTCAGTTAGTGCGAGTGGCGTGCCTCGGAGTTAACTCTGTGATTGTTGTGGGAAAACTAAGATTATCAATTGTAAAGCTACAGTTAGATTCTGCTGCTTTGATGATGCACTAGCAAAGTGACCAGGGAAGAGGGATTCCTTAAGTCCAGTCTGGCTTCCTGATAGCAAATGCGTAACAACAGTCAGGTATCTGAGATATTACAGTTTTGAAGACCACACACACACACACACAACATGCCGTTTTTATTGACGTGCAACGAATGCAGAGGCACTCTTTTAATTAACCATCTGCTGCGCTATTTGTTAATTTCCCGCAAAGTCATTTATTTCCCCATAGGAATTTTTCATTGAGAGCTGAAACTTTCAAAATGCTAATTCTCTGCATACTATAATGTCATTAGTTATAAAGCTTTATGAATGCATTATAACTGTTTATGAATGTGTTTATAGTGCCTTATGAATACTAAGTTATAGAAAGTGTTACCAAAAAATTCACACCACCTTCCTCAAACACGTCACTGGAGACAAAACAGAAGATGAATACATGACCCCTTCCAAGACCAGAGCTTTTATTTCACAATCAGAATGATCATCTGGTCATTTGTGTTTTAGAAGTGCACTGCTTGCTCCACACTGAGGCGAATTTAAGAGCTGAGCTGTGATTGGGCAGCTGAGGCCAATGATACCCAAAGCACAAGTGCAGGATCTGGGCTTGAACTGGAGGTGAAGCAAACGAGCAGGCTTGTAAAGGACTGCAACACACAGACACTATATATATTACTTTTTAAGATAAAAAATACATTTTTCTGTATAGTTGCCTATAGGAAATATAGGCTATTACATAAAGAAGCAGTCACTGATGTGCAAAATACACATACCTCAGATCATGCCCATACCAGAGTACTTCTCACTTTTATTTTTACCTTTTATTCTTTCTGCACAAGGTGTGAAGAATTACAATTTATAACACCCATCAGACATCAGACACATGAGGAGAATGTCTCATAACCTGAGTGTTTATTGACGCTGAAGCTATATGTAGGATCTTTTTTAGCATGAGCACCAGTCAAACTCTCGTAGCATTATCACAGTCCCTACACATGAATTCTACCATTGAGATCACCGTTGGTGTACACAGAGCTTATCAAAAACTAGGTTAAGTGCTCTGTTCACAAACATTCTTTTAAATACATTCAGGTTAACATATCTGCTTGATTATATTTTACTGGGCTTCATCACTCCAAACATGGCATTAGCAAAGCCCTCTGCAGACATCCCAACCTGCAGAAACTCATTTCAGGGAGGTGATTATTTGGTGATGAGAGAGAAAGATCGTCTGTTAAGGTATACGTCTGCAAAAATACTAAAAATGCCCACACACTCTCTCTCTCCCTTGTATGCCCCCCCCCCCATCACTCTCTCACGTCACTTGTTGTGACTGCTTCTCCCGTGTGAGATTTTATATTACTCACTGACATCCGGGAGCCACTGTCTAAATACGGGAGACTCTCAGAGCTTCCAGGAGATTCGAGATGTCTGCCTCTGGTATTTGCACAGCCCTCTGTGGATTTGGCTAAAATTCATTCAGATGATTTTGGTCTGGCCTCTTTAATAGCTTTCTTTTTTATCACATGATGAACTGCCATTAGCTGTGGGTGCATGCAAGCAAGGAGGCAGATGCAGTATGTTTGTGTTATGTTTCAAGTCTAATTGTTACTGCAGTTTAGATGAGGTTTTGCAAGTGTGATTATGTCTGGAGGGCATGCTTCATGTGAACAACTTCACAGGCCTTCACAGGCAGTTCTTCAGTCAAACAGAACATGTAAAGGAACATATTTGTTGTCTTATTTTTGGGAAGGGAACTGTTAGGGATCTTCATAACTTTAAAATATAATTGTAAAGCCTTTCTTTACCAACAAGGGAGTATGTTCTGTATTTCAAAGTGTATGAAAAGTAAACATCCTGCAACTGTGCTTTAAACATAATGCCCTGAGGCTGGAACATACAGCATATGTCTGTTGCAACCTATGATCCTAGCATAACCTCCAGTGTACTATGTGTTCATGATGTACGGAACATAAACTGTCTACTGTCACACTATTCACATAACTGCTGCTGTGTGAGAGTGAGAGTGGCATGATCACCTTGGCCAGTTTCTGCATTTTGCTATTAACAAAAGACTCACAATATGCTTGGCATATTGATTTGGCCCTATTTTAGACTGGGTAGATTCTTTAGCATTCTGATGAGCTTGTTCCTTTGTTCAGTGCTGTGTCCTCTTTGTATGACCTGCATTGATTGAAAGAAGAGAAAATTGTGGTCTGTTCCAAAAGCTGCATTTGAAGCCATGTTGGCCATGTTGGCGACGGGGCAGGAGGAGTATCAGAGCGCTCTGATCAATATGGTGATCAAGCTTGCACCAGTGATCTGGAGTCCAATTACAGCTCCTCTTTGGACAACATGCAGTAGAAAGTGGAAAATACAGACATCACTTCTTAAGGTCTTGTTAATCCTTCACCAGCAGCATTCTAAATCTTCCAAAAAGCTTGTGTAATGTCTTTGTCTCAAATAATCATAGAACAGACATCAAATCATCATCTCCTTCACATGAATATGTTTCTAAAATGGTACAATATTTTTGTGGAGAAATACCATTTAAGTGCTGGATGGATTCTTGCATTTCATGACTCAGAATACATTCAGCAAATAGCACATGTTCAGCAAATGTTACACTATAGGAGTAAATGCTACTCTATAAGAGTACAACCTTTGGACTCATGCACTCCTACAGAGTAACATAAATACACTGCCCAACATAACGCAGTGACAGATGTCTACACAGCAAATTGGGCAGTGTATATGTTACTCTATAGGGGTACATTTTATACTGTTTATGTTTGTCCAAATGTTGTGCCCCTATAGAATAACATATACACTGCCCAATTTGTTGTGTAAGGAATGTTGCATTTGTCTTATAAACACTATCTAGTAGAACAGTCCCACTATACTATGAGCCATTATCTCTCCTCTATACATTTAACTGGAGTTATGTCTGTGCTTCCCCCACTACACAGTAATTGGGAGAAGCTCTCCATGACACATTCTTATGCAAAGAAAGAATGGCATGGCACGGCACATGCACCTGTCAAAATTGCACCATCAAAGGAAGGATGCTTATTCAAATTCCCCTTCATCTCTAGTTGCAGGCTCTGCTGCCTTAGATGCCTGAGGTATATGTCCCCCTAATTAGGCTACAAGAAGGGGAGGGCACAGGATGTTCTGTTACAAGACACTACAGTAAATAGGCTAGATAGAGTTTGATAGTGTTGATCTGATTATCAGCAAATTGTCATCACTGACTTGAGGCAAAGACAACATGGCTGGAAAGTGATGAAGGTGAGACTCACAGCTGCTGTTTTTTTCCTGCACTGTGTCATCTCCACTGGGCTGAGTGTGTTGGCCTCTTTTGCCTCTTTCAAAGGTTCTATTGTGTCTTTATAACTGCGCTCATGACAGGACCGCTGTATTGATTAGTAAAGTGTAAAAGCAATCAGTAGCCTGCAGGACATGGTGTAATGGTTTAAACCCATAAGCAGCCTACTTTACACCAGATGAGATGAAGTTGGGTTTAACACTTGCGGTCTTCGTGACCTTATCAAAGGACACTACACCAGCTCCTAAGAGAAATACTACTGCATCCCTGTCATCCCTTTGCTAAGTAATACAGCATTACACATGGGACTAATAGTGACCTTTATGGGCCTCTTCCATGCTGAAGCTACTATATGTGAAGCTACAGAGGGATGTAGACTGACTGTCAACACATAGACCGAAATCCATATAGACTGATACACATGACTGACATCTACACGTTTGCCTTCAACTAACATTTAAGTTTAAAGCTAGATGATGTTCAGATGCTGACTACTGGTTGTCATGGAGATATGTAGGCACCCCACCTCCAGTTGGGAATATGTGGGCTAAAATCAGGGGGATTATCCATGATTAGGCCTGTGGAGCAGGCTAATAACTATCTGTATGAACTGCCATCTTAATTAGTTCAGCCATGAGCTCATCAATTCCATCCAAGATAGAGAGCCTATAAGCTCAGACGCCCTTCATGACTGATAGCTCCCACAAGTATCAATTGTTTAACCAGTTTAGCAAATCCTTAAGGGACACTAAACACAGCAATCAGCTAATTAAAAGATATTCTAACATAGTCCCTTGTGCTTCCACTAATATTACAGTTTGGGCATTATTAATAAGGTTGACCTGACTAGGTGGGAAGCCACTAAACATTAGGGAGGAAACTAAATTTCACTCACTGAAGGTGTACATATGTCTTTCTACATTTTACAAGTATTAAATGATCAGAGTTATGAATTATCATGAAGACGGATGTAACAAGGATATTTTAAAGGAAAACTAACATTTTATGCTGCTTTTAGGTTAATTGTCCAGCTTAGTCCCTGCAGTTAAGTGACTCATGAATGAACGTTTACATTACATTACATTTAGGCATTTAGCAGACGCTTTTATCCAAAGCGACTTACAAAAGAGGATAACATTCAAGCTACGACACAATGAAAGAACAAACAAGGGGTGCATATTGCTAACATAGAAACTGCACCATTTTAAGTTGAAAGTGCAATAGTGCAGAGAAATTTAATTGTTAAGTGCATTCTCAAAGTTTACGCCAGGAGATATTCTTGGAAGAGCTGGGTCTTCACGAGTTTCTTGAAGGTGGAGAGGGTATCAGTCGATCTGGTAGCATTTGGGAGTTCATTCCACCACCGCGGAACCAGATACGAGAAGAGTCTGGATTGACCTGCACGAGGTGTTGGCTGTGCTAGAAAACGTTCCTTAGAGGAGCGAAGCGGTCGTCGGGTGACATAGGGCTTCAGGAGAGAATTCAGGTAGATGGGAGCAGAGCCATCATTCACCCTGAAGGCCATCATAAGTGCCTTGAATTTAATGCGAGCAGCCAAGGGTAACCAGTGAAGTTCAATGAACAAAGGTGTGACGTGACGGTCCTCGGCTCGCCCTGCAGCTTCCTCCTGCAGTCACAGTACATGCGTGTGAAACCGAAACTGAATGAACCAAAATGTAATCCAATTCATTACCTTCTCAGTCAGCATAACTCTACGAAAATGATAATCTCTGGGTCCTGTTCTTTGGTAGAAATGAATGATGTTGGCATTATTTAAAATAAAAAAAGGTAGGGGGAGCTTGCCTGGTATGCCTGTAAGTGCTGGTTCTGTCTGTTGAGTAATTTAAATAATATGACTGCAACATATGGCTGCAATTAATAACGCTGTGCACATGTAGTGGATACAGCAAGAAGTCTGATACTAATAAATGAATAATATGTTCAGAATAGGACTGCATTCTAAAAGGAGCCATGTTCTCATCTTATCTATTTCAGAAGATTGACACAGGATGGATGTCATTGTTTTTTTGTTCTTTGTCTAAAATAGATCAAGCCAATATATTGACATTAGGTTTAGCTCAGTGTCTCATTTGAAAAACATCTCTTCCATGACTTTAGTCTCTGGGTGTGTCCCTTTAATTCCTGCAAGACCAGGGCGAGGTCCACAAGATTTTCCTCCCATTTTCCTCCCATGTCATTTGTATGGCCCCTTGAATGTTTTTGCTGGTCCAGAAAAGATGTCTCCATACATTTGATCATTAATTTCTTTCAGTTGACTTCAGCCAGTTAGCATCACAGTTGAGCCAAAGTGACTCCATGTGATGTGCAGAGACAGTGACACTGACCATAGCAGGCCAGAGCATTTACCCAGCATGGTTCTTTTCTTGTCCCTCGCCAATGGTTCTTTCCTTGTCCCTGGCCAATGGGTCAGTGCTTATGCTGAAGGACTGCGATGCTATAAATCGAGCATCATGCACTTGGATGGATTCAATGTGTGTGAAACACAGATATGATCTACTTCACCTGCACCCTGGATCTGATACTTCAAATGGAATGCAGAAACAATTGACAACTGTAGTTCTCTGTCAGCCTCTCCTCCAGCGAGAGAGAGAGAGAATTATGATTATTATTATTATTATTATTTACCATAGCAAGTTGTCTGTTTCATAATCTTGGCCAAAGTAGTCACCATGGAATATTCAGTTGAAGAAGGGACTATTGAATCAGTGATTTGTTGTGTCAGTCCAGTATGATTTTAAACAGCGGTAGGTAATGCGCTGAATAGTGTCTGGATTTAGAAAACGTGGCTGTTTTTTGCCTCAATACCAGCACTGTATTTCAGCTCAGAACAACTCACTCTGAATTTGCTGATGGGTGTATATCATATCACTTTATAGACAAGGCAATGGCAGTGGGCTAGTCAGAGTGAAATGGTGGATTATGAAGTATGAGAAAGAGGCAATATCAAATGAGCCTGTAGGTGATCAAATGAAAGTTGAAACTGTTGCCTGGAAACCAGATTTTTTTTTATAACAATTGCAGTTTAACAAACTGCAGTTTAATTGGAGTTGATAATTTTCTGGTTCACATATAGCACACGTATTCACATATAATATCACATGACGGAGATCAGACATGGCAGCATTAAACCAGAGACTCGTCAGTTAGGATGGACTTTCATGAGAGCCACTCGGCTGCAGAGTGGGTCAGTGAAATTTGTTGTGGTCGTCTGTGAGTCTGTGTGTGTGTGTGTGTGTGTGTGTGTGTGTGTGTGTCCAAACCTCTGCAGCTGGTTAATTCCCAATGTGTCCAGCTGTGTCATGTCAGACAGACCCTATAAAGCCCCCTCAGTGCTCTCATCAGGACTCGTCCTCTCAGCCGGTAGAGGTCAGAGGTCCTCAAGCAGAGCACCAGAGGATCTCCACATACTGATTTCTCAAAAACACAAACTCTTTTTGCTATCAATTTACTTGACGGGGAGCACACAAAATCATTCATAAATGTTTTGCAATGTATTGTTTTCAGGTATGGTGAAACAATATTCATACTTGACAAGGTTTTTTTCGTTGGTGATTGGTGATTCTTCAAAATAAAATAATATTTTCCAGTCAACTACAAATATTGGCACTAAATTGCTTGATCTGACACTTCCACCACATTGAAATTGGCAATTAAAAACATTAGAATGTAACTGAGGTAGTACCTATCATCCCAATGGTAAATGAAATCCTGTTCAATAATTGTGATGAGAAGGGTGCCCAATTGAAAGTCTGATATGTCTGAGGCAATGAGAGATTCCAGCTAGCTGTCTAACACAGTAAAGCCCCTGCCAGAAGAGGCAGCAGTGATAAGGCAGTGTTTTTTATTACATTTTTGAAAAATAGTATTCCATTCCATTCCATTGTATAACTCAGTGTGTGTCAGGACATGTTAGTGAGATTAATGGCATTCATCTAAAGATGTGATCTATAAATGTTATGCACACTCACCCTGTACCCTATTTATAAACACATAATCAGTAAAATCTTGTACAACACATAATCTACATAATCTTGTGATAATGAAGGATAGCTATTAAGAAGGCAAATATTAAACAAAAATACCTATAATTATGACATCCATAAATCTGATTTCACTTCCTCTGTGTGTGTTTTTTCCCCACCAGATGGCAGCACAACACATCACAACAATCAGTTATTGATCACATCAGCACAAAACTGCTTTATGATGCTGAAACTCTTGTTCTAGGATGTGGAGGCCATGCAAAGAGTGTAGAAACCTTCTAGACTCTTTCATCCATGTTAGCTCATGGATGTGCTAGGGTTAGTTCTGCCAGTCAGGGACCTGATAGATACCAGAGATGGAAGCCTGCCGACTCTCCTCTCGGGGTTTAACCAGATATGGGAGTCTTTGGATATTTGTAAGATTTGTAAGGATTCTACTTCCCACTAAAAGGCCCTCCCTGTGCCTGGGTCCGTATTTGACACAGTATGACACAAGGTTGCACAATGAGGTGAAGCTTGGCTCCTGTGCTCAGGGTTTTCCATTAGCCCTACCATATGCCTTTAGAGCTACCATATGACTTTCATCTCAGCTCTTTACTTTGCCTCTGTAGCAGCTGAAAAAGTAAGGTCTGTATCTAGTGCTCTTCACATAGCCAGCCAGTTTGTGAGAGTGGATACAAATAAACAACACTGTTCAGCTGGAAAGATTTAACCACAACTTTAAAGAGATTCTTTAAAGAGAGGTCTGTATAAATATAAGTCTGATTTGTGAAGTAGGCTTCTCTTCAGCACATGTATATCTTACATAGTTAATTCCTCATAAATGATTGGCTGATTAAAGTTAGTTGGACTGAAGGCCAGCATTTACTAGTTGTTATGAATGTGTGTAATCTTATCACCTCACAATTAGCAACAGCAAGAGGTTGTAGTCTAGTCGGCACAGCTGGGATAAATAAACATGGTCCATCATGCTAACTTTAGTGTCTTGTGGCTGTGCTATCTTTTTTGTGTCTCTGTGTGTGTGTTGGGCGATAAAAGTGTTTCACACGATCATACATCATCAGACTGAATTTGATAGTTAGGCTCCCTCTGTAACTCTAAGTCTTGAGGTAATTGGACCATTAGCTTTTTTGGTACTGTGTTCTGATACAGTAACATGTGTTGTAGGCTACATGTATCAGTAGGCCTACAGATTGTGGTACAATATGTTGTCATACTGATACCTCAAACACAGCCCTAGTTCTTGTCATTCCCATTGTTTAACAATAGACAGCAGTTTACTATTACTACAGAAAAGTGCCTTTGTTCCACTGTTATGTTTTCATGGCAAAATCCTTTGACTTGTTCAGCTGAACAATTATCAGGTCTGTACAGTTATAAGAGTTCGGACAGGCTCTTAAAAAGATGCTTTCTTCTTTTACAGGGCAAAAGTCTTCCGAGGAAAGAAGGTTCAAGGGGAGTATGACATCAGAGTTGAGCAGGTATTTTTTACCAAATATTCAGGATGTGTAACTGCGTGGTTAAGACTTAAGTTAAGACAACTTTGGAGCCAATTGCAACAAACAAATGATATGAGCTGTAAATTCATCTTAACACTGATGGAAAGGGCACAGAACATGCACTACGTGTGCTGCCCATAGCTCAGTGCTGCTGCCATGCTATTTAGAATGGAAGCAGCCATATGGGATCCTGGATCTGGCTTATTTCCCTGAAGACTAGAGATCATGTCTTGTAGTCCGGTGTGGATTTAGCCATGCACTGCTGTCTCATTGACTTATTATTGGTTTGATGGTGTGCCCCAAATTACAATTGCTTTCCTGTTTACAAGCTCTTTACTTCAGGCAAAGGAAGCAGTCAGGTTGTTAAATCTCCTTGCTTTGATCTTCATCTGGCTTCTCTTACTATGCAGACATGGCAGCCATTTCCCACTGTCTCCCTCTCTCTGAAGACTGCTATTGTCCCTTACACCTGCCTGCAGTCTATTTACTCAGTTCTCCTCTCTTTATTGAGAATAGGGCATGGCTGGTACATACAGTATTATCTAGATCTTGTGGGCTTCTGTTTCAATAGGCTTATTTATTTTTTTGCAGATCTGCAGATCATAAATTCAGTTTTCTGTAACTCTGTAAGATTTACCCCACCTTTCAAACTAAATTGTTCCATAGTGATAACGACTGCTTTAAGCCGCTGAAGATGGTTTAAGATGGTCAAACCAACCAAAACATCAAAAAACTTCCAAAACATCCAAAAACAAGCTGGTCACTTGTTGCACTAGCATGTCCAGCTGTTAAACTGGACACTGCGTGAGTAGGCTGGTTATTGCTGGTATGGAAGCTGGAAATGGGTGGTATAATCAGCTATGGCCATCACAAGCTGGTCTGATGAACATCAAAACTCATACAAAAACACATCTTAAACTGGTTACTGATGAAACCATCTTAAAGCAGATTAAACCAGCTAAAATTAAGCCCCAATATCTGTGTATGTCTTACTTTAATGATCAAGCTCAGGCTACATCACACTTATGTCAGATCCACAGACCAAAGTGAAATGGAACTGGTTATGCTGCTCCAAAATTTGCAACAAAAGCCACTATGTATTAAAGACAAACAGCATCTCTTGACAAAGCATGGGGAAAGGGGCCAATCATTTACAGTTGTGCAGTTCAATCTCAACCTTTAATTAAGAGTGACTAATTGGTTTTACACACACCCATATTTTACAATGTTTTTATAAGAAAGTAGTAACTTTTTAAATGAGTAATTGTGGAGCACAATTGCATGACGTGTTGCTGACAGTAAAACCGAATACGACTAATCAGCCCACAGTATCTTGTAAAGGCCTGCAGTGGCTGAACAGTAATGAACAGCTTAGGGTTGCTGTTATTGTCAAGGCTCAGTCAAAACAATGACAATGTCACCACCCTCTTATTATTTCTTACTGGAGATTAATGATATCTAATGTTGGCTGTAAGCCTTTGTTTTCAGTCATGTGACTGCAGGCACATGATACTTTTGTTGACAAGTATTGTATGCTCTGATTTATAATGAGACAAACATGGCAAATGAAAGTAGCCTACTTGACAAATAAGCACAATGTTAAGCACAAAGTTAATAAAAATGACAAATATATGTAATAACTTTCTTTAGCTTGGCAATCCTTTGAAAAAGTTAAATTTAAAAAGCATCGTTCAATGTTCTGTATAAAACCTACAGTATAAATATATATTCTATACTGTATATGCTGTCTTTTTGTGCTCCAGGCTGACTTTTCTGAGGTCAATCTTGTAGCTCATGCTAATGGGACGTGCAATGTGGACATGCAAGTGATGAGGAATGGGACTAAAGTGGTGCGGTAAGTGTCCTACCTCACTCACATGGGAATGGACATATCACTTGTGTAGTTGCATAAGTGTCTGGCTGTAGGGCCCAATATGGAACATTCACAGTGGGACTCACCATCATGGTGAGGACACAAAGCAAGCAGCACTAATGTGCCAAGGGGCCCCCTGCTAGATTGAAGCAAGGAGCACAGAAGACTAAAGACAGCCTATGGACAGATCTTGTGCTTGAGCAATACCTGAAGTCATGTGGCTGATTGAATAGAAGGCGGTTCTGTTGTGGGAGTTACTGGATTTATCGCCCAAGAGATCCCTTATAATCAAGATTTATTGCTGTAAAGTTTTGATAAGCGTGTATTTAATAGGCACAAAACTTTCCCAGCACCTGTCAAGGCCTGCTTCTAGTATTGTGTCTGGTGCTTTGTCACAGAGGCCTGTCAGTGATTATAGGCAAAGAAAAACCTTTATGAATGGACACGGTTCAACTGAAGGTCAGTTTTTTATTAGCATGCTCTTAAAGTGCCTGTGGGTGCAGCTGTAATATGTGGATATTGTCTGATCGCTCGCTGAAACTAGGCCTCTTGTTTTATGAAGATTCACTAAAGATAACATAAAGATACTGTTTAAAAACATGGCCAAAACTAGTAGGAAGTAGTGATTGCACAAGCACACCCCTCTCTCTCTCTCTCTCACACACACACACACACACACATATTCTCTCACACACACACACTCAAAGAGTGAGAGTGTTTCTCACTGCGGTGCCTCATTGTGCCTCATTAGGGCTCATTTATATTCTGTGAGCATGCAGACTTGGTGTTCATCAAACTGTGCCTGTGTTTACCTCGCACACACACACCCTCAGACACACACACACACCCTCAGACAAAAGAAGAACCAACAGGCAGCATCTCCTATCACCATCACTTGTGCAGTGACCTGAGAAGCCTTCACTCTGTTTTTCTTCATCTCTCTCTCTCCGTCTCTCTCTCCCTCTATCTTTCTCTTTCTCACTCTCTTTCTCTGTCAAGTTTTTAAATGTATGCCCCAGTATCTTTTCTATGCTCAGTTTTAGTTTTGTTGAACTAGTTTTGCCTGTATGCACTTAGTGAAAGCATGTTCTACAGCACAGATGGCATTGATTACTAAGCACCACTGCTGTCTGGTGTGCACAGTGGCCTCCCCCTCGTTCCAGGGCCACTCTCTGACATCCTTCCTAACATCTCCCTTTCACCTTTGCCCTGTAGATCCTTCAAGCCTGATTTTGTTCTCATCCGACAACATGCCTACAGCATGGCAAAGAACGAGGATTTCCGCAACATGATCATTGGGCTGCAGTACGCAGGCGTCCCCAGCGTCAATTCCCTGGAGTCCATTTATAACCTATGTGACAAGCCATGGGCGGTGAGGTTTCCTGGCTTTGTTTGACCTCATCTGCTTGTTAGATTTACCAAACAGTCTACAATAGGTTTTAATATTACCATGAGTGATGTGTTGTGCAAGTGAGCAAGAGATGAAGGAATGCCTTTTCAATTTGCTCTGCTCATCACTGCTAAACTTAAATTTAATCCAGTGTATTTTCCAGATGTGCAACAAACTTCGTCTTGGTAGTGAACAGCAGCTCATGCCTGATGTACAAGTCTGTGCTGCAGGCTTGCTAACAGGGTCTGACTGTATAAATCATGTGTCATTATAAGTATAATTTTCCTCTCATCTCTTTCTGTCACCAGTTTGCTCAACTCATCAGCACTTGCAAGAAGCTGGGCTCCGATAAGTTTCCACTTATTGAGCAGACGTACTATCCAAACCATAAGGACATGGTAAGCAGTTCATCTCTGAATCTCTCATACTAGCATAATCACAGACAGCAGTGAGATGACCCTGTTCAGTCTTGTGCTCTCCTAAGTATCAAACAGTGATGTCATGATGTCATTACTTATGTAAGTGTTCCTGTGGCCTCTTTTCACAAATCTTGCCCAATGAAAGACAAGAGGGAACTTTATAGCTTAACAATTTGATGTGTTAGCCTACTGTTGCATTCATTGGACACACTCTGACATCTTTTGTGCACAGAGAAGAACTTGAGCTGTAGTTGATCACTTGTTGTAAGTGAATATTTTTATTGAATGAAGGAACATAGTGGTAGTCTGGATGCTAGTCCATCTCTGCAGATGCAAGACATAATCCTTGGCCTATGCTGAAAGAGCTAGCATCCAGGCTAGCATTGCACAGCAAAAAAGTACCGATTGAAGAATATTTAAAATGTTGAAAGTCCTAGCTAAACTTTACATACAGTATTTTTGGTACAGTATAGAAAACTATATTGACAGCAAAGGAAACATAAATACCCATACGAACTTTTTTGTGTACAAAATAATTTTCTACATGGCTTCTACGTCTGCTTATGTTAAAGCAATGTATTAGCTTTTTGGCACAAGAAAATAAAAACAAACCACCACACAATGAAACAAGATCACAAGGCAAAATCACAGAAAGTTATCAAGTAGGCTTCAATTACGATCTAAGGGGTGATTCCTATGCTAATCTAATTCTTTTGTGTACAGAGTTAATGACCAAATAATAGAAATATGCACATTCTTATACAGAATTCACAAACGTCCCAGGTGTCTAAAATATGCATACACATTTAAGTGCCCATACTGTACAGAATCACTGTAAGCAGCATTGAGAAAATTTGTATGGTATGGCAATACTTTCATCCTCAAAACAGACTTTTTTCCAGTGTTTCTATTGCACTGTAGGGAAAGTGTTCCACTGGGAAGGATCTCTCTTTTAGAGCTGGTTTGAAAAGGACAAGAGGAATACACCAAACTGTAGCCATATATATATATTACATGAAGGAATCAAGTAAAGACAAGCAGTCATTACACCCTGGCCAAGGTTGATGTGTTCATGATAAACATCTGTCTTCTGATGGGCACTCTCTGTCTTACATTCATAATAGTGGCAAAGTGGACCCTGAACATCTTGAACACAGATCTTTGAAGCCGCTGAGATCTGAAGATCAGAGCATAAGATATATAGACATTGGAAAATTTAAACCCATGCCATCTTCCTGGCCTGGCTGATGGGTGGGGTGTGGGCTAAGCGTGGCTTTGCCCTCAGGGGTCAGACAGATCAAGCAAGTCCTTCTCAGGAGGAGGCCCACCCTGGTACCATCCGCACGAGCCATCGTTGCGCTTAATGCAGGCATGTTGCCGGGCTTGTTCCCCGCTCAGACTGTTGTCCAGCACCCAGTCTGTCCACAAGCACTCGTTGTCAGTGGTCGTGGAGCAGGGCACTGTGTAGCAAGGAGCAATCTGAGAGACAGGGCACGGACAATAGTCAACAGTCAGTCAGGATTTGGAAATGGGTGACATAATTTTTAACTTCAACCATAGACATGCTGATATTCAGCATTGTACATACCAGTTGAAGGGACACTAGGCACGATTTTTAGGCTAATTTTTTACAGTAGATGACTAGTTGATGATTCGGTTGAGGTCAAAATAAGTTTAGGTCCAAATGGACTCATTACAAGGTGAATGAAGGCTCTCTTGGCTCCTCCCACAGCCTCTTCAAAAATTTACAGCACTTGCAAGATGCAAGACTTTCCTGGTGTTATTTGAGGGAGGATGGCCTATTAGCTGTATGTTGATCTCTGGCTGTGCACAGTGAGTAATCCTGAGCATAATATCAGTAAAGAATTAAAGGCGACTGAAGATTTCAGCCAGACGTACTTTGCAGTCGCAACCCATTTGGTATCTATAATTGAGATTCTTCTTTTGGGTTAGTGACAAGTTGTCCCATGGTTCAGTGAAGTCACACAGTCCAATTGAGATTTTTCCATCTCTGCGGATATGACCTGCAGAATAACAGCCCGAGTTAATAGGTGCAGGTGTCTAAAGTATGGCAGGACACAGCAGAAAATGACAAGTATGGTGAGTAATGATAGTTTACAGAGAAGAGAGAGAGAAAGAGCCAGTAACACTACCTGAGAGTAGATACTGGATCTTGTTATTGGAATCAAGCTTGACTCCACAGAGTGAAGAGTAGAGTGGGGTGTAAACATACTGGATGTCCTTTACTTTATCAAAGCCTTTAAACATCTGCAATAATAATACACAACATAATGAATTTATTATCCAACAACGCCGTTAGACTGCATCATTCTCAAGAAGAACGCTAAACGGTAAAAAAAATCGACATGGCAGAGTGGTCTTGACAGCAGCCTGATTTATAATCAATGAGAAAATAACTGAATTTAACATGATATAGTGACTTATCACCACAGCTGACATATATGACAGAACTCAAGTGAGATTTTATTCCGAGTTATTAAATTATGGAGCACTACTTGAAGTTTTCCTCATTTTCCTTTTACTCCGGCTCGTTGACAGATACATTTGTATCCTTGAGGCTGTCTGCATGCCTTTCGGATTTAGACTGGCTAGGATGAGTGTGGAACAAGACAGGCAGTGAGAAAAATCTCTTTAATTATTACTAGATGCAACGATAATGTCAAAGGAAGCCTGAGGTGCTTTCCTGATCTCATCATATCCCATATTTCATGCTGAGAGGTTTCATCTTGAAAAAGTCAAAGCAGGAGGACATGGCAGTGAGTGTATGATAGAGCATAGCTCTAGCTCAGAAACTGACCGTGGTTGAGATGCAGTGGGCTGATGTCACACCTTACCTTAATGAGTTTAATTTCATACTGGACCATCTTCATGTAAGGGGAAGAGGTATTGCTTGGAGACACAATTTTCTCTCCCGATATCTTTGCTCGAATCACTGATAAATTAAACATGACTTTTCATTAGTAAAATAATGATGTGCATAGAAATGTTAAATTACAGATCTTAAAAACATTAATTATTAGCTTTCCGTTGCTTAGTTTATGCTACTGCCAGCCTAGTTTGGTATTCTAGAAATCTTGTAAGCTACCGCTGTATTCATAATCCACTATATTTCTCACTTGGTTTCACAGAAATGCTTTGAAGTGAGTCCTCATAAGAGAATAATTTCATACATTACACACACATACACACACACACACACAGCAGTTAGAGACAGTCAGCAGGCCTGTGCCTGGGCAGAACTGCATGTGGTCATTTAACAGCAGACACTGAGCTTTGCCTAGCCTATGGTACTCTTTTATCATATATGTGACTGTTACCAGAGGCCTGAACATCTATTAGAGCACTGGTCCACAAACCCTGGTGCTCCCTGTGCTGTTAACGGTTGCTCAACACTGGAGTAGCAATCGGAAACACGTTTTGCATCACAAGTACCTGTCCCTACCCTTTGGGAGCCTCAGCAGAAGAAAGGCTCACATTGTTCTAAAACAGGATTTCTGACTTTGCTAACCCTATGAGGCAGAGGGCTGATCATGAACTGAATTAGATATTCCCTAAACAAACAGGTATCTGTGAAGGAAGCCATTTTTGAAGTGTTGAGATGCTGAAGTGTGAAAACAGAGTGAGGGTATTAGCTTGCAATTACAAGCCCATATCTGTCCTTCCAGTCTCTTTTGTCCCTAAGAACTGCTGGAAAGCTCGTCCAGCTGGACAGAGCTCTCCCTGGGAGGCCTGTGACATATTCCTGCCTCACACAAGCACAGCTTGACTTTCACATCTCCAGCCCCAAGTCAGCACTGTCAGTTGTGACCCTTTACTGGGGCTCTGCCAGTGACTACAAGCTGAGAGCCTGCAACAGGCATGTCACTTATGTGGCTATCTCCTGAAGTACTTGCCCTTGTTTGTGGCTGAAGAGGTTTGAACTAGAAAAAGACCAAAAAAAGTCTGCAAAAGCCATTTCATTCCAGCCTAGTGTCAGCAGTCAGTCAGTGTGTCAGTTTCAGGTGTTGCACAGCATTATTAAAAGCATGCTTTTCATAAGTCTCTTACGCACTTAAACGCTCTACCTGTCCCTGGCATATTAATTGATTAGGTCTGCTTTATCAGCTCTGGCTAACTGCAAATATGTAGCTACGTCATGAATGGTGTCAATGCTGTATTCAGAGACTTTCTCTGTTTCATATTTCTTTTCCATGAGACTACAAGATTGATGGGGAGATAAATGTCCCACAGAACATAGTCATCCGTTCAGTGGTGAAGCAGATACTACAATGACTGCTTTGTGCTGTAGATATTTTAGGCCTATTGTTTGTCTGATTGCCTGTTTTATAATACCAGATTGCAGATTACAAATTATGTCATTGATACAGACATTTTAGTGTAGGGAAAATGTGAGGTATTGTCCTGATATTAAAATGTCCCAGATCATGTCATGACAAGCTGCAAGCGGCATGTTGATCAGTGCTTAGGAATATTACTAAATTATTGCAAAATTATAGATTTATTCTACTATAGATTTATTCTTTTGTTATGATGTGAAATTTGCGCACTTCCCCACTACATGCTAACATCTGTCTTATGGTACATGCATGAATGCAGCAAAATGACTGGAGATATTATGTCAGTCTTGTAGTAGAACATCCACAGCATGTCAGGTTTGTGGTGAAGTGACACAACATGTGTCTAGTGGCTACTCCACAGAGCTTCTTTAACCGTTCTTGGTTCAGCTCTGAGCAGCTGCCAAACTTTACACCACACACTTTTAATCTGCACATATTAGTAATGGTGGGCTGCCTGCTGCTCACCGGGCATGTTAATCAGTGCTGTGCTCTGCTGGGCCAGTTTCATTAGTAGCCTCGCGAGGCCTGTTGTCACACGTTATTATTGGCAGATCTCCTGCCGTGAGAGCACAGACTCGGCGAGGGGGGTCAGCACAGCCCCATGTTTGCATGCTCTCGCTCGCGTATCAGATCCAAGGCTTACAACTGAACACTACTGGGAAAGCTAGGGCTGGGTCTCTTAGATAACATAACTGTCTAGAATGTTTACGTGTATCTGAAAATCTTTTTTTTTTTTTTTGATGCAGTTCTCTAGTCTTGGGAGGATTACCTGCTAAGTAAAGAGCAAGAGCAAGTGCAATTTCAAACACAATTCTGAGAAATCTTTGACTCTTACATTAATCCCTGTCTTTGTTTACTTATGAGACGGGTGCGTGTGTTGAAATTGCACATGAAAGATTATGTTGGTTTGTTCTTATTGCTACTCTTGTGTGCAGGGACTACAGAGTGATGAAAGGGTTCCAGGACCCAGTGGGGGTTGCTTTTCCCAGTTATGTAAAAACTTCTAACGCTGGTGGCCAAAAAAAAAGAAAGCGACTAGCACATAAAAGTGATACATTAGCAGTAGTATGAGCCATGGAAGGACTAGGCACTCAGTGTTCAGGTCTGTTATCTATTAGCCTATTAGGATCCTGATGGGCATGCAGGTTTAGCTTGAAGAAGCAAATGTTATGAGAATGCTTCATTGTTTTCTCTAGTGGTAGGTGTTCTTTTCTGGAGCCTAAAGGTACATAATTCCAAAGCATCCAAAACATTTTCAAGGCTGATACGGCCACCATTTCTTTCTCATTTGTGTTTCATTCATCACAACTAATTATGCACTTGTGTACCAGAACTACAATTTGCAATCTCTCCATTATAAACTAGAATGGCTTCTAATAGCTTGGCTAGTGCTTCTTTTGGCTACAGCAAAAATGGTAATATAAGAAAAAAGTGGCTTCATTTGCTGAAGAACAGATGTATTAACTTCACATTCACAAATGAATCGCGGGCCTTGTCATGTTCACAAAGATACCCTGTCAAGGTCTTTAAAGTGACCAATTAGTATGCAGAGCATCTTGTCTGGCCTATAGAAATGCTAATGGCGTGGGACTTTTGAAACTCATGTAGTACATTTACTCTTTGCACAGCCTGGAGCCTCTCCAGTCAGGCGAGCCTCAGCCCTCTGAAGCCCAAGGCTGGCCTCATAGCTCTCCTGCTTGCTCCTATTAAGACCCAAGGAGTAGGCAATGGCTCACAGAACACGAAAGACACAAAAAAGACAGTAGACCTGGGTCACCAAAGGGGTTCCTTGGCAGATTCCATAGACTGTGACTAGAGTATTACATCAAAGGTGCCAAGCATACTACAGCTCAAAGCACTACCTTCAAAAAACTGACCCAAATTCTTCTTATGTGTTTTGTCTCTACAACCCAGTTTTCCTTTAGCCAGCCAATGACAGTACCAGCTACAGTATGTAATGTTTATTTTCCAAATCTGCCTGAGAAATGTGCTAAAAAGTTCTTAAACCGTGTCAGTTTACAAATACCTCATTCTCCTAAAGGAATACCTTTTAATTCTATATATGTGAGGATGTATGGATTTTTTGTATCGGAAAATCATACATACCCTAAAAATATGTGATTGCCTTTTTTGCTCTTTTTGTACCTAAATGTGTTTGAGTCAGGCTTTAAACAGTCTAGCAATAGGGCTCTCTGAGGTGTGGCAGCAAGCCTCATCCACTCAGGTCAGTCAAACATGAGAGTTCAGGTGACTGACTCGGAGTAGTGGGTGGACACAAAGGGAGATCAGCAGCTGGTGCAGAGTGAAGCTCTGGCAACTGTTTGATCACAACTCTGATTTCCCTCCTATACTAAATTGGAGGGGGATAAGCTACTATTTTTTCAGTGCCTCTTCAGTTCAGAAAATTAGGAGCTGACTATTCTGCTTAAACAATGCAATTTAGAATATAAGATATGCACAGCTGGAGTACCACTTTTCACAATCTCTCTCTCTCTCTCTCTCTCTCTCTCTCTCTCTCTCTCTCTCCCTCTCTCTCTCCCCCTCTCTCTGACTTTTTGACATGTACACTGGGTTTTCCACTCCATGTGACGGACTCCAGCACTGTCTGACATGTTTCTGAGGACACAAAGTCAAATGGCACTGTTTATTTTGGCTTGCAAAGAAAAGAAGAGCATGAATAGAAAATGACAGATGGAGTGAGAAAGAGGAGGAGAAAGGAAAGTTAAGTCAAAGATTATTTAAATATATATTAATGTTCAAATTTATTTTATCTTTAAAGTCATCTAAGAAATATCCACTTAACACATTTTGGCCTTTTTACATTTTAAAATTTTAAACCAAACCTCATAAATGAGCATATCAAGCCCATGTAAATCCCACTTGTATGACTAAATGCTAAAAGTGAAGGTACACAGTCATACAGTCATTTGGCTTCACAACAACAATTTCACTTGCAAATACACTGCCCTCGCATCCTAGTACATGAATGTTCTGACTGCAGCTAGCAAGCCCCCTCCTGCATCATGCCATGCTACAAACAAAATCAGCCCTCTCCACGTGGCCCACAGGTAAAATGCATCAACTGTTGTGGATGGCTTGTGTTTCCCACTTACCGATGTCCGAGTAGCAGAAGTGTTGCTGAGGATGTGCTGGGTGGCAGCTGCAGCCCTCCGCTGCCTTGTCCGTGCCCAGGGCAAGGATCAGCACCAGCCCCACCAGCACACATCCAGGCACAGGGACTCCCATGTGGTCGCTTACGGCTGCCTGCCCTGCCACTGAGGATTAGCGTCCTGCAGACAGTCTCCAAGGGTCCCTGCAGGAGTAGAGAGCAGCAGAGAGGCTGACGAGGGGCTGCTTGATTGGCTTGACTGTGCTTGTAGAGATGGGAAAGGATGGCGAAATGGCTCTGTGTGCACTTTCAGTGGTTTGGCTCTAAGCCTTGCGTCAAATCTCTCCTGTCTGCACTCTTTTTTCTTGATCTGTCTCACTCTTTTTGCCCCTTTTACTCTTTCATTCCTCTCCTTCTCCTCTTTCAATCCTCTCCTTCTCCTCACTGTGTATCCTGAGAGACAGAGACAGGGAAGCCCTTATGTAGCTTTCATCTTTGTCCGTGGGAGGGACTGCCTCAACCCAAAACAGCAGGGAAAAAACATGCCCCTCCCTCTCCTAGTCGCAGCCCCCACTGAATGGCCACCAGTTACATGAGCACACTGTGCCCTGACTCACTAAATACACACACACCAAAAACATCATGAATGAACTCTGGATCAGCACCATTTTGAGATGAAATCATCAGCCCTTATTGAAATGAAATCATCAGTCTCTTGAGTTAGATGTTTGTGCTCGGTATACCCTCATGCCTTGCGTCTATTGCTGTGTACTGTTAGGCAAGAGGCTGGAGTGGGAACACTCTGTTACTGTGAAACCTACTAGTGGGTCATAAAGGTGAGGAAAAATGATCTCTCTCTATCTCACACACTCTGTCATTTGCTGTTAAATTGCATCGCTGGATGCCAGCCCTGTATCATTATTTTTCTGTGCAGGTGTGAGACAAACAATGCTGCAGGCATCACACCTGCCTGAAATATCATTTGCATGATCACAGACAGACAACCAAGGGTCACCCTTCAGAAGAATTCAATCATGATTTAAATTAATTTAAGACTTAAATTCCAGTGTAAATATAAAATACCATTGTCAGAGGCTAAAATGCTAGCAAATTAGTCCCTTAGTCCATATAATAATATAATAAAAATTACAGTAAAAGTACATGCAAATACAATTACTGGAGTAAAACCACGAGGATGTTTGCTAAGGTACTTCTGTATGGAGCTCAGCACTGGAATATGTGCCATCTAGATAATGGTGAGTTATACAGGACTTAGATAGGTGTCTTATGAACCACCAGCTCTCACTGCTGCTTCTCTGAGCCCCTCTAAGTATAGTCCTCTAAGTATACTCCCTTGGGATAATGCCACAGATTTATGCAGTTTACCCCAGCCGGGCTTTATCTGTAAACAGACAAGGGTTTTTCCTCAGCTCAGTGTAACATAAACACACATACACACACACACACACACACACACACAGACACACACACAGACACACACACACACATACATCATTACCAAAGGGCATAATCCTCAAAAGATTGGTCAGGGACAGTATGAAGATGTGAGAAGCAAACAATACAATATTAATGCAGTTCTGATGACTGATGATGTTTATGCCTGCTTCCTGGTTCCACCTAAAGTCAATAAGTAACTGGATGGATGTAGTAGTAAATAAGGGTGTGTCCCCAAACTCTTGAGTGCACAGCCAGTGTTAAAGATGTGAAGGACTGACGTTTTTGAGATTACACACAGTGGCACCTTTTATGCTTTTCAGTGCATTATTCTCCATCACAACTGTGGATATTGACACCTACCACATCTCAGTTTCCAGTGTCTTTGAACGTCTTTTCTCATGTGCCTTATAGTTATAGCTAGTGTCTTTCAAACTCTACCAGGTTGACCTGGTCTAACCACATGACTGAATGCAGGGTTTGTGGGTGTGGAGTGGTGTATAATTCATTCCACATGTGTTCATGTGCCCACATTTTGTAGATGATCATGCCTGGCAATGTGACTCACTATCAAATATCCTGGATTTCCGGGGACTGTTGTGATCCAGTTATCCATAATGAGGGCAGTGATTAACGTTGGAATAATGCTTTCTTTCAGATATCCATGCCTACATTCCCAGTGGTAGTCAAAATTGGTCATGCCTATTCCGGTATGGGCAAGGTAAGATCAGTTAATATGGCATGTTCAGAAGGTTTATGGCATGTTATGTTGCATGTCAATGTGTTAGTCCAGTTGCTACTGAATTGCAGAGCTACTTTCTGCAAAGAATGACAATGACTGAGTGACAGATACTAAGTTACTTACTGTAAAGAATTAACTGAATTAAGTTATTTATTCCTTATTATCTAATGCCTCCTCTTTACTTTGTCTGGCTCTTAGGTAAAAGTAGACAATCACAGCGACTTCCAGGACATTGCTAGTGTGGTGGCTATAACCCAGACTTACACTACCACAGAACCTTTTATTGATGCCAAATATGACATCAGAGTCCAGAAGATTGGGAGCGACTACAAGAGTTACATGTATGTGTGTGCATGCATGTGTGTTTCTGTTTGTGTGTGTTTGAACAGGCTTATATAATTGGACATCCAAGTACATCTGGTGATTTACTGTTTATGCTATATCTTAAGTCAGATGTAAACTTTGCCTTGGTTTAACTCCATGGCCCTGAGGGTTAAGTGAAGTTTAATGAATAAATTTCAGTGTTTTGGGGAGATATGCAAAAATGTTATGGATGAAACTACAATGTAAGCATATATTTCAGTGTAAGCAAACATATTTCTTGGCTATTAGACTCCTGTGAAAATCATGATTAGTCATTAGGATGCAGAGATGGAGACCTTTGTTCTGTGCCTGGAGTGGGCCTGTATCTGTTTTCAATTGGTTCTTACAAGTAGCAATGTGTTGCATGGTATTAAATTAGCTAAATGTTTTGCCCAATTGATTAAATCAATATTGTTTTGTGCACGCCAGTGTTACAGTGATGCACTGCACTGTGCATGTGGTGCCAAACAAATTAGGGTCCCCTGAGTGTGGATATTGAGCTTCTGTCTACAATTAGAACAACATGCACCATTAGATTATCTGATTTTCATGCCGTATTGACACAAGGTGTGCTCAATTTTGGCAAAGGTTAAAAAATATGGGTTAGTTACAACCTGATTTTCCTTATAGGCTACCTCATTCAGTATCCTATAAGAAAAGTAGGTTGTAACTAATCCAGAGCCATCCCATTTTTGTGTTATTTTTTTGCCTTGACTACTGTAGTCCGGTCCTATTAGTTCTGACAGAAGGTGGTGGCGTATCTGGTTTTTAGTCAAACAAAAAAAGCACATATTACCCCACATTTCACTGAACTCCACTGGTGAAACTTAGCCACCTGAATCAAATTCTTGTCACTAATGCTTGCCTACAACAGTAATTGTTAGTTCTGCTCTTTTTTACTCCCTCACTCATTGCGCTCTTCCAAAGCCCTTCTAAGGCAAGTCCCTTCCCTCGGCAGCCATCTTGGAACACTTTTGGGCAGCTATCTGGGATTAACCAGACCAGGCCCTATCAAAATGAATAGGGAGATATCCGTAACCCTGGATAGGCTGGTTGTGCTGACTTTGTTGTGTATTGTGCGAATCCTTGTTTAAATCTGAATTGATCAGTGACAAAATCTCCTCATAGATTGCTCAAATAACACAAAATATAATATTTAAAACATCAATTTGCTTACTACGCCTGCGCCAATATTCACAACATGGCTATTACCATGATGACGGACAGTAAACAAAAGGCCAAACGTCAGTCATACTATCTCCAACAATTGTGATTGAGCTCCGCCATCTGCGTTACGAACTGCCGCAATGCATTTCTCTGGAGGATTTTTAAGTGATGTGTCTCCTCCTATTAAACTGTCTCTGGCTCTTCCTAGAAGAGTCATCTGACACCCCACACTTGACAATCCAGACAGGCTATTCTCATTTGCAGTTTGTCAACTTCAAATCTGAGATTTAGATCCAATATAGGATCAAGGTCCATATACTCTTTTGGAGTCTTGAAATAGATTGATTGCACCACTTTGCTCTTTTGAAACAGGAGGACCTCCATTTCAGGAAACTGGAAATCAAACACAGGTTCTGCTATGTTGGAACAAGTGGCCATGACGGATAAGTGAGTAGCTCTACCCTATGTAAACCTGTACCGAAGCTCCTGCTGGGAGAATGTACTGTACGAGCTGACGAATGAATGGATGAAGTCCATCCGATTCTGTGTTCTGCTGTAGATCTCATAGTCTTAATTAACACACCAGCTCTCATGTCGTCACATTACAAGTCTGAATGACTCTGGTAAACTCAAAGTAATGAAGATCAGGCACCTGAGGGAAGAATAGTGATCACCCAATGATAGCAAGCTGTGTGCAGATTGTGTCCCTCAAGCTTGCCCTTTATATTCCATGCAGCAGCCCCCTGCAGCCTCATTGATGCACCATATAATTAGGAACATATAGCTGCCGGGTGGAATCACGGCAACAGCCAAATATCAAGCTGTCTGGACTCCACGGCATTAATTACTGTCTGGCTTTTTGGCATTCTCATGCATACGATAAGTAAGAAATGACTGATCTGCAAAAATTGTTAATGTGATATGCCTAATCTCAGAGGACATGATGGTATGTCCATAGTCCTGAACTGGAAGGCCTTTAATTGGTCTGATTATGTATTTTGCATGTTGTCAAGAAATATTCCTGATTCAAGTCCTCTTTTGTCCAGGTATAAGCTGTGGGTTGATACTTGTGCTGACCTCTTTGGAGGTTTGGATATCTGTGCCGTAAAAGCCATACATGGAAAAGATGGGAAGGACTACATCACTGAGGTGAGCACTATCACTTTTCCTTCAGTCATCCCCTGACAGACACATGCCTGCATAGCAAAGCTTCATTTAAAGAAGCACCTTTTTGGCAGTCTTTAATGTGCTGGATACCTTCTGAGTGCTAAGGGGAATATTCAGTGCACTGTGGACATTAAGTACTCAACACTGTTGAGTAGTGAACTGTTGTGTCAGTGATAAAAGTGTCTTTTCCATTTAATTTTTTTTCACACTTTGTAGAATAAATAATGCTGGACTTTTACAGCAGTGTAAGCAACAGCCTGATTAAAAGAATTTGTCATTAGATTTGACAGCAGCACTTTTTGTGAATGAAGAGATAAATTAAAATGACTAATGATAACAATATAGTGATGTTCTCTTTCTCCTTCCCTCCTCCCTTATTTGGAGCAACTGCCTCCACCATCCCATAGCCTTCAGACAAATAGGGATATTTTTAAATGATGACTAAATAATAGGAAGGTCTAAATCAATTTCAAATTAAAGCTATATTTTAGTACATGCATGAACACACCACAAGGCTGTGGTCACCCAGTTCACTCAAGTCAAACATGGGAAAGGGAGGGGCGGTGAACCACAGTGACTGTGGATGATGCACTCAGCTTGCCTCAGTTAGACATGGGTGTTTTTATGAGTGTACCCACAATAACACATATCCTTACCCTTGGTCATTAAGACTCATGGATATCTTAATAAGATATGGAAACTATCATGGGTCCATACCACCATGTTTTGATTTAAGTTTTGTATCCATAAATAAATGTCTTCAGTAAACTTTCAACACATGAGACAACCTCAACATTATATGAGTTGCCAAGCCCTGGGAACCCTGCATGAAAGGCATTTGGATGTGAATTACTCCAGAGTTGACAACATTTCTTCATTTTGATTCCCCTCAACACTATAAGTAAGCAGTTACTCTATTTGAGAGTACTTCTGTAATTGTTCAAACCATGAAGGAGTTGCAATGAAGTATGCAATGAAATAGCAGATGTAGCCTAACTCCCTTGTTGTGTAAGACTCTCTCCCTGAGTCAGATGATTCTCTCGTTGCCTGTTCTAAAAGACTAGCTAGCTACCATGCTGCCAGCACACTGCAGTGGTTGAAAAAGCCTTAAGCTGTCCAGTGGAGACCAGTTGAAAGTCAGAGGGCAAAACTCCACTTTCATTGTACTCATCAACTGTGTCATCCTCACATGGAAAGAAGGATCAAACAGAAATGTTTAAATGTGGGGAGGATTAGACCAGGATGGCTATCTGAAAGATTTGCTAATGACCACAGTGATGCTACATTTTTCAGACGTGGTGGTTTTGATTGAGCAGGATATGTGGGTGGCTTCAGTCTGGCTTCTATCCATGACAGTGCAAACCAGTGATGATGCATTCAACTCAGCTGAAGAGTGGAGACACACCTTGATGCCATGTGTCTTATATCTGAAGCATTCACAGAACATTCATAAAAGTTCATGTTAAACGATGTACAGACGTTAACACATCTAATAACTAATAACTAACCAAAGCTTTTATGGAGTCACATCCTGTATATGATTCACATATATATAGGACATGTATATGAGGCAGTTTACTACACATTGTGCCTTTACCTCAAAGGGCTTATAATATGTATAATAAATGAAAGGATAATGAAGACACTACATTTACATGTCAGACTAGAGCCCTTACTATTTCTAAATGGATGGTTATCAAAGCCTAATCAATCTCTGGTTGTCTAACGACTTATCCCAGGATTATATCTAACCTTGGTTTTGGAAAACCACAATTTCCCTTACTCCAAATGTAGTGTAATAGAACTAAAAATCATGTCATATGTACGATGTTGCTGTAAACGTCTCTTACAATGCTAAATGATCAATTCTGAAAATGCTGTCATAGGGTCAGACACAGTCTCCCAAGCTAAAACCAAGGGGACCCTCAGGAAGGGAAGTGGTTGTGCTCCCACTCTATACTGGGTTGCCAACATGACACAGTGCTTCCGTCCTTTCAGATCTTCAAGTCATAGCATGGGAGCCCTTCTGCCTCCCACATCTTGAAGCACACTGTGGCTTACCCACACTCATGCCCATTCATTCAGCTGCTGTTGGAGTGAGAATTTGACCAACAAGTAGCCATTATTGTACAAGGTAGAGATTAAGTGGGGTGTGTTACCTATTGCATTGAATGTGTCATATCTACATCCAGTCTACTTACAAAAGGCCTGTTATTTGCCAGTGTTACAATAGGCAGCACTTTTTCATCACTAATCAGAAAAAAGATGTACCATGAACAATGGATAATTCCTGGATAATGTTATTGTCCTGAAACAACAGACTTTTAACTCCAAAAAAGAGGGACTGTGGGAGGAATTTTCCCTCTGCATGCTTTACCCCGAAGTTTACCTTCCCTTCGACACACTCGCTTGGAATTACATGGCCACATTGTTGCCATGGCAGCAGCCAAGAGAATTTTCTGTGTTTTAATAGTACTCAGGATGCAACCAAAGCCACAATAGATGTATATGCTACTAGCATGACATCAGATAAAGTTCACCCAAGTGATTTGTTTTAAATACGTATTAATGTTCAGACAAATTTGTTCAGGCATTGCATAACATGACAGTCAAATGAAGAGGTTGAGAATGAATTTCCACTGTTAGACTACTATTTGCTGTGATCTCCAGCTTTGTACAGAAGCTACTGATGACCTTGTCATTTTCAGCATAATTTTGGTCAACACATATTATCTGTTTTGCTAGTCTAATTCTTTCTTAAACACTGGCACCCCAGTGCACACATCTCTGATTGGCTAAAGCTCTTGAGCCAGTCACAGCAGGGCCTAACCCCACTCCCAGTGGTGAGAGCGCTTTCATGGGTTGTTTACTGTCTAGGTGGTTGGATCCTCTATGCCCCTGATTGGAGAACACCAAGGTGAGGACCGGCAACTCATTGCTGAAGTGGTTTTGGCCAAAATGAATGAGGCAGGGAGCCGGGCCCCTGCACGCCCTCCTCAAAGGCCCACCCCTCCTGTCCAACCTCAAGAGGTAATCATCCCCCTCTGTTACCATCAGGCACTCTGAGTGGTGCTCTGTGGGTAATCGGATAAAAAGGGAATTTTATTGATGGATTTGTTTATATCCTTTGCTCAATGCGCCCTCTGGTGTTGATGTTAAGACACTCAAACTCATGTGGCTATGAGACCTGTAAATTGTGTACTTTGAGTCACAGTTGGTTAGTGTTTGTATGATTCTGAAGTAAGTGTGGTAAACCTTAATGTCACACATCTTGACAACATGAATAATGCCTGTGGGGGACTCCAGACTGAGCCCCAGCTTAGCCTGCAAATGACTGCAAATGCTTAAACCAGAAAATGTTTCTTTGTTGACAGTTTTTGACCTCACAGTTAGTACTTATGTTCATTAGGCAGTTTGGCAGACTCTAGCCAATCTGTTTGATTTTATTCTCTGACTCTTCTCCTTTGAAGTCAGTAACTCAGGCCTAATCTGTTCTTTGCTCCAAGCGCTTTGATGTTGGCCTGACTCCTTGCCTCTCTTTCCTCACAGGGAACCCTTGCGAAGGAGAGCGTGCCAGAAACCACCAAGGTCCCTGTGCAGCGGCCACCACCACAAGGTTGTTTACAGTACATTCTCGACTGCAATGGCGTTGCTATAAAACACACACAAGTCCAGGCACAGTGAATTGAGACCCCAGTCAGATCTGTGTAGTGGTTCAGTCAGTTGAAGGGAGGAAAGTTGCCTCTGATTCCCCTGTCTGGATGACAGCATAGCACATAGCACAGAGTGTAGCTAGTGATGACCAGAGCTCTGCCACAGTTGCCACAGTGTTTGGTCCAGTGGAGTGTCCCAATTATACTGTTAACTTGTGTTGATGTTAAGGTTGCTGATTTGCTTGTTGGGATTGCTTTGACTTTGTCAGTATCCTCAGTGCTCTTGTCATTTGTTCAGTGCTGCTTTCAGTGGCAGAATTTGTAGACTCGTGCAGTGCCTTGCTGATGATGAGCTGTTGTATTTATTTCATGTGGTGTGGCTTTCCTGTTGTTTGCATGTATGTGTCTATTTAGGTATGTGTGCCTTTACAGTTGATGCCAGTGATTAATTACTTGAAAAAGAGTCTATTTTTGCATGAGCATAGAGCAACTGTGGAGGAAATGCACTTGAAGATATGTTTACAAGTGGGACACCAGAATGTTTGCACAAAATCTGCTTTACTATACTTGACAAGGAGCATAAAAAATTAAAAGAATACTTGAACTGAGAATGTCATGAATTTAGGTTGGACATTTAGGACGCACTGTAGTGCCACTCACTGGACAGTTCTTGGGCAACAGAAAGAATTCAGGCTTCTTTCCTGGAAACCTCTCATGTATATCAATAATAGAACAATGACTGTTGAAAATCTGTAGAAACATACTTTTAACTCTTATGATGTCATGATTAGTGAGTCAGTCAGCAGTATCAGCTGTCCTCTAAAGCCATAGCCTACAGTGTCCTGTGAATGGGTGCATGGCATTGGTGTGCATTATAGGCTGACACAGTGTCCTAGGCAAACGTGCAGAGTTTCATTATCTGTTCTGTTTCTGGGGAGACCCTTATTTGAAGGCTTGAGATTTACTTCATGTTTCACGTCATTGCATTTTACTGAAACACTATGCTCATGGTGGTATCAGAGAGGCGTGGTTGAATGAATGTTTGCCATTGACACAGTCAGTAATAGTTCTCAGAACATCTTGCTAGATCAGGAGGATGTTGTGTAATTTTATAGAGAGATTTATTTTTGAGGCTTAAGAACTAAAAACAACAAAGAGTAGTGTTGTTACATGTGACAGGAGATACGCATACACGGTTTGGTCTGATTTTAAACCAGGCTGTGGACGGTGATGAATCCGTGCTTGCTTTTTGCAACCTTACACTGTTGACTGAATGTTCTTCCTATCTGTTGTTTTAGCTCCATGCATGTAAGTGGAAATAGGACCCTTTGCATGCTGTATTGCCAAAGAAAGAAACTTTGTGTGTGAAATTTTGATGGTTATGTTGATCTTTTCAATGAATGTGTAATGTCTTGGAGACCAACAACATTTGTTTGTTCTGTAAATGTGTTGTCTGTGGTTGTACTGTATGTCAGTGAGTTTAAGTGATTTTCCTTACTGTGTAAGTCCAAAGAGCCAGTTGAATGAGCCATTACATCCATGCTGTTGATGGGCACAGTCTCATCTGGGCTGAACCAACTGCGGTCAGTCTACTGGTATTGTATCACTCTTTACCTAGCTGAGATGTCACAACATTGGCAAACTAAGGAACAGTATTTGGACCAAATGGCAAGGCTTCCTTGCGATGAGACTTTGCTCACAGTGATTCTTTAAATCCATTGCCAAGGTTTAAAATATTACAGGGATGTACTTATTTGTTGTCCTGGTACATCTGTCCATTCCCCTATGCTTAAGATTAACCCCCTGTTTATGTGCTTTTTGGTGTTCATGGTAATTTTTTATTTTGAATTTTATTTGAATGCTTCACTACTAACCTTTTGAAGTCAGTACATTGTTATTCACTTGCACAACAGAGAGAATGAGAGAACAATCTGTATAGTGTCAAAAACAAAACCAGTAGATGGCGCTGTTATTCTAGTCTTGAGTTTTCATATGATATTTTAAAAGCATCATTACATGGTTACATTTCATGGTACAATCACCTTACTCGTGATTGTTTTGAAAGTAAAAACTAAAATGTTTTTTTAAAGATTATTGTGTATTTGTGAATTATGATTTCTGACTTTGTTTGTGAGTCACAGGCAACCAAGAAATGTTGACAAAGCAACTTAAAGATTCACTTGAACACACAAAATCAAGTTGCTTTGACACAAACCCAGTCAGCATGTGTAAAACTCCCTCCTCCCCTTTTCTCCATTCACGCTTGCTGTAATTTGGGTTGTGCTCTTTGTCTCCAAGATATCTAAGGAAGCATACCATGTGTTGAGCTGCTTCCATTAGTGGACATAATTGTTTTGTCTTAATTTCAAGGTCCTGACCTTCATGGTATTATATTTGGTTTCTTTGATTAGACTTGGGGGTTCTGTGTTGTCTGTAATGTGTGTAAATAAAATACTTAAACACCAGGTGCTGGATTTAAAACACCAGTTTGTTTTCTTGACCCTATTTGTCATTGAGATAGTTTGGTGAAGTGATGAGTCTCTCTTGTACTAAACCTAGGGGGTCCAGTGCAACCCCAAGAGTCGCAAACTCCCAGTAAGGAGTCTCCATCAGAGCCAGCTCCCAGTGAGCCTTCCACGGAAGCAGCCCCAGCCCCAGCCAAGCCTGTTCCAGCCCCAGCTAAGCCTGCTCCAGCCCCTACTACTCAGCAGCCAAAGCCCCAGCAACCCAAGCCTCAGCCACAGGGGGTGTCTGCACCCTCCCCTTCTCCGGGCAAGCCCACTGAGCTTCCCCCGAAACCACAGTCCCCCAAGCCTTTGCCCCCTAAGCCAGTGCCCCCTGTGCGGAGAAACTCCAAACCTCAGCTCCAGCCAAAGCCCCAGACCCCGCCTCCAGCCAAGGCCTTCCCAAAGCCAGCCCCAGCAGAGCCCCAGAGTCAGGCTGCAGCAGCACCGGCAGTAGCATTGGCTGATCCTGCACTGGCCCAGGTACAGTCCCCAGCCAAACCTCAGCCCCTGCCTAAGAACATCCCAAAGGAGCAGCCACTGACTGAAGGCCCTGTACCCACCGCCCCTGCCCCTGTGGCTGCCCCAGCAGATGCCCCAGCACCCTTGGCCGCTCATGCCGATGCTCCAAGCCAGGACCAGCCTCCTGTTGAAGAGCAGCCTGCAGCACAGCAGAAGTCAACCCATCCACTGCTAAAGTAAGAACACTCTACTGCATGTATGTTTAAATGCATTAATATCAATATCATCAACCTATCAGTTAATCAGTTAATCAGTTAGTCAGTATCATCTAATCCATGATAATCTTTTTAATCCATGATCATCTTTCAGCAAATCTCAGTCCCTGACCAACGCTTTTAATGCCTTTGGTGAGACGTTCCGTTCCAGTAATGAAGATGAAGCCAAGGCAGAGACCATTCGGAACCTGAGAAAGTCCTTTGCCAGCCTGTTCTCAGACTAGTGACCACATACCAGATTAACTGACGTACATGTGTCCTGGTCCAAGATGAAGTCTATGTACATGTACATGTTTTATCCCTCCTCCTACCTGCCTGTATGTGTGAGTATGAATGTGAACTATGGAACTATGGTGTTTGTACAGTATAAGTTTGAGGTAAACAAAATGATGTTTGTGTTTGTGCTTCTGAGTCATATTGGTCTAAACATGGCTGTCTGTTTAAAGAAGGAAAAGTTGATGTACTGTTGCATGGTCACAAAAAAGACATGGATGGCCTCAGTGAGTGTGAAAGGAGTGGTTGTGTAGTTATCCTTTGTCTTTCGATGTTGTAGCCTTATTGTAACAGTGTGTTTTCCCAGACATGTAGCTGTGACTTCTTTTCCTTCCTTTCTCCACCCGACTCTTACATATATCTATAGATCAATCTCTTATAGAATTCACTATAGAATCATTAGTTCAATAATACCTCTCTTTAAACAAGTGTCTTTGAAATGAAGCAATTTTCCCAATTCCAAGATTCCTTCTGTACTCAGTGCTGCAGAGCTGGAGTGTTTTTGTCCGGTTCTGACTCTTCAAACAGATGCCCATGTCTCATCACCTGGCCAGGGATCAAGTTGCTTTTACCCATGAGTGCCATGTAAGAGGTAGTGCCCTTGCGTATTGTATTGTATTGTATCTCAGGAGTTTGACTTTATTTTTGTAAACTCATTTATCTTTGCCTCCATGCTCTTCACATTGTGTTTTCTTTGTATACAAATATCTGCTTTGCATGTCTCAGTGAGAATTGTTTATTTTCTGTACAGGTGTCAATAAAAATGTGGCTCTCTCCGTCCTGTTTGTGTTTCAGTGTGCCGTGCGTTAGCGTTGCCTTAGATAGCCACGTATGTCCATTTTACTGCATGTCCTTGTAGCCCATCCATCAGCAATAGTACCAGATTTGTGTCAGTTACACGTTACACGTTACAGTTACACGTTTCTGTCTGATGCTGCCTGCCCCTCCAGGTTCAACCCATGAGCTTGATACTCAATAGCTGATCGACACAGCCTCTGAAGTGCCACTGACAATGTATGACAGACAATATGTGAACTTTAAGCAGTGAAAGAAAGCGTGTGTGTGTGTGTGTGTGCATGTATGCGCGTGTGTGCGTTTGTATTATCAGCAGGTGGCACTGTGCTGCACAATTGAGGAAGTCCAGTTTGCCGTCTGTGCCTGAAATGCTCCCACAACCATGACTTGGATCATACTCAGATGAATGGTCCCAAAGGCATGGCTATAGTCAAACTTACATGCATCCAGTGTTTATACTGGAGTTCATGGAGCGCGCTGAGTGTTTGTGTTTTCTGCTGTTCATAAACTAATGACTCTGACTTACAAACCCCTGCTGAGTTGATGCTGTCTAGAGCTGTCAAGAGATCTACTGAGATGTGGAGATCTATGAGGGACAAGGGATAAACTATGGGAACCGAGTAGGACTGACCATACTAAACAGGCCCACACAGCCTCATGGCACACAAATCTATTTGTTTTGGTGTGCGGCCCATCCCTGGGAGCCCCTCCAGTCTTTTTCTTTTTCTTTTTTTTTTACAGCAGAAGAGAAGCCTCAAGTGCAAACCTCTACAGCCAGAGCATTTTGTTCTGTTGGAAACAACTGAAAAAAGAACAAAGTCAGAATCAAAGATGGCTTTCTGAGATTCTTGCAGAATGTGAGAATGTCTACCACAGGTTTTGTGTGTGTGTGTTTGTAGGCTTCGGTTATGTGCCACGACAGGTCAAAGTTACCACACACAGGGTAGAACTGTGCCCCAACTGAAGGTGATTTCACATGAGAACAACCTGAGAGGATACCCACTGTACGGAAAAAACTGTAAAACCTGACATGACTGTTGGGCCTTTGTGTTTTTGTACAGACCACAGAGAATCCTCTCTCTTTATTTCATTGACCTTGGAGGCAAAAGTAAGATTGTTCCTAACACAGTAATACTGACATTTCAACAGCACATTTGGGCATAATCAAAGCATCATGAACCATAGACATGGGCTTAAGCACTGACTGGTTGTATCCATCTAACATTACTTTCAACATCATATTATAGACCAATCATATGCCCAAATTGCTGGTCTCTGTTGTAAGGATTGTATCCAACATTACTAATTGTATCTAACATTACTTTCAACATCATATTATAGACAAATCATATGCCCAAATTGCTGGTCTCTGTTGTAAGGATTGTATCTTCCCATTAGGCTTAGGCATATAACTGAGAAGTCAGGCCTCACTATCATTGGATATATAGGCCCAAATAAACAGCAAAAAGACCTGAAGGCCTGAAACTATGAAATACACGATGTGTTAATCCATGTATGTGTATTTTTTTAAACCTTATTCTCATCCTTGTACTAGTATTTTGATATTATCCACATCTACAGAGAGATTAATTCAGGCCTCAGTACCTTAACACTCGAAGTTTATTAGGCTACTTAGGTATCATTAAGTTTATTGATCCTGGCTGAAAGCCATACACAGTGTTGAACTGTGTGAATGAAAAATTGGGATTTCTTCGATTTTGATCAGAAATACGCCGATTATCTGTTAGACCGTGAGTGTTTCTGCCGTCATTGGCTATGTTTGATAATGTGACAGCTGGTGTAAACGAATCGCTGAGCTGAGTTTGCACTTAGTCATTTTTACAAGATATCAAACCACATTCGCGCTCTTCCGCTTTGGCCCATTCATGTCATTCCCGGAGGTGTTCCAATGGGAGGGGAGTCACGGAATACAAAATCTGTCTGCAGCATCACGGTGGTTGCTGTCATAATCACAGTTCCTCGCACTCGTGTTGCCTCTGAACTAAGGGGCAGCCGTAACTGTCAAGTGCAACACCCTGTTCTTGTCATTTCCAACTAACTTAATAAAGAAACTACCTGACAGACAAGAAATCAACTATACCACCAGGAAGAGAAACGCACCCGCAGTTACAAAGGAAGCGTAATCGAAGGACTACTTCAGGTCAGTGATTTTGAGGGTTTTATTTCAAGGTGCCCACCGTGAAGTGAGGCTCTGTCACTGTGTAGTGCATTAATCTGAAATAGCAGACACAAATTCCTCTGAACTGTCTTTGTTTTTTTCTCATTAAGTAGTCTAGTTTTAACGCGCTTTATAGC
This sequence comes from Tenualosa thibaudeaui, assembly GCA_027481765.1. NCBI lineage: Eukaryota > Metazoa > Chordata > Actinopteri > Clupeiformes > Clupeidae > Tenualosa > Tenualosa thibaudeaui. Next base: position 453,820 of record JAIFZK010000003.1, read on the forward strand.
AATTGCAACAGACAAAATCCAGACATCGTATCAGGTAGGTCGTTATTTTTAATAGCCTACTGTATCATTGGTGTTCAGTCAGAAAATACTAACAAAGAATGTTTATTTCAACCAAACAAATGGTCAGATTTCAATGTTTAGATCATTTTACGTCAAGAGTCATTTTAAAGCGAGTATCAACATTCTGCCACTGTAAGAAGTCTGTGTTACGGCGGCAGGCGCCCCGCGTTCATTGAAGTTTTAGCCTACTGGTTATACTGTTGACATGAAAATCTCAGTCAAATGACTCAGCATTCTCTGAACTTGATTTGGTGCACCACTTCAAACACTTTCCTGAGATTCTCAAAGCAAAATCAACACGATTGCTTATCAGCAGTTATTTGTGTTTGCTTGTTGGAAGGAGACAGCCCACCGCTTGGCGCAACCTGTTAACTGTCTTTTTTCATCAGCTGATGCTCTCTCTGCATGATTGTCCTGTGTCATGACTGTATCATCACCCAAGAAATTAGTTAGTCATATGATGCAAGCTATGATATAATAAAATTATATATAATTCAGAATTTAGTTAGTCCCCTCCAAACAAAATTAGCCTACATGCCCTCAGCGTTTTTAACATGATTTTATTGCAGATATAGAATATCACAAGGTGAATTCCAGTGAAAATGTTTTGCCATTAAAAAAAAAAAATCTTCCCTCAGTCAAGTGGCCAGTAAAAGTTGTCAAAAAAGCACCTTAACTGATATGACTGATATGTGGTTTGCTTAAACACTCTTTAAGTAGCCTATTAGAGTCAGCAGGATAAGAGGTGCAGTTTTAGTTTGGCATTCAGATCAATAGACCGGTTTATTTAGTAGCACAGGCATCTCTGTGTCTGTTACAGAGGGCCCATTTCTTTAGCCAAAAAGAACGAGAATCAGTTTCTTCCTACTGTATAGTACCTCTTGTAAGCGGCATCTTTTTACAGTGTTTTTCTAAGTGTGGGGTTAAGGTTATGTGAAATATGAAGGAAAAAAAAAACACAAAAAAATAATTTCAGGTAGGCTATTGAACAACTGGTAAAAAGTCAATTTGAATCAGTGTACAAATCCAAATGTATAAATTCACCTCAATCACTTCCTATAGCCTACCATAGGCCACACACATCAACATACATTACAACATGGAACTAATGAGAGAATGCAGAGACCTGCTGTCTATTTGCCACTGTTGCTAAATCTCTTCTCTATCACTAAACTATTGATCGGGAGGTAAGCATGAAACGGCATAATCTACCTCTACTTCATTATTGTTAAATGAAAAACAGATATGTTTTATTCACCTATCAGAAAGGAAATGTAAAGTAAGTATTTTGATGGTATTGGAAGAGGTTTGTGTCAGTAAAAGTCATCCATGTTGATCGCTTGTGTGTGTACACATAGTAGCATGAGGGTGTGTTAATCGAAGCATCACCAACAAAGTAGCAGGGTCATACTCGATTTCTTTTCTCTTTGGCATTTATGTTAATGATGATATTGCCTTTGGGGAACTGGATTGGAGTCAGTATTTCTGATCAAATATGATGACATGTCACTTTCCTGTGACAAAGGTCACTAAAAAGGGCTAAGTTGAGATGTCTCCGCAAGTTATTTTAGGATGTGAAAGAATATCGTCTGACATTTGAGTGTCTTTTCCAAAGCCATTGTGAAACTGATACGAAATATCATAGAAATGGTTTGTCAACAGATTCAAGTTAGTCTCTATCTGATGGTAAATCTGGGCTCTTTGTGTTGTCTTTGTTTTGTGTCATGTTACATTTTACAAGAAAGACAGATTTAATCATCAGTTTCTGAATCAGACATATCTTTGATATTTTAAATAAAAACCTTAGAATAGGTAAATTATTAAATGAATTTATAATTATAATTATAAGGTGATGAAGATAAAAAAGTAGATGAACCCAAAACTAGGCTTTAAACCTGTCCAGGTCTATCTCTCAGCTGAAGATTTGAAATCATGTGACTTTTCTGTGAAGTAATCTCAATTGGTATGTAATCGCTCTCATTAGGTAGCAGACATAAAATATTGTTAGTATCATTAGTTAGTGTACAATGAGATGGAAACCACCATGTCAGCTTTTTAAAGAAAGTATTTATTTAAATTACTATCACCATCTAAATTGGTGAGCAGTATCTATTAAAGCACCAATTGTTTCAAACCAAATCAGGCTCTTTTCATATTAAGACAAACAAGAGATGTCTGTAGAGTCTAGTCAATTATATAACTGGCGTAATGTACAAGGAATAGACTTTGTCCTGTTGTTATAAAGAGAAGGTGTGGCAATAGCAGCGATGCTGTGTTTACATTGTTCCTTATAAGGAGACAGCCAAATGCACTATTTGGTCAGGCTCTAAAGCTCATTAGCACGCACTCACCATTCACAGGTGCCTTCGCTAGACCAAGGTCCAGAATGTACTCTCTTAACCTTCCTGCACTTATACTTATCAGGCACAGAGTTGTCTGTTATCTTTCAGACATGCAGTGTTAAAAGTGGCTCTATTAGTTTGTGTGTGTGTGAGAGAGAGTGAGCGAGAGAGAGAGAAGAGAGAGTGTGTGTGCTTAAGTATTGAGTGTGTGGATATGTGTATATCATAGAAATGTAGGCAAATACATAGCTCATTCCATTTAGTTAGAATTCAGTTCAGGTCCATGTGTAGGGTATGTGTGTATTTGTAGTGTAGGTGGGTTGATGTGCATTTCCCCTCCTAAGTCTGTTCAAAGACTCTTCTCCCAGATGCATATACTCAACTCAGTGTGTTTTCCTTGAAATCCTTTGAACTTCTCATCAAGACCATTCAGGTCAATGGTGTGGAAATACCACATCTCTAGTTTCCTACTAAAAGGAACTCATCCTCTGTACCTTCACTATGATTCACCTGACACAGGAAACAAAGTCAGCTACCTTTCACTCAAACTCTCCGTTACCCAAACATGAATCTCGCATCTTTTTTGTCTCAGCAGTGACAAACCATTTGATTATCTAGAAAGCAGCTCTTTGCGTGGTTGATGTACTGGACAGATTTTACTTTAATTTGGCTTTGATCCAGCTATGGCAGTACTATAGAAACGTAGGCATGTTAGCCTTACTTAGCCATGTTCTTATATCCATCACAAAAATAGATTGTCTGACAATTTTTTTTTTTTAAATCTGAAGAGATCGGCATCCTTCCTTTAGTATGACTTTACAAACTGACCTCACAGGACAGTTAGCTGTAACGGATGTGCAAAGGAATGGCTGCCATCGATGACAACAGCAAGAATGTTATTCACACCAACAGCACTGAACACGGACAATATCTGTCCTGAGCAACACCCGTAAGAGCCGAACATTACATTCTTAGCCGCAACCAAACATGTCCCAGAGGCTCCAAGCTCAGTAGTCCTGGCCAGTGGGACACTTGTGAGTGTTCGATTGCATGCTCTGATGCTTTCTGTCATACATGAATCCCGCCCTGCTCTTCCTGTTCGCTTCGAGGAATGGTGGGAGGAAAGCCCCCCCTCGAGGACACTGGACTCACAGCGCTCTGGAGCCATGCAGGCCTTGACAGTGAGCACTCCTTCCTGATGCGGGGGGAAGCACAGCAAAGCCCCTCCACCACTCCCCAGGGGAGTAATCAACCATTAACTCATGCCTATTATAAGCAATTGGGGGAAAGTTCATGTCCTTAGATATTGTGCAAAGTCCAAATTCCCAAGGAGCTGTACAATAAAGATTGCAGGATGTGCAGAGTTTGCCAGAAGCATGTTATTTGTAGTGCTTCCAATGTGCTTTTGGGCTCCCTTGAGTATGTTTGAAGTAAAGAATTAGGCCTCGTATGTACTTATACAGCCAAGCTCAAGCTCACCTCTGTGACTTAATGGCATCCTACTTGAAAATCATGACACCTCATTGGTACATGGCATTTTAAAGTGTGTGTGTGTGTGTGTGTGTGTGTGTGTGTGTGTGTGTGTGTGTGTGTGTGTGTGTGTGCATGCACTTTTGTTTTACAAAACAGGGGCCCAAAGCTATATAGTGCTAATTAAGCATAGCTGTGTGTGTGTGATGTATAGTAATTAAGTAAAAATATTTCACTACAGTACTTTAGTGTTTGTATTTTTTGGAAATATCTATACTTTACTTAAAAATCTGCCAACATTTACTTCACTACATTTCCTGACTTAATTGTATACTTTTACTACACTACAATTTCAGTTGGCAGCTTAGTTACAAGTACCAGATGAAACTGGTGGTTTAGTGAAATTTCGTGGATGACTGAGTGACTGCAACAAGTTGAACAGAAGCCCACTTGTCATTGGACAAGTGCATGCAACAAATTCTCCATTAAACCTGTAGATGTGATATAGGCACCATTTTTCATTCTGTCTGTGTGTGTGTGTGTGATATTTTTTACTTACCGACTCATACTTTTAGTTTCATTACTTAAGTACATTTAATTATAGATTACTATAAGTATAGTAAATACAAGATACTTTTAAACTTTTACTTCAGTAGCATGCTAGTGGGTGACTTTTTTGTTAGGGTATCTGTACTTTTACTGAAGTGGGACTTTTGGGTAGTTTATACTACACTGGTGTGTGTGTGTGTGTCTGTGTGTTGTGTGTTTTTATGTTTGTGTGTGTCTGTGTGCATGCGTGCGTGCCTGTGTTTGTGTACATCTCAGGCGCTTGCGTGTGCACACTTGCACATGTGCGTGTCTACTTGTATGCAAGCCTGTCTGTAAAGTCATTCATTTGGGTGTTCACTAAGATAACAATCTACAAGGAATAACAAAGCCTGCCTCAGCTGCTGCTATGACATTCATTTATACAGGAAATTGGACATTACATCAGAAATTCTAAAATAAAGACTAAATGGAGGTGTAAATTCTTGCCAAAATATGAAATACAAACTAGGCATATATCTTGCTTAATGTGATAGAGACCTCAACTTTGAGAAATGTTACATTGTTATTAGTTATGAGATGTTTAAATATGTATTTACAGTAAATACAGAGTAAATTACTATACAGTTCTCTCATAAACCCTCCTCCATTTAATAGCATTGCTTTTGAATCAGTTACTTATTTCATAGTGTTAATAATGACAGTAAACACATAAAGGCATGTTAGCAGAAGTGGGCTACTGTATGTGTCTAGTACCTTAACATCTGACACATTAAATGATGGATGAAAGAAGAAGTGTTCATACACATGAGGTTTCTTCAGGGGGAGAAGTGGAACCGCTGCGTTTGAGTAGAAGTGAAGCAACAGGAAGTCATCTGGCTGGCCGTCCACCTCACATTTGGACCACATGATGGTTAGCTGTCTGCACTTTTGCTGAGGTTATGCAGAGTCAAAATGGGAAAATGAGTCCTACTTCCTTCTAGTTGGGCATTCAGCACAGGAATAGATGAGCGAGGTGCTGGCCAGCCGCTTTCTCAAGTCAAAAGTTCAGTCTGGTGTCTTGTTTTGTCCATGTGCCAGGCTCAACCACAAGAGCCTGATTTGCTAAACTACTAAAAGGGGTTCAGGGTGAGTGGCCATCTTTATTCGCACTGCTTTTCACACCAAAGTCAGGGTGTGAGTCTCTGTAGCCTCAGAGGTGTTTTTGTTACTACTTTATTTATAGTAGTGTGTGTGTGAGTGCGTGTGTGTGTGAGTGTGTGTCTGTGTATGTGTGTGAGTGAGTGTGTGCTTTGCAAGCTCAGAAATGATCTTGTGTGTTGTGATGAATTCATATTGTTCCAGGTGTTTTGTTGAAAAATGGTGAAACCACAGCCTTTCTTAACTAAACTAGTGAAGAGTAACACCTCACTTTCTCCAAGCATATTGTACACATGCCTGATGACACCCGCATCAAAGATACTTTTTCATCTTCAGTCTTTACCTGACTCAAGCGTGCAACTAAATCAGAGCGACTTGGTACCATTGTTAGTCATGTTCAGCAGCCCCAAAGCCTTGTGGTCTGCAGGCTCTCCTCTAGATTGTCAGGGTTTTCTCCCATCAGCAGATGTGGCGCCAGCTAGGCGATGAGCAAAGTCAGTACCAGTCGAGTGGGTACCCAGACAGCTTTCATGTCTGAGCTGCACTCATAGCAAGAGGGCACGGGACCAACAATGGGCACGCATGCACAAAAGGGCTTTTTGGGTAAACGTAGCAGTTCACACCACAGTGTGTGTGTGTGTGTGTGTGTGGTAGGAAGCTGTGACTGGCTGTGTGCATACAGGTTTGTCTGTGTGTGTCTCTGTGTGTGTGTGTGTCTGTGTGTGGTATATGTGTGACTGGCTGTATGAACACAAGTTTGAGTGTGTGTGTGTGTATGTGTTGTGGTGTGACTGGCTATAGGTTTGTGTGTCTGTGTGTGCATATATATACGGTACTGGTCTCACTATCGCTATGGTCAGGAAGTCTCAGCTCTTTCTTCTCTTGTCAGTGAGCTTTGAGGTTAGTCTGGGTCCTCCCCCATCTCTTAGACAGAATGCAACATTGCATCAGGCAAATGTGACATTCTTGAAAAAGGATTCCTTTTATTGGAATTTGGCTCTCTTATTGTGCTTCCTATTCTTTTAGCCTTTCTCACCTATGCCTGTGTGCCAAAATCACATGTTCAGTCACTACATGTGTATATTTTTTGACTAGAAACAGTGGCTAAATGTTGAAATATACTCACAACTCCCGATTAGCAGCCACTGTTTTGACTGTAAGTAGATACTGTATATGTCTATGAGCCTCAGTGCTGTGCAGTGTAATGAACAGGCAGGAAGACTTTCATCATATTTTGTCTCTTGTCCTTCATGTCCCATCCTCACACATTAACCAGTACTCAACAGAAGTAGCTAGAGAGGTGATAAATAAGAATTTTGTTATGTCTGGATGTTTCGTCAGAGTTTGAAACCAGGAGAACATTGTGGTTTGCCATAAACTAGATATGGTTTATAAAGTGGTGCTACACATTTCTTGCTTTGCATTGTGACAAACATATAGACAATTCATTCAGTGCATGACTGTATACGGAGTGATTAGCCTTTCTACAGTTTACTCTTCTATAAGCACAGTTAAATGGTTAAAATATTGAATCAGTCATATGTTTGAACTGCAGTAGAAGCACAAATTAAATACTAGTAGGATGAAAAGGTAGAACAAATAGTGGGGCGAAATGGTAGAAAAAGGATAAGGTCAAACAGAGTGATCTGTGGTAGATAATGTAGGGCGTCAGTAGATTAGTGGAAAACCGAAGGTGTTGGCTTCTTGCTGGCCATGATCGACCGATCTGCAAAAGCACACATTGTTTGCTGTGAATGCAGTTTGGCAGGTTTTGCTTGAGTAATATTAGCACCAAGACACCCCGACTCCTCCAGAAGAAGTTTGGAACTTTACTCATGTAGATCTCCCAGGGTTTTGATGTAGACACAGAACAACATCACAGCAGGAGACTGTAACTTGTGAGTATTTGAGTATGACACTATATGTGTATTGTTAACGTTATTAGGAGGTTATGTTTCATGTCAAATTCTCTGAATTCTTCAGAAGTCAGAGATTACATGACGTGGTAGATGTGTTTGCCATGTTTTAGAGGCTGTTGCAGTAGTGATTTAGTTCAAAGGGTGAAAGTAAAAGGTAGTTAAGCCTAAAGTTGTTGATTTTGGCAATAATATTCATATTATTGAACAGTGTATGAACAGTCCAAAGGAGAGTATTATTTAATATTATTGAAGCCACTTCAGACAGACAGAAATAAAATCTTAGCTTCTATGTTTTGCTCCTCTGCAACTTGGCTTTTGTTTGGAGATATTAAGAAATATCAATGGAAAACACAGCATTCCTTTTGCAAGACTGTCCCTGTGGAGTGTCTTTCACATCACATACAAACAGACTGTTCTTACCTCCTCCTTCACATGGTGAGGAGCAAAGCTTTCACGTGAACACAAATCATATCGCCGTGTGCCATGTGCACAACATCCTCCATTAACCTCAGTCAATGCTACCTTCACATCCATCACAAACACATCCATCACAAACGCTCAAGACAGCCTTCAGTTTTTCTGTGTGTGTGTGTGTGTGTGTGTGTGTGTGTGTGTGTGTGTGTGTGTGTGTGTGTGTCTGTGTGTGTGTGTACTGGGAATGCAAGATCAGGCTTGACGAGAGGACTGAGACTTGTAAATCTGTCTATTAAAGGTTGGTCCTGTAGCTTTTGTTCATTTACAGCACATTAACCTCTGCTAATTTGTCATGTTTTGTGATGTTCATATCAGACGTCATAGCACTGCAAACAGTCTGTAACGCATAAATGGTGGGTGAATTCTGTGGTGTTTGAATGAGTATTTGTATAGTCTTGTAATTTAGTTGCATTTGTGTAGTCTCCTCAATATCCTGCCTATCCCTCCATTTTCAATAAACCATCACTTCTAGCAACAGACTGATTGCTGCGTGTCATATTCTATGACAACATATTTAGGGATAATGAATGAAGTTTTGCTCAGGCAAATGTAAGCAAATTACAAGACATCTGTGGACAGCACTTTGGGAGGTCATTTATGAAGGCAGAAAGTGAATTTTGGAAAAAAGAGAAGCGAAGTGGATTCAAATTGAAAGTGAAAAACATATTTTGTATTTTCCAGATGAACACCAGTATTCCATTGAAATATGGAGATACATTACTTCTTCCTTTTTAAAAAGGACAAAAGCCCAAAGTTTGACTTAGGGTTGTCTCTGTGAATGGAACAACACCACATACATGTTTGGCAGAAGAACAACTCAGCTATTTTAAAAAATGTCCTAATGTGTCTAAAGCAGAGGCTTGACCCTCCAATCTCTTGCCCTTGCCAACCAGAGCAAATGTCAGTGCTCAAGGACAATGTTTACTGCAATGCAAAATGGACACACACACTAGACGGAAACTTGTGTCTTTGCTATAAATAGTTTTCTCTGCCTACTGTTTCCAGCATTTTCTGAAATAAGCATCCTTTGGCAATTGGTGTAGCGCTAGCAAGAATTCATTCAATTGTGTTGCTAATTATGGCACATTCCACACAGGTATGGGGAAAAAATAAGCCATTAGGAAAAGGATGTTTGTGGCATGTAGATATTTATGGAAAGTCATTGGGACATGTTCCAAAAATGCTCTGGAATTTTAATGGAATTCCATTCGTTAGATTTATGTAATACACAAAATTCTAATTATTTTTTCTGTTTAGTCTTACTGTTTTCTTAGAAAGTGAAGACCTTTGGTTCCTGAAAACTTCTACTGAATGTGACAATATCAGGATAGATAGGCAGGTCAGTATCTGCTTTACATGTTCAGTAGAGTTCACTCAAGTGATCATGACTTGGATCTCTCTATATAGTGTGACATTTATTACCAAATGACATATTTACATAAACCCCCTCCTTGCTCAGAGAGCCTAAGCTGTTTCATAGTGCTTGCTACTAGCGTCAGCTCACGCTGACCTGGAGTCTAAGCAAATGGTTTTGGATGCCTCATCTTCATTCGTTAATTCCTCCTCCTAATTCTTTGAGCATGAATTCCTCCTGCTTTTTTTACTGTAAAGTATTCCAGACTACAGGTAAAGGATAACAGCAAATAAAATAAAAATAATATGAAATAGGAATAGGAATAAAATGAAAGAATTAACTTTTTGCCTTATAGGAAATAAAAGGAAGGAAGCATTAGTTAACAATAAAGAGTGGCCTTGGGGAAAAAGAAGCATGTGTCCTTGGTACAGAAAAGGCTCCTCAACGGACGTTATCACTTACTTAATTACCCGTAATTTTGATTTGTTCCACACACTTGAACAATACCAAAATAATACTTGTGCTATTATTTTTATTTTTTCATTATTTTCATGTCATTATATCCCTCCTTCATATGAAACCTGAGACAGTCAAAATAAAGCCTCATGTTTATGAGGTATAGATACAGATTCACAAAATATAAATATTGTTTATGGATTTTATTTAAGACCCTCAAAAATATCACATTAGTGACCATAGTGAGCTGAAGAGGGGCGATCAATAGTTGTTGAAGTGGTTCTCTTGACAAAGTGTGTAAACTTTGATTGATGTTTTGTGTTTAGTTGCCCTTGGTTGTATCTCTCTGATACACTCCGAGATAAACACACAAGGCTGGAGAACCCTCTGTTGTAGTTGTGAACTCTAAGATACTTTCTCTGATGAAAGTAACACCCCTAGTACGCAGCAGCTAGACAGCTAGAGTGAACAATTGTCATGCCATCTGGCATGTGTGTCCAAGACCCATCGCATCTGCTGATTGCAACATGATTTGCTTTTGGCCTGATTCTAAGCATGGGTGACTCTCTCTTCTGCAGACATGGTGGACACGCAGACTCTGGGCTGGTCTATGGGCTTTGGCCTGACTGCTCTGGAGCTGGAGGAACTGGACAACAGCTCTCACGTCCTGGACCTGAAGCCCTACTCCATGCTGGACTACACCAACCTGTCAGGGATAGACTACGACCCCAACCTGACCCAAGGAGACTACACCCACACGGACCTGACGAACATGTACAACTACCGACAACAGGAGAGCCAGAGTAGGTGTTCTGAGTTGCTCAGAGTGGCCGTTGTTTAAAGCTCAGTGGTGTAGATTTTGGACCTGATACCAGCAAAAAAATGACATGAATGACTTACAGTGAGCCACTGGCAGTAGGAAGAAATACAAACCATTTCAGATTTAGATCGGGAGTTAGTGAGTATCAAAGACCTTTGTGGTTTTAACACTGGGGTTTCGACAGTCAGGAACAGGCCAGGTCTCATCTATTTCATTGCCAGCCTCCACCATTTAAATGAAACTTAGGACTAAGTAGGAGGTATGCGGTATGCATGTTTTCTGTATGCCAGAGATCAGAACAAGCTAAGCTAAAGATGCTAACAGGCTGATGAAAAGATGGTCATGTAGTAACCTCAGAAAGATCAGGTGAAATGAGAGGTTGGATTTGATCCTATTTATTTGAGGAGGACCTTTCATTAGACCAAGGATTTAGAAATTGGCTAAACACATTCAAAAAGTGTTTTATGATCATTTTTTCCCTGAACTTTGGTTTTAGATTACATCAAACTTGAACCAGAGTCCCCTCCTCAGTATGCCGAGAACAGTTTGCCTTTCTCCAAGCTGAATGAAGACCCCTCAACTGCTGTCTTGAATATTGAATGCCGTGTGTGTGGGGACAAAGCTTCAGGGTTTCACTATGGAGTTCATGCCTGCGAAGGCTGCAAGGTACAAACACCTCTACACCTCCTCACAATCCCCAGCTCAACTAGCCTTCAGGTTCAGACCTGTGTCTGCCTCAAATCCACCATGCATAATGAGGCGCTCTGTTGAATTAGAGGCTGCTGCCATTCATCATGGACAAATAGCAACATAGGCAAGCCAAGAACATGGGCAAGGACACCTAAAGAGGGCATATCTTTTTTGCCAGCGTGTGTAATTTTCTGTATGCTATACTATATGCAAAGCTAATGAAACTTCTCTGATAACATTGGTTATTTCCTGTCCCTTTTATTAAGGGAAGAACTTCTCAACTTAATTTTTAATATGTACATAAATTAGCTTCATTTTGAAGCTTTGACATATTCTTTTCTGTGTTTAGCAGAGCACCCTATAGCTGGCTTCCTTTAGCTATAATCAAACTTCCTGTCATATCAAAACCATCAATTTCTTACCAAAACCTCAAACTTGTTCTTTTGTGTTCGGTAAACCCCATGTGATGGGTTCACTTGTGCAGAGGATAAGTGAACAGGGTCAAAAGGTGTCTTAGCCTGAAATCCTTCACACTTGATCGCTGTCTGTCACCCCAACCACAAGCTCATGAGAAGTTTCCACTCACTGGGCAGAAAATATACATGAGCAGAGTTGTACGTATGAAGAAGTGTTTGAATAAAAATAATCTCCCCGAGTAGGCGAGCCAAAACCTCAGAGGTGTATTTCCACCGGTCTCAGACATGGTACATTTACAGGCAGTTGCCTTAGTAGATGCCTTGACTTGCGGAGGGAGGAAATGCTACCCAGAACATGATTTTTTTTACACTGATTTCCTGGTTCTGCACTCACTCAAGATGACTGCAAAAACACAACTAATACCCAGACCCAGAAGTTTAGATTAACAGGGTGTACATGTGAAATGTATGGACATGTAGCATTCTGAAAATATTCTTGAAATGAACACACCATGGTTTGGTCTCGAAGATTTCCTTTAAACGTAATGCTGATTCTCACCGAAGGCGATCAAAGCCTCTCTGGTATCAGACGTTTTTTCATAAAATACTGGAAATACTTGAAAGAGAAACAGAACTCATCACTGGCCTGATAATCCATGCACCTGTCTAGCTCATCTGCTAAGACAGTACTAAAGAAAGTATGGTAAGACAGAAGAATCAAAGAATAGTTCTATTATTTCTGTTAGTTGTTGATGATGTGCATGGAAATGATGTTATGTATTATGTCCCCAAATAAATGGCATCAGGCTCCTGAAATGTGGAATCCACCATGTAGTTTGGAGAGGAAGTCTAGTACCTGTTTAAGCACTGGTGGGGACATGGCGCTAAATGACTCACCAGACACCTCAGGGTTCACAGCCAGCCTCCTGTCTTCCCCTTAATGCTGCCACATGAAGATGAGAGTGGGAGTCTCTGCAAAGGTGTAGGTGTATTTCCAGCTCATATAGTCAACACCCTCTAGATGTTGTGGTGAATGAGGTTAAAAGAACATAGCTGTCAAGTACCAGTTTTTCAATATGCTGAATGGTTAATGGGGAATAACAATAAATATAAGAGATATTACATTGTGTCAAATTGTTAACAGTGAATAGTGGTTCTGCGGAATGAAAGCAGATTTTTATACATGGGTCATCACTACAGCCACAACCACTATGGTTATTTGAATTTCAGTTTCACCCATTTTACATATAGCTGTGGTCAAGATCCTCAATATTATTTCCATTCACCACCGAGGGGCTGTGTGTTGAGCTAGTTGTGGACATTGTTCTTTAGTCATTTTTGTGGCAGTGAATAGCAGGGCTGTTTTGGTCAGCCAATAAGGTCACTCCTTTTTGAGAGGATCTTATGAAGTATGATAGGCTTGAAATTGTTGTGTTAATTCTGCTAATAGTTTTGCTATTCAAGACAGAGTCACATATAATCTAGAGCCCCATAGGAAAAGAAATACTCAACAAATACCACCATACATACAGAACAGATATGCTCTCTCTCACACATACTTACACACACACACACACACACACACACACAGTTCCGAGTGACCCTTAAGCATTATGTCTGTTTGAAGGCATTTCCTCTCTAGCAGCCTTATCAAGTGTGACCTAACAGGAGCTGCTGCCTGAAGGCTCTTTATTTTGCCAAAGTCCAAACCAAGCTATACAGTCACATCTTATAGCGTTAGCTTATTGCACTGATAAGCAGGTGATTATCTGCAGATAAACACTTTGCAATGCACTCCAGCAACAAAAAACAATGACAACAATGACAGAGAGACTGCATGGAGGCGTTCTGTTCAAACACTTGTGTCCCAACTCTGGAAAGGCCCACAGCATTAATAAACACATGACTGATGATGCCATCATTTAATAGGCTATTTGCAAAGATTACAGATAGAATGAAGTCCATTTCATGAAGGGACACTATGGGTGTATTTCTGTACTTTATTTTGCCAAAAATGTCCAAACCAGTTGTAAAGGAGTCACTATGAAAGGTCTGCTTTGATGAGGTCAGAGAGGTTCTCCCTCTTGCTCATGGGGTGTCCACATCCATTGCTTCTCCCCAGGGTTTCTTCCGCCGCACCATCAGATTAAAGCTGGTGTATGACCACTGTGACCTGCGCTGTCGCATCCACAAGAAGAGCCGCAACAAGTGCCAGTATTGCCGCTTCCAGAAGTGCCTGACGGTGGGCATGTCACACAACGGTGAGTGAGCAGGTGCCTGGCGGAAACCAGCCTCCAGATCACCCCTCAAACTTACAAGAAGGTGCAAGACGTTTCACAGAATTTCCTTTTTGAGGCTTTGTGTTTCTTTGTTTGTTTTTTTCTCTTTCTCACTTTTTTGGTGTCTGGGCTGAGTTTCCTCTGTGTGGTTGCCTGCTGCGCCTACTGTGGCAGGGGCTCACACACACACACACACACACACACACACAGCCCCCACACTGCTCTGGGTTGTATTCCCAGATGGCCTATAGGCCAGGCAGGTAGGCAGTGTAACAAGCAGGCAGGCAGGCATTTCTGGTCACAGCTCTGGTGGGCACTGTGGCAGATTACAGGTATTTTCACCCTGCGGAGGTCAACAGAGTTCTTCTTTAACGTGTCCTGACTGCTGATTGGTTGGCTCGGCTTTCTCCTGCCCATGGCTCCACTTGCTCCCTGCTGCTACCCGCCCACTTTCATGTACACACACACACACACCTCCCAATCTCTCTGTTTTTTTTTCTCTCTCTCTCTAACGTACACACACACACCCCTTCCCAATCTCTCTCTGTATCTCATCCCTCTCTGATACATTTACTCACTCCTACTCACATACACACACACCTGCACTCACCCACTCACACAAACAAACACAAACACACACACACACACACTCTCTCTCTCTCTCTCTCTCTCTCTCACACACACACACACACACACACCTGCACTCACCCACTCAAACAAACACACACACGCAGTGTCTCTGCCGCTCACTCTATTCATGTGCACTGAGGCTGACTCCTTTTTCCCCGTTTTTTATCAATGATTAAGAGGCTCAGACGCGGCTGCCACAAATCTGCTGTGTCACCACTCCTGGCAGTCTGCCAAGACAGTAGGGCAAAGGCTGGATATGCACAAGGGTGTGAAAGCTATAACAAATAAATGCTTGGATAATTATTTGTAACATGTACAGGCCAAACTGTCGTATCACAGCGTCCTGTCAAAAGGCAATTTGAGCGAATGTGCAGTCATTTCAAACATGTGTTTACCTGGATGCCTGTATCAAACCATCTGAAAGACTACATGTCTACAATTATGAAATGTGTTACACACAATCTTAACGTGCTTTTGCTATTCCAAGACAAACCCCAGACTGTCGCTATGTCTAGCGTGTCAAATGACTTTTCTCAAATGTTATTGGTTAAGGACTTGCATGACTGGAGAAGTGATGGATGGACTGTTGAATACTAACATTACTAGTTAGGGTTTTCTTTGCTTTTTGTGTTGTGCTGTACTGTGTTACAAGTTCAACATTCTATGACAGCTTACTTCACTTGATAAGAAGTAACAGATAGGCCTATACTATGTATTTACAACATAGATTACTTTGACTTTGTCATCCTGTGTTGTCAAATATTTTATCATTGTGAATATGTAAATAAGTGCACATAGGATAGGCAAGTAATGTCTTACAGGTGGCTATTAACATTTTACTGCTATCAGTTGACATAAATCTGACTTCTTCATGTTCATGATTATGAAGTGGTGGTAGCATTTGCCTGTGATTTTTAAAGATATAAAGGAATTTTCCTGTTGCCTCTTGGCTGTTTATCAAGCTATCATTAATTTCCAACAGTGGAAACCAGCCTGTTGGCCTCTCCCAGTTTTCATCCCACTCACTCCTCCATGTACACTTGAATTATGAGCAAAGACTAACCCTTAGGCTTTTTTACCCTTTCTCTTTTATGAAAATCATGTTTGTGTGTTCGCTTTTTCCCAGCCATTCGCTTTGGCCGCATGCCCCAAGCGGAGAAGGAGAAGCTCCTGGCGGAGGTCTCGGCTGACGTGGACCACATGCACCCTGAGTCAGCTGACCTGCGGGCCCTGGCCAAACATTTATATGAGTCCTATCTCAAGCACTTCCCCATCACCAAGACCAAGGCCAGGGCTATCCTCTCGGGCAAAACCAGCGACAGCTCTGTGAGTCACAGCTCCACTACTCGCCTTCTGTCACTCCCTCGCTCGCTAGTACAGACTACTTCAAATGACAAACATTAAAAAAACTCCTCTAACTGTAGACACCGATTCTGTGAAAGGTGTTTATATAAATCCTCCAGTTGGATCTCCCCCATTTAACTTGGATTTAGCAGCATACCAGATCTGATATTCATCACAGTTGAAATGCATGCCAAGCTTCAGGGCAGGTGGCGGGACAAAAGCTTTACATGCCATACTCCTACACTGCTGCTAAAGGTGCTGGCTGGGGCATCACATGTTATTGCACCACTATTTCCATCCCTGAGCATGCACTCATGACACTTTCACTCAGGTGATGCTGCAAGCATGACACACCTATTTTCCATTGACTCTCCTGTTTGTTCTGTCAAACACGGTCCTTTTTAAAATCTTTTGCACCTTTTTTTTCTGGGCATGAAACAAAGAAGAAGAAAGAAGTAATAATTACACTGATGATAGTATGTTTTGGGTGTGTTTGTAAATTCAGCAACATGTTCATTGTGAATTAACAAAATGTTAAATGTTAATTAAATAGAAGAAGCTAGGCACTCAGAATATGTAGAAGATATAGAGTCAAGGCTGGTAAACAAATTATAGGAAGCACTTACTTATTTATTCACCATTTGCTTCCAGAAAAAGAAGTACACTTTAAATGGACTAATTTTTAGTCTGCTCAAAATCTTTACTTCATATTTTAGATCAACAAAGAGCAAAGCTGTAGAATGCCAGACAGACTGCTTTCAAAAACGGGCTTTGTCATGTTGTTCAGCTTCAGTGAAACCAAATCAACACTGCCTAGAATTTATTCTATTTTCTTTGGATGCTGCATTGTTCCAAGAAAAGCCAATTAATCTTTTTGAAGGCAGCATGGACACTTTGTGTGCAACATGAAACTAATTCATTTAATAAGCTATTGTAAGCAGTGAAAACATAGGCAGGGCTACTCACAGAGGACTTTTAAAAAGAGCTAAAATGTCCCCCTTTTGACCCGGAAAAAAATAGTTGCTTTCTTTTACTAACCAAAGTAAACACAAGCTAAAAGTCCACTCCATTTTTTGCTTGCAGAGCCACTCCCAGTAAACTCTCAATGACATCTTACCAATGGTTGAGAAACCTGGCAAAGGCTGGTGATAACCTAGGCTGCTATTGCATGCTACTGTAGGCTTCAGACTTTTGGAATCAGTCAAAAATTGTCATGTTTTTCAAGTGAAATAAACATAGGCCTTCAGTTTTATTTGTTTATCCATTAAAGTGGAATGTGATTTTGATAAATAACAAAAAATTGCTTGAATATTGTGGAATTCTAGAAACCACAAACCAGGTTCATCTTTTCATGGACTGTAATGTTTTGACTTTGTTAAAATTCAGTTCTATGATATAGCCCTTACAAAATACAAGTAAAACATGACATGAAATGAGGGGTTTTTTAATATCTGACAACAAAGATATTGGAAATATAATGGCATAAGGCATTTCTGTGCTGGAAAGGAATATGAACCAGATAAGCCAGATAATAATGAACCAGAAAAGTTGCTGTCTTTTTTGCTTCTTTTTGGTCATGCAGAGGGTCTATAGGACATTTATGAGCTATCCAGAGCCAATTTATTGAAAAAATAGGACGTTATGGTACTGTCATTCTTTACTCGCCAGTACAGCCACCATATAAGCATTCTGTGAGGTCTTGAGGCTTCCCCATAAGGTCATAGATAAAAAAGGTCTGGTGTGAAAACCTCTGAGAAAGGGTGCAGAAGTGCACCATTCTTAAGATATTCTCTAAATAGCTTCAAACTGATAACCACAATGACAAAGTCTTTCCCAAAGTCTCTCCTCATTTATGAATTGGAAGTTCGATGATTTGATGACAGAAAACATAGCCATTTTTTGCATGTCGATTCGCTTTCAAACATGAGCATACGTTGTAAAAAGAAAGAAAGTAAATGGAGTTATTTATTTCTGAAATTCCTGCCATTGTTTGATTACTGATTTCTTCTTCTCTCCTTCTCTCACACACAGCCTTTTGTGATCCATGACTTGCGTTCCCTTATGGAGGGGGAGCAGTTCTTCAACTGCAAACAGATCCCAGCAACTTCACCCTATCAGCAGCAGTCAGATTTGGGCAACGTGGTTGATGAGCTGGAGTTGCGCTTCCTCCAGCGTTGTCAGTCACGGGCAGCTGAGGCCATCCGTGAAGTCACTGAGTTTGCCAAGAGCATTCCGGGCTTCATGGAGTTGGACCTAAATGACCAGGTGACGCTGCTGAAGTACGGCGTCATTGAGGTGCTCATCATCATGATGTCACCACTCATGAACAAGGACGGCACACTGGTTGCATACGGCCAGATCTTCATGACGCGGGAGTTCCTCAAAAGCTTGCGCAGGCCCTTCAGTCAGATGATGGAGCCCAAATTTGAGTTCTCTTTGAAGTTCAACTCGTTGGAGTTGGATGACAGTGACATGGCACTATTCCTCGCTGTTGTCATCCTCAGTGGAGGTGAGTAAAGTTGTTGAGGGATGGCCATTAAAGATTTACTTTACTAAAACCTTCCACCAGGGGTGGCCAAACAATGGCCTGGGGGCCAGTTGTGGCCATCTGCTCTCTTCCATGCAGTCAGCCATGAAGTCAAAAAATAAAATTGAATGTGGCCGATTGTTACATTAATCATATATTATATATCAGTTGAACATCATAGTTTCAGTTCTGGTGTGACATGTAATATTTGTAGTGTAATATTCTATTGTAGTGTATTCATGTAGTCTATTTTCTGATCTAAAACACAGTTGTTTTTTCACTTGAAACTGGTTAAAAACCATTGCTCGTCATTTTGCATTGGCCCCCGACATCTTAGATTTTTAAGTATGTGGCCCGCAAACATTTTTGGCCACCCTTACCTTACACCATGCTGTACATTCAGTATGATTGTCAGAGTAAAAAACTACTTACAAGTCTTTCACAGAAATAAAGCCTTACTGAATTCTGAAATGTTTCTTCAAGTACCCCTGTAAGAAAAAAAAGCAGAGGACTATTATAAGATTATAAATTGAACTTAAATTGGACTTAAATGAACAGTACACTATTTCTTTGGAGTTAAATTAAAACATTGACCAGGTCTGAGGTTTGTTTCTCCAAAAACCTCCATTGATAAAAAGTCAGATGAACTCAATTCAAGAGTGGATTTATTTTCTGAAAGATAAGACAGTTTTGTTTTGTTGTTTGTCTGTTAATCAACAAAAAATGTATGACTAGTCACATTTTGTTTACTTTGAACAGGCCATATTTCCTTTAATACCACTAAAATATGCTTAGACTTACTTCTTGCTTGTGGTCAGTCATTTACTGTTAAAGCTGTCTGTCTCCAGTGTACCTTAGAAAAAGCTGCATTTATTCAACATGACAACATAATGCTTAGTCATTCCCGTCATATCAGACTCCTTGTAGAAGATAAGATGTGGTCCAGCACTACAAGATAAAAATGTAGAGCAGCTAATTCCAGAATTTGTAGATAGCATTAGCTGCCAACAGTTCTCAAGCTTATCAGACAAATTATGGGCACATGGCTCATATGACTTGATAGAAGATCACACAGAACTTGAATATCAGGGTGTTCTTTTAGCAAACCAGTGTGACAGAAATGTGTGGGCTGTGCTAACCACCTATGTTGTCTTGAGCCAGTCTAGTCTGGTTTGTTAGATGGTTATCACAAACAGATTTATTGGTCAACAGTTTGTGGTCATTTAATAACATCTCAACCTTGAACTTTGACTTGATCACTGTCAGGGCCATATCACGAAAGCTTGTGAAAAATTAACTCTCAAGCACAAAAATAGATGACAAGAAATAGAGACAATAGAATGTGCCCTCTTTGTGTGATTTCTGCCAGGATAAGTAGCCGTCAAGTCAATCTGTTATGTAGATAGGACTGCCATTCACGTTTTCTCAAACACAGTTGATAAAGAAGAATTCCCATATTGTGATACTTGAAGATGACCTTTTCACCTTTCCTGCTGTTACACAGATCGGCCAGGTCTACTCAATGTCAAGCCTATTGAGGACCTGCAGGAGACGGTGCTTCACTCTCTGGAGTTGCAGCTGAAGATGAACCATCCTGACTCCCTGCAGCTCTTCGCCAAGGTGCTGCAGAAGATGACTGACCTCCGGCAGCTGGTTTCTGATCATGTGCAACTGGTCGGAAAGATTAAGAAGTCAGAAATTGACATCTTTATGCATCCGCTTATGCAAGAGATCATGAAAGACTTGTACTAGCAAAAATGAGAAAAGTTTTTGTAATGTGATACCAAATCTGTAGCTCCATTTGTGCCTTTTTGGTGGCAGCCCTGGATGGTGATGGCCCAGATGTTCTCACACTGGATGATAGGCTGCTGATCTGCTCTTGGTCATGGGTGTGGTACAGGGGCTAACAGTGTTTGAGGAAGAATGACAATTGCATTTAAATGCTTCTGTGAGACTGTGCTGACTTTTTTGTGTTGATACCAATGCTTTGATGAAATGGATTGATAAAATTTTCCTTTTATTTAAGCCAAAATACCTGAGCAATAAAATATAGCTTCATACCAATTTAAACAGCTAAGCTGTACAACTGTAGAAATGGCTTCATGCCTTCAGGAAACAGTTACATGCTCATGGTAACACAATAGAAATATATGTGTATCAATAGTATTAGGTCACAGAGTGTTATAAATTACCATGTCATGTCAGGGTCTGTTGTATGAAAAATCCTTGGCTACGTCAGGTAGTTTTCTGTTAAGAGTTACCAAGGATGTGAATATACAGGATTGAACAAGGGGGAAAAGACACTGTGAATACTTTTTGTCTTGAAACTGTATATCATTTTTTTGCATTTAATCAGACCCTCACGGTTTTATGCATCCTAGTTCTGAAAATGTACACAATATATGATATTTTGAATGGTGTATCTCTTTTGAGGTTTTGCACAACCCGCAAAAACATGGCTCCCATTAACAATGATTGATTAAACAATTTTGAGTCTTTGTGCCTTTGTGAATTGAAAGGGAAATACATAACTGTGCCTTTTATTATCAGAATAATAAAAATTGAAATATTTAAGTTTTGTTTTTAAATATGCCTTGGGAAATAAATGTCTGAATAAATCCATTATATAACATTTTAGTTTACAAGTTTATATACGAGTTCATACATTGAAAACCTTTTATATAGTTGTGTGTAAATTCCCTCTTGGAAACACTCACCAGCCATTAGTTATTAGGTGAAACAACTACTTGCCATAATCCTTGTCAACCTTGTGAAACTATTTTCCAATGGCAATTCTTGTTCAGCTGCTACCTACTCGGTGTAACCCTGGGAAACTCTGTCCAATCCAGACACACGCAAAGCTATTTGGCTGTCATTACATCATGACTTTATTGTGTGTTTCAACAAACACACCCTGTTGTGATTGCAAAATATGAACTCATTTGAACTGACTCAGGAGATGGATATCTGCTGGACGAAAATACACTCACAAACATCGTTTCAAATGTGCTTTCAGCCACAGAAATCTTTGATATTAATGTAGCATGGTTTCTTGAATGTTCCTGACAGAAATAGAGTTGTCTTTCACTTTGATTCTACGTTCTTTGTGAAATGTAGCTCTGTTAATCATGACAAAGCTAAAAGTTAATATCTAAATCAACTGCATCAATTGTCTTCCCATGAGAATAACTGCATTATTCTGTGACTTAACTTCACAGTGCTTCAAATCTCCAGCTGCTAGATAGTAATAGTTTTAGAAGGTTTGCTTTACTCTCCATTCATGTTGAAGTTTATAGTTGGTTCCTGGCAGACACATTTATCCAAAGCAACGTAAAATACAAAAGCACTTCATTAAAAATGAAAACAATTCAGTAAATTATTAATTAAGTAAATTAAGAAATAAATGAATAAATAAATACATAAATAATAGTCTAATGGTAATCCTAATTTGGTGTCTCTGCTACACATTCCACGACTCTTATGGCAAAAGACAACAGTGCCTGAATGAGAATGGTTTACATGTCCATAGTGTACAGATATCATAATTTGGTGGCTCAGCTATACTATGCCCCATAATGCAGTCTCTAGGTATGACAAAAATGCCTAAATGAGAAAACAAATTACAAACCACAAGTGGCATTCAGTAACATGTAAGTAATTAATCAATTAAGTACCAACTAAAGAGATGTGTCTTTAAACATCTTTCAAAAATCTCTAAGCTGTCAGAAGAACATGACTGTGTCCATTAAGGTGCAGTGCTAAACGAAAAGTCCCACTGAAGTCCCATTAATAGTCAGCGTGCAACTTGTTGTGTACAAGTGCTCGTGGATGCACTGGATGAGTGAAGTGTGAAGTGTCTAGGAGTATAAGGCTGGATCATTTCACTGAAGGATGGTGCAAAGGGACAAGTGTGCCTTTTGGTTGAGCAAAGACCAGATGTACTTCTGCATTCTATCTGCAAACGTTATACATGGACATGCAGGGAGTCTAGCCAAAAGGCCATTACAATAATCCAGTTTTGAAGGACCATAGCCTGTACAAGAAGTTGAGTTGAATGCTGTGTGAGATAAGGTCTGATCTTAATATTGTACAGTGTGTATCCAAAAGTCTTGGTGACTGTAGCAATATGTTCAGAAAAGAAAGTCTTTTATTTCATAAACTTGTAAATCTTGTTGACAGACGGAGTGGGGGTGGTGGTATTCTCTAGATGTGAAAAAGGCGACAGAGAAAGCACTGGCCCAGCAAGTACACTAAAGGATTGGCAGGTGGGTATTCTGGAGAACTGCCTCATGACTGCTTTGAGGATGATGATGATTAAATGTGTTTTTTATGTCGTGTCAGCATATCCTTACTTTGTTACTACCAATTCTCTGGTGACCATATCCTGCCAAGAGTCTTCTGCTGGCTCTGCCAAATAATTGCAAAAAATAAATTTTCCGGCTTTATAAAAAGACATTAAGGACTTGAGCCAAAGACAGCATTCGGTGAGGGAAATTATATTTTGTATATTTGTAGGCCCCTAAAAAGCAGCAGCTTGGGTCTGTCCTCATTGTTTGAAGAAGGCATAGGAATTTCAGTCATGAATAAGGCTTGTCAGTGACAGGAGGCACCTGCCCTTGCAGGGAGAAGGGGAGTGGGCGGATTTGGAGGTCAAAAAATGCTCCCTCACATGTTTCACGCTTTCTTTTTCTCACTCTCTGTTGCTCCTTACCATGAGGGTAAATATTTTGGAAATTCCAACTCATTCATCAAATTTTACTACAAAAATATATGTACCAATACTTAACAACAAGGGTTCGTTCAGTCTTAATGACTTAATACATAATTGGTGTATTATTGCAGCATGTCAGTGAGGTGCTGTGTCATGTCTTCATTTTATTATTTACTGCATTTTACGGTAACTCAACAACCATGGCTATTTCCTGTGTGAAACTCCCAAAAGAGATTTTAAAGAGGCCTAGACCCAGGAGCGTGTAAACACAGTAGATTTACATTTCAGTCATTTGTGTATTTGGTCAACAATGGTCCCAACCCAGCCTTATGAAATCACACAGAGTGGTATAGAATTATAAAAGAGAATGGCAAACTGAGTTGACTGGAAATGAGACACTTAATTCATGGAAAGCGTGATTCGGTGTAGAAAAAACCCACTAAAGATCACTCAAATTCTGAAGATTAAGTAATACACAATTATACGTTTGACTACTAAATTAAAAAATCCAATGATTTGGATCTACCAGACATATTTTCTTCATCCATGAAGTGAATTGGCACATTGAGTTTCTCGCAAGAGGAAAGACATAGCATGTTTCTCAGAAACTGTTGAGTAAGCCTTCAGCAACAATCAGCTTGACTGTGTGTTGCAAGTTTTTCCAACTATCCAAGTCAGTCTTTTCCTTGCATCTGATTTTCTATGAAAATTCTATTAAATTCTCCTCTCTCTCTCTAAAACATAGGCTGAAACTGTTTTTAGCATGTAAAAAGCATGTAGAATGCACCAGCAGGAATTACTGGAGCAGATTATCAACACCCTGATATACATACATACATAGATTAATAGCAAGACCAATTAGGCAACTAATTTGTCTGTTATATAGGCTAAATATAGGCACCTAGGAGAAGAAAAACACTACAGCTTCTAGAAGCTCATGGGGGTAGGGGTTAATCAGAACTATAACTCTGTTCTGAAAAATTGACCCCCTGGGCAGATGATTGAGATGGAGACCTGCCCAAAATCAATGTGCTACGTGAAATCTCCTTTAGTAGCCATAGGAGCAAGATTTTTTTTGTTGACAGTAGACGAGTGGCACAGCACAGGACAGTGGGTAAGTGGAGTGAGCCAGCAGCAACAATACAGTAAGGCTACAATTTTTTGCTCCTACTGCCTACTTTCAAGCTTGTCTATGGTTTGTTTGCCAGACTGTCACCGAGTTTTGTTGATAAAATGTTGCATTTCAGTGATCCCTTTAAGCTTATTTTGGCTTATGTATAAATTATGAAAATTTTAGCCTAGTTAACATTTCCCTCTACTGGTCATAATGGTGAACAGGGTCATCCCTGTAGACTACATTAATCTGCTGTTGTATTAAACACTTTTATGTCACTATTTAGGCTATTATTTTGCTTAATTAGGCTAATTGTTTGTTAGTCTTAATTATTTTGTTTGTCTGTTATTTCTCTTACCAAAATCCCTACTCTGTTGTTGTGAATTATAATGTTTATATTGTTTAATTTATTGGTGACTTAGTAAGTTGGAAATATGCCATTTCTAAACCAAAAAAATCAATCAATTAATTTGTTAAGTTTGATAACTGCTCCATTAGACCCTCTTATTAGAACTTCTGTGGGAACGAAAAAGTTGGGTTTTTTGCACGCCACGGGAAATAATAGCAGTAACACACATATTTGTGCACTCGTGTTGCGGTAGGGATAAACACACCCATTCAATTTCACTGTTATATTTAGTAGTTTTAGATAAGCCAAGTGTAAATTGTACCGATAGTTGGAATGATCTTTACTTGGTATCGTTCGGTTCGTTAGCAGTCCTTTTTTGTAGCGCACATTAACTCACTAGCCCAACTAGCAGGTTTTTGTTTAACGTTAATGTCAGTTTCTAGAGAGAATGATTGCCGTGCATGACAGTCAACTCGGAATGCAGATTTACCATTAAGCGAAAACCTTAAACAACGTGCTACCCAAAGTTGTTGGGGAAGAACTTGTGCTTTGATGGAAGCTGTTTTTCAAGCACCTAAACGACGTGCAAGAGTTTATGAAACTTATGAGGCGCCTCTTCCCATACCAACACTTGAACAGGATGCGACGCATCAGCATCAGCTCGTATTCAAAGCTGAACTTGTTAATAATCACGTAATTGTACGAGATCCGAATCATATACAGTCCCTGTATAGTAAGGTAGGTCCACAGAATACAGCTCACTCCTGTCAAGAACCCTGTGTTCTTCGAGTCATGTTATACACTAGTCATGATGTTATACATTCATCAGCGTGAAAATGGACATCATGGTAACATTTGAATTTTCTAACACAGGGCTATTTTGGCAAAGGCATATTGTCTAGAAGCAGACCAGAACATAGCTTATCTGCGCGGTGGAAAAGTGAGTTCATGGCCTACTATTATTATTATCATGGCGTCATATTCACATCAAAGTCCCTATTAAAAAGGCAAATGCTTTTTTTGTTGTTTGCACTTGTAGATCTTGGAGACATCTATCTCCCCATCATCTCATACTCAAGGTGCACTTGCCAAACTTTGCTTGCCATATGCCTGCCCATCTTATTGTTACACTTTTGCAATCATTCTGGTTTACACAACATTTGGCTTTGTTGTTTTAGGTATCAAACGCAGGTGCAGCTGGCACAGGAGGCTTTGCAGGCTCAGGGGTTGGAAGAAGAGGTTGTCAGTCAGACTCTTGAGAGGTTAACCCAACCTGTGGAATGCCCTGGAACTGAAAGATGCACGGATCAGGAAAATGGACAAGCTGAGACTCCTCGCAGCTCTCACGTAAAGAGGAAAGCCAAAGCATATGAGGACACAACTGGAAATCTCCTGTGTTCTTCATCAAAGGGATCCTCTGGAGGTGAAGAACTCAGTGCTGGAGCTAAAGATGAAGGTGAGAACTCTCCTGAGGCTAAGAAGCCCCGACGGCAAGGGGACCCTCTCTATGACCCTTTGGCCAGTCTTTACCCTGAGGAGCCTGAGCAGCTAGATCAGAGGGCCTTGTCTCAGATCAGGTGTCTGAGGCACGACGACTGGATCGTCCACTGTGGATGCCGACTGCAGGAGAGTCAGCTGGAGGCTGCACCTTTGTCCAAAGCTGACGTTCAAGGTGCTGAGTATGTTCTTGTGGAGGAGCAAGAGGACACTGAGGAGTCAGGATCAAGCCTGAGAAATGTAAGTGCAAGTGGAGCAACAGTCTCTGTCTCATGGCTACTAAGAATGTCATGTTAAAGGTGCTGTCAGTAATGCTAGATAAAGTTGCTTTAGTTTATGTTCATGCTGAAATTTGGTCACAGACACAATTGTCCAAAACAGCCTTCACTATATTTGAACTAAACCAAGTATGCCAGAGGCACATTGAGTGCCCCCAGAGACAATCTGTGCTATATAGTTTGGCTGCAAGCACTTTGTCTTTAGTTCTCTGAGGCAGGGCATCAGATCAGGGGGGTATTCCAAATAGGTGGTTAAAGGACAGGTTAGTTTTTTTGTTTTTTTATTTACAATTAAAGCCTTGTTTTCTGATAGTTTATGATAAAACACAATGGTTAAGATAGAAATAGCAATTTCTCCTAAAATGCATTAAACTTTTGTAACAACATGAGACTCATGAGTAATGTAAAAATTTGCTGCAAACTCTATGGTTTCCAACAGGTTTTTGACCATTCATTCTCAGTTGTGGGAGATCGATTTTTCAAACTCCTCACACCCGCATCCTTCTGCCTAAGAGTTTGAAGCAGTACTAGTAATTATGAAAGTCACACTTTGCGATGATTTTTGTTTAAAAAAACAAACTTGTCCTTTAAGTAATAAACTTGGGTAAGTTACGCTAGTGATAGTGATAGACCTCCTAATAGAGTAGCCTGGTTTCACTTAAGAGAACGAGGACCCCAGGCTCTTCTGTTATCTGGTTTACCACTACCTCTAGCTTAACTTACCCAGGCTTGCCACTTAACCTCCTTTTGGGAATACCCCCCAGTTTTTTACAGTGTTCTCTGAGGATGGAGATCTAGCAGATCGATGGAGACAGTACTGAATGTTACGTTTACAGTTATGTGTACAAGCAGCTTAGCATTGCTGACTGTATCTTTAAGTCTTTTGGATGTTTGATGTTTGAAGAGAACCAGATCTATAGGCTAGTGTATGTAAGACTTGATACCCTCTGTTTCCTCCAGGCCTGTGGCACAGGGAAATTAGTATGTCGAATCAACCCCTTCCGGATTACTGAATACCTACAGCTGAGTTTGGAGGAGGTGAGCCTGGCCTGATGAGCCCCATGGAGTGTTTATCATCCATAGTACTCTGGATGACTGTTTTTGCTGTGTATCTGCAATAATTTGTGGGGGGAAAGACAATAGAAAGCCAATTAAGTTGTGTTGCCACAGCTGCTTTTGGAGTGGAGCAAGCACAGTGGGGAAGGCCAACATAAACAGCTGACAAATCTGTGAATGTGGCGAGGTCTTGGCCCTCCTGTGCCTTTTCTCCATGTGGCGTTACGATGGGCCTCCCCTCAGTGTGAACGTGCTGACATCTCTATTCCAGGCCACGAGCGTGATTAACGTGCTTGATTTCCAAGACCAGCAGCCTAAGGGGGACAATTAAGGGATCACAGCTGACTTTTGAGATCAGTGTTTGTTGTTTGGACTGCTTCATTTCTCCTGGATCTATTGGCCTGATACGACATCAGACATGATTAAGTTCACCTAGAAGGGCTCAGTTGTGATGAATAGCCAGTGTTGTTTTAAACCTAATGTGGGGTGAATTTGGAGAGTTCTCCCAAATGAACCCTTCACTCTACACCCAGAAGAAGAATGTTGTGTGAGTAAGCTATTGTTTCTCCAGATCCTCACTACTTGTTTCTTTGTTGAATTCACGTTTCAGGCATTCTTCTTGGTCTATGCTTTGGGTTGCCTGTCGATTTATGACCATGAGGTAACCTTCCAAATTCAAATTTATTATGTGTAATAATATCAGTATTGTTTTACCGAGACTGCTGTATTTTACAGGAGCCACTATCAATTATCCAGCTGTGGGAAACGTTTCGTTCCGTGCAGCCTAACTTTGAGACCACCTACGCAGCATACCACTACTTCCGTTCCAAAGGATGGGTACCAAAGACAGGCGTGAAATACGCCTCTGACTTCAGTGAGAATTAACTTAATGTGTTGTATTTGTGAACTAGTTTGGGACTAATAACTCTTACACTGCCTCCATTGAGGATCTTTCATGCTCTTTTAAATTGGTACATAGTACTTTGTACTTTAAATAAGTAAATTAAGTAAATTAGTACATTGTTTCTCTCCTTGTACCAACCAAATGCACTAGTCTTTTGTGTTTGAAGGTGACAGTGCTTGGCAGTTCAAAGCTGGCGTCTTCTAACTGCCGTCACATATTCACTAGCCATTAGTGTGGCCCCTAGCTTAAACATTCATGACTTGAGCCTGGGGCCTGACCTGGAGCCTGCTTGCGTTTAATGGAAAGTCTTTGACTAGAAGATCATGTGCTAACTCTCTGTCTCTCGCCTTGTGCCAAATTTTGCCAGAGTCAGTGAGTGAGATTTTCCACTGGGGTTTAAGTAACACTCAGCGGCAGCAGCTAAATAATTCAGAAGCACTACAGCAGAGGCTTCCTGGCCCTCCTCACCTGCCTAAGTGCTGCTCATGATGATTGTCACGACAAGGAGCTGACTCCTGGCATCTGACCACTTATGTGCTGCTCCTACTGTGCTCCTGGCATCTGACCACTCATGTGCTGCTGCTACTGAGCTCCTTGTGGATAGAATAACCAGTCACGTTCACATCTGACACAACACACTTGTTTGTCTCATCATGAGTAGAGTTACAGTCTGTTTGCTTGGTGATCCTTCAGAACTTTCAATGTTTTGTCTCCTGCAGTGCTCTACCGGAAAGGACCACCTTTTTATCATGCAAGGTTGGTTTCTCCCATCAATAATTTGAAAAGTACACACATTAGTGGGATTTGAGATGATTGCATCTCATGTGTGAAATCACATGGAAACATTTTTATGATTTCAACTGGATGGAAGTAACCCCACCTATTATGGGATTCGAAGCAGATCTCACTGTCTTCACACCTCCATGTCCCTGACAATGTCCCCTTCAACATCCCTTTGGTGTGCAGCTACTCTGTGGTGGTGGAGAGAGTAGATGAGTCCTTTAAGGGGGCAACACTGCGGCCTTTCAGCTGGCGCTCTCTGGCAGCCCTGAGCAGGATCACTGGCAACGTGTCTAAGGTAGGACTTAGCATACAACTCCTAGGCAAGACACAACATGGTAGCCAGCACCTTGCATCATTTAGCACTGCAGAGGAATGTGATGCATTAATTTCAGAGCCATGCACTTATACAGACATCTTATACAGAGGCTTCACACAAGGATATGCCTGCAGCCATGGCAAAAGCATGAAACATTAGTTTTACATGTAAATAAACACTTAAACGATTTATACACAACAGAGAATTCTACAACTAGCATAATGAAAATATATTTTTGCTCATGCAGCTGTTGAATGAATGCATGTGGAAAGCAATGTGAAATGCATCTGCTAAGTGTCTTGTCTGTTGCAGGAACTAATGTTTTGCTACGTTATTATTCCACTGAACATGACTGAGGAGATGCTCGTCTCTCCAGAGTGCATCAAGAAGATTAAAGTTCAGGTGGGGCCTGATGACTTGTTTCTTGTTTCAGTAGGTTGTCTTATTTAATCTACTTTACTAATACAGTGTTGTTGTTGCAGGAGGTTATTTTGAGCAGATGGATATCCTCACGAGAGCGTACTGACCAAGATGAAATGTAAATGTGTGGACACTGACTGGACTACTGGTGTGTCACTGTTACAAAGACAGACAGAGAAAATGAACTGATGTAGAGAAGGTAGCAGGATCTCCACAAGAGCTGAGATGCAGCCAAAGTCCACATGATGCTAGAAGAAATGGTGCAACTCTCAGTCAAGTGGACTTTATTTGCTTTAATCATTCTTTTGCCAATGAACTTTTGTTGAGGCTGTTTTCAGATTTTTCATTAACTGCTTTGGAGACCAAGCATTGTTGGAGCGCTCTGCAAAACATTCACTTCAATATGTAATTTCTCATGAATACATTTGCAACTGTCAGTCAGCATATAAAAAGCACATTTGTGGATGTTTCAGTGTACTTCTTCAGCAGAAAAAGGTGACTAAAGCTCAGATCATCTACAAGTTAAAAACAGCACAATGAGATAACTTTCAACTTTTGGAGTAGTTTTTATTTGTGACACTGGGTGGTGTATTGAATGACACATAGACACACACCGTATGAAAGACACTTACACACACCGTATGAATGACAGACATGCACACACACCATATGAAAGAAATTTGCAGGGAAATTTAGAGTTAAGGAGAAATATATGGATTGATTCACGCCAGATTTCTCCTTTAAATAAATGCAACATGTATCCAAAATTAATTAATAATTGTGTTAAATTGTCATGATTTCAATTCAGATCAGAATAATCATAATTATTTATTTCCATAATCAAGCAACCCCGTTTTTAGCTTCATTTATGCAGTCACGTGAAGGACAAATAAGGTCCACTCAGTCTCACATGCACCCCTCAATACCCTGCATGGCCATTGGTTCCTTGCTCCAAGATGAAACACTACACTAAAGATGTAGGAAAAACTAAAACTAAAACTCAGCCATCCTAAGTGCCAGTCACGTTTCAGCATGACCTTTAAGGTGGTTGTGAGTTTTAGACCCAAACTTCAAAGCTGCTTCAATGTAGGACAGCTCAGTGGGTAATGGGGTCCCCAACATGAACGTGCTAATCAGACAGACAGCTCTTGAGATGGATATGGAGGTTGGGTCATTTGGGTTTGTCATGGTCATGTAGTCCCATTGTTGCGGTTAGACAGTGTCCGTGTGTTACCAGGACACGTTATGTGAAAGATAACAATGTTCGCCATGCAAACTGCAGCATGTTCACAGACTATTACAGAGTGATATTTGTAATACTAAAGATCACTTTAGTTTGATTATCTGTGGCTACAGTCCAGTGACTATTTTTAATTGTTTTTTATTATTTTTTTACTGACTGACAACCAATAGGTCCTGTGTGTAGCTTTACAATTTGAGCCCATGTCATTGACATCACATAATTAACCAGTACATGAAGTCCAGAAACATACATATAAACATATACACTACAGTTGTCTGGGATGTAGAATTAGTTCCTGATAGGATGATAGGATCATGGCAACATTAAAGCAGCATGAAGCCCCAGGCAACAGTCCTCCCTCAGTTAAGTCTTGCAATCCCCAACTGTTTCTGCTGTCTCCTTCTGAAGACTATCCACAATATAGAAGTGGTTCTGGGAGATCTCTCTGCAGAGGGTGGTGTATTTAGATGCTCGTTTTATCCGAGGAAGGACAAAACTCTTGGTAAATTCATCTTTGCTAAGGATACGTTTGCCCTGGGTGGCTAACACACAGTTTATGAACATCAGAGTATAGTTGTAGCAGTTGTGGGTCTCTTCGTTAAAACTGCAAAAGAGACACCAAGAAACACTCAGCCTTTTTCTGGTTTAAAGAAAAGATTTGTGAACACACACATTGGGGGGCAGGGAAGTCATAAACCTTGGTTAGTTAAGCTAAAGGAAATGGTAAACCTTCTAATAGAGTTGCCTGCTTGCTTTGTTTGGTTAAAATAATTATGACTCCAGGCTCTTCTATTATTAGATTTACAACACCTCCAGCTTTATTTACTCTTGTACTCTTATTACTTGGAATACCCCCCTGATCATTCACTGTATTCAGGTATGTAGTTTTCTACTTCAAAATGGCCAGTGCTAAAATGGTAGCCTACCTTTGACAGACTGGGTCCCACATCTGAGCATTGGAGAACTTGTCTAGGTACTGGTCCCACTGGTCCAGGAGATTGTACATGTCAGGCTGGACAAGTGGAATGCAGATGCATCTCTCCCAGCCCTGGTAATCTCTGCGCACTCCAGTCTTGGTATAGTTAAACACCACACCTGTAAAGCAAGATCACATGGTTTCCTTCAAAATTATGAAAACAAAACGATGCGTATTTCTATACAGATTTTCAGTATCAGTTATGGATTAAGTCCCTTAGTGGTAATGGATTTACCCTTAGTGTTGGTGATGCCTGTATGAAGATCAGATCCTCCATCAAAATCCCTGCTTTGAACATAAGCATCAATCACATAATATAGTTGATCGTAATATTAGAGTAACTTCGGTAGAAAACAGCCCCTACGAAATGCTGTGATAATTCCAAGAAATTTTGCTATTTTTTCATGCAACAACATGGCGATGTGCAACTTCTCAACCCACCTGAGTTTGTTTTCATCTGTGGGAGCCACCAGGAATGAACATGGAGATTTGTGTCCATTGCAGAAAGGGTTAGGTATGCTAACAGGTGCCTCTTCCAGCCTCCGGCCACTGAAGCTAAGCCCACACTCAGGACATTCCTCTGGCACGAAGCAACAAAAGATATCCTTGTTGCAGTGACTAAACCTCACCACACTCTTGTCCATGGAAAACAGACATGGACACCACTGTTTCCAGGAGCAATAAGGCTTGCCTCTATACCTTTCTACCACTGCCTGCGGATGGCTGAGGGGGATCTAGTAGTACCTCAGGTTGTGTGACGTTCAGACAACCTTATTTGTAACCATTAGCCTATCCAGTTTCACATAACCCAACACCTGCTGAGCAGCACTAGCCGATCCATTTGTGTATTCATGCCAAGTGGGAGCGGCAGTAGCCATGTGTTTCTGATGGATACTGTCTGATCAGTTAGAATACTAAAGTAGTTAGTGTAAGAACTTTTATTAGAATATGTGTGGTGTATGATGTAATCCAGAGTTCAAAGGTAGATGTAAAAGTCTCAGAGAAAGTATAATGTGTTTGGCTAAATCACATCAACATGATGAATACATAGGGATAAATAAATCATATTTAGGCCTACAATTTATTAACTGGAGACATGTGCCACATTATATTCATTTGATTATTTTCATTTAATGGCAAGATTAATTAAGACATGTTAAGCAGAGTTGAGCATCAGAGATGAGACACAGTTAGTCTTCCTCTTTTCAATTAGTTCAATTGAAAGCTACGCATGAGCGGCAATCAGAGCACAGGAAAGGAGCTGTGCACACTGAAATACGATCTTCATCTTTAACCCCCACACCAGCACACAGAACAAAGCTACTCTACCCTGTGTGACAGAAGGCACTTTTGAGAACAGACACAGTGCAACTGTATCACATGTACATGGTTTACATTGCATAACTGAAGCACAGTACATAATGTGCTGCACAGTGCACACAACTCATTACTGCAGAAGGTTGAGAAAGTAAGAGACTGTTTGATGCATTTGTTATTTTACACTTTTGGATAAATATACATAATTGGTTGTAATTTTGATTCACAGCCAGGTTTACTGTGATCACTATTCTAATTCTGATACAGGCTAGGGGCATTCCTCATCTGACTTTCATTTTGGTCAGCAATATAAAAAGCATTCTGTGATATTTCTTGATAAACTCTGATGTATTTTGAGACAGTCTTAACTCTGGGTAGGATGTGTGTCCCAGTGAATTCCTCCCTACTCAAAGTGCTTTTCCCTTCCAGGGTCCGTATGTGGTTTATAAAGGCCATGGCAAAACCATAGCAGCAGGAACCAAACTGTCTCTCCTCATAAAACCTGAAAAACACAAATTAAAGATGTTGATTTCAGCTTTTGGATGAGCAGCTTGGAAAAATCTCATTCTGTCACCAAACTAGTAATGTTATTGCCCTATTTAGCTTTGCCATTTTCAAGCCAGCAATCTTTGAAATGGTCTTAGATATTTTGTGTTGTGCTTCTGCTTTCATTATTTCCCTCCATACCTTTCTGGTGTCCAACTAGAAAGGGAGCAAAACCGTTCAAGCTCCAGGTCCCAGGTGTGTTTTAGGCTGTCTCTCCAGGGTGGAACTAACCGCAAACATACACATTTCTCCCAGCCATGTTCATCTCTCCGAAGTCCAGATAAGGTGTAATTATAGACCACACCTATAAGGATTGACATTCAGTAATCAGGCACTTTTTATATAACTGAAAAGGGGGTAATGTATTCAATAGTGTGAAAGTTCTCAAAAGAAAAAACAGCTGACAAAATTGATACTTCTTATGGGCCAATAAACAATTAGGTTTCCACTCATCTAGAACTGAATTTGATCTAGCTTCATTTGAACATGACCAATGACAACACAAGAAAGACCACAGTGCTAGTCTGCCAGTGATCATAAATAGATAGCCTATCATCTTTAGTGCTGCCGTTTAAGCGTGTTTTTTCCTTTTAGTAGGCCTAAGCCAGACTGCACATTTTTAACCGTTGGCGGTCTTAAAAATAAAAACTAGCTTACAACCTATGAATACCAAAAACTGCCATAGGCCTACAGCCTAGACGTAGCCGAGGCCTACCTGTGGAATTTGTTATCCCAACGTGAAGTTCCGTGTCATGCCATTCTCTGCGAATACAAAAGGACAATGCTAAATTCAGCATACATTTCAAATGTAGCTTAGGCTATCTGTTCATGTTGCTTACCCGAGAAAAGACGGCCCGTGCATAGATCCGATTGTAAAGCCACACGGAACTTTATGTCCATTGATAAATGGACTAGGAATGCTGACAGGTGCGTTGAGAAGGTCAAATATTAAAGTCTCAAAACAGATGGGGCATTGTTTAAATTCGTTTTCTCCTGACACCCCCAAATCTACATTTGTAAAACTGGAGTCGACGGAAAAACGATATATAGCCCTCTCACAGTGGTGAAATTTGACAATTGTTCTCTCCATTCATAACCGTTGTAACTGTACAGGTAAGGAGGCGGAGTCTGCTTTTCAGGCATGGCAAAAACTGTCCCTGGCAGTTTGCCTACCTGCTGTATATTAAGTTATTCTTTTTTCTGTAAATAAATGCGTGCAATTACATTACATCAAATTACATTATGTATTGTAAATAATATGCAATGACCAGCAAAATATAAGTCGCCTCTGCGGAACTATTAGATCAACCACCAGAGTATGTGGGAAATAGTTTCGGGTTGCACTCAAACGCAATAACAGGAACACAAACAAGACAGCTCATATGGAATGAAAATGTCCACAAAGCAAGTTACCTGCAGGTAAATGATACAAGCCTGTGTCCAATATGCTGTTTTGAGATATATACGTTATATGTAAGGAGTATGTTTGTATGATCCTATCTACTCACTGTGATGAGACAATAGAAATGCTGCAACCTGGTGGCTAACGTGCTCCGGCTAAAAGGCTAACATTAGCTAAATTTGTCAATGTCGCCTGTTGTTGTAGCAAGAACATGATCATACAGAACATCCAATATGCATGGTTCATAATGAAACTTTACCGTAGACCACTATTTTGAATGAAACATGATGTAAATAACACCTTACAACATTGTCCTAATTGCGTATCTAGTATACACATCTCCCTCGGTCTTGAATAAGTTGTTCGTATAACTTGTCCTGACTAGCACCGTCAGAATGTCACCTATCTACCTTTTTTTGAAGATATTTCCTCCACGGCGTGTGTCGGGAAGGGAGCAGATGTATGTTTTCACATGACCTGGCAACAAGTAAACCGTCAACGATATGTAAATTTTATCAGAAAGGTGTTTGTGCCTATGGAGAACGCTGCAGGTAAATGTAAATCTGCTAATTATCATTTGCGATGAGTTGTTCTTTGGAGCGTGTTCGTGATGAGAGATGTATTGCTTATTTTCACCCCCAACATTATAACGAAAACATTATATTGTTTCGAATTTGCTTCAGTACTTTGGCCTTCATTTATCATTATGTTATATACTTCGCTACAACAGTAGATTCTGCCTGACAAACGTGACTTTTTGCCTATGTAGGTATGACCACATCAAGATCTCAGGGCGAGGAGGGGGAGGAGGTGGTGGCAGTGGTAGCGGTCCTGTCAGTGGTCCTCAAGGTATTGATGTGGCTAGCAGAGGCAGCACTAGTTCAGGACCTCCAATGTCAGGAGCAGGTCCGCCAACAAGCAGTGGGAGGCAGGCCAAAAAGCCAGTGGTGCTAAGAGACAGAGGTAGGTGCTTTCATGATTTCCATGGTTAGCCCTTTTTTGTGTCTTCTGTCCGGTGTCAACACAGTCAACCATGAATCGACATGTTCAGGCCCGATAAGTATTTTTTGTGTTGTGTTTCTGTGTGATGGTTCTGCTCCAGCTCTGGGCTGTGACAGAGGCCTCCTCCACTCAGCAGAGAGTGCAGCAGAGCCACTGGAGGAGCGTTGGGAGTACAGAGATGGTGGGGGTGGGCAGGCCAAATCCCACTCCTACCTGGACGCTATCCGAAGTGGGCTGGAGTGCTCCGCTGCTGCCCCCTCCTCTTCCTCATCTTCTTCCTCTTCCTACCCAGAGGTGCCCCAGACACAACTGTGCCCTTACGCGGCAGCTGGACAGTGTCACTATGGCAGCAACTGCCCCTATCTCCATGGCGACCTGTGTGAGATTTGCAGACTACAGGTGCTGCACCCACTGGACCCTGAGCAAAGACGAGCACATGAAAAGGTGAGGGAGCTCACTTCACCTGCTGCTCATCTTTCACGTGCTTATCGGTTACAGATTTTTTCAAAGGTTTTAGCTAGCTTTACCTCTAGCTCTTGAGGGACATGGGTCACAGACATGTACTGAGAAAAAGATAGACCAAAAGAAGAAAGACGCTTATTAGAGAAAATGTGTGTGTACTATAGTTCTTCTTTTGAGAATTGCCATTTCATGTATGGGCAGTATTAAAAGAAGTTAGTTATTTTTCACAGTAATTTTGATGTCTCAAATGCAAGTTGCAGAGAGTCTGAGCTCTCTTCTCTTCCCCTGTAGATGTGCATGATTGCCTTTGAGATGGACATGGAGAAGGCGTTCCGTGCCCAGCAGAGCCAGGAAAAGGTGTGCAGTATCTGCATGGAGGTGGTGTATGAGAAGGCCACACCCTCGGACCGACGCTTCGGCATCCTGTCCAGCTGCTGCCACACCTACTGTCTGAGCTGCATCCGACAGTGGCGCTGTGCCAAGCAGTTTGAGAACAAGATCATCAAGTGAGTGGGGAACCACAGGGTGTGGACCTGTCAAAGTAGAAATGGCATTTCAGCACCAGTTATGGTCACTGGGACTACTTTGTGTGTGTGTGTGTGTGTGTGTGTGTGTGTGTGTGTGGTAGGGATTATGTATCAATAACCAGCTGATACAATAAGAGGAAATTCTTGAGGGATAATTCCACCCTTACTATCAAATACTGGTGCAGAGTATGTACAAACAGTGTTGTCCAGGAAACTGCTAGTCCAGTTACATGTGTGCATGTCGGTCTATATTGAATTTGTGATGTGGATTCAGACCTGTGCATGATGGAAGGCTAAAACAATCCAAAAATGGTTGAAATAGCATGCTTTGGACACAGGAAAAATGTAGCCGCATTGTAAAGCAGAACAGCATGGAGTTTTTGGTGTAAAACTAGTGGACTAGCTACCTAAAAAGGACACAGAACCTTCTAGATATTTTCCATGATTTTATTTCACTGCATATTTACTCACTGGCACTGCTAGAAGATGGTAGTTGGTGTTTGATGGCAATGGAGTCAGCAATGCTGTGCTGTAAAGTTTTTTTTTCTTTATGTTGTGGTGGTTTCCTACCTTCCACACAGAACTGAAAGAGTGCAAATCCTGGATGGCTTGTGGGAATGATGGCATCCAAATAAATTTGGAGATGTACCAAAGTAAATTGTGTGATAAACAGGATACCTCAAATAGTGCAGAAAAATGACATAGTATTGCTTAAGTCAGTTTACTTCCCAGAAGTTTCCTTGTTGTTGCGAAATGACTTTGCCTGTGAACCTGCTACAGAGGCCATGTCTGTGTTGTTGAGTTCAGAGGCATATTCAACATTACAGGGCTTTCTGCAATCCATTCTGTGCTGAAAACAGCTCCAATAACCAGCTGGATGTGAATATGAACAGGCTTTCAACCCAGAATGCATCACTGACTGTGGATAGAGCACCAGAAGGCAACTGCGCTTCTTTTAACAATGTCTTTAGTATTTTTTTGTCCAAACATCACCAAAGCTGGGACTGCACTCACTCGGGCCATTAGCAAGATGCTGTGTTGAGCCTAGTGTTAAAAAAAAAAAAAAATAGCAAATGGATGCGTCTTGCCAAGTACCCAGCACATTGAAAACCATTTGGCTGTAAACAGAAAAAACAATCAAGCATAAAGTCCTAACTACCAAAAGAATTGTGCTTTTAAACCAAAGTTTGACTTGTGCCCATGCAGAAAAGTGCCCCAGTGTTTCACTTTAAAAGTCAAGTCTGTCAAGTGTGTGCCAGTGTATGTTAAATAATATTTAGATCCGCTTGAAATATTTGATACTGAATTCAAAGCTAACACATTTTTATTCTTAAATGGTGTTGGTGTCTATATTTTATTTTTACTTTGCCCACTTTGGCCTTAACTAGCTCTTAAACAAACTGCAGACCCTCGTGATTGTAATGAAATGTGTGGAATGGCAGTATTGCAGAGTAGTGAATCTGAAGAGCCATTCAGGTTTCAGGAACTTCAGATGTTTTTCCTTGAAACACCTGCAGGAGGCAGCAGGACAACATGTAAAGAAGCCCAGTTCTTGTCGCACAATCACATTTAAACCTAGGGCATCTAGGCCAGTAGAGCAGATACAGAACTGTCTTTATTGATGGGAAAGGTTTGAGTGCAGCAACCTAGTGGAATGCAGCAAGAAATATGTTTTTGCTGTAGTCTTGAACAAAAGCAAGGCATGCATACATCTATTTGACACAATTGACAATCAATGCACTAACCACTTTAATGTGTCATTGTGTTTGTGTCCCCAGGTCGTGTCCCGAGTGTAGAGTTGTGTCTGAGTTTGTCATTCCTAGTGTGTACTGGGTTGAGGATCAGGATGAGAAGAATCGTCTCATTGAGGAGTTTAAATCTGGTGTCAGGTAAGGTGGGCTGGGAGTGGTACACTGAATCTTGTGCTAGGACTTTCACTTCCTCTGGAGTTTTCCACATGCACACCACACCTCACTGCATTCATACTAAATTAAAGGGCGTGTTGCAAGTTCAATTTGTCAGTGCATTTATACATAACATTGTTTAGTAACATACATAAAAAATGTTAATGAATAATATTATACAAGACCGAATGGCAAGTAATTGGTTGAAAAAGTGCTCATTTTAGCCAGTATTCATCAACGTTCATGAACGTTCTAGTGGTGGCATATGTCACAAAAGGTAAACATCTCCGTCTGTCACTAGCTGTCCCATTGCTGGTGCATGGAGCATCAGGAATAACTATTTCATCCACAGTTACAGTCCAGTCATTTGTAAATTCATAAAACATTACTAACTCTGTCTACTTTCAATGCAATTCAATTAGATTTTAGTTTATACAGTGCTTTTACAATATTATTGTCTCGTGGCGTTTTACAGCAAGGAGCACCCAAGAGTAGATAGTCTAAACTTCCAACCTAAATAATACAGTAGACTGTTAGACTGTAAATGATCACTGAATACACAGTAGTTAGACTGTATACATCAACAGATCGTAATCGGTTAGGGTTAGGATCTATCACATGAGGAAGAAATAATAAAATCATATACATATTTTGCACAAAGTAGACTGGTTACAGGTCCAGAAAAACATACTCATAAATGAATCAGTAGAAATACACTATGGCAGTGTGTCGCATATCAGTACTAGTCAGATACGGAGTAAGTGCAGCATCAGCCAGAAGTTTATTGCTAGCATAAAAGTTGAAGGCATGACGCAGATAAAGAAAATGCTTGATGTCTGTGGCTTTGTACATGATTTTTGCTTTGCTACAGAACTAGACAAAAAAAGTTGTAAAATTTGCATGCTAGTTGAATCTGAGCAGGTCTAAAGAAGCGTCCCAGTAAGACAGCAGCTCCCTTTTGTTGAGTGACCTTCGGCCAAGCACACCGAGGCAGTGGGCAGCAGCCAGACCCCTCCATGGGGCTCCACAGAAATAGCATTGCCAAAGGTCAACAGCCAGGTCCCCCCCACCACTAGCTGCCTTTGAAGCCCCTATTGATGGCCTTCATATGCTTGGAAGGTTCTATTCTTCCCTCCTCTACTTGGCCAAGAGAGGCTTGTTGGAGAGCTGCAGCGTTGGCAGGCAGAGAGAATGAAGCCACCCCCCCTGCTACAGCCATGTCAGCCCTGGCCACTTCCACACAGGAGCTGTTGATTGTTCCAGTTATTAGCCATGCTTTCAGTATTTAGTGATGATGACCACAAGATATTCACCTCCTGTATATCACCAGGCCCTTTTCCTTTCTCTGTACGTATGACTCCTGTCTGACACATTCCCACTGCCTCTCCATCCTTAGAACAGGAAGACTTTCAATGGGGATGTCATGGATATTTCTTACTATGTAAATAAAGTAAACACACCCACCCACAAACGACCAGAACAGTACAGCACCCACTTCCAGTTCATTAATAGTGTTTGAAAGAGCACAAAAGTATATACATCATTAGCCTTTCATCCAGGTTGCCATTGAGCACATGTGCTTGCAGTTGCTGTGCAAGACTGTTCAGTTGCTGTGTAATGTCTGATGTTCTTGTGCTTGTCTCTGAAGCAAGAAACCCTGCAAGTATTTTGACCAGGGACGAGGGACATGCCCGTTTGGAGGGAAGTGCCTGTATTTGCACGCCTATCCTGATGGCACACTGGCAGAACCTGACAAGCCTCGCAAGCAGCTCAGTTCGGAGGGGAATGTGCGGGTAAGGACAGGGACCTTGCTCTCCCCCTCATCATCTCCACAATCTAGTGTCCTTTAATGGGCCCCTGTAAATACTCAATCTCAGAGCATGCATGCATTTACTGCATGTTGATCACTATGTTACAGTGAACAGCAACATTGCAACACATTGCAATGCAGTCCTTCACTACTAAGTTTAAGACGGCAGCTCTGATATACAGCATAAATTAAAAATGCGGTCTGGGCCAAGCCTGACCCTATAATGACAGTCCCCCGACTTGTTAGTCAAGTGACTATGTAGTAGACCCAAATCTTTTTCATCTGGTTTTAAGAACCTCCAAAAACTTTAGTTTGAGTGTGATGTTATGTTGCCTTTCAGTTCCTGAACTCAGTGCGACTGTGGGACTTCATCGAGGAGCGTGAGCACCGTGGGGCATCGCAATATGATGACGAGGTGAATGAGTTGGGGGATCTGTTCATGCAGCTGTCAGGAGCGGGGAGCGAGAGTGGAACCCCAGGGCCACACTGATCCCCAGCGCTGAGCCCAAGCCCCATCCACCCACCCACCAGCTCCGCCCCACCCCGCCCTACAGCCCCACCCTCTCATGGCCCACAGGAGCATCCGCAGGCTCAGAGCAAACTGTGTACTGAACAGGGCAATAAAAAAAAAAAAAAAATCATGTGCTCACCAGTAAGCCTTTCATGTTGAAAATAAGGCTTTTTAAAATAACATTTTTAATGGGTGGTACATTTTTAGGGAAAGACCACAGCAGTTCGGTATATGGGGTCATTAAAAAAAACAAAATGTGATAAATTTACTGTACTCACACCAATATCAGTTGTGTTTGTGAAAGCTGCTATATTTTCTTAATGCAATCAGGTAAATAGTTGCCAGATTGTCATACAGTACATGTCCTGTCCCAGTAAGGTTTCAGCGGCCTGTCTGTGGTGGCAGCTGAGAAACGGATCCTTGTGGTGGCACATGGTTCCCAATGCACTCTGGGAGCAAGCGCTCTGTAAGACAAATAGCAGTCAGTGCACATGAGGTCTATTCAGGCTAGTAGGGGTCATGAAATGCTTGTGGCTAAATAAACAGGGAAAAAAGACAATGAAATAAAGAAGAAAAAAGTTCATTATGAGGAACACAGTTGAAGGACTGAAAGCTGAATCTATCAAAAATGACTCCCAACTACCATTAAGGTTCATAGTCCTTCTATTATGTTCCCTGTAGTTAACATCACACCTGTGGTTATGGTCTACTATTTTGTGAATGAAGCCTTACTATTTTTTAGATCCTAGAGCATTTAATTCAACTGAGTCATAAGCCCATTTCTATAATAATGCAGAATTATATCAAATAGTGCATATTTTAAGACTTGGAGGGCACGTTGAAATCCACTTTAAGAAACATAAGGCAGCTCAAATTTTCTTAGCATTTTATGTCAAAATTGCCCTCTATAAAATCATGCAATATATAAATAAGTGTTCGATTTAGTCCAAATTCTGAATGTGCTGTCTTGCTTTTGAGTACTATTTGGTCAAACCAGAGATGGTTGATGAACCCAAAAAATGATACCTCTTGTTGTTTCAAAGAAGGCTTTAGAGAACAGTGCAGTTATTTTGGCACCAAAAAGTCAAAGTGAATACATTAATCCAGTGTGAGTTTATGGTTCTGTCATCCTTTGGGGTTAAGTGTAGAGTTGTGCTGTAGAGACAAACTCCATAGCTTTGTGTCTGAGAGGAGGCTCTTGTCCATGGCTAGTTTCACCCTTCCTGTTGAGTTTAGGGCCTGACCATGCAGCACACTCATAGAGGTGAGGGGACGCTATGTACCTACCTCTCATTTGGTTGTGGAGATGAGCTCAGATACTTCTGGTTCTGTGCCCTTTGCCTAGCACCTTTCTGGAACTGTCTTTGGTAATTTGATCTGAAGGTTTGTGGAGAACATAACCAATCAAAAATATGGTGTTTGCAAACTTAGCTCAACTTGTGTTCCAGCTTGACTATTAGGGCATGTGGTGATGTACGTCCTAAGAACTTTGATCATACATATAGAGTCTTGAGTGGCACTGAAAGAAGTGTAATTAATTAGCAGTGGTTATGGTGTTTTCTTACATGGCTGACTTGGTTTGCAGTGAAGGATATTTACAGGATTGGTCTTTCTCATGCATCTAGAAGTCAACATCACAGGCCATTTGACTTGAAGTTCTCTTCCCAACAAGTATTTGTGAAATGACATTGCCAGAAAAACTTGTATCATATCCTAATATTAAACAATTAATTTCATGCAAATATGAAATGTGTTTTATGTTAATATAAAACTGTACAAATTACAGGGGTATGTATTATTATTATTATTTATAAGCAAAGTGCCACCAGGAATGTTCTATGCCCTTCTAGTGATGTATGGAAGGGCATTCATAGGTCATGTTTACTGTGTGTGTATTTACAAAAAAAAAAAAAAAAAGCCCAGCATTACTGTATGTATTGAAGTATCCAAGTATGTAGTCAAATAAAGAACATGTATTTTGGAGTATGTACACACTGTCCCCATTCAAAGTATTTAACTTAATTTTATTAAAATACAATGGATAAACAATCTTTCAAGTTTACAAGTTTATCCTCAGTGATAAGCAATAAGACAAAGATCCCTAATCATTTCTTAAGAGGCCCCATGCTCTGTTCCACGGTGCTCTGATAGAGCCTTAGTAAATCACATCAAATCTCCTTGCAGCATTCCTATAAAGCAAATGCCATACACAAATACCCTGTGCAGTGGAGCAAATCCAATGCCTTTTCATCTCACAGAAACGTCAGTGAGAGAAATGCATCAATTAGAACTGTACATCTACACCGTCAAAAAAACGAATGACTCCTAGCCATGCTGTATGGATAACATTAAAATTGCTACATCCTCCAGGACCTGAGAAATGTCTTTCATTCAGGTCAGATTTAAGAACAAGCCCCGTTCTAATCCATATTTCAAAGGAACAGCAGATATGAAATATGAACCTTCTTCCAGTCCTTCATACGGTATATTGTCCCTCTAGAGAAAAAAAATCTGATACTGTATGAAAGCGCCATGTAAGCACAGAACACAATGTCCAAAAAGGTCGTCTCCTGGGGACCATTTTGATATTTCAGATACTTCGACCACTCTGTGAATTAAATTCAATGACACCTCTTTCCACCACTGGCTGATAGAAAGCTCTGCTCAAAGTGTCCAGCAGTCAAGCCAGGCTGGCTACAGCCAGAGAAAAAAGCTAAAGCTCGGCTGAAGCCTTGGGGCCAATATTCATGCTAGAGTTGGAGATGGGTCTTCTCGATGTCCAAGGGCACATTGGCGCTGCGCGGAGACTGGAGGAGGAGGAGAGACTGGGCTAAAAGACGGGGAGGCGCGTTGAGGTCAAAGTGCAGGCATTGATGTCCTCTGTGTGTGTGGCGCGGTGCAGGGAGGGCTCGGAGGCGCTGCGGTTGATTTTGGGGAGGGAGTGCTGCAGGAGCTCAATGGAGGACAGGATCTGAGGAGACACCTCATCGTGTTAGCTGCCACTCACACACCAAATACACTAAGGCATGCAATTTTAGGCCACTGTTA
Source organism: Tenualosa thibaudeaui (assembly GCA_027481765.1). Classification (NCBI taxonomy): domain Eukaryota; kingdom Metazoa; phylum Chordata; class Actinopteri; order Clupeiformes; family Clupeidae; genus Tenualosa; species Tenualosa thibaudeaui. Next base: position 498,463 of record JAIFZK010000003.1, read on the forward strand.
ACTAGTGTTATTATGCACTTTACACTGTCTCTGTTTTGGTACTTTTTATGTATTTGATATATCTGTGACCTCTAAACAGTCAACAAATAATGCATACCACCAACAACTGATTTTGTTTTTCACAACAAAAACACTGGCTGTAATTACAGTTTTACAAATTGTGTTTACAAACGTTTCATTTATTTATCTGACTCCAATTACATGAAGAACATCACAGGCCAGAACAATTTTCCATTTTAAGGATCAGACCAATTAAAAATCAGACCAATTATGACATTATTGCAGCATGTGTGATGTTACCTGAGGGAAGAGAGGCCTCTCGTCTCGAGACTTCTTAATGGAGTCCGCAACGAGCCTCTTCATGGCCTTAGGACAACTCTTGTAGAGCTTACTGAGGTCTGGAGAGAGGTACCCCCGTCCAACCATGTAGATGATCTGAGGTAACAGTTGACATGTGATCTATTAGGGGTGTGGTCAGAACCATCATATGTGCACAGCACTGCTATTTGGAACACCTTCTGTGATAACACCAAATGATTAATAAGGTGTTGACCAACATAGATCCCATATGCTACCGTTTGTCAAATATGACATAACATTCAGCATCATACCACAAGAGTGTGTAACATGATCCCAAACTAGGCCAAGGCCTGCATCCACAGCTTGCTAGATGGGAAAAAACTGAACAGAGCACTTTTCCATATGACATTTGCTCTGCTCTCAGAAGGGGGTTTCAAACCCCGCAAAGGCTTCTGGTGCCCAGTGCCAGACAGATACTCTAACCGCTTTCCACTGGGACTGTCAGGGGGAACAGCCCACACAGCGGAGCGGAGCAGAGGAGACTGGAGCTGAGGTTTCAGTGAGGGCTTGGCACAGTGTTCCCTTCCACTTCAACAATAACAGTCATGGCAGAAACAATGAAAGGGGTGGAGAAAATGTAGGCAAAGAGTTTGTGGTTTCCAGTGGGAACACGTCAAAAACAGAGGCCCCAACAAGTCTTGGTCCTGTGGTTTTGAACATGAAAAAACAGAATGGGGCCACAGACTAGACCAGGGAGGCCTAAATTTAGTGCCGGTGATCCACCCTCTGCCATGACATGGGAATCGGGCCATCCTAAAGGCCACACTCAACCAGTGCTCCACTCTAAGCCACCAAAACCACCACCACCACCACCACTACCATGACCCGTCTCCCTCATAGAGATGGCACACAGCCCCATTCTGTCTCACTCCGTCTTCCTCTAGAGCCAAGTCACATGGTATTCACCAGGCAAGCACATGCTGCACTCCCAACATCTTTCCTTAAATTTACAGGCAGGTCTTCTTTTAACAGACCTATATTTTCTTTTCTGTTGCATCAGGTGCAAGTCAGCCCTTCTAATGATAGCTAGTTGTTCCCTCTGGTCAGCAGTGAGGTCACACATTTAGCTGTTTGCAGCACTTGTGCAACTTGGCATTACAAAAAGCAACCTGCGCAGAAACAAACATCTAGGCGCAGTGTGATTTTGTGTGTGACTGATCCATGGATTCTAATGGAAGAAATATAGACATTTTACAAAGCACAATGCAACACACATCTATGCTTAAGGCTACAGGGGATAATGAGTTTACCAACAGTAGACATTTACACATCATGGAAACTCTTTAGCGCGCCCCTCAGTTACTGACATAGATTTACATCAATGATTTACATCATTTCCACATCATTTGGAAGTATTCAAGCAGGACAAAAAAAAAGCCATTGACAAATTCTGACAATGTTAGGTAATTTATGCAAAGCAAGACAAAACTTGCTATAACCTCACTCTCTACTCATAAAGCAAAGAGTACACAGTACCCACAGGACTATACTTACTGGGACACTTCTACTTACAGTCAGACATAACACAACTGCAGGACCCTATCATCTCTGTTATCATGGATGATATAAAAAAAGGTGCCTAACAAATGAATATAGTGGTGGAAACACAACACAAACATGTCAACACTCACCTGGTCTCGGTTTGCAATCATGGAATAGGGCAGTTCCCCAGTCATGAGCTCATAGAGCACAATGCCATAGGAGTACACGTCAGACTGGAAACTGTAGGGGTTGTTGTCCTGCATCCGGAGGACCTCTGGAGCCTGGGAAGCAGACCAAGGAAAACTAAAGCTTCATGGCCCACAAGCCATCTGTGCAATACTATATGGTCTATTGTATTATCATGCATATTGTGACGTTGATGATAGTTGATGAGGTTGCATAGCATTTTTGTATATGTACATTTACATGTGAATTTAGCAGACATCTATGCTGATGAACAAAATAAATTAGGGCATTGTCCAATGCTAAGTTATAAAAAAGGGACCAACAAGTGAATAGCAATTTAGGCTTACAGACAAAGAGTATGAAGGATTCTAAATCTCTTAGGAAATATATCTATTCATGTGGTTAGTTAGGTTCTTCTTTTTTTGCTGAATTTGCATAACGCATACTGTGATGTGATAATCAATCTTCATAAAGCTTTGTTTAGTGTTTTCCAGTATTCCACTATTCTACTGATAAGCTTAGTAAATGTAAAAAAAATACAAGGTATTACGTCTTCAAGACTGAATGAGATGAAGTAGAGTATTACAAAAATGATAAATAATTCATGTATCAATTCACATCTTTGTTGTGTGAAGCCTCACCATCCACAGTATGGATCCCGAGGGCTGTTCCACCTGATGGGAGCCACTCCACCTAGCCTTAACTGTAGCCAGACCAAAGTCCCCGATCTTCACTGTTAGGCCCTCATGAAGGAAGATGTCTGTGGCCAGGTCAAGGACAGCTTACTGGGGTGCAGGGTTACTGCATTGCTTCACACAGGTTTACTGGGCATCACTGCCCTTAGTGTTTTAGAGCAGAGGTTCTCAAATGTTATTGGGCCAGGGACCCCTCATAGTCGCAACAAAAATGTATAAAGATTATAGCCATTTGTCCTTTCAGATGATTTTGAACTCTTATTCTAAAAACATATTCTGCTAATACCACAACAGTTTTAAATAGGCATGTTATCGCATTTGGCAAAGTGCGGGAACAGTTTTAAAAGGACTGATTTTGTTTTGTCAAATCTAGACCTGCTGTGTTAAAAAATAATGAATAATGTTTGTCTCACATAAGTAATAATAACTAATATTATTTTTGCTTGCAGTTAACGTTACTTCCTAAGGAAAGTGTTTTAACAGATTGATATAATGCATCATGTGCCAATTGGTCACTAATGTAGTGGGATTAATTAGCACAATGCGATTGGGCTCTGTACTGATCTCTAGTATTTTCCTCCTTATAAGACAAGTTTATGCTGTGTAGCAAACTTTTTCACGGACCCCCTGGTAATGTACTGGGGACCCCTGGACCCCAGTTTGAGAAGCAATGTTTGTCAAAATCATGTAGCTTTGCTGTTAAGAGAAGATAAAAAAACAACCAAACTTCAGCTCAGCTGATAATACCTAATAAAAAATTAGGAATGAGTATTCACTTAAATGGATGATACAACAAAGCTCTTAACACAACAAACTACTGGGAGAAAAGAAAAACAAAATCTTCTTGAAAGGATACTGTTTGATTTCATGTCCCGATGAATGATATTCTTTGCATGCAAATAACTGAAAAGAATAAAAATAGCTGTTAGGATTTCCAGGTGTTTAAAACGCTAAAGACACATTTAGCGCCTGCAAACCCATTCTAAATGGGACCTCACATGATGTCACTGGTGTGTTTATGTGAAAATACCCTTATTTTTGAAATGGAGGCCTATAAATACATCTAACATGACAGCCAAAAATATGTTTTGTTATGGGATTCTGCACCCTCAGAGAGAACAATAGGGGTAAAAACATGATATGGTGCACAGAGAGAGAGAGAGTAAGCAAGAGAGACTGTGTGAGTATCTGTGTCTTTTCTACACCTTCTTTGTGTAGAATGACATAATGAAGGACAGTCCCCCATCAATTTTATTTCATTACTGGTTCTCATGCAGGTTCACTACTAGAAGAAAGTCCTGATGACAAGGACCTTTTTGTGCAAACATTTCAATGCCTGTCAGCCCTTGGGTCAATTAGGTGCATTGGTGTGCTGTGCATCTTAATTTGGAATGATTTTCACCAACAGCTAGACCATGCATGACGTTTCTCAGGCAGTGTTCCTGCTCTTACCTGCTGGCACATGTGCTGCAATGAATATCAACAGATCACACAGCCATCAGGCACATGCTACACACCAAAGGTATTCCCAAGCGAAGAGACCAAAAAGTCCTCAAACTGTCTCTTTAAGAGTCTCTTGGGGTCTTCACACACACTTCATGCTCAACTGACATCTTTGCCTTGATAATTAGTGATTTTAATTAGAAATTTAGTGTTCCTATTTTGTCACATTTTAAATCGCATTGGACAACAACATCTGGTAATACAATAAACATAACAATCAACATCAACTTACTCCATGCCCTGAGCCGTCTGCCTGGCAATATCAATCAGCTGAAACATCTGGAGATTGGTCTCCTGGACGTGCAGGTGCTTGTACAGGCTGCTCCCATCACACCACTGGGTCACTATGGCCAGATTGTCTTTTGTCATGTAGCCCATAAACAACAGGATGTTGACATGCCGAGTCTTCCTATGATCCCACATACGGAGTGATAAAAGGCAAAAAAAGAATAAGAGGATTAAACAATTCTCACATAGTTAATAAAGCAGTGTTAAGCCATTATTTACAAAAAGGTTAGTGATGGCTAACTTACTGTTTCATCTTACAAGAGCAATAATCATGCATCTCTTTAAGCCAAAATACAATCCTGACTAACCTGAGAACAGCCACCTCATTGCGGAAGGCCTGGAATTGCTCTGGTGTGGGGTCTGTGACCTTTAAGATTTTTACTGCTACGTCACCTGTAAAAGCACCCAGGTCACAGTAGGGTTAACAGGGGACACAGCATTTTAATCCAGGTTAGAAAAGCAGCCTTGAATGCACCAATATCTAGTGCGTGTTACGCACCGTGCCACTTCCCTTTGTAGACCGTCCCAAAGGAGCCGGAGCCTATCCGCGACAGCAGCATCACCTCACTGGCCTCGATCTCCCAGTAGTAACTGGAATCTCGCTTGTCTCTTGGACGCTGGACACATGCCGTATCAGTCTCATCAGACATGCTTGCTATGGTTAATGCCCAGCTGATTATAGCTTGTACCGGTGGTGGATCAAATATTGCATATAGAGAAGTTAAGGCTGGTGCCAGGTAGTTCACAGTGGATGCTGGGCACTCTTTTATTAATTGTAATTATGTGAGAGCAGACTAGGACATATATGGACCCACTTGTCCATTTCAATTATATACTATACAAAGTACATTCTGCCATGCGCATGAATTCTGCATACATCTGAGTTGTGATGGAAATATTCTACAATCAAGGACTAACTATTTAAAAAAAGTCATTTCAAAAGTCAAATACAAAGGGATTTAAGGTGGAGGTGCACTTACGATTCGGTTCTTTTCCTGAGTGTTGGACGGGGCAGCTTTCTCCCTGTGCATGGGAGCTGGGGGTTTGGCCAGAGTCCAGCCAGTTGGACTCAGATTTGGAGGACTCCCTGCAGCCAAGGTATATGGAAAAGTGGTAAAGATTACTAAAAGAGTGAACATGAACATACCCACTAAGAGTTGTAATAAGAAATGGTCAAAAACCTCTTACCCGACTCATGACTTTTTAATGCATCCTAAGAGAGAAAAAATGTGAAAAAAAAGCATTTCATTAAGAGCGGTATATGATCACACATAACTCTCAAATATGTTAACAGGGATAAGGGTCATGAAAATTTTCTAAATCAAATATTCAATACAACTTACCCTCCAACTTTATTCAAATTTTATAGTTTTATTTAAGAACAGGTATTAGAGAAAACCGTCTTAACAATCTAATGCTATCAGGATTGGCAAAACACTGACCCTCATGAAGTAGAGTTTACATACTCAAAGGGGTTTGTTTATTTTGACATGCTATCTACAAAAGAACAGACATGCCACTGGTCCGTTGGGACTTGCACACTTGGCATTGTTACTCCTAACCTTGTCAGGACGGTCTTGGGTGGCATCAATTAAAGGATTGGAGAAACAAACAGTCCCTACTCTTCTCCTCTGGCAAAAGCGCCGGCTCCAGGAGCTAGCAGGGCCTTTCAGTCTATCTAGCTACAGCCCAGCCCATAAGAGGGCAGAGCAGGGGGCCACCAGGAGAAGAAGGAGCAAAAGGAACAGAATGAAGGAGAGAAAGGGAGACAGCAGTGCACAGCTCAAAGACAGCAGTGTTTCCCATACATTGAAGAGACTATAGTGGGCCTAAATTCTAATCTAAATTCAGTCTAAATATGGACTGTGACAAATATTTTCTGCCATACAAACGCATACCGATGTCAGTCTCTATTGTTTGAATTACTTTTCATTAATTCAGTAGGCCTACTTCTAGTTCAGGCCTGTTCTGGTGTAAAAAAAAAAAAAAAACAAAAACAAACAAACATTACAGATGTTTTACCGATGTCTTCCACTGCAGTTATACATTATCTAGCATGTTCGATATTTAGCTTGTTAATTAGCTACAGGATTAAAATGGTCACTTAGAAAACTCATCTCTTCAAACAAATAATAAAATTAATATTTGTGTATATGAGTTAGACAAATCTTCGGAGTTCATGTTGGCTGTGTAAAAGCATTAAAACCAGAAAAAAAAAATGAAATACACGAAGTAGCTTATACCATAACTATAAACACTACAGCATGACGACCCCAACAGCACCATAGTCTCCGAAAATTCTGTGGGAAACACTGGACATTAGAGTCCGAATAAAAATACACTATAGTTTAGGGCCGTGACTCATGTGTCAAAACCAAACTGCACACACACATATTTAGCCGCTACTTCTCAAAATATCTGCAGAAGAGAAAAAAAACAAAGGCTGAAATGAGTTGTGAAATAAGAAAATAGAAAACTGAGTGGCAGAGAAATGCACAAAACTATTTCAAATATGACAGGGGAACTTGAGCAACACATCTAAATCCAGAGAGGGTGAACACAATGATAAGGGGAAAAAAGAAAGAAGTCAGCCCTTGGAGATTCTTCAGAGCGCTAAAAATAGCCCTATCTGCTTTCAAGGGTGGCCTATTTACAGACACACTGGTCACAATTCAAGCGAAAAGAGGGAGCATCTGTAGAGTTACCTCAAAGGCCGTGGCGTCCACAGGCAGGGTGGTGCTGACCATGTGCACATTGGGTGTGGACGTTGACCTCTGCCGATGGGAGAGTGAAGCCCCAGAGGGCGGGTATGGAGTGATGTAGTTAAAAGCATGAGGCGTTGAATGTCTGTGATGTGAGCTTTGGAATTAAGATCAAAAGAGACAGAAAGCAGCAACAAAAATACTTAAGTGTAACAGACTGCACAAAATGATCAACACTGCTTTTGTCATACCATACAATTGTGTTATACTATTCCCTATACAAGTGTGTGTTCAGCAGCCTGGGAACCAGGGCCACATCTAGGAAGACGTAAGGTGTGACAGCCAAAAGCAGCACCACACAGCTGGATAAAGCAGGTCATATAAACATTAGGACTGAATCTGAAGCACGTGTCATAAAGCATTCTTGAGGTATAACGTTGAATGGGGACATTCAAAGCAACCTTCATCTTTCACTCTGAGTCAGTGTTCATACCAAATTCAAGGCGTTGTAGAGATATTGCATTCACAAGATCGGCACATACGGATAGACAGATATCCTGAAAACATGACACCTCCAGCCATGGCTGTCACTGGCACAGAGACCTAAAAATGATCATCAATGGAAACCCATATCAAGCAAAAGCTCAGACACCAGCCATGTACACAGAGGGGAGTGCTAATTAGTTTCAGTGTGGGAAGTCCCTCAGCAGTTTCCTTCAGTGTCTGATCTGCACTTTGCTTGAAGGAACTATAGTTTGTTTACTGAACAGGAGCCTAGGAAATATTGCATGTGTGTGTTGTGAGCAGCTGATGGAGCAGCCTTGTGACTGGTGCTGCTGCTGCTGATGTGGCCATGTGCTGAGCGGCTGCCTGGAAAGCCCCTCAGGGGGAAGTAGGGAAGGCGCAGTGAATATACACCTCTCACTGCTCCCTACCACAGCCCAGCCCCACATGCTTATCCACATGCTCCTCCGCGCACACCGCTAATGTGCCTGCCCAGTCCCAAAGGCTCTGAGCCTTTCACTTGGACGTTGAGCACTGAACTGAAAGCCTGGCCAGAATAGCTTAAATACTAATGAGAGATGTGGTCTTCAAAAGCCATGGCTTTCAGCCTAGTTATGCAACAGACATCCCGGCTACCGGTGGAGACAGGAGCATTTTTATGGCGCATGCAATTGTAGCTCTTGATAGGGACTGCTCCCATATCATCAGGACTGATAGAGTATCGGAGAAAGTGTCTCATTCATCAGATAACAGTGTCAAAGAGAGGAAGGGAAGGGCGGGAGGAAGCATCAAAGTGTAGATAGATAAACACTTGAGAGCTTCAGCTCTGCTGTGCACTGAAGTGCTGACTCTTCATCTAACAGATGGGAGTTTGAAGAGGAAGAGGAGCACTCACTCACCTGACAGGGAACCTGGACAGCGAGTCTCGCATGCGGCGGGTTGTGAGAGGGGGGAGGGATGGACCCCCACCTTCACCTGGGGTTGGGAACAACCTGTAGGGAACAAACATGACTTGATCAAGCAGAAACACACAAATGAACACACACTCACTCACATCATGTTTCAGTAATCAAAGCCGCACAATGAGTGATTTTGTTAACTTCACTATGTGGATTTCTCATAACAAATCCTGAATCCATGTCTACATTTAAAGGAGAAGTCTGGTGTGAATCAGTCAATAGCACTGTTGTTCAAGGTCACTGAATGCTGTCTGTAGATAAACCAGAAAATCTGATGCAACATAGACCAAATAATGAACCAATAACTATTGTTAACTGAATGGGGCATAGTGTTAGTTGCCGGTTTACTATTCACAAGGCCAAAAGAATCAGTAAGGACCCCAGCCATCGTAGTCATGGACTGTTTCAGCTGCTACCATCTGGCAAGCAATATCATGGTTATAAGGCTCAGACCAACAGACTCCAGAACAGTTTTTTCCACCAAGCGACAAGGCTTGTGAACAGTGAAACAATGACAGCCTAAGCCTGTGCCTGTCAGTCTTTTCCCTACAACACTTTCCATTTTTCCCCTCACACATACACACACACTCTCTCTCTCTCTCACTTAACACTTAACATACTATTCATTTATTTTTTATTGTTGAGGAGCAAAAACACAAGAATTTTACTCTCTTATACTAGTATAATGAGATGTAATAAAGGCTCTTGAATCTTAAGGCTGCAAGAACACATAATAAGGACTCCACAGAGGTATTGCAGTCTGCTGAATATCAAAATAATACATCTAATATAGTTGCACTACTGTTGCACAAGGGCCTGATGCATACTTGTCATACTGAATAATCTAGTTACAGGAAGATGCTTGGTCTGCAGCAGGAACATACAGCTAGTCATAACAAATGAATGGTCCATTGTGCTAAGTCTCGCCTCATTTTCATTGATAGTCATCTATAAAAGCCCAAACTCCAAAGACAGCACTATAAGGTCAATATGCAAAAATAATTTTTGCCTGGTAGAAGTGACTATGTGACTGTTCATATAAGTGATGAACTAGAGATTCAGTGGTTTGGAAAACTGTTAACTAACCAAAAAGTCATCACAATTTCTGGTTTACAAATTATTATATTATTAGAATTAAAGCTGCTGGCGGCGATGACGGACCCTCACACATGTGGGTTCTGCAACCCATGACATTCCGCCACCCATCAATACATTCAAGTGCCATTTATTCATCAAATGTACCGATTGAGATTGAGCATGTTTGAAATGGCATGACCACCAGACGAATGCAGCAGTAAGTTTGTTTCACTTGGCAAGTTTCCACTGTGGGATAAAACTTTGGGGAAACCCCATAGACTTTTATTTCTTAGCTGAAGCAGGACCACACTGGGTAGATCACACATAGTTGGTGGTGCTATGCAGTACAGGCAGTTTGGGGCATGTGCATTATTATTATCATAGTAGCCAATTTTTAAAGTTTCAGACCAATCAACAAAGGTGCTGTGAATTTCTGGCACATTTTGTGCTTCTGTATGGTGAGATTTAAAGCCAGTGTTTTACTATTTCCATTGATTGTGACATGCTAAGGACTGAACTGGATAATGTGTGTGTGTGTGTGTGTGTGTGAGAGAGATAGATAGAGAGAGAGACAGAGAGAGAGACAGACAGACAGACAGACAGAAAGAGACAGTGAGCAAATGTGTGTGGTGTTATGAGTCTAAAGTGTTTTTTGACTAAGCATATTAATCAAAATGCTTTTAGAGTCAGCCTATGTCTGTGTTTGTGTGTGTGTTTATACCATTGTAAATGTGTGAAGTCATGACACTGGTAAATTAACATACACTGAATAAACTGTTAATCTGATGAATCTGACACCAATATCCAAAATGTGTTTCTTTGTGTGCGTTTGTGTGCGAGCGTGTGTGTATGTTCGTGTGTGTAAGCAGAGCTTTCTATGTCTGTAGTGTATGGCAGATTAAGGCTATTGTGTTTGTGTGCATTTATGTATATGCCAGGGTGTGTGTGTGTGAGAGAGAAAAAGAGAGGGACAGCATGTGCGCATGTGCATGTATATGAGTGTGTGTGTGTGTGTATACATATGTGTGCATGCATATGAGTGTGTGCATATGAGTGTATGTGTTTGTGTATTTATGTGTGTGCACCTTGGTGCTCAGGCCCTAATGATGCTTAGACATAGACCTAAACAGTATTTCCATTCTGAAATGTTTCGCATGTATTTCTGAGGGCCAGTAAATATCTACTGTAAAAATAAAAACTCAAATATTTAACCTATAACTACTACACACACTGATATACATAAGGACTCATTCTCAGAAAGTAGTTAAAAGCAAAAATAAATAAAAAACTTTGAATCCTGATAGATCGCTCCAAGTCCTGCACACAACAACCTCTTTGCAAACTTTAATATGGACCTTCTAAAATGAAGATTTTATGGCTTTTTTTCAGGGCTACATTTTGTTGCTGCTTTTCATGGGCCCTGTCTGAGTGTTGTGTGTCAGGCTGAGAGGGACTCACAGGAGCTGACGGATGTTGTTCCAGTCAATGCACATAGTGGGGACTTTGGTGCTGCAGTGCTCATGGAACTTATAACCACAAGTCTGGCATCGGAAGCCATTCAGCAGGAATTTCTGACAGATGTCACAGAAGGCCAACTTCAGAAATGTTTTCCGTACCTGGAGAGAAGAGAGGCTATTTTAAAATGAGAATGTGCACAAAATTCCATCATTTACAAAAGTACCTTGCCTCAAGATTCCAGGCACTCAAAATATAATGTGGCAGAACATATCACTGGTGACAGCTTGATTGCATCCACTTCCAAATAGTTTTCCATGATGAGCTTTAATCAAAGGTGAAAGGAAGAGGGTGGTACTCACAAAATTGTGCGTGGTGAGAGGTACATGATCTAACACTTCTACCAGCAGCTCCTCTCCAATGAGTGAGGTAGAATCTGTGTTCCAATCCATGCGTGTTTTTCTGCTGTACAAGAGACAACAACCATCAAGTTCAGAGACAGATCTGACAAAATGGTTTACAAATGTCATGAATTAACTAAAAACACTTAAAAGATCAGCATATCTACAGAGTACGACTAAAAACCTCAATACAAAACAACACTGAAAACTTGCACAGTGGCACAACAAGTGGCACAACAAGTGGCCACAGTGATATCACATGAACATTGTGGCCTACAACATGTTTGAAGTCAACACTAGGCTATCTTCTCTTTAACTCCCTTCTTCATGAAATTGTGTCACCTGCTCTCTAGGTAACAGGTCAAGTTTTTGAGCATAGAAGGCAACAGGGTGCTTCCACAAGTTCACAGCTTGCCTCCATCCACAAGCCTTTTGTCCTTCATCATTGTTTGGTGCTCAAAACAAATGGCTCATTAGTCACAGGGCGCTGGGGATCAGTGACCTGGAGTGACCTCATTCAGGATCCCCAGCCAACTGTGTTTGTTTGGGCTGCACTGTACTGTCTCAGCACAAGGGTGTCAAAGATTTCTCACTCTTGCTAAGCTTTGAGCTTAGAGGTGAATCAATGACCCTCAATTACAACATAAGCTAATACAGGCATGCAGACTGCAATATCCGTTACATGTCACCACAATGTCAGACACATGGTCATGGCTTCGTGAAGACTTTTTTTTGAATAAACATAATACACAGACAAAGCAGCTCAATAGCCAAATAACAATCTTTTACTTGACCTAATTTTTACCTTCTCTGTTCTGGATGTAGTCTGAAGACAGCACAGCATTCTGGCTGTAGTCCTCTGACCTTGAGAGCTTTGATTAGGCAGTTGTGCAAGGTCATTCCAGGACGCACATTCACCTAGAAGAGAAGGCAGCACTGTTTACCACTCTGTACTCATGTACTGTGGGTATGATGCCAGATTTCTGTGTTTTTTTCTTCTGTTGCCTACTATAACCTAAGGTAAGAGTAAGCATTATGCTAGCTAACTTACCACAGTCCGCTGTTGATTCGGTAGGTACACCCGGATTGTGCTGCTTGTTTTGGAGGAGTCTGGGATCTTCCCATCATCTGACGCTCGTCTCTGATACGGGAAGCCTTTAATGATGGTGGGCGACATGCAAGTGTCATCAAACACAGAGTCCTTGAAGCCAAAGCCATTGCTGAGAGTCTTCCAGGCTCCCTGAATGTGCTCCATTGTCACACACAGCGGACTTCAGTAATCTAGAGTGGGGGTTGAGGAAGAGACATAACGCAACAATGACAATGGCTGGATTATAACCTGCATGGTGCAACTGCAGAACACAAGAATACATTCTAACAGCATTCCAGCATTCAGAATATAGGCTAGCAATTACAGCTCACCTACAACCATGGTGTACCTTCTCCAAAACAGGGAGATGATTCTCACCAAATTGTGCTTTTAGAGGTATGTGGCCTGTGCTCATTACACAACAGATTAATTTGCATCTAACTGGGCAGGCAAATGATGTGGTCAGCTATTTGAACTTCGAAAGGATGAAAAGGGCCTTGAGTTTCCAAACTCCAAAAAGGTGCGTCAGGAGGAAAGATTGGCATACAGACAATGAGATCCTATCACATTCCTAACTGGAAAACCATGACATTGGTGGAGGGCCATTTCACATTTCACTATGCCTGCAGTCAAGTTGAAAGAACTGCAACTTGTACACTTCAGCTCACCGTCAAAAAGCTAACCATAAAATAGATGCTCCAGAAAATTCTCTAGTAGCATCAGCCCAAATCTCTTTCACTGAATTTACAACAGAAAAGCATTACATCATTATTGAGGAGTTTCGTGCAAGTTTTAAAAAGGTATGCAAAACCTTTTAATCACTTTCAATATCCCAGTTCATGTGCTGCTGTAAGTGGGTAATCACGTGTATTGATTAAGACATTAATTCATGCATACACCGACAAAATGAGTTTGAAAGATGATACCAAAACTAGTTGTCTGTAAGTGTCACAAATATGTGAGAGGCTTGCACAGTGTTCCTTTAAAGATGTCTGCCGTGTGTCCACAAAGCAGCAAGTCCAAGGTGCTGCTGAGGACCTGCTGAAGGGGGAAGGGGCTCCTGAGAGCTGGATCAGCTTTCCAGCACTGCAGTCATCTGCTCCTCATTTCCACAGAGCAGAGACAAGCCTCTTGTCAGCCTCTCATCACCAGCAGCCACATGGCGCAGTCCCTGCCAGCCCAGCAGACCGATCACTCAGGCTGGCCAAGAAGGCCATGCCAGGAGCCCATGATGTCTGGCAGCTGGAATGGCTTTACCCTTCACCAACACATGTCCACGGCCAGGCCCCTACCTGAGATTGGGTTACAGCCAGGGTTTGGCAGTGCTGCACTACATTCTGTCTTCTGTCAAACACTGCTCCCTTGCTGCTGAAGTCCAGGGGGGCCAACAGATGATGCTTTGTGTGCAGGAGCTCAGGAGTTGGTGTGGTCTCTGGCTGGGAGCCAGGGCATGTCCCCCTTCTCACAAGGCTCACAAGGCCCACAGGCTTATTAAGAGGGAGATGAACCTTCACTGAACCCTCTCTCTCTCTCACACACACACACACACACGCTCCCTTTTGCAAGGGCAAAATTACAGCGTATGCAAGAAAGAACTTTAGAGCCACCAAGGTATTTTACTCATTCACATGGTAGTAGGTGGATAAGACAGGCCTTAAGTGACAATGACAACTTGACTGAGTTGAAATGAACTAAATGGTAAATGGACTGCATTTATAGGGCTTTTCTACTCCTACGAGTACTCAAAGCGCTTTACATTGTATGCCTCACATTCACCCATTCACACTCATACACCGGTGGCGGAGGCTGCCATGCAATGTGCCAACCTGCCATCGGGAGCAATTTGGGGTTCAGTATCTTGCTCAAGGACACTTCGATGGGGTCAGTCAGAGGGGGGCACGAACCTGCAACCCTCCAGTTGCTGAACGGCACGTCTACCACCTGCGCCACTACTATGGATTGGCTGCGATTAAAAAAAATAAACACACACTTTTCACAATCTTAATTTTAAAAGAATTTAAAAATGGAGAAGCAATTCAATTCAATTCAATTCAATTTTATTTATAATTATTTATTTATAAATTATTATTATTTATTTATTTATACAGCGCCTTTTACAATAGTATTGTCTTGTGGCGCTTCACAGAAGGAGCACCCAAGAGCAACAGGGGCAAGGAAAAACTCCCTTATGTTTAGTTAGTCTAGGAAGCAAGCAAGTCTTTAACGTCCAGTCTCTTTCCCTCCAATGAAGTAAAGAGCATAGTGTTCATAGCCTGAGGAATAATCAGAATCATTACTGGCCTGTAAGGCCCACCTCTCTCTGCAAAAGTCAGATGCTTAATGGCCACTTGTGAGAAACCTACACACACGCACACAGAAGCGGTCCACACTCCTCGCCAGGACTGGCACAGTGGAAAAAACAGGGCCTCAAAGTGGACAGCAAGATGTCCAGAATAAATTTCCACCACAGAAAAAACAATCCTAATAATGGCAGACAGCTTTTACACAACAACGCTCTGCCATGAAATCTGTTCAAAACATAATATGAAATATGTGCAATATGTAGCCTAATGCAAGGAATGCACCATTATACCATAACGCAGGTGCAACAATGTTGGGAAAACTGGCCTCCAGATGTTTGATAAAAAATGAAATTCTGCTGCTGCTGCAGATTTGTAGAATGTAGGGTTGGGCAATTAATCAAGCAACCGTAACTGTTAACTGACAATGATCAAGCCCATGTCTATTAATCATTGTTTATTATTACTGTTATTATTATTTATTTTGTAAAGTTTTTCTTTATATTCTGTGCATTCCACTGTGTGTTCATGTACTGTTCCTTGACATGTGTTGTCAAGTGATTCTGCCCCATCCAGTCAATGAGAGATGATTTTGATTTGAAGTTCTATTGCCCAAGTGTAATTGTGATAAAAAATCATTATCGTTCAAATGGAAAAATATATCATGATCAAATTGTATGCCATATTGCCAAGCCCTAGTAGAATACACACCAGACTGTACATAATGAACAAAATGAACATGTGACAATGTTCTGGGAAAACTAAACATTTTCTGGAGCTCTCCTTAGCTCTGTAGTCAGCTGCTAAAACTCTGACCTACTGACCAGTCAAAACTCCAGAAGAGCCAGGCATCCTTGTCTGACAATGAACACAGCTGATAAAGGGAAGGGGTGGGGTGCCTAAGTCGGCTGAGGTCAACAAGAAATAACACTGCTTCCAGAGTCCGTAGGCCAAAGGAAACAGAATAAACTCAAACTCCCTCCAGAAAAAACACACTACAGCAAACTCAATTTCAGTCCCATTCCAAATGCATTCCTACAGTGTTGTTCATCCGCATAAAAAAGCAGTACTTGAGTTGTGAAACTGTAGCTACCTGCATCAGAGCACACTTCCTTAAACATCCCCATCAAGGCACAAATGCCATCTGCTCTCGCTTTTCATGTTGAGGCAAATGTAGACATTGCTGCCCTGACTCGACTGCAGTTCAGCTGACTTTCAGATGAGAGAAGTAGATAGGGAGGGAGCAGTCAACAACACCACAGATATTACGACACACACACACTACAAGCCATCTGGTGCACATCACTTCACAAACAAGCATTCTTGGCCCTGTTATGGTGCAAAAAGGCTTTTCTTTCTAAACTGCACAAATGGCATGTAGACACACATGCACACAAGCACAACATGCAAGTTGCGTTGCAGGTTACAATAACATCTGTCTGATGACAAATAATCAACAAATCATCTCATGTTTGCATCACAAACACAATCATACCTCTAACAGTTTTTGAGGCACTCTGGTGGACATTTTCACAAAGTCACAAAACAGGACTGGCAAGAGAACGTCAGCATTGTTACAAGGAGGGAACTTGCTCAACTGGTAGGTGCAGTTACCAGCACCAAGGGCAACAATGTCACTGTTGCTTTTTTCTCCTCATCTCTGATGAAACCACCTACATCTGACTGCAACTAGAGTCAGACAAGTCTCCAATGACTGAGAAAAGGAATATTGTCTGCACAGATACAGTATGCTTAAGGTACATGCACTAGACTGGCCTACTCCTTGGTAAAGCATGACAATAAATGACTCTTTTATGACAGATTTAGATAATTTTCCATTTAGCAACATTATTTATAAAGCATTATTTATAATGCCCAAATTATAAATAAAATACGTAAAGATTTTGAGTCTCACTTTTCAGCAAACATAAGATCACATGGATTAGACATGGTCCTCGAGTCTTACTGAGGTCCACTCACAGTAGGGCAAGTAGCTGATAGTTAGTTTTACTTGATCATACTGTAAGCTCTAAGAAAATACAGCAAACACGTGGAAAGACAAGTGCACACATTCTTTTGGACTTCTTCCCAGTGCTATGACTCAGACACACTGCACTTTGTGGCCACTTGCTCCTCTACGCTCAATTTTCTTTGGCATTCCCAAGATGTACGCCTCAGATAGACTGGCCCTGCTGCGTAAATCACACATCAGATCAGGAAAGAGAATGAACAACTCGTTATGAGGGGACAGTGGGCCTTTTATCTTGGCTCAAGTCACTAAATAAATATTTAGGCCAGCAGTCAGAGCTTCAAAATGACTGGTGTAAGCCTCTCTGTTTATAGACAGGCAAAGAAGGGTCATGAAAACAAAGTTTTGGAGTGGTATTTCCAAGGCTTTTCAATACAAACTGCTAGAATAAAATGCACAGATAATACAGTGGCAAGAGCCCTGGACACCAAACAGTGCATAGCCCAAAAGCTCCAGCTCATAACCTGGCTCATCCTCAGAGCCAAGCTCTGTGACTCTTACAGTGAGACAAAGTCTTATTGAATCTGAGACACATACAGACATATACATACAGTAGGCACCTAGCCAAGAACTGCTAGCTAATGTTTGCACAACTTCCTACCAGCCAGTGTGAACAGTAAGGGCCTGAAGGGAAAATGGAAAACAATTTGGAGCATTTCACTAATGTTGTTGAAACCACCACTTTGTATTTTGAAAGTCAAGCTATTCAACTTTACATCCAAAGAACTCACTTAAACAACAATCTGATATTTGACTATTCAAGCCCAGACTGGAATCTACTTGTTGCATTCCTCCAAGCATTTATATATACCTGGCATAAGACATGGGACAAATGCTTCTGTGGAGTTCCTTCAATCATCTGTCAAAGACAAAAAAGGTTTTGCAGGAAAGAGAGCTATGTCAACCTACACAGTCCTTTCTAAGGTATTAGCTTTTCTGTTAAAGAGCCTCATGGAATTGTATGAATTGCAATAATGATATCAGATACAGAATCCCTGTTGGCTCACAGTTGTCTTTCCTCTACTTCAGGAGGAAATGGAAGAGAAAAATGAAACATAGCTCTTTGACAAGCAATGCACTGGGTCCAAATATGGCACACACTTCCAGTGACAATAGACTGGTATAGAGGCATAGCAAATGTTTACAATTATGTTGGCATATCCATCCTTAAGTACTGAAACAAATTGTCATCAGGCAATATCTGAACATAGCATAAGCCACACAGCGTTATTAACCACTCTGTACTGAGAACTACACTACCAAGAGAGCCAGCTGAGCTTTGCAAAACTACTACTAAGGGGGGCGGGGTGAGACCCGAGAACTGTTGCCTGCAAATGAACGCACTATCAATTAGGCTCTGCTTTCGGAAACATAAACAAGAAAAAAACAGCAGCTGTACAGTGGGCTCATCTCAGCACAGCTAACACACACACACACAAATACATGGATTGATGTGTCAGCCTAATTATTGTTGAACTCCACTAGGGCAACAGTATTTTTGACAGCATAGCTTTAAAACGGTTGCAAGGCTTGTTACTCCTAGCCAAGGTTCGATGCAAAAAAAGACAAATCCAAATTAGCCTGCATATCCCCTGACAAATTCTGGAAACTGGAAAAAGAGGAGCAATACCACAAAAACCTGCATTCGTAATTATGTCTTACAAATATGATTGACTAAACATTCGTTTTTGGTTTACTGGTTTATTCATTTGTTTCAGAGCGCATTTTTCCTGACCACCGTCAACAACCTATATGCGTCAGTGTTACATTTGTTGGATACAACATGACAAGAGAACACTTAAAGGTTACAATGTAGCTTGAAGGAACGCTAACTAACGTTATGCTACGTAATGGAAATTGCTCAGCGAAGTTAGGCAACACGTTTTGTCTTCTCTGCATGTTTCTAAAGAATAGGATGAATGCAACGTTATCTAAAAGCGATTAATAAAATCGTCACAGTTCGTCTTTATGACCAAATCAACTTTTAAACGCACACACATAGCCTAAATAGCCGTCAGCCTTCTACAATCAAACTGAATCCGATAGCTAAGCTAACAATAAGTTTACGCACAGTGACAAGATCAAACCTTTATGATAGATTAATCAACGACCTAGAGTAGGCCACATTTTATAATTTTGTAGGCTGAGCATAATTGCAAACTTCAATTCTTCCGGACTGCGTGCAACGAAGACAGGTACTCACCAGTGAAAGTTTAGGAATTGTTGCTCCGCCATGACTATCGGTTAAAGAAAGTGTCGAGTTGGTGACATCATCATATTTGCAAAATACACAAAAGTCAGAGCAGTAACGTTAGTTGTGATCCGTCCCTGGATAGTGTTTCAGTGGGAGGGCACTACAGAATCCTGGCAAACCTCGTTTTAATTTTGCTGTCATAGACCTAACAATTGACATGTCCAAATGAACAATCTATCTTTTACTAAACTCTGCAGTGTCAGTTCCCTCCAGAGAAAGAAATGCACCTGGTATCACGTGGAGGCTGTTCTAGAACAGCCTGTATGTTGAAAGATGTTCTTTAGTTTGTTTTGTCGTTGTCAATTAGAGCAACAGGCTTAACACTAATGTAGGCTAAAGGCTACGGTATCCCGACTACTTCGGCAACCATAATTTTACGTAGGCGACGCTATTCCTGACAATCTGGGTCTATTCGTGACCCGGGTCATGACTGGACAGCACTGCGCCCGCCTGACGCCAGGAGCTGAAATCAGATCCTGTGTACTCCACAAGCGCGGATTGCTGTCATATATTCCGCGTTGTTGCCAAACAGTATGGGGGGGATTTTACACTGTAAATAGTTTTTGCTAGTTCTTAATCAGTGCCCAGTTAAACATTTAGACTAACAAATTTTGCCAACAGGTTCCTCCTCCATAAGGCAATCTCAGGCCACAACAAGGAGGAGCAGGACGTACTGAGACAGATAGGTATTAGGCTTTTTGCTTCATGCCTATTACTGTTATTTCCCCTGTCCAGCTTTCACATAATTATTCTGTGTAATAATTAGGCTAGTACTCAAACTGCTGCACACCCAAAATCACTGCTTTAACTGCACATAGGCAAGTTAAGAGTATCATGGTATCAATACAAAACATTCGGTAATCATCATCTTAATATACATGGATAGTGTTTTTTTCAGTGGTATAGGACTGGTAATATCTGGTCCACGTCTTTCCCCTAACAAACTCTTTGATAGTACTATAGTGACACCCTCTGGTTGAAGACAGCCACGGCTGCATTGTCAGCTGCAATCTTGCTTCTTTCAGGCCATTCATTTGGACCAACTTTCAGTTTGCTTTAATTGTCCATCACAGCAGGTTCAAACAATATTGAACAGCTCAAACATAGTCACTAAATTAATATATAAATCATTGCATAGTTCATGTCGTGGCTTCCCTCTTTTTGGGTTAGAACTGTATGTTGTAGAAATCCACATTTTTGTAAATTACATGAAACTTAAAATGCTGTTTCATAGTCAGACGTTTTTGCACTGTTACCTATCATAAAAATGGCTCACTCACCTAAAGAAAATGACGTCTCTTCTCTCTAGAAGGCATTTTCCGACAGTAGATAGCCATGGCTGAATGACAAACCAAGCAGTATTGTGTTTGGTCTATTCTTGGCATTCTAGCAGCTTTTTGATGAGGAAATATAGACCTCCTATGAAAACACTAAAATCCTTCAATGTGTCTTCTTGACAAATACGATGCTGTGGTTTTGTTCCAAATCATAGCTTTAACAGCTGAAAAACTGTATCAGTGTAAAACCAAGGAGTCTTAATTAGTAAACCTTCCTAGGGCAAATCCCAGAGATGCTCTAATGTTCTCTCCTCACATGGCCAGGGATGGGAGTGTGAGGCGGAGACTGTGTGTGTGTGAAGGGCCTGGCCTCAGAGATTTAAGGTATTCCCAGTTTGCATCATGTTCACCTCACACCTCACACTGGCAGTACTCTAATGAAAACAAAATAGCTGGCTGGGATTATGTAGGAGCTTGGGTCCATTATTCACTGTCCTTCTGGTACTGAAACTGCATTGCATACCTTAAAAGACACTAGAACTACAACACAGGAGTTGGAAATATTTTGCACATTTGCTATTACTAATAAGAGCATTTCTAGTGTGAATGCATGCATAGCACTCTATTCAACAAGTATCAAAACTTGCTGCTTGGGATAAGGAGAATTGTTTACTAAGAGGGTAATCAGGGCCTGCTCAGTTCATAAAACAGATTTGAATATAAATGTCACATATGTATCTCTGCCATATGAATCATTATTGAAGATGATGAGATGAACTTTTTCAAGGAATGGCTCTGAGGTGGACCACCTTAACAGCTAAAGATGACTACACTCCTCAAATGTAGGCTATTGATCTGGTGTGCTGGGAGACGAGTTGGTCAGATATTTTGCTCAATCAGTAAAACGACTCCGCTGTAAAAGCCCCCCTCCCTTCCCACCCTTCTCCTTTTCTCTTTCCAATCTTGGCCTATGGTTGCTCTGATTTCCGTCAACTGGAGTGCATGCACTAACTAAGCAGCATTAGGCCTAGTAACAGTTAGATTAGGTTTTTTCTGTAGGCTACTGCATATGAACTGCCTGGTAAAGTGGTAAAGTTTAGATTGCATTCCCCTTGTAATGAAGAACTTACTGGAGGATGTGTAAATTATAACCTGTCCCAGTAGCCTAAATTTGGTGATATTGTAAGCTTTGTTGTTATTACAACAGCATTCAATTGTTATTGTGTTGAGCGTAGAAACCTGTAAGCTAACCCAGTAATGTAAAATATTAAATTCGGGATACGCGAGGTATCTGCAGACAGCGCTGTGTACTGTTCTACACATTCATTGCTTGCTGAGCTTGATGTTGTGATACAATGATTTTCTGAGGTGGTGTCTGCAATCTGCGTTTTGGTTTAGGTTCCTGAAAATGTGGAGCCGTGTGCAAAAGAGGGCTGGGCGGAGGAGGGGGTTTGGCCAGCAGAGGTCCGTGTGCAAACCGCGTGTGGCGCAGCGGAGAGAGGAGGAACCGAAAATAAACAGCAACGAGTCACGTAGCCGAGGTGAGTGGCTTTAAAGGACGAAAATATGAGAATAATCACGCTTGATAAGATGTGTTGTGATAGCCCTGTGTCCGAGGGAGTCTCTGTTCTTGTAATATTTCAAAGAAACATGGATGCAAAGCGAACTGTCGTGGTGGAATTTGTTGAAAAGGTAAACAAGCAGAAATTTCTGACGGCGCACTTTGGCCTACTGCGTCAGGCTCCGCGCGGGAAAGTCGCTGGATTTTATTAATTATATGCTGTATTTAGATGTTGTTTTCAGACGAAAATAAACGTGATGCTGATGCGAAGTATGATATCGGGAGATTGTAGTAATCACCGTCGTGGGACTGTTTGTTGGGGTCTTCCGAAATGTTGAGGGTCTGTTCAAGTACCGAGGCCGCAGGCGTGGGTGGGCGGCGCGGAGAATGTTCCAATGGAACTGCAGGAACCCAGCATGGGGCAGCTGAAACTGGTGAGTCGACGGGGGAATATTGGAGAGAGAAACTGTCTAGTGAAGTTTTTTTATATGTGGTGCCCCCAAATCAGTAGACCATTAGTAGAAATGAGAAGTAGTACTTCTGTGCATAGTGGGCATACATCTGCTCTTTCTCCCATGGCCTTGCCCCCTTAGCCTCCTTAGCTAACTTGCTAAAACACATGTTGCCATTGTTGCTGTTCGCTAGTGTGCTTTGGAACATACTGTGGATTTATTGCGTAGTGTGTATCGGGAGTAGCCTATCATTATTTCATTATTTATTACAGCATTAAACAATGTATTAACGAATTTGCTTAATTTGTCGTTTGTTAAAGAAAAGTGATAGGGTTGCGGCGACGTCGTTGGTAATCTTGATGGATGGGCAGTTTTCAGTTTGTAAGTGTAATGTCAGTCCTCAAACTTGATTTTACTTATCAAACATTTTTACTCAAGACAGTCCAGAGATGTGATGTGTATTTGAAACCTCTGGAATTATGAGTTTACGAATCATGTATTTAGGCTAAATCTCATCCTTTCCTCCTTGGCTCTTTGGAAAAGAAAATAATGGGGTTTCACATTATGAAACAATCACGAGACAGATTTCATTGTTTTCTTACACCATCACTGGACATCAGTGAGTCACAGACCTTTTGAGTGGATCCTCACACCTAGGTCACATCTAAAATGCCCATGACACTTAGATGAGAAGTCATCTTGATATTCTGATGACTTCAAACACCTCTTGAACATTTTCATTTGGAAGGTCATCAGTCAGCTATGTAAACCTTCTCCTCTTCTCTCTAAGGAAACCCAGCAACCCCTCCTAGATAATCTTTCTTTCAACTCAAGCTGTAGATACAGATAATGAGAGATGGAGGGAAAAAACATTTGTTGGTATGTTTCTACACTTGCAGGTTGCAGATTGAGGTGATGAGCAGCAACGAGTGCTTTGGGTGCGGCCGCACAGGCCACTGGATCAAGAACTGTCCGAATGCTGGACGCGGACGCAGCAAGGGCCGTGGCCGTGGCAAAGGTGAGAGAACCCGAGAGTCACCGAGCACACTGAAGCATTGTGGGTCACTGTAGCATGTTGGGTTTTTCATCTCATATTGACTTTGTGAAGAAACGTCTCTCCACTCTCCCTCTCCACAGATCTGTTCTGCTACCGCTGTGGAGAGCCAGGCCACGTGGCCAGGGACTGTGAGCGGACTGAGGATGGTGAGTCTGACTTTTGGAAGTCACACCAGTGTTCAGTGTAACGCTCATACATGGGTGGCATATTCCACACCACTCAGATGGCTTGGGTCGAAGTCAGTTCAGCCGTTACAGCCTATTTAGCCCAAGGTGTGGGTCTGTGTGGACCCCTTTATTGCTCAGAGGTCGGCTAATTTTCTCAAGCTGAGGAAACAGTACTGAATAGGCTGTCTGCAAACTTGAATTTATGTCTGAAGTTTAAGTTGCGTCTTACCAGTACTCATTTAGGTTAGACGGTTTTGAATGTGTATTTGTCTAAAAATGTGGGTTAAAACACACTTGTGATATGTGATAGTTTTAAGCCCTGAGCAATAGTTTTAATGTAATGTTTGCCCAGTGTATAATAACATTATATTGTGAAGCTGAGTTTTGTCTTTGAAATTTAATTTCCATGTGCATCATTCCAACATGCTTATTCTAACATGTGCCTAATCGAGCAATTTGCTTGTGTTGTCTGTGTCTAGCATGCTACAACTGTGGCAGGAGTGGGCACATCTCCAGAGATTGCAAGGAGCCCAAGAAGGAGCGTGAGCAGTGCTGCTACAACTGTGGCAAGGCAGGCCACATGGCGCGCGACTGTGACCATGCCAACGAGCAGAAGTGCTATTCCTGTGGGGGCTTTGGTCACATCCAGAAAGGCTGTGAAAAAGTCAAGTGCTACAGGTAGGGTGGTGATGAGTCTGATGTGCACATTTAATATTCAGACTTAGTTTGAAGGTCACTTTGTTCCTCACTGAAGATTTAACTTGGATGCAGTTGCTCACAATCCTCCATTTTGTTTGTGAGCGCAAGGCAGCCGGTGTGTAAACTGACCCAGCACCTCTCTCTTTCTCTCAGGTGTGGAGAGATCGGCCACGTGGCGGTCCAGTGCAGCAAGGCCAGCGAGGTGAACTGCTACAACTGCGGCAAGGCTGGGCACTTGGCGAAAGAATGCACCATCGAAGCCACTGCCTAATTCCAGTTCCCTTGTCGCCCCTCCTTTTTCTGATTGATGGTTGTATTATTTTCTCTGAAATCCTCTTCACTGGCCAAAGGTTGGCAGATAGAGGCTAGTCCCCGGCCAGTGAGCTCTTGACATGTTAAAAGGAGGAAAGGGGTGGAAAAGGAAAAAAAGAAGAATTTTCCACTTTCTGCATTTAATACAAAAAATGTTTATGTTTAGTTTGGTAGAGGTGTTATGTATAATGCTTTGTTAAAGAACCCCCTTTCCATGCCACTGGTGACCAGGGAGGAGTGAGTGCGAGTGGGAATGCAGCAGCAGCATCAAGTCAGGTTGGCCTCTCCGGACTTGTGGAACTGGGCCTCCGCGAGAGGTGTAAAGAAACGTGAGGAGGGAGGGAGGGAGGGAGGGAGGGAGAAAAAAAAAACGAAATCATGGAAGTTCGAACTTCCGTAAATGATTTGCTTTTTTTGTTGTTTAGTGAACGTGAGTGAGTTATGGTGAGATTAAATGACCTGGAGCAAGCAGCATGTGTCACAGAATGGTCAGATCTATCTGCGTCCGACCAGCAGTACACAGCTAAGTGGAGAAAAATGATAAATGAAATACAACTGATCAACCCGTTTACAGCGCAGTCTTGGGGAAGAAACATACAAGCTATGTAAAAAAGGATGCATTGGGTTTTTTATTTTATTTCTTTCTCTTTGTGACGTCAGCTTGTAACCACGTTGCATGGCTGACAGTAACAAGGAAAATCTGACTAAAGGTCCCCAGATCGCAATGCCATTTAGGTCATTTTACCCATGGGAAAAAAACTGAAAAAAAAAACTTAAAACAAAGGAGATAAAGCAGAATTAGGAGCTGAAGAAAGGAGAATGTTTTCACAGAATCAAAATGTTATTTTTGTACAATATCACTTAGACTACTGTAAAAAATATCATTTGCTTGTACTCAGTTTTTAAGTCGGAAGGTTATTGCAACAGAAGTAGAGATGAACATAGAGATGTAATTTTAAACTATCAATAAAGCTGGAGGAGGAAGGGGAGTATGACTGAAGTGTCTTTCCTCTCTTGTCTTCTTTCCTTTACCCACCATTCTTCAGCACTAAACACTTGGTTGTCATGCACCACAGCAACACTGTTTAACAGGCGGTACAGTGGCATATTACAGCATCATTATGTGCATCATTTTCCCACTTGTAATCATTTAAAGGACAATCCACTTTAGATGTCATATTGTTGGTACTGACAAGTGATATGGCTGAACAATTTATTAATGATATGGAAGTATGACAGCAGTGGAAATGAGATTGAGGTATGCCTCAAGGCCCTTGAACAGGCCTAGAGTAGTCTGCTGAGTGCTGAACAGAGCCTGGCCAAAGGAGCTCTCCTCTGAGAGTGGAGATCAGTTTCTGAGCCAGTCCTCCCTTGTGATGCCAGCAGTACAAATTTAGCAGGCCTATTAAAAGTCCTTGTATAAACTTGCTGATATTCCTTGTGTTAGGCAGGGGGGCACTTGAAAGCAAAAAGGGGGGCGGGGGGGTTCAGAAGGTATGGTGGTCCTATACATTTTGTGAACAGATTTCAACCAAGCAAGTGCAAAGTCAAGCACACTTACAACAGCCATTCACCAGTGAATTGATTAACTTGACTCCATAGCAACTAAAGGTCACTGAATACCACTTGCTGTAAAGTAGAGCTCATCATTGCTGTGAGCATTTCTGGTGATGACTGATAAAGATGAATACTACTGCTGAGGATGATAAAAAGGGTCAACACCAGTGTCCATGCAGGTAAGGAGACACTATGATGGGCCAGCTGGCTCTCGAGGGAGCAGAGCTATTGTGGATGCTTAGCTGACTGGTGTTCATTTCATCTGAATTATTCAATAGTATACGGTGGCAACTGCTACTCATACCAAGCAGTGCAAGTGTCATTTCATATATGCATCTGGGAGTGTTTTATATTTAAGGAAAACTAACGCAAAACATGAACTATCATAGTTTGCTATTTTGAAGTAGTTAGCTGCAAGTAGATAGAGTAGATAGCATTTCATTCAGAATTCCAGGGTTAGCCAAATGTTTTTATTTGTTTTGAAAGATGATACATTACAGTATGCAAATTATTACAATCAAATTCATAAGTGATGTCATGTAGAGTGGATGGATTCACTGGCCTGTGTAACTAGAGCTGTGAGCTCCTGGTCATTAATAGAGTCCAAGCTTTCATCGCAGGGCAGAGTGACCTGCCCACCAGCAGACCAACACACGCTGCAGCAGAGAGAGCATAGGAAGGACTGCACTGAACCTGCTGCAGGTAGGAAGAGCTCTCTTCACTTTACGTAGCTGAGGAGCAGGAAGACAATATGCAGAAAACTTTTATTTCAAATTTTTAGTTACCATTTCCACTGGAGTTTTGTGTTCAGTTCGCTCTTGCTTCAAAAAACATTGAGTTAACTTTTTGAGATTTAATAATGGTATCTGATGACAGTAATACGTGTTCACGGCTACAGATGCTGGAGTCCAACTCATTGGACAAGGTGGTCGATGACATGGAGGAGATGTACAGCATTGGTTCTGTCAGTCCATGTCTCTGTGAGCCAGAGGCTGTCAGCAGAGCTGGAGAGACCACCGTCACCAAGCTGCCGGCTTGTCACTCTCAGGAGAACAGCTTTCCTCTTCACATCTCGCCTTTGGAAGCCATTCGAGAGCTGGACGAGGCCGAGGAGGCGCTGTCTAGTCTGCGCAGTCCCGGAGATGGTGCTGTGAGGGCGAAAGATCAGCTTGGGACCAAGGAGTCACCTGTATGCTGCATAGAGCAGGAAAGTGATAAGCTGGCATTGGAGGATTGTGAGGAGGATGACGCTCCAAGGCCTGTTCTGAAGACTTTAAGAGCCATCATGACTAGTGAGGACAGGATCAACCTGGAAACTCCACAGACAGAGACCTGCAGTTCCCCTCATGACATGTCTGATTTAGTGTGCCTGGGAGAAGACTCACTAAAGTGTCCATCTCAGACACTTCTTGAATCAGGAGTACATAAAGGACTGTTAGGAACCAACTCCTCGTTAGAGCGGACAATTGTCATCATTGGGTCTGAAGTGAATGATGCTGGATCCTCTGTTCAGAACCTGAAGGAGAAACACATGACCACCAGCACGGGCCTTAGTGTAGGCAGCGGTGAGCTGAGGAACTCTACAGGTCTCATAGCTCACTTAGAGGAGAATCCAGCCATGGACCAACTTCAAGGTGATGTGTGTGCCAGCAGAAGGGATTGTGCGGAGGCGTGCAACAGCACTCTCATTGACATCCTCACTGCATGCAAAAGCAAAGTGGAACAACTGGAACAGCTCAAGTGCTCCTCTTTTGAGCTAACAGTCCAGGTAAGCAATCCTGCTTCACATCATGCTATTGAGTATAGCCCCAGTACAGCATACTAAACTTCATCACATCATGCTGCTGAGTATAGTCCCAGTACAGCATACTAAACTTCATCACATCATGCTGCTGAGTATAGTCCCAGTACAGCATACTAAACTTCATCACATCATGCCGCTGAGTATATTCCCAGTACAGCATACAAAGCATGCAGTGCCTTACCTGACTGGTCACCCCCTCTCACCTTCTCTAAGCTCCAGTCTGCACAGGGGCTGGCGGCCCACCTCCAGCAGCAGGTGTTGGCGCTGGAGCAGGAGCGCTGCAGGCGACAAAGGGAGGTGCAGGGGCTGCAGGAGCAGCTGCAGGAGGCTCAGTGGGCCCTGCAGGAGAGGAGCTCCCAGGCAGCCCGCGTCAGCGAGGAGCTGCGCATACTCCACCTGCAGCTGAAGAAGAGGCCCTGTGCCTCAGGCTCCTCAGAGGTGCAGGAGGCTCCGAATGGCCACATATGCCCTCCAACCACTGAGCATGGCCCCTCACGGGTGTGCATACTGCTATGACTCAGCTGGAGCTTGGGCAACAGCTTCTCATGTGAAGAATCAACACGCATGAAATGAATTAGTTACATGGTGGAGTGAAGGTCCTAACTTTATGTCTGTTTTATCTTCAAACCTGTGCCACATGTTAAATCATATTAGATCATACAGCTCATTGCTCTAGGGTGTGATACCAGTCTAGTATGTTTGAATATCCACTTTAGCTCTAGCTCTGTTACATGGCTTGTTCACATATGATTATTCTGTGTAGAAAAAAACAAAAAGGTTTGTACAGAAGTGTGCAAGTGTTAATTTTTTAAGGAAATAGTTGTGTTGTTTACCACCACTGTATTTACAAAGGCAAAAAGTGATACAATTTTGTTCCAATACTTTGAGCAAGGCTTCAATCATATTCTGTCTATAAAAAGGAAACAATTTAGCTCTATGAATGGTATGCAAATTGAGAGCCTCATTCATTTGGTGTTTCTCTCAGCTCTCATTAATATTGAATGGTGGAACCTTCATGGGCTTTGGGGGGGCAAAGAGCTCCACGCTCCTTCTGACAGAGAGAGAGAGAGAAAGAGAGACATCATCACCACCAGATTCTGCCCCACTGTGGGGCATTGCTCCTTTTAACACCCTCTCCTCCATTAGCTCTGCTCTTCAGCTGCTGTAAGCATAACATGAATGAAATAGTCATATGAGCAAAATTACAATATAGGCCATGGGGGAAGAAGTGCCTGTATGGTCAAGGGCATTTAGAGCATATCCCACATTCCTCATGGGCTTGACACAGCTGATGGGGGCACACTGAAGGCTGGTGTGTGGTTTAGTGTATTGTGGTTGAGTGTACATGAGGTTCAGAAACTTTAAAACTGTGCTTAATAGAAGGTCTACAAAGGACACACACATAAGACATGCCAAAAGGCACACACATCCATAAGACATGCTAAAGGACACACACGACTAAGACATGCCAAAAGACACACACATCCATAAGAAATGCTAAAGGACACACACCTGACTAAGACAGTTAAGCTCTATGTGCAGAACTAAAGAAAAACTATGTAATAAAGACAAGGACAAAGTCCATATACCTGAAGATACTTCCAAAGCCTTTAATAACTCTTCTGCAGTGCAAAATTGCGACAAATGACAGTGTCAACTGCACTGTGCAATATGCAGTGAAACAATAAGATTAGTTATGGCCTTAAGAGATATTCAAGTACTTCACATTTGGTAACATATCCAGTACTGTATAGGAGAACTAAAGTTGCATGTTCCAAAAGAGGGAAAACATTATTTGATTGATGTGAAGAAATGGAACAGAATTGTGCAATGTTTATTTTTTCGTTTTTTATTTATTTACTTATTTTTGTGAAACTGCATGGCACCATGCCCCTCGAGGATACTGGGAAACTACTGCCTTTGGCATGGGTGGGAGGTTTCCAAAATATCTGATATCTCAACTTGGTATGCTTACACCATTGTCACTGACAAGTTCTTTCAGATGTTTACAGTTTTTTTCTGATTGCAAACACTAAAGATTAAGACTAAAGATTGCTGACACTAGTTGAAACTTTTGACTATTTTTGCAAAGCTCACACACAACTTTCAAAACTACACACAACTCACAAACCTTCCACCTAACTGGCAAAACACCATAAATTACTTGCTAAACTCTTAACACTCTTTTCAAAATGTCATTTTTGTACACAACAGTGCACACAACCCATAATAAGAAGAAGCACACAAAGCACAAAGTGCACACTGTAAGAATGGAAACACACTTGGCTTTTGCTCACTCTGTGTGAGGGCATGTCTGTTTTCAGTAGCTGATAGCTTTGTAACAGTTACAGTAGTATCATGCATATCCACAGGTATCTAAATGTGCAAATGTGGGTGTTTACATGTATATGTATATTTTTTCATAGAAATTTTGATATTTGATCTCAACCTTTTTTCACTTTTTACTTAACAGTCCTTGTCCTTGTCTAATTCTTACACCTTTCAGTCTCTGTCCAATATTGTCTAAAATTGAATCCAGACCAATTCTTGCCCACCTTTTCTGCAGTGTTAAAGGTCTGAATGTTGAGTGAAGTAATTATAAAAAAGTGCTTTGACACATGTCAAAGTAGGAAGGCAGTTCTCAGAATAGTATGAATAGAGGACACAGACATGTACAGTTTTTCTACAACTATGCTATAAAATTGCAAAGTAAGCCTTATGCAGTGAGTTGTCAAGTAGGTTTTTATTGTCATTTACATTAATGCATTTTATCCAAAGTGACTTACAACTCATCAACTGTTCAGGGCCAGTCTCCCCTAAAGCAACTTAGGGTTAAGTGTCTTGTTCAAGGGCACAACAGTGTCAGCTGGGATTCGAACCCACAACTTTTCAGCCATATACACAGTACATAGTGAGACGAGACAACGTTTCACCGGGAACAGTTGGTGAAGCACGTAACTGTTAAAACACAGTATGGACAAGACAGATACGTAATAGTGCCTACATACGCTATTGTGAGCCTACACAGATTCACTCACCCACTCACACACGCACTCACACACACAACTACACACGCACGCGTGCACACTCTTGCACACGTCTGTGCATACAGTACAACACAGTTGTAAACAAGGCACGTCAAAATTACAGGTGACCTAAAACAAACACGCTAGACAGGGCATGGCTTTTAGCGGAGCTCTGTGGCTAGTGGTGTGATTTGTAAACAAAAGACTGTTCTACATAAATATAAATAATAGCAGCAAGGCTAGTGGTATGATTTGTAAACAAAAGACTATTCTACATAAATATAAGTGATAGCAGCAAGAAAGTGCGGGGGGCATAAAGGTGCAGTGTGCTGTAACGCGTTGGTTTGCATCCTGAGTTACTAAGAAATTACAGTCCAATTGCACTACAGGTTGTTCAGCAGTCTGACTGCCTGCGGGAAGAAGCTCTTCCCCATTCTGGAGGTGCGGGCAGTGATACTGCGGAACCTTCTGCCAGATGGTAGTAAGGTGAATAGTCCATGGGAGGGATGGGTAGTGTCTGGCAATGTTCTTGGCTTTCCGCAGACAGCGGGTGCTGTAGATGTCTGAGGGGGGAGGGGGGAGGGGCAGAGAGACTCCAGTGATCTTTTCGGCTGTCCTCACACGCCTTACGCCTTCCGGTCTGCAGCGGTGCAGTTGTGTTGAGTTGTGTTTACAGTTCAGCAAAAAATGTGTTACAAAATTTCAAACTGAGTGTACAGTGCTGATTGGATTTTTAGTTTGGCAGACTTTGTGAATAGATTGGCTACAAGTGTTAGTAGTTTCAGAAATTGTGCCATAAGAGTCCAGTTTGTGCTTAAGCATTCAGAAAAAACTGTCAAGCTGTGCATGTATTTGCAGTTGTGTTTTGCAAAAAGGGTTTTATGAAATTAAAAACTGGGTTAGAATTAGCTGAGAACTGGCTGAGAATTAGTTTAGTGTTTTGCAGTTATGTGATGCAGTTATGGTGTTTAAGTGATTAGTGTGTAAGCAGTTGGAAAAAACAGTAAAGCATGTGCATGTTTCTGATCCCTGTGTAAGAGTATCCTTTGTCCTAAGGTAACAATGTCTCATAATGTCCAGTAGAGGGGAGTAATGAATTAATGCTTACTAGTCAGTCATGTAAATGGTGAATTGGTAAATTGTTTATGTTTTAAATGTCATGACTGCCCAACAGATGTGGCAGATGAAAAAAATGCAAAACTAAGAAATTGTTGTTTCCTGGCATGTTTCCACTATGGGGTTACATTTAGGGGAAATAGCCTGGACATCTACATTCCATCATTCCGTAACTTGGACCACACAACCACAGGCTAGACCTATTTGAAATGGAACCACACATAGTTGGTGGTGCTATGCAAGACAAGCAGTTTTAGAAGTAGATATTTCATCATTGTTATTGTAATAATTTTTAACCATAATAATTTAACATTTGTAACTTTCATACTAATCAACCAAGGTGTTGCACTGTTTCCCACTGACTTTTCTGTGACTGCATTTACTTTATTTTCACATGTGTGTTTGTGTATGTGTGTTAGTCAGTGTGTTTTTAGGGTGACATTTGTGTGTGTGAGAGAGATAGAGAGAGAGAAAGAGAGAGAGACAGTGTGTGTGAGTGTGTGTGTGTGTGTGTTGGGGGGGGGGTGAGTTTACACGCAGTAGGTAGGACGTGTGTAAAGCAAATAGGCTTACTTAATGCAAGCACACACTGCTGATCTCCTTTCATATAGGCCTATATCACATAGATTTTAGACAAATATACACATAGGCCTATGGATTAGCCTAATTTGTGTTTTATTGATCAATTTTGTCTAAACTCAATAATTCTCACTTCTTTCTCCTTTTCATTTCTGCATTTTTAAGTAAATGCAATAGCAATTTGGACACAATCTGCATTCATACAAAATACTGCACTTTACTGCATAATGCAATATTTTGGTCATGAATATAGGCCTACTGCAGTGCTTTAAAACTTTAAAAAGCAAAGCTCACTGCCCCCGCTTCCCAAGCATTTTCTGTGGCCAACGTTGTGCTTACAAGTCCATGCAGGACAGTGTACAGATTAGCTTACCTTACCTAGGGGTTGGCTTCGACTAATCATACCAACATGTAATGTAAAGAAAACTTTCATTTCTCAAGTGCGCATTACAAGTGGACACACCGTGGATCACCCACCAGTCTGATACAGTGGACACACCGTGGATCACCCACCAGCCTGATACAATGCATGAAGATAAAGGGAAAGAAAACCGTGGTGCAACAGCAGGAGAATGTGTTCATTTGGAAGTGAAACTAATGAATTTCTGCGTGAAAGTGCAATTTCACGGAAACCCGGGACAATCGGTGTCGCGGGAAAGATTAACGATTTCCCGGGACAGATCATAAAAAAGAGAAAAATCCTGAGAAAACCAGGACATGTGGCAACACTAAATCAAAGGTGGTCCTTAGGTGCTAGCGAGCTAGCACACATTACTAGCCATATTTCTATACCAGCAAGATAGCTAGCTCAGTTAAGTGACAGATTGATTGGTATCACACACAAGAGATGACAATTAAACGACACTAAAAAATACATTTAGATAGTCAAAGTTCTTACTAAGATAAAAAGTTAATGTTATGACGACTAAGACACGTATATTTAGGAGACTGGAACTGTATCCCGTTGGTGAATGTTTCATCTTGTGTTATAAACTGTCTTTGATATTATCTTAACCATCATTTACATTTATGCATTTAGCAGACTTACAACTCATCAACTGTTCAGGGCCACTCTCCCCTAGAGCAACTTAGGGTTAAGTGCCTTGCTCAAGGGCACAACGGTGGCAGCTGGGATTCAAACCCACAACTTCTCAGACTACTTGCACGCTAGCCAGGTTCCTTAACCACTACGCTACCACCACCCGTTCTACCATCGCTATGACACCAGTTATGACATTAAAATCCTGACAACCCAGTTGTTAGGTTTGTGCTCCTAGTTCAAACTAAATTATTCTGAGTAATGTGATGAATCTGATAACGATATCCAAAATAATCCCTATACCAGGCAAATGAATAGGCAAGTAAATATCATCGCAACCATAATACCCTTCTAAAGATAAGTGGGAAATCTGAAGAGTCAAGTTTTAAATACCTTGTTGTCCACATTACTAAAGACTTAACATGGACTGTTAACACCAAACATGTCCCGAAGAAGTCCAGACAACGACTCTTCTTCCTTTGTCAGCTAAGGAAATTCAAGGTTTCAGTATTCATCTTGAAGGCCTTCTACACTTCAACTGTTGAGAGTGTTCTAACAAGTTGCATCATCACCTGGCATGGGAACTCCACAGTCAAAAACTGTAGTGCTAAGATCAAGAAGACATCTATACAGTCATAAGGCCAGAACTGAGAGACTCTGGAGAAGCTTCTATCCTCAGGCCATCCAAACTATAAACACACACTATACTGACTTTGCACACATTCACTCCTCAACACTCACAAACACTTCCTAATAGCTTTGCGTACACACACACACACACACACACTTGCCCCCTCCCCACCTATACATACATACAGCACAATGCTCTCCCCCGACACACACCACTGCCATCACCAGCAAGTGCTCCTCCCCACATAGATACTCCCCCCTCCCCCCAAGCAAGCCACATAGCTCTGTCAACACTATTCATAATTTTTTACATCATCCACCCCCCCCCCCTCCATCTTAATGCAGCCCTTAGCCACCTCCCCTATGCACTTGATGCACTTTATCCTGTCCCTTCCTACTCTGCACCCCCCCCCCCATGCGCAAATTGGCTAAAAAACAGACACAATTTCACTGCATTTTTTACACTCAGTAACCATATGACCTTGTGTCCTGTATATCAAATATGTTGTAAAAATTCAGACCAATTAGTCAAGGTGTTTCTGGCACACTTCCTACTTGGACAGCTGGTGGCTCTAGACCAGGCAGGCAGTTTGGGCATGTGGATATCATTGGATATAATTGGTAACATCTTGACAAATGTTTCAGGTTTGACACCATTATGATAAACCCTCAAGGTGAAGTACATCAGAACTGATCATGTGTCAAAACATATCAATTCTTTGGCCAGCTGGTGGTGCTATGCCAGACTGGCATATTTAGCGTCTGGATGTCACCATAATCATAACGTTTCATATTCTGAGAAGTTTCAGACAAAACATTTAATACACAATAAACACATTTCCTGTTTATGTAGCAAGATATTAAAAGTCATTAATCTCATCTTTTGAACACATCAAAGATCCCTTAACAATTTAACATCAGCAATATCTTGGCATTATGTGTGCCAAATTTGACATGAATCCGTCAAATAGTCTACCTGTGGTAGTTTCACTACCACAACCTACCGAGTTGTGGAAGTGAAACTATGTGCCTATCCCAGGACTCTGGCACTATTGAGTCCCTGAGCCAAATCCAGGGTCAAGCCTGAGTAGTGGGTGCTACAACTGATGTATACCAAATGTACTATAACTTTTTGCCCATGGGAACTACGTTAAAAAAGGCAAAAGGATGTATTTCAAATTGAGACAAATAATAATACTTCAAAAAGCAACAGGGCTTCACACCTCCAGTTGCAACTAAAGCCAAGTCTTCATTTATTGCGCTGACATAATAAATGTATAAATTTAGCAGCACAGACAAAATCTTAAGTCAGTTTAGTATTCTTAAATGACACAATTGTCAGCCTATATTCACACACATGACCATTGTGCTTGTGCCACACTTTGGCTTATGAGGGCTATTGTACACTAGGCTTAGAGTATCATATCATCTTATCAAATGCCATAAAAATTGTAACACCAGTACTCTTTAAAAACATATTTCCTCTTCCAATGACAATAGCAGTATAGCAACTATGTCGAGACATGCAGGTTAAAAATGTAACTCCATACTCCAATGGAATGGCACACAACATTATGATGTCGTGAAAACTAAACTAAACTAACTAAATTGACCATGTTGTGACAGAATGCTTGGGGGAGACAGGGGTGTGCATGGCTTCTCTGAGCCCTTCAGTGGAACAGAAAGATATTGTATGTTATGCCATGTAAGTGCACTTACAGGTGTTTGCTGGCTGGTGTGGCTACTCCTGTTGAGTGTGGTACATTAGTCCCACTCACTGTTGTGGTCTCCAGTGTTGTATGTGTATGTGGACTGTTTGTGTTTTGCACTGTTGAGTGAGTCTCAGCTGGTTGAGCAGGCTGGTCTCAGAGGTGGAGAGAGGAGGGAGAGGAACAAGGTGCCCTCTGAGGATTGGCAGCCAACCTGCACAACAGAACCTCACCTCAGTCTCCTTCATGTGGAAATGTGTACACACAGGTGTCAGGGGACAGCAGGCACATTGCAGCATCCCACTTCTAAGCCAATAATAATAGTGGTTTGCTCTTTAGTCTAATTTCTCTCTCTCCCTCTCTCTCTCACTCTGTCAGTGTGTTGTCATTCATGGATGATTGGATTACTGTGCAAAGAAGACCCCTTATTAATATAATTTAGAAAAACCTGTGTAGATATGGGCCATACGTAATCATACAGAAAAGACAGTGGAAACAGCTGTGGACACTGATGACAGATTTAGCTAATGGGCAAAGATAATTTCATGAATAATTCTATGCGATTCTAAGTGTGATAAAAATCTATATCAGTCAACATGGGAAAATATACTGTGATCACATTTTTTGCCATATTGCCCAGCCCTTGTCCCTTTCACCCTCATTGGAGTCAGATAAGGTGAAAGATTATGCCATGCTGTCCACTGTGAGGCTGCCTGAGGGTTTGACAGTCTGTGACTAGACATGAACAAAGAGTGCATGGCGCTCCCCAAGATAAACTTCAGTATTTCTAAAATATAATATATGAAATGTGATATAACAAATAACATATATACTCTCATGATTCAAGCCCTGAAATGACACATTGTCTTGCATAGGGAATGGATGGCTCTTTGCAAAGAAACCAGTGCTCCTGTGAGTGACATATGATCTATAAACCTTTTTCAAATTTGAAATCCGTCATCTGTTTCAGAGGCCTATGGTTCAATGGAGCAAACCTTGATTTATTCCCTGCATTCAAAATAGGTCTAAAGGAGCGAGTTCTTCAAAAGGAGCATCATACGGGTAGTGTCAGAGTACACTCAGTTATTCTGGCTGTTGTGAGACTGCTGTCGAATGACAGAGGGTATCCTGGTAGTGTCACACACAGTGGACAGAGCTGATGAGCCCCTCAGTAAGACGTCATAGTTCTGTGCTTGTCCCAGAGGAGAAGAAGAAGAAGTGTTCTCCCTTCACTAAGGTCATCTCTTTCTGTAAGAGAAGGCCCTCTGCTGTGTCTCCAGAGCAGCTCAATTAGAAACATAACAAGTTTTTACTCTTTTACCTGAACATATTTCTTTACCCTAACATTCTTTTACAGTTCTCTGGAAGATAAAATAAAATAAAAGAAGTGCTTAACCCTGAACTCTAATTCAATAAAGTTTGTTGCATTCAGACATGTGTTTACAATTACAACCTCATGTTTTGAGGTTCATCACTGATGTCAAACATTTCAACATAATTCGGAATTCAAAATATATTTTTAGAGATTTTTCTGAAAATTACAGCTATACAGTAGATTTTTAAATATGTTGTGAAAAAATAATCAGAGTTAAATAAGAAATTGTCAAAATAACAGTATGAATCAGAGCAGGGGTGAGTGGTCCATTAATATACTGCATGTTATATAGCATGTTCAACAGCGCTATACAGCCTCTCTATGATTTCATTCTTAGCAAGGGTAGGACAGTAAATAAAGAATTCTAATGTAGGGTACTATTGAAGCACTTCCTGTCGTTTAAGTATAATTACCTGTATACTGTGCAGCCCAGATAAGGTCACATACCCCATGCTGCCAGTTGGTTGTCTCTTATGCCCAGTATGGGGGGGAAGGATGGAGCACTAATTATAAAGGGAGGCAACCTTTTCCACCACCCACACCCCACCATCCCCCCAACCAAACCCAAGCAGTCCAGCCCTGCCTTCCCACTCAGCCTCCACACTACTGCTCACATCTATGGGACTGAAGAAGCACGCTAGCATCTATCATCACCTAAAGAAGCTGCATTACTGCTATCCTCTTCTCCACCTCTTGATATACTTGGACCTGAAAGACACACTTCTCTTCAGAGTAAGTAAATTTAATCAGTAGAGTTGTGAGATTAGACATTATCACTAAATATTGAGTGGACAATACTTTCTATTTTTACTTTAAAAGGAAAACAAACATGTTTTAGTATACTTAATAGACATATTTAATTAAGGTTAATAAACATTGTGCAATGTCATTTTAAGCGAAAACAATGTCTGTCCAACATTAGATGGGGGAATATGGCCATTCTTTTCTCTGGGGGCTGTAGAATGACAGTCTATTCAAAGCTAAAGTCTGGCAGTGCTGTACTATTTGAGTAACTCTTTCTGGAAATACTGTTTTCCTCTGTTTTAATTGTAGATATATATTATTCTATTGTGGGCATCAGAAACCAAATAGTGGGAGATGTTGATGTGTTGATCTTCAGAGGAGTTCTCCTTTTCTGATCCCCCTCTCTCTCCCTCCAAGGCACACAGTCTACCTCCACCAGCTGAGCCCCACTGAACAGTAGCAAAACAAAAACACTCCACAAGCATCAGCCTGCACATAGGGAGGCAGATGGTGCAGCAAACAACCATCACGAGAAGAATTCTTTCTTTCTCATTGTGCGCTATCCCAATTGTTACAGGCACATGTTACCCTTAATAACACACAAAGTGAGGATAGCAAGTGCTTTATTTATCAGGTCAACCTGTCTGATTTAGATCAAACTACAGGATAGATGAATGTTTGAGTCAGTAATGTCAATCAGTAAGTCAGACATAATGTGATATACAAACACTAGTGACATGTGAAAGCAACCTGTTGGGATGAGCTCAGCTCTGGGAGATATGGCCTTATATACAGAAGTGCATTGGTGCATCCCATTAGTCGTCAATTATGCTGAACTACAGAAGTCAGATATTTCCTAGTTGGAATAGCCCATGTTCTTTATGAACAACATGGTAAAGAATTCTGGACCCCCTCTGGGAAAAAGTACAGAGAAATGACACTTGATGGGGAAACATGGGGAAGTCTAACCTAACCCAACTTCAAAGTTGGAACTGAGGTCCGTCCTCTGACATCCAAGCTTTGCTGAATGCTGCATTCATACAATATCTGCTCAGAAACTGACAGAGAAAGAAAGAGAAAAAATTCTCTAGAGGGAGCATTACATTGGCCTCTGAGATTTTATGCCTAGCTTATCCTTGCCTAAAGTAACTGTCAAAAATCATTAATCAAATAACATAGAAGAGCCCGTGTGAGTTCCTGACAAGTCTGTTGGTAGCGACAAAGTTGCCTAGATTACAGTTAATGGAAGAGCCTGAGTTTTAGGGGCCTTTCCATTAACCGTAATATAAGCAACTTTGTCGCTCAAGTTCAAGTGGCAAGCTGCATACTTACATGGAGCATGCCACAGATGATGTCAGAAAACCACAGAGAGTTATGTGGTCAGATTATTCACCTTTTCACACCCACTTCATGTTGCCTAAAAGAAACACAGAAGCTTGTATACATACCCCAGTGACTGATGCATTGTGTTGTGACCACCTAGGTGGGGGGCCATAGAACAGGGACAAAATGTCCAACAACATGGCAAAGATTGCAGACGCCAGAAAAACGGTTGAACAGCTAAAGTTGGAGGTTAACATTGAAAGAATGATGGTAAGTAAGAAACAACTCCCTGCTTATGTCTTATGTATTTGCACTCATGATGATTGTTATCCAATCAATAAGTGTGAGATGATCTTCAAAAAATAGACAGACAACATGAAACTGTGAGCCTGGTATCTTGGGGTGCATTAGGGTATGAAACAGGCCCAAATGTGCTGATCACCACGCAGAGAGAGAGAGAAAGAGAGAGAGAGAGAAAGAGAGAGAGGATGAAACTGTACTGGATGTTCCTTCAGGTTTCCAAAGCAGCAGCGGAGCTGATGGCATATTGTGAAACCCATGCCAAAGAAGATCCACTGGTGGCCCCTGTCCCATCCTCAGAAAACCCCTTCAGGGAGAAGAAAATATTCTGTGCCATCATCTGAACTACACTGTCCTCAATCCCCCTAAACATGCCCAGAGGCACTGTCCACAGACTGAGACATGTCATGACCACTGAGACCAATTTGTACCTGTGGCAGTGGCATAGTTGAGTGTGTTTTGTTGTTATCACCATGCAAACAGTGCTATTCACTCCCATGGTTTTTGATTTTATTTGCTACAGCAACTGAGAAACTTGATATCTTCTTTGTATCACATATTAAAGCTGTTCCTAAACTACATTTGAAGGTGAGGTTAGTGTCAAGAAAATATATTCTTAACCTTTTCTCTGTATTAAATAAATAGAATCCAAGACAAGTATTTGCTCTTTTCTATTACTCTAGAGGAGAATTCCCCTCTTCGCTGCAGTCTCCAACTCCCCTGATCAGTGCAAGGCCTCTTATTCAATAAGAAACAACAAGAAGATAAGATTTCAGGACAGTGCAGCCTTTGTATAAAAACAGACCTTGAAACAAGCACAACAAGTTTTTTCTTCATGATAAAATATTTCAATTCCATTCACAGTTAGCCTATTTATTGATAATGTCCAGATTAGAAAAATAAATTAATATTGTGAAGCCACCTGGGGGAATGTGTCACCTTTGAATTAAAGGAGACATCCTGTGTGAATCAGTCCATAGCCCTGCTGTTCAAGGTCACTGAATGCTGTCTGTAAGAAAAAAAAAAAAACATTTGATACAACATAGACCAAACAGTGAACCGGCAACTAACACTAAGTGACTGGGGCACAGTAACTTACTTTCAGATTCATTTTGCTGTGCGCCATTCAATTAACAGTAGTTATTGGTTTGTGGAAAATGCATCACATTTTTTGGTTGTCTTTCCTACAGCATTCAACAGCCTTGAACAGCAGGGCTATTGACTGATTCACACCAAATTTCTCCTTACACTTACAGCTTTGTTTTAGTTCCTTTTTTGTTTCATCTTGTGAATGTTTTAGGCACTGGGAGTGTATGTTTGGTATGGTAACAGTATTGTTGAATAACCATCAAGTTTTTTGTTTAAAAGACATCACTCTCCAATACTTTTTCAGTTACAATCAGTTATTCTGAAAGTGTAAACTTAACCTTTCAGTCAGGCTAATCATTACTTTGGCTCTAGGTCCCTTTATAATTGGGGCTATTGTGTAGATGCAGGTAGTAAAACCCTGCTGAAGGCCAAAGTTCTCTGGAAGAATCAACCCACATGCATGATGTTTTCCCTCCATGTCTCTCTGCAGTCTTACAATGACAGTTTACATATTAACCTAAACCACAGGACTTCCCTGTCCAAACCAACCCACTCCTGACAGTGTTCACTGTAGTCTCATCGCTACATAATTTCAAATGAGTGCATGTCATTAATGCTAATTCATTTCAGTTGATATTTTTCAAAAGAATATAAGTAGTAATAATTGTATATATTTAAATATTTAGATAGTAATAACGCTCAAGTTCAAAGGTTATGTATTGGACTATGATTTGGCCTTCATGCCCTGAAAAGCAGTTCAGGCTATTGGAATAATAACGCCGTAACAATTTCCTGATGAAGTTGGCTCACCCTTAAGGCAGTCACCTCATAGTCCCAGTTAGCCCGCTAAATTACCATGAAATCACCAGAAGGACTTGCTGATTACGGTACAAACTAAATCATGTTATAGGCTACTGCACATTGCGCCGAATATTCATTTAACACAGAGGTAAATGAGTCATCAGAGAAGCAGTGGGCTGTAAGTCCCTTATCAGCGACAGCACTGACACAAGCGCGCATACACCCAAGGCGGGGTGGCGACAGGTGCATCCCATCAGACTTGTTCAACGCCAAGCACGTCTGAGGATCTAGGAGAAAAGCCACAGCTCAGGTATGGTGCGACCTTCTTCGTTTTGATCAGATAAACTGTTATCGGATAACAATCTACAACATTTCGCTGTTTTGATCATTCAGTTTTAAGTGCGCTCATCTCGTTAAAATTCCCTGGTTGATCAACGATAGCCTACATTCCGCGTTTCATGGAAAGGCTGACGTTACGTTTAACTT
This sequence comes from Tenualosa thibaudeaui, assembly GCA_027481765.1. NCBI lineage: Eukaryota > Metazoa > Chordata > Actinopteri > Clupeiformes > Clupeidae > Tenualosa > Tenualosa thibaudeaui. Next base: position 540,851 of record JAIFZK010000003.1, read on the forward strand.
TAATATTAATGGCAAGTATGGGCGAACACCTCCACTAATTGTCTGTATGCTCTCGTAGACAATCACAGTGCTATTAATAATTTATGATGGAGAAACAAGTGAAGTATCTGGAACTTCGACGTCTCACGGATAAAAACTTGCCACTGAAATCAAAATTGGGCATATCATCGTCAAACTTTTCTGAAGTAACTACTTCTTTAGTGATGGATATTTTGTCATTTTCAGCAAATATGTAGTTGTAGTAGTCTAAATATGAAACGACAGACCTCTAAGTATGCTATACCAACTTGACAGGCTGGTCCAACCTGTTCCTCCTTGTAGCCTAACGCAAACTCCATAGCCTCGCCAGAATCAACCTAACCTGAACTTGTGGTCCCGATTTGTTGTGGCGTGCAGTTAATCTACGATTTACGATGATCATAGACATCAAGGCTGCTGTACATAGGAGAATAATGTTCTGTGCCTGCATCGTACCATCAACACTTTCATAATATGTTATCTATAGATAAAAAATGTCTTGCTAAAGAGTTATCGCAATTTACAGTTATATTGTAGAAAATGAAATTAAACCTTATTACAATGGAATTGCTCACCAGTCCGACATGCTTCAAATTGCTTCTATTTTTGAGTGTGTCGTCATTTCAAGTTTACAAGACAGGAAATACCCAGACGTTTAACTTTAGCCAAGAATTGTGATATTTTAAAGTGAAACTTGTGAGATATAAACACTATGTCTTTACATGGTAATTATGGAGATTAAACTACGATTGAAATCAAATGTTTAATTGCTCAAAGTGGTGACTGTAAGTATGCACAATATTTATACAGGGTGTGTCCTACCATACTCCTTAATGTCAGTCGCTGAGAAATCAAACATTTGTTAACCTCCATAATTACCATGTGAGAGTATTAGAATGTATGTTTTATTATTTTCAGTCATGTGCAGTCATGACTCAGCTGTCTTTCCACATATGACACGACTGTTTGTATTTCATTCTGTTCCTGCTGTTCCCATCACTAGACTTAAGGTGGAATATCATGTTCTTGGGTTTTTTGGTGCTTGCACTGTCTAGGTTTGTCCCCTGTATCAGTGGCACTATCAAACCAGGCTGGCACTAATCTTAGTCTGATTCAGTGCGAGCCACGTCAACTGGGATGGCCAACACCGCTTTCCATCAACCTGGAGCTGTATTTAAAGTCAGGCTACTATTTTTCTTGTCTAGTTAAAGCAGCTGGTGGATCTTTATGTGAAGCATGCTGTCTCTCCCTTGATGCGCATCATTGTAAATAAAACTCTGTTCCTGATATTTTTAACCGTTGTCTAACTTGGTCTCCTGCTCTACTGATGTAACCTAAAAATACTGTCACAAGTAAGGACAGATGGGTCACAGGCCTCAGCAGTGAGAGAAGAACATTATTCTCCACTGTGCAGTTACCAGCAGAACCTACTCCAAAACATGCCTTGATGCCTATAGGCATCGTAAATCATAGATTAACTGCACCTCACAAAAAATCGGCGCTACAAGTTCAAGTTAGCTTGACTCCGATCATAGCCTCCCACCCTACACAAGGATGTGTAGGATGTTTAAGCATCAGCAAACAATATTCAGATGGTTAATTATTATGAAAACTAAACATGCTTATTTTGTCATCAAATACTTCTCTGTTCTGCCCAAGAGTATTTTGTTAAGCTATCATTATTTAATTTTGTTTTCGTCGTTCACATTTTGATACCTCCTCTCACCTCACCTGAGCAGCAGATAGCAGGCTTAGACATTTCTTTCTGGGTTTCTAGCGAGTTCCTAATATACTGACAGTGTATAAACTTTGACCTGTAGCATAATCTAAATCAGAAAATACCCACAATTCACTCAACCAAATGTTAGATGTTAACCAGACCAAGTTTATTACACATTGTTAAACAAAGTTGTAGGCCTAGTCCTCATAGTCCACTTGCATGACATACAGCCAACCTATTTGTTATCAGATGATGATGGCACAACCACCATATTGTATTTAGTAGTCCAATCTGAGTAGTGATGTGTACAAGTAGCCTGTTACTTTACCACTGCATTGCAACCAGGATGTTCCAACATCTACTGGCCATATACAAGCTGTGACTTGCCACATAATTATTATATATATATATATTATAGTATAACATGGCTCCTTAAGACCTTGATGACGTAGAAGTTAGGATTATTAAGAAGCCCCCCATGTCCATTTCTGTCATCAAATTATTTAGGGCTTTTATTTTGTTTGCCTTTAGCATCATTTTCTTGCATTTAACCCATTTTTGTCTCATGCTGTGATGGATGTATTTGGTGAAAAGGATAAAGTGGCATCTGACTCATCAGCATCTAAAGAAATTGGTGCCAAAAAATAAGATCCTTATTATACTGTTTATAATATTTATGACATTTTTGTTTGCCTATTTATTCAGGGGTTTATAGACTGTGAAAAGGATGGCCAACTTCAAGGGACATGCACTCCCCGGAAGCTTTTTTCTTCTGTTTGGCCTCTGGTGGTCCTTGAAGACGCCTTGGAGACAGTGCTACCGGCAACAATCCAGCATAGGAAGGAAGAAATTACCACCCATCTTCAGGAAAATTGACTTAATTGAAGGCTCATTGAAGGTTTTCTCTGCTTTTGTTGGTAAGATCTCAATAAAAATGGTACAATTAAATGCTGCAGCATCCTGTCCATTCACACACAATAGACAGAGTGTGTGCTAGCCTCCAATATCTACACCATTAAGTCCATTAAGACACTGTTGGTCACTTTAAAAATGAACACTCCTTCACCACAAGTCAGACTTTGGGCGATGATTGATTCATTCATATGGGCTTTTTTGGCAGAATATTCCCTGATATGCCAGTACATTTGCATGAGCACAATTGCATGAGTCTAAAGACGCAAGCTGAGTTATTTGTTTTGCATGTCACTGTTTTTGTGACTAACTTTGGTGATTAAATGACACAGAATAGGCGCTGATATTTACTAACAAAGACAGTATCATCACTGTCTATGGCGGCATCTATCTGGATGTTTTTATTGTGGACCTATACTGATTCTTGTCTGTATTTAAATAATCTTATCTGATTTTGTTGCTGGAGTGGTCTTCCAGAGGCACATATACTATGCTTTTGTTTACAACTGTGTTTCAGGCATTATGGCAGAGCAGTTTGTTCCTGATGGACCACATGCTCACTTATACCAAGGGGGCTGGGTAAAACTAATGAACTGGCAGCACAGCACCATGTATCTTTTCTTTGGCATTTCCGGTATAGCCGACATTCTATGTGCCACCTCACAGTTCACCCCTCAAGGCCTTGACCGCATGGCACTCTCTCTTGCACTGTTTGTTGAAGGTGAGTCAACTTCTCCACAAATATGCTAGCAAAATTAAATGAAATACCAACATCAGTCAGTTGTGACAAAAATTAATTTAAAACAGCCATTCGTCATTTCATTTTCATCACCATACTGGTGTCTTGTGGTGATAAATTCTAACTCCTTGTGCTATAATCATTAACATACAGTATATTTGCATGTTGTAAAATTTGAAAATGAAGATGGAAAATAAATCAGCAGTAAATATCATTCATTTTTGCCTTTTAATTTTCACACTTATTATACAAAGCCACCAAAGTCTTTACCTCTCTTACTGCCCAAAAGTGAAACAGTGCATAGAGCAAAGCAGGCTTTCTCCATCTTTCCCCCAAACTTTTCAGTGTACTTCACCAAAAAAAACGAACTAAATTTTCTTTCTGGCAACAAACACTTTGCACCATCCAGTCTTGCTGATCATAGTTTATCATAGTTTGTAACTCATAGTTAGAATTTATCATAGTTTGTAACTCTTCACTGTCCTTTTCACCATCAGGATTTTTGTTTTACTACCATGTGCACAGCCGTCCTATGTTGGACACACATGTGCACTCTCTCCTGTTGGTGGCTGTGTTTGGCGGGACTGCCAGTACAGCTTTGGAGGTCTTCCTCAGGGAGCATGCTGTACTAGAGTTCCTTAGATGTAGCCTTGCCATCCTTCAAGGTTCCTGGTTCTATCAGGTATGTGTGTGTGTTTGTATGTATTACTGTGTGCTCATTTCCTGTGTGTGCAACAGGGATATATCTAGGGCTGTGCACTTATATTGAATAAAGCAATTAATTGTGATTATACCTTCCAACGGTTATGAAATATCAAATCAAAATGTAATGGATATTTTCAGAGACTTACAGGCCCAGCCTCAAAAAATGTAAGTGCCATGTTTACCTTTTGCCTGTGTAATATCTCAGATTAGCTGATCTTCGTGCTGAAGAAATCCTATCAATTTTCTAAAAATTTTTTGAAAAATTAATGTTTGCAAAGTCATTGAGTAATCGCGTTATTATGATTTCAATACTGATAGAGTAGCCCTAGATTTATTCTAACCAGCTGTCTTTACTTATGAACAGAAAACACTTTCTAAGATAGTGAAGGAAAGACTAGTATGTCGTCTCACATATAAGAAGCCAAATTCTCATGTGTAATCTCATGTTTAAGCACTTTTGTTCCTACTTTGCATGTTCATACATTCAATGTCAGCCTGGCTGACAGTTAGCAGTTCTCAGTTAAGAGTGGTGCACTTTTATTTCTGATCTAGGTTCATGTAAGTACATTACCATCTTACAACATCCTTTTTACAAGTACGTCAAACACATTGTTCTTTGTTTTCTCAACTTCAAAGAAAATACATGTCTGTGTTGTTTAAAACTAACCTCATCATAACAGCCTTTGGTTGTGTCCAAAGTGGTGTCAACCGTCCTCAGTCTGCCATATCAGCCAGCTCGGTTTTAGCCCATGATTTACACAATAGTACCACTGATGCTACCAATGAACTGCTGATTCTCTCCTTTCTCACCACTTACCTGTTTCAATTCAATTCAATTTTATTTATACAGCGCCTTTTACAATAGTGTTGTCTCATGGCGCTTCACAGAAGGAGCACCCAAGAGCAACAGGGGCAAGGAAAAACTCCCTTATGTTCAGTTAATCTAGGAAGAAACCTTGGGCAGATCTACAACTCAAGGGGCTGACCCAACTGCCCGGGGTCATGCAGAAAAATTACAATCAGTGGTAACCATGACAGACTACAAGTTGCTTATGGTTTTAGCTGAGGTTCGTAACAGTTCATAATGGAGTGTTATCCCACATTACATTATATGGTAGTCAGTCTATAGGTGGTTATCAGGAATTATGGCTGGACAATGTAGCAGTGGTCAGGCATAGTGAAAAACTCAAAGGAGTAAGATGGGTCATGGGGGTAACAGTAAGGGTCCATTTGACAGTGCCATTGTGAGGGGTCACAAAGCCTCAAGGAAGGGGAGACGGGCCTAGCATGGGTGTCCAGGAAGGTCTTCTATGATGGAGAGTCGGTCCTGACATGGGCCTCCCTTAGTGTTGGTTGTAGTCCACTCAGGAGCGGAGGGTGAGAGGAGTCCGCCGGAATGAGGCAGGGATGACACTCAGCAGAGATAATTGTGGACAGAGGAAGAAAGAGAATTAGGCCAGGTTCTCACATCAGAGAGCAAATGTGTAATTTGGGCATACATATATATACATACATATACACACATACATACATACACACACATATATAAATATATATATATATATATACACACATGTTTGCATTCGTAATGTGTCAACACTGGGCGTAAATAAACTGCAGCTTGTCTGTCAGGCACACACCTTCACTCATGTCCATACTGAAACCTGGTTGTTCTCTCTGTAGATTGGCTTTGTGCTCTACCCACTGAGTGGGCCTGAGTGGGACCAGAATGACCACGGCAACATGATGTTCATAACCATGTGCTTCTGCTGGCACTTTGCTGTGGCTCTGCTCATCACCGGTGTCAACTATGCTGTTGTCAGGAGGTGAGGAACACCAGACACATTTGCTTAGCAGCCTGTTTAGGAGTCGGTGTGTGTATGTGTGTGCGTTACATATCATGGCTCTCTGCAAACAATATTTTTTTCACTTTTACTTTTGAAAAAAGATCAAAAGCACTCTCATTATATATATCTCTTTATAGTTTTGATAGTGGATCTGTCGCTCACACAATTTGTACTATTCTCATCTTTTTACAGTGTCTCTTAAGAGCATTTGGCTTCCATAGTGCTTTCTGTTTGACAGTGATGGTTCAGTGATTATTTTCAGTTTAAAGTCTGACATTTCACCTGAGGCCCTTGGATGCCCAAGGTCAAAGAGGGCAATAGTGTCAATTTATGACTCTTTCGTTACGATCATAGATTTTAACTTTGACTGATGAAGATTTGTGGTGCGAGTGTCATCTTGATGAAGAAACTCAGCTCGAATAGGGACCTTGGGCTGAGATACTGTGTCTGTCATTTGTAAGTGGGGCACATTATCATTTTATCTGCCTCAGTCAGGTCAAGACTTGACCCTGATCACCATGTGTGCTCGCTGCAGTACTTCCTCTTGGTGTATGTATGTTTGATTCACTCCTCCTGCTCCGGTTTTGTCTGTTCTTTAGATCTCTTCTCTAGTTGTGTCTGTTCTACTGTGTTTTGTTTTCACTGCGTTCTTGTTTTTCTTTGTTTATTGCCAAATGCTTGCAGCAAAAATCCAATGATGAATGAAGTACACTCTGTGACCACATCTACATCCAATTATTGTGATGTTCTTCAAATATAATATTAACATAGACTAAATAAATCAACGGATTTGATTTTGGAGGTTAAATGACAAAGTTCCAGGTCAGGTCAGCGAAACTATGAAAATCCTATTTGCATTTTGAATGTTTTGAATGTTTTGACACACATTCAAATTTGGTATGAACGTGGTATACCTTTCAACTCTCTAACCAATGGATTACATATGACTTTCTCCACAAATGTATGTCAGTAAGAACAAATCAGAGCTGCACAGGAGCATACCAGTGCAAAGCTGCACTTAAGGCCTTATATGGACTTACAAACTCAAGCAGAGGGTGAATTCCTTACACCACCATTTACTAATTTTTACCAGGCCTGCCAATACCAGTAATATGTAGGGCAACATTGCCTCAACCTAGCCTTGATTTCAAATTTACTCTCTGTCACAACAGGGTTGTTGGTGGCTGTTTTATCAAGCAAGCACCTCACATCGAGATGGGACTTAGAAAAAACACTGTGGATTCCAGCTCACAAAAGGCTCTGCTTCAGGAATCTGATGAGGAGTGAGGAGAAAATGCTATTTGCAACTTAAGATTTGATGGATTCCATTCTACTGATTTGTAGACCTGAGTGGTCATTGGAATTTGACTGCAATACATAACAATACACACCATTATGTTGGCATTGGGGTTTTATAAGATGTCAAGTTGTATACAGTTTACGCACTGTAACAAGTCTAAATTTGCACATATTCCATGCACTGTGTCCAGTTTTGTCTGTGTATATTATTCATAAAGACAAACCATGTAAATAGTGGTGTCATTAAACTCCCTGTTTTTAACTGATGTGTCTGCAGTCCTATTTCAAATAGACAGTTAGTCCCGTTCGTGAAGGCAGCTTGTCATTTTCTAATGCATATGCAAGTCTTCGTTTTGTTTACCAGTATGTCTAGTAAAGTAGGGATTATTTTATTTGTGCAGCCTATTATTCTTGAATAAGACATGTTTTGCACTGGCAATGTACTTGCTTGTAACTGACACTCTTACACTATGGATACCATTGCATCCTTCTGCACATTTCTCTTTTCACACTCTTTGCACAACATTACTGTAATGGCACACAATTTCTTCCCTTGTGGCAAGTAGCACTGACATCTGTAATCATTAAAATGCCTGGAGAGACTGGTTCTCCAACACCTCAAAGCTGTTCTGCCAACCACCCTTGACACCCACCAGTATGCATACCGGACCGACAGGTCACAGAAGCCACCATCTCCATGGCCCTCCACACTGTGCTGGCCACCTGGAGCAGCAGGGAGCATATGCACGGCTCCTGTTTGTGGACTACAGCTCTGCATTCAGTTCCATCTTGCCAAGCAGAATGTTCTCCAAAATGGCTGACCGAGGCGTACGACACATCTGCCTGTGGATAAAAAGACTTCCTGACAAGCCGGCCACAGTCCGTCAGGATGGGCCCACATCACTCCCCCATACTGACACTCGGCACAGGAGCATCACAAGGCTGTGTGTTGAGCCCATGCTTTTACTCTCGGTACACCCATGACTGCGTTCCATCTCATAACACCAACACCATTGTTAAATTCACAGATGATGCAACCCTGATGGGACTGATCACAAAAGGGGAGGAGTCTGCGTAGAGAGGAGGTAAAGTGACGTATAGACCGGTGCACAGAAAACAATCTAACTCTATATTTCCAAAAAGGCCTTATAATTAATTTCAGGAAGAAGGCAGAGGTTCATTCACCAAATTCCTGGGCACCCTTTTAAATGAAACACAGTTCTTGGGTGCGCTGAATTTCATATGTTCTCTAATGACAATAAAGAATCTAATCTAATTGAAGTGTGTACATGTGTGTGTCATGTCTGTGTGCCTATGTGTATGTATGTTGTGTATAAGCTACTGGAGATCTTAATCTCCTGGATAAATAAAGTACATCTATCTATCTATTCCAGTATTCTGTTACATCCTGTTTTCACAAAGGCCCTTAATGATGTACTAGCTTTCCTAGTCTTATTTCCCCTTTTTTCTTCACAAAGTGTCTTCCTCTCCTCCCATACTAGGCATAATGAACCTCATGTGCACAAAACAAGTTATGAGGTCATTCACTTTATGTTACAGCCATTCTTTTACTGTATGAGATTGCACGAAACAGCTTAGAACTGTGTTCTCAAAATACTGAAGAGAAGACATACGGAAGAGAAGAGATTCTTATATGCACAGAAAACAGAGAGGAACTTTTTGCACTGAATTGTCCTGTCCTGAATACTTTTATTTCAGACAAAAGTTACTTCCACATTATTACTGGTCCAGCACTAATGAGGGAAAAACTCTACTCTATAACCATTCCATATCCTCAAATGACCATTCCCCACCTAACCAGTTCAAGAATCCTTTGCTTATGTGGAACAGAACATAATCTTCAACCAAGTAGACTCTCACCGAAGATCTGATGCACACACAGCCTTGGGCTGCATGAGCTTTGTTTCCGCTTAAGAAAGTTTTGCAATTCCAGATCACTCACTGGTATTGAGGGTAAGACTTGACTTGGTCTTAACACTAATCATTAAACAGGGGTATTTTTTTTATCAATACAACTCCCAGAACCGAGTTGAACCCTAAACTAGAATGCAATTTCCTTCTCATCAAAAAGCCTATTGTGCCACTGGGGGAAGGAAGTGTGAAATGCAAGAATGCAACAGTGGGTGCAACTGTGCAGACTGGTGCAAGTGCTGTGACACTGCTGAATGGGAAGTTAAAAGAGCCATTATACACTCAGGGCAGGACTGGCAGCCTCACTCATGCAGCTAAGCATGCAAATGATGGCAGAAATGTACACAAATGAGAGAGAACATCACCTTCACCTTTCTCCTCAGTCAGGCTTCACTGACTCTAGCAGGGTTCCCACTGTCAGTCAAACTGAAAATTCCCTGACTTATCCATGACTTTTCCTAACTAAAACGCAATTAAGCAATAAGGCCTAGGAGGCTGTTCTGTACCGTGAATATAGCACAGCTGAGGGGTGATGTTAGGCACAAAGCAAACAGAGCTAATTGTTAAATTTGTTCAACAAGTCCTGGCACTTCCTGACATTAAAATTCAATGATTTCCCAGAAATTCCCTGACTCGTGGGAACCCGTCTCTATGCTTTACTGCTCAAAGCCATATTTATTGATGATGGCAGACCATTCTGAAAAAAATGACCACTTGACCAAACACTGAAGTTTACTATATTGAAACTCTAGTTTGTGAGAAATATTTTTTAGCTACAGTGGGAACTAGCGATACACTTCAGGAAAAGACACAGTAAACTTTTTCTGTTTAGCTTAGTTAATATCAATTTTTAAAAGGCAGAATGAATTTAATAGAGAGAGAGAGAGAGATTTAGTATTACTTTCATCAGTCAAAAAAATTACACACACTTTCTCAGTATTTGGTAGAATTATAGTTTTGGTGAAAAACTTGTAGTCTAAAAGGCACACAAAACCTTCTAAACATTTTCCAAACCCTTCTAGAAGATGCTAATTGAAAAGCTTTTTCTTTTATTTTGTGGTGCTCCTACCCTTGACCCAAAACTGCTCGTGTATGTCGTGGATGTCTAGTGGGAATAGCAATTCTGTTCATCCACCCTTCATATGATTATATGACATCCAAATTAATTTGGAGATGGTACCTGAATAGTTTGATAAAAAGGATGCCTCAAATAATGGTTACACTGTGGGTAACTGTGCCTTCAAGATTTCAGTATGTAATTCATATAGAAGAGTATTAGGGCCACATGAAGATAAAATATTTTGGAAAATTCTGAGAACAAAAAATCTGATTAAAGTCACAAATTTGCGAGACACAAAGTTAGAAAGACTTTTTGAAATTAAAGTCAGAATTTTTGAGAAAGAGACAAAATAAAAAATATCAAGATTAAGATCAACATTTTCGAGAAACAAAGTAATTTCTGAGAAGTCTGAAGTCAGAATTTTTTAGGAAAAAAAAATGAAAAAGAAGAAAGAAAAAAATCTGAAAAAAAAGTCACAAATATGCCAGAAATGGTGGAAATGGGCTATGAGTCACTCACAATCGGCCAACATCGGCCAAGTGATAGCCTTCATGCAGGAGGACGAAAGGAAATGGCCAGATGCAGGGGTATGGTTGGCTGCATCTTCGAGCAGTTCAGTGTCAGGATTTCCCTGTTTTCGCCCCCGGTCTGGCCCCATCTGCTGGACGTTTTGGGGTTTACCTTTGTCTCTGTGTTTCTTGTCGCCCACCTGTTTGTGATTATTGCAGTCAATTACTCACCTATTGTGTCCATGGAATCCATGGCTGCGAGCCTGTCTGATCTGACAGATCCAGCAACTTCACCTGTCCAGATCACCCAACCCTCCTCCTTCTCCCGCTCCAGTCACTTCCTCTCCGTTGTCACCACGTGTTATAACTCAACTGTCCGGCAAGGCCAAGGAGTGGGAAAAGTCAGTCTGGGAGACTGATCAACCCTTCTGTAAAGAACCCGAGCCTGTCTGTACTGTGGTCAGCAGGGCCACTTAGTTGTGAGCTGCCCGCTAAAAGGCAGCGCTCACCAGTAGGACGGGGAGTACTAGTGAGCGCAACCTCTACTTCTTCCCCTTTACCTTCTCCTCGCAACCTGTTTCCCGCAGTACTGGAATGGGGCCAACAACGCCGGACTCTCCAGGTGTGGGGTCACTCGTCCCGCCTCTCCTGCCACCCTGGAGCTCAACGCACTCTGTCGTTCATCAGACAACACTTCTGGTGGCCCTCTGTGGGGGAGGACATCCAAAGATTCGTCTCCTCCTGCCCCGTCTGCGCCCAGAACAAGAGGTCTACCCTGCCGCCCTCAGGTCTGTTACAACCCTTGTCCGTTCCCAAGAGGCCCTGGTCGCACATCTCCATTGAATTCGTAACCGGTCTACCAGTCTTGGACGGCAGTTCTCTAAATCGGTCCATTTTATCCCCCTTCCCAAACTGCCCTCCGCCAAAGAAACGGCCAGTTTAATGGTCACTCATGTTTTTAAACTGCAGTGGAGGTGGTTTCGGACAGGGGGCCCCAATTCACATCTAAGTTCTGGCAAGCTTTCTGCAAGCTGCTTGGTGCCTCTGTCTGCCTTTCCTCAGGTTTCCACCCACAGACCAACGGCCAAACGGAGTGGGCCAACCAGCTCCTAGAGACTGCGCTGCCTGGCGTCCCAGAATCCATCCTCCTGGAGTCAGAAGCTGCCGTGGACTGAGTATTCCATCAACTCTCTCACCTCCTCTTCCTCTGGTCTCTCTCCCTTTGAGTGCTGTCTAGGGTATCAGCCGCTGCTGTTTCCGGACCAGGAGAAGGAGGTCGAGGTCCCCTCTGCCCAAGCGTTCATCCTCTGGCTGAATAAACCATTCCTGTCTCTGATTCTGCGCTTGGGTCCGACTTACTAAAACCCTGACAGTTCAGAGGGGATTGGTAAAGAAACATTAAGGCAAATCCTCAAGGCCCATCATCTGAGGCAGCATCCGTAGAGGCCTACAACTTGCATGCCTATGTCTTGGCATATGGATGGTCATATGACAAATCCAAGCCATTTGGGATTTAAATTAATGATGTATATAAATTGTATCAAATGTATATACCAGCTGAAACTAAGATGGTTGAGGTCCATACTGATTCCTTTGGCCTTCCTGATGCATTGCCTGTTACATAAGCCCTGGATGGAGGGCAGATCACATCCACAGATGCCTTGTTCTGTAGGCACAACTCTTTCTAGTGCTTTTTGTTTGGTTGCAGAGCAGCTTCCAAACCATGCATTGATGCCTCATGTTTTCCTTTTTAAGATCCCGTTTTATTTAGGCCTATCAGTAAACTTTTGTTGGAAGCGACTTATGACATTCACATTAGCCTACTTTGAACTTTCACAAGATTAAAAAAAAACAACAACTGTTACTTACTTTAAAAGCAAGACTTTATAAGATAAGGCATATGTGAGTAGTTCTGCCAGAGCCTGTACCCCAGAATAAGAACACTGTATTATGAAATTAAGTAGACTATCAACATAAGCAATGCTTATATTACAGATATGGTATGACGCTTTGCGAAATTAAGCATTTGATTTCGACATTAGTTCTTACGTGATTGTTAACCTCCAATTACCAAGTAAGGACAGCTAGGTTATAGTGTTTACATCTCATAAGTTTCACTGTAAAATATCATGGTTATTAGTTCTAGTTAAACGTCTGTGTATTTCCCGTCTGGTAAACATGAAACGATGATGGCACACTCAAAAGCAGAGGTTTGAAGCCTTTCAAACTGAGTACATGAAGCAATCCCAGTGTAACAGAGTTTTAATTCAGATTTTCAATATAACACTGTGAATTGCAGTAACTCTTCTGTGAGACTTTTCATTTGTATAGGTAGCATATTATGAAAGTGGTCTGTTGATGACAACCTCAGCAGCGCGAACACAGAACATTATTCTTCGTTGTGCAGCAATCAGCAGAAACTTTTCCAAAAATGCCTGAATGTCTATGTGCATCATAAATCTTAGATTAACTGCACCGCACAACAAAAAATCGTTACCACAGGTTCAGGTCACCTTGACGAGTCGCCGTGAAATCCTGGCAGAAGGGAATATCTGCAAACAAAACGGAATTCTTAAGATCCTTAAAGGCACGTAAAATTAAATGACAAAACGCAAGAGCATCATGCATGGTGTGTGAAAGCTGCTAAGCACCACGGCCAGCTCTGAAGGCCAGTGATTGCGCACTGTTCACTTGCTGTCGCATTTTTATCCGATAGCCCACAATGTGGTCATGTGGACGGAATTAGGAAAAAATGCATTTCACAAAACAGTTATTTCTTAGCGTTATAATTTGTCTACACTGAAGAAAACAATTCAAGACAAATATATGCAATCTTACCAGGGCCACCACGAGCTGCTGTGATGCATGCTGGGGAGTAGTGTTCAAAATAAAAGGCCCTATAGAGAAAATCAATTCAGCCAACCAAGTAGAACTAGCCCAACGGCAGATGCCTCATCTAGTTAGCTAGTAGTCTTTTATTTTGAAGCAGATTTCGGAACCTCAACGTCAACCGTGCATACGAGGCAGTGTAATTTTATTATTGAGAATTAGAAATTGGACCGTTATTAGATTTCGAAAATGTGCATTGTCTACTCCGTTTTTTTTTCGAAAGTTTTTCTCAAGAAAGATCAAGTACCCCAAAACGCCGAATTTTTCAGTCGCTAGGTGGCAGTATTTTTCTGACCTTACATCCGCAATTTAATTTGTCATCACACCCTACCCAAGCCGAGGCCATAGCACGTCTGTTACATCTCTGTGTGCGGTTCGTGTTGGTTATCATTTAGCTAGCTTCTCAAATAATGTTCATGGATGCAGATGCCGCAAAACCTTGAAATAATCAGACTTGGTGCACACGCTGTTTGAAATCAAAACGTCGCCAAAGCGCCTTGGAGAGGTAACTGTCATTGCAAACAATATATATTTGTAAGTGTCTTCAAATATGCATGCTAAATTCGTGTGCTTAGCTAACGTTAGCTTGGCTCCTTTGACAAGCTAACGTTAGCTGTCGCAGCTTCCAACTGTCATTCACATTTGGCATCTTTTAGCATCGCGCTGTCGTGGTTACAGGTAGTGTATTAGTAAACTGTAATGTTAGATGGAAATCAACATGCACATTCTTTAATACCTCTGCTGATGCCAAGTCATTAAGGAAATTTTAGAGATTTTGTATGGCTTCCTCATCCTTAGATGCCCGCTGTTTTAACCAATCAGGTTAACCCCTTGCTTTAGCTCGATAGCTAAAACAGTAGCGCCGGGCGAATCCATGGCTAGTCGGTCGAATAGTGATGTCAGATTGAGATTGTTCTTTATAATGATCGATTTCACGCGCCTTTTTTTTTAATCGAGTCTGTTGTTTACATCACTTCTTTGATCTGTCAGCGCACCATGGCAGAACCTGAGTTGTTGCTGGATTCGAACATTCGTCTCTGGGTGGTGTTGCCCATTGTCTTCATAACTTTCCTCGTCGGAGTGATAAGACATTATGTTTCAATACTACTGCAAAGTGATAAGAAACTCACATTAGAGCAAGTCTCAGACAGGTAATGGTTTACCCTAGTTCAGACATTGAGATTTTCATTTCATGTTAGAGCAAAGTGGCGGTTTGTATAACTTGACTCTGTTTGCACTTGTTCATTCAGTCAAGTACTTATCAGGAGCAGAATTTTAAGAGAGAATGGAAAGTATATTCCCAAACAGGTGAGTTTTTTTTGCTGGTCGTTTAAAACTTGATGTTCCATATTTACATGAAGTGAAGTGTATGAAAATGCATTGTACAGTCATTACCTCAGTCCTAATTTTATACATTGCTTATTTTAGTCATTCCTCGTGAGAAAGTTTTATTTCAATAATCAAGAGGATGGCTTCTTTAAAAAGACCAAAAGAAAAGTTGTTCCCCCTTCTCCAATGACTGGTAAGAACAGTCTCCCATTTGTCATTCCACACAAATAACTTCAGACCTAGATGAAAGGGTTTTCGTTTTTATTATTGTCACTATATTGAGAAAAAAAATTATATGCCCATTTTCTTGTGCAGATCCCAGTATGCTAACTGACATGATGAAAGGCAATGTGACAAATGTGCTGCCGATGATCCTTATTGGTGGTTGGATTAACTGGACGTTCTCGGGGTTTGTCACAAGTACGCTTAATAACACTGTGTGCAGTGCAAGTGTGAAGAGATTTAAAGAGATAATAGAGTGTGACCTGACTAAACCTTTCTCCTTCTTTGCAGCTAAGGTCCCCTTTCCTTTAACTTTGCGTTTCAAGCCAATGCTTCAGCAGGGAATTGAGCTTCTTTCTCTGGATGCCTCATGGTGGGTTGTCAGTGAGACTTTACATTTCTGCTCTTGTGGTTATTAGCTTGTAGACTGCATAGCTCTGACAAACCCGGATGCACCAGACATTAGCAAACCATATCAAAACCACTGAAAAAACAGGAACCAATCACAACTGCTTATGAGGAGGATTTTATATGATGCAAAGTCAATGATGCTGTCTGCTTTACTGTCTATGGATTAAGTATGAATGTATATTTTCCTTTAAAGTAAACAACTGTATTTAAAACAGGAAAAATGCTTTTGCTTCACTTTCAAAGATATTTGATAAAGGTCATGCTTCAGATTTAATGCTGGCTTGAAGTAAGTGACCAAACCCACTCTAAATCTTAACCGAGGTATAGTCTGGATTTACCCAGGCAAGCATAGCTTTAAGATGACAAGTGCACAATTGCTGTTTTTGGCCTGTTATTCAGTAATTCAGTGCTTGAACATAAAGTGAAATTGATGTCACTGAAGGTTAGCCTACTGTAACTGTTAGGCATCCTAACACTGGTGCGGTTTAAGTCATAAATATTTTTATGTTTTTGTGTGTGTTTTATGTTTTTAGGGTGAGTTCAGCCTCCTGGTACTTCCTGAATGTTTTTGGCCTGCGAAGCATGTACTCATTGATTCTGGGACAGGACAATGGTAGTGTTTTGTATTTGTGTATACTATTTTTAAACATTAAATGAACAAGTTATGTTAACTTTTTCCTTGTCGATGTAAAACTACTTTACTACTTTAGCTAGTATGATTTATGCTGTGTTATTACCTTTGGACTAGTCTATATGATCACACATAGGAATGGGTATCGTTCGTATATTATTGATACCAATACCGGTACTGCTTATCAATACCAGTTCTTATCAAGACCTATTACCTATTGCAGAAGCGGTAGGATGACACAATGACATAGGATACAGACAACAACACCATTTGTAGGGAAGCTTAACAATACGCCATTACTGACAAGGCATGAGCCAGTATCAGTATAATACTAGTTATCGATACCCATCCCTAATCACTGCTAATTATGTCAGTTTTTTGTTATTGGTGTCTGGCTGTACTGTTGGGTTATTTGCAAATGTACAAAGCATCCAAACGGAAAGCTTGTGCCAATTTGCTTGTTACTAAGGTTTATACATTTGAATGACTAGATCAGATCAGATTAGATCAGGCAGATCTTTACATGGTGGTTTGTCTAACTGAAAAGCTGCTCTCATTTTTAACACATTTTAGGACCAATTTGAAAATGTATATTTTATTCAAAGAACACCACGCTATGCATGGTTTTGTTATTGCAATTGTCTACCCATGGATTTTTTTCCCATTCTGAACACAGACTACATGTGGTGAATCATTGACAAACACTGGCATATCACTGAATGTCCCCAGGTGCGGATCAGTCCAGGATCATGCAAGATCAGATGAGTGGGGCTGCAATGGCAATGCCAGCAGACACCAATAAAGCTTTCAAGGTAAATCATTCTGTTATTCGAGAAACAGTACACCATTCAAGTAACCTCAATGTTAGTGTGAATTTCCCCTGCCCATAAAGCCTGCTTGAAAATTCAGTCTTGATTCATTCAACTGGCCAGTCTATATGTCTGTGTTAGATGTGTTCCAGCTAATCAGTCCTTAGCAGCTGTTTAATATGTGTAAGTGGTGTTGATAGTAGGTCTGTCCAATTTTGTGCAGAGGCATTTTTCCCTGTATTGTAATATGCCTCATAATCAGGTAGAGGTGGTAAGAGTCTGCAAGGGTACAATTTAAGCAGGTAGACAAGCAATTCATTTTAGAGAAGATTCAAGCTGAATCAGTCACTTGCATGAAGTTGCCACCTGATATGATGAAAATAGAATAAAAATCATTTATGTTGTGTTTGTGCATGCAAAATAAACATTTGTGCTCAAACTGTTTGAAGATATAGATTCCATTGGGATAATTGTGTCTGCACAAATGAGACATTAACAATGGAACCATTTTTGGTACTAATCAGGTGCTGGGTTAGTTTAGTTAGATATTTAGTTTAGTATGTTTAGGTAGATGTTTAATAATGTCTAAAACGTAAGCACAGTCTTCATTTTGCTTGAACAAATGATGTGCAAATGAACACAAATTATTTTATACATATTTTCAACATGGGATGCCAACTTCACAGAGGTCAAACTTGAGCTTCTCTCTTTGTCGTCTTTTCAGGCAGAATGGGAGGCTCTGGAATTAACAGACCACCAGTGGGCCCTGGAAAATGTTGAAGATGAGTTGATGAGCAAGGATCTGGATTACTGTGGAATGTTCAGCAGGGAGTTACCTACTGGAATCTTCTGATGTTTTCTGTGGACATTTTAAATGCTTGGCAACGTGGGCTTGGCAGTCCAGTAACACTATGACGACAGACTAGTTGAACTTGGGCTGGTGGACCCATTTGATGCTTGATGCTAGGGGTGCCACATAAGTTGTCAACTGCATGCACTATGTTCCACTGTAACTATGCTAGTACACTCTTTTGATAATTTTTAATAATAATGCTAAATATTATTAATTTCTGCTGTTCAAATTAAAAGTGGAGGTTTAAATTGCATATATTTGTTATAAATTAGTGTAGACTGAGTATAAGCCAACTGATAGCAAAACCCTCAATCTTAGATGGCTATGAATTTAGTTTCAGCATTCAGATCAATATAGTTTTTTTTCTTTTTAATTGAAGGATTATTGAAAGGATTATTTCTTGTGACCACTGAATAGAGAAAATTGTCTTAAGATTCTAGGAAATTCAGTCTTTTTTTAAAGTTTGTCCCCACTGTGTTCCCTTTAAGTGTAGGTTACCAAGTTTTCAGCTGATTGGAAAGCTGTTGACCAGTTTATCAAGCATCCACCACATTTAATGTCTTTTGTGAGTTGTGTTAATTTTTTTTATATTGTTTCTGTATTATTTATTTCATTTCATTTGTTTTGTAATATATTTTGTAAATCATTTACACCACATTAAATGCATTTGTCTCCATGAGCTAGACAACACAGTTTCTACATGCATGGAATCTAGCCAGTTTATGACCATTATATGCTAATGGAGGCCTATGTTATTAGTGAATAGGATAAAAATTGAATAGATACCCTAACAAAACTTCCTCAGCTGATTATTTATATTAAGACATTTTTATGTATTGCAAGTATGCAAATGATCCATTATATACTGAAATATATGCAGTATTTAGTAAGAAATCTAAATGCTAGATATGTTAATGTTCTGTCTTCACCCTGAACTCATATACTGGACTGATATGTATGTCAAATCACATCTACATGGCATGGGCTTTTAGAAAATACAAAAACATGCCACTACTGTGCAGTCTCACACTGGATGACCACTGTTGTGTGTCACTCATCTACTGCCCCATGAACTGCCCTATGACACTTCACATTACTGTCCCGTTCGCTTGCCAAATGTAACAAACCTAACCCTGAATCTCACCTTAAACCTCACCCATGGGACAGTGACAAGAGGATGGTAGGCATGTCACATGACAGTGGACACGTACCGCAAGACAGCAGCTGAGGCACGCACGACGACAGTCCACGGGACAGGAGGTGAGTAGTGCCAGACAGTGGGTCATTACCATGACAGTAGGAAAGTGGCAGAAGCCAATAGGTGAGTGGTGCACAAGACAAGTTATTGGCCATAATGAACGTTTTTGAAAGCTCTGGCCATGCTGAATGTGAAGTTGAATGTTAACAACACTTTGGGATGACGGGACCTGTTTCAGCCCCGTGAATGGGCGTTCATTCAAAATCAATATGCCATAATTTTCACAAATGTTTACAAATTGCTTTGGCATGCATGAGAGATTTTCCAGCTTCCTCCATCCCATGGACTATGCATAGTTATTATGGGTGAAGTTTAATAAAATTGGTAGCACCGCAGTTTTCTACCAAGCAGCTAGTTTAGTGTAACAGTGTAACAAAAGTTTGTCTTGAAGTGGTAACACTGTTTATCTAAACTTCCTGTTGTCATGGTGATGTTAACGTACACTAACATTTTGATTAACCGTGCGAACAGAGCTTTGCATAGTATATGAATGAAAGTAGTTTCAATATCACTTTTTCATGGTTTAACTTCTTGCAAACCGTGTAACGTGGTCCAAATGGTCCAAAACTAGCTGTTTAACGTTACAAATTGAAAAACGTCATGTCCAGTCCCGTAGCATAGCCAATATTATCGTCCAGTGTAGAAGTTACATTGTAGCTGTGGTAAGTAACGTTAGCCGAAAATATGGTCAAAGCCACACACGACTGCGCCTCTACTGATGAATAGGAACAACTACTCGCCTCAGAAAAGATCCCCTTGCGTTTTTACTCGGTATACAACGTTAAGCTAGCCGTTGCTAGCACGATACACTAGTGGTTAGCTTGCTAGCTTGTCATCCAGCTGCCTCTTCAGCCGCGCGCCTACGACCCCGGCATTCTCTCACTGCACGATGGCGGAGGGAGGCGGACCCGACTCGGGTAACGCGACAGACGCCGAGGCAGAGCCGGTGCCGGCCCAGATACTTGTACCTTCAACCGAATGTCAAAAGCAGACCATCGGGACACTACTGAAAACCACACTCCGAAAGGGAGATGAGTGGTAAGGCGAGCACAGCTGTAGAACAACAGTTGCATCGGGGTGTTAACTCACTGACTAGCTTTGTAGCTAGTTAGCTAAAAGCCCGTGCTGGAATGCTAATGCTACCACTCATTTGGATCCAATGATAGCTCGCTAACACAGATATTTACGCTACGTAGCTAGCCGGTTCGTATCCAACACGAACTAGTAATGTAACGTTAGAGTGGGATGCTAGAATGTGGTAACATCAACGTTAATTGTTGGTTAGTTGTGCAACTAACGTTACTGTAGTCTCAGATATCAGCATGCCAGCGTCTAATGTTAACGTTAGCCCTTGTCGGCCATTCCACTTTTGCCAAGTTGACAAGAAATATGTCATGAAGAGTATAACGTTCACTGTTAACGTTAGCTATCTTAGATGCTTGAGTTTGGTTGCCTCATCAGCATGACTTATTGCTAGCAAATACACAAGCTATTTGGTGAGAAGTTGGGTTACCTGTTCTCTAGCCTTCAAGTCTGGTATCTTGGCTGAAACTAATCTTCACATCATTTCTCAAAGACTTTGTTAACCTTTGTTACCAGCATATATCAATGTAGCTACGATGTTGCATGAAAATACATTTGTTTGGGTGGCTACCATTATGGTCGGAAGTTACATACACTTTGAATGATCGTTAACTTGGCCGGTTGAATTATTCACTTAGCAAGTTAATCAGACAACAGTGATTTAGTCCTAACTTGTCTTGTCGTTAGCTAGAGATCTAACTTTAGTATCGCTAGTAACACTAGTTCTAAAGAAACCAAGTTAACCTTAACTTACAACAACATTGCCATACCACTAACGTCAGCCGGTTTAACGTTAACTTGGCTAACCGTACGGTGTTTGACAAACTTAACGTTAGCTGCCTTGATAACATAAAGTAGCATAAACTGTGTTGTTTGTTGGGAGTTAGTGTTACAAACAGACGGCAGTAAGAAGTGAAGAAAATTCTGTTACGTTAAATGCTGTCACTTGGCTATGTTGTGGGCGTCCTAGATAAAACAACTAATTATTAACGTAGCTGACGTTTAAAAGGCATTGGCGTTGTTAGCTATCTTGCTAACTTAGCGGGCTAATGCTTTGTCATTGGTACTGGATAAAGCCCAGCGATATTTATTTGACACCCGACCAGTCATAAAATCACCAAGTCAAATCTATAACCAGCATTGTTCGTGCACATTAAGCTATCCTGATAATAAGTTATAACATTAGTGAATTTACTGCTACATGGCCTCTGGCTCTGTCAGACTGCTTGACATTTAATTTCGACCATGTTAAACCTTAGAAATTAGGCTGTGTTCCTTATCGACAAATCTGGAGCTGCATGTCGTCTTCCTTGTGAATATATGACAAATAATTGCCTTGAGGAATGTGAGTAATTCAGGTTTAGCAAGTTGTATTGAAACTTGTACCCCGTCCCTAGTCGTCAGTGAGTACCTCTGACAGGCAAACCATCTGGTTTATGCCAAATCTTGGACTCCAGTCATTACTATGGCTACTGACTGTGGTGGTTACACGGAGTCCTGCTAACAAGCTTATGGAGTGGAACGTTCTCTCTTAAGATAAGCTTAAGATATCCGAGTTGGCTGTTGCTATCTATACTTAAATGTGATCCTGTACACGTAGTTTGAAAGTTATTTTTCAAGGACACTTTCTTTAGCCAGGCCTTTAATCTTTTTATCTTTCTTTGAATTAAAAATGTTGCCTTTTTGATCACGCAGACCTAAGTAAATAATGTTATTGGAGGCCACATTTCAATGTTATAACATTTTTTTTTCTCAACAGGTATTTGATTGACAGCCGATGGTTCAAGCAATGGAAGAAGTATGTTGGCTTCGACAGCTGGGATATGTACAATGTTGGCGAGCAAAGCCTGTATCCTGGACCAATCGACAATTCTGGCCTTTTCTCAGGTAAATTGATAGCATATTTTCACAAAACACAAAAAGAGTGTTGTGAAGTAGTACATTTGTGTATTAATTTTTACACTCCTATATTTTGGATAGATTATGATACTCAGACATTAAAAGAACACCTCATAGATGAGCTGGACTATGTCCTGGTGCCCACAGAGGCATGGACCAAGCTTGTCAGCTGGTATGGCTGTCTTGAAGGGCAGAAACCCATTGTCAGAAAGGTATTGCACCCATTCTAATGGCTCTGTTGAACACTCACAGGCTTGTGTGTTTTGTCTGATATGTGTAAAATGTAAAGGTTTTCTGGATTAATTGTTTTGTTATTGGTACTGTTTTTAGGTAGTAGAGCATGGCATGTTTGTGAAGCACTGTAAAGTGGAAGTCTATCTGCTGGAGCTGAACTTGTGTGAAAACGACAATATGGAAAATGTGGTTACACGCCATTTCAGCAAAGCAGATACAATTGGTAAGATGTTTTGTTCTGGTGATTTGAAATAAGTTTAATGGGAAATTATGTGTTCTTTGTTTAAGTTTACATACATTGTTTTTTTCTGGCTCAGACACAATTGAAAAGGAAATGAGATCACTTTTTGACATCCCTATGGAAAAGGAGACACGATTGTGGAACAAATACATGAGCAACACCTATGAGCAGTTGAACAAGCCTGACAGCACTGTGCAAGATGCTGGCCTTTTCCAGGGTCAGGTAAGGCCGGACATAACCTCCTCAAACCACCTACCATAGGCTCTTTGTCCCCTTGGATCCAGAGATTTCAGTGTTTATATTCAAGTATTGACATTTCTCAGAAGCCTATTTATAAACATATTCAATAAATATAATTGAAAAGGTCTTAAATGGACATGATTAAAACAGTTTGGAAACTGGGAAAGATTATGGACTGTGTTTTTAATGACACTGTCCAGACTTGGTCAATTAGGAATAACTCTGAGGCAAGGTCTGTGTCTTTTTAAAGCACTTTGAAATGTGTAATTAGCTTGTGATTTTGTCTAATGCTCAGGATTGCCATTCAGGCCTTAGGTGAACCTTGATGGTGTGAACAAAACCGATGTGGTTGTTGGTGGTGGTGATGGTTTTATGTCTCACTGGCATTTTGCCTGTAGGTGCTGGTGATCGAGCGGAAGAACGAGGACGGCACATGGCCCAGACAGAATGCCCATCTAAAGTAAGTTAATCCCTGTTTGCCCTCCCTGTTGAGAGTGTTCAGCTGTAAGCAATTTAGGTACAAGTGTGTCCTTTTTCTTGCACATCAGCTTAGTCCAGTTGGTTGTGCAATGAAGCATAATGGATCTTCTTGGACAAGCATGCTTTTCTACACTTCAGATATGAATGCACTTGTAAATGAATGTGTCCATTTGTACTAAACATGTATCTAATTCACAAGAGCGGGAAAAAAATCATATTTTGTCTCCTGCATCTTTAGGTTCCCTCTTGGGTGTATAATTCTACTTTAAAGGTGTTCGCACACCACTGTCAATATCACTATTTTTAGATAAATGTATGTGGCTGCTTTAAATTAGGTAAACAAGTCACCATCATGAGACACTAGACTGTGGAGCTTTTTGGCAATATTTATTAACTTGTCTGTGATGGTTCAGAACAGCATTACAACTTGATGGCCAGCTTGGGATTGATTATCTTCCTTAGGAAAAACATTGCAGATACTGTAAGCATTTGCATTAGTGTAATGTCATTGGCAGAAACTGGTATGAAAAACTGAGGTTATCAAATCAGTCAAACCAGAGAATTAAAAATGGCTCAGACTGCTTCTGTAGACATAATCAAACTGTTTTGTTCCTCCACAAGTGTTTCCTGGAAGCAGAGTTGTGTGTTAAGTGGAGACTGAAGCAAATAAATGAGCCATATATCCTCTCTCTGATTTCAGGTCTAGTACTCCCACATCCAGGAATTTCACTACCTCCCCTAAGCTCTCCTCCAACTCGTCAGCAACAATATCTTCAGCAGCCACCAATGGAGACAGCACTTCCAGCTATATGCTCAATAACAGCACCTCATCTGGAAACAGGCAGGCTTTAAAAAAAAAAAAAACACTTTCTATTTTGAACACAACTGTTTTGATATGCATGTAATGTAATGACGAGTTCAGTGAGATTTGACCTAACCATCATGTCTTATGGAAATTATCTGATACAGTGAAAGGCATAAGAAGCAGCATGTTTTAGCTTTGTGTTATTGTAGAACAGACTTGGTTAAGGTACTGACTTGGCTGAAGGTACCGGATGCTTTGTCCTCAGGTTGGGAGGGTACAACTCGTACAGTTCAACCTATGGCTACAGAGAATCAGCATCACAGCCTGGCCTGTGTGGACTTAGTAACCTGGGGAACACGTGTTTCATGAATTCTGCCCTCCAGGTAAATGCAGACACAAACACATACACACACAAGCAACATTAAAAAAACAGCATCACAAACAATCATCCCTTGTAATTTAGCTTTAAATCCCAAATAAATCACTAATCACAGAGGCACTAATTATGTCACCATGTGACTGAAGGAATAATTTACTGTAGTAGTAGTTCAGTATTTGAAGTTTGCATTGGCACGAATATTAGCTTGATGGGTTTTCATCTGATCTTTTCCAGTGCCTGAGCAACGCATCATCCCTCACAGACTACTTTGTGAATGACCAGTATGAGGTGGAGATCAACAGGGAAAATCCTCTGGGCATGAGGGGGGAGATTGCTGAGGCCTACGCTGACCTGGTCAAGCAGATGTGGCTTAGCCGCAGCAGTTACGTCGCCCCTCGCACTTTTAAGGTGAGCGCTACAGTCAGTCAGTGCTTTGCCCTTTCCATATGGAATCCAGGGGTCACACTGATCCAGGCGCTCCAGACGTGCGCTTTGAGACTAACCCACAAATATTGCTCTCTCCTTCCCACCCCATGCAGACCCAAGTAGGCCGCTTTGCCCCGCAGTTCTCAGGGTATCAGCAGCAGGACTCCCAGGAGCTGCTGGCTTTCCTGCTGGATGGCCTTCACGAAGACCTGAACCGCGTCAAGAAGAAGCCTTACCTGACCCTGAGGGATGCAGAAGGTCGGCCAGATGAGGTAGCAATCACTGTTCCAGTTCAGAGACTAGAGTGTGCACCACTTTGTTGCATGGCCTTTAGATTTACCGGTACATAATTAACTTGTACGTGTGTTTGTGTTGCTCAGAGTTGTGAGTAAAACATAAATGAATCTGTTTACATTGTCTTTGGCACTGACATAATGTCACGGGAGGTTTAACACTTTTTTGTTAAAAGAGGTTTTTTTATGCGTGCTTTACACACACTTTCAAACAGAAGTGAAGCATGAAAATATGCTTTGCTTGGCTATAGTACATGTACAAATCACCTCTGCTGTAAATTGCTATATAGGTAGATTTCAGAGGAGCTCTTTTGCTAAATAGAGAGAAATGAGGCAGATGACTGAAAATTGCTTCAGAAATACCTCTGCTGTAAATGGGCCATATAGCACATGGATGTGTATGAATTCAACCTATTGGTATTGACAGATTGTTGCGAAGGAGGCATGGACAAACCATCGTCTGAGGAACGACTCCATCATCGTAGACATCTTCCATGGTCTGTTCAAGTCCACTCTCGTCTGCCCTGAGTGCTCCAAGGTGTCAGTGACTTTTGATCCTTTCTGCTACCTCACTCTGCCCCTGCCCATGAAGAAGGACCGCACCATGGAAGTCTTCATGGTGCGCGCGGATCCCCAGAGTCGACCCACGCAGGTTAGTACTTATGGGAAATGTCCAGCTTGTTTTCTCATTCTCTTCATCGGGGTTGGCGGCAGCAATATTTCTTGTCAGTCTTACCTCTTACCTCTCCTTTCTAATAAAGGCAGTGCTTAGTCATACGGAAAAGAGAAGTGCTTGTTGAATGACTGATAGGTCTGAAAGGCTTTTATGTATACGGTGTGTGTTGTGTTTGCCCTCCCAGTACAGAGTGGTGGTGCCTAAGCTGGGCATGGTGTCTGACCTGTGCAGTGCCCTGTCCAAACTGACTGGAGTTCCAGCAGAAAACGTGAGACTGCTGACGTCCCCCCTGCTGATAGACTTTGTGTCCATGTCTAATGTCACTTGTCACAGATAATTAAGTCCCTCAATCGATTAATCCTGACTTTTAATGAATATAGTGAACTGGTAAATGTGATGGAGTAGTTTTCTGTTGGCAGCTTTGCATCCATAGCTCTTACTGGTCTCTAATGTCAAGTAACTATCTGCTGTTGTAAATGAATGGAATTTAAATCCAGATATCTGTCTGAGGTGGTAACATAAGGCATACTTGAGGGATTATTAGTCCTCTAACAATTTTGTAAACCCTTAATTTCACACTGTGTTGGTAACACAGGGTCAAAATGTTGTTAAGCCCTGTGTATCTGAGGTATTCAAAATGAGAACAAAGTCATCAAAGTCCTAAAAAAAGGCAAACTGTATCATTGTGTGACATTGTTGAACATTCCTATCCAGATGGTGGTGGCAGATGTTTACAATCATCGATTCCACAAGATCTATCGACGAGAGGATGGCCTCAACCATATCATGGAGAAAGACGACATATTTGTGTAGGTGTCCATTCAGTCTACCTGTAGATGGCTTGAAACATGTCTGGCATTCAACAAGCATTAGATAGCGCTCATAGAGCTACAAATTCCCATTGGAAATCTATGTACTTTAGTTGTTCTGTAATTCAAAGAAATGCTGAAGAACTCTACGCTAGTTTCTGTGTCCATATATCAATCAATGTTTTTCTGTGCTGCACTGGTCTAGGTATGAGGTGCAGGAGGAGGACAGTGAAAGGATGAACCTGCCTGTGTACTTCCGGGAGCGACACTGCAAACAGGGTGGTGGCTACTCCTCAGGCACCATGCTGTTTGGCCAGCCCCTGCTCATCACTGTCCCCCGCAATAACCTCTCCATAGACACGCTCTACCAGAAGGTGCTGGAGCGCATTGGGTGAGTGTTGGCTGGGCTGTGCTACTGTTGGGTTGTGGCTGCTGCTGTGTGCCACTGGAGTGCTATGGAGTAGAGGATGTACTCTGAGTCTCCTTGCTGTGTTGGTTGCAGGCGGTATGTGAAGCGCTCCCAGGCGTCTGTCGTTGAGAACAGGCCTCCAAGCTCAGCCACAGCCTCCAGCAGCTGCAGCCAGGGGACGGACTGTGCAGCCTCGTCCAACCACAACTCCACCTATGCCAGCCCGGTATCAGAGGGGGTGTCGTGGAGTGCAGGCTCCAGCAATGGAAGCAGCTGTCACTCTGAGCCCTACAACGGCAGCAATGGCACTCGTGACGGTGAGCCTCAACCCAGCTCTGCCACCCTTTTGATTTATTTTTTGACATTTATTTCTATGGAGATTGTGGTTTGAAATGTTTTTTAATCTTAGGGCCCCGATGGCAACTCTTTTTATGTCCATGGTAAACATTGATGTTGCTTGGAATGTTTATATCCTTGAAGTATTCCAGTCCTCCAGTGATCACAGAGCTGGTGTGTCATTGGTTGCAGGTGAGGATGAGGAGGCCATGGACCACCAGGTGAGTCCCGAGCCAGAGAACAGCCAGTCAGAGACGGTGGACGGAGAGGACGAGAGCTCAGACCAGGAGAACGAGTCCAATGGGAATGCAGAGAAGGCTGGGGCGGCTAATGGCCGGCTATTTTCCTTCAGCATGGTCAACTCATACGGCACAGCCAACATTAGCCCCCTGCCATGTGACGGAAACGTCCTCAAACTTACAGGTATGTGTTCAGGACTGGACAGGATCTGTTTGCCCTTGAGATTGGGTTTGGATGAAAAAGGTTTGTTTTGAATATAGTGATGGCGAATATAGCGATGGCTTCTTTCCTGAAGCACCATGCATAAACTTCAGCACCATGTTTTAAGCAAGTTTAAGAAACAAAAGTCTATATACAAGCACCCATGTATTAATAGTTTATTAAGCAGTGCTTATAATAAAGCAGTATCAGATGATGCAGTGTGAAAGTACATTGTGGAAATGAACTGCTTTCCCATGTTTAGCCCACCCCCATGCTTTAACCTCAGAGTTCAAGATATAGGGATGTCACGCTATCATTCTGGGTAGTGTTGTAGATCCATGCTGAGATTTGCTACACTGATGGTGGTTCCTCCTGTCTTGCAGCACATTCCACAGTGGCAATAGACTGGGATTCAGACAGGAGGAAGATGTGTTATGATGACCAAGAAGCAGAGGTGAGCCTCATGACACCCTACCTCAGATGGAATAGTCTCACTTATGGAGGCAGTTAATTTAGAGCTGACCGATTGAAAAAAGAACCTACACTGACTGACAGAACCATTAATTGATGTTACCTCGAACATTAATTATAAATTATTTCAGGTTTTTCCTCTTTTGTGTGTTTCCTTCAATCATTTTCAAACCACAAAGATGACATACATTTTTATTAGGAAAAAATCTCACAGCTTCAAAAGCTGAGGATATGTACTGGACAGACTGTAAACTGTGAGGCCAAAAAAGGAAATCATACATACTTTTTTATTAATTGTAGTGGAGCTCAAACGTGCAAGGATGTGATTTTGAGAGGCACAGCCCTTGCTTGTTTGGGTGGGTTTAATGTAACCATGGCCTCCTCCCTGTCCCAGGCCTATGAGAAGCACGAGAGCATGGTGCAGCCTCAGAAGAAGAAGTCTACTGTAGCACTGAGGGAGTGCATTGAGCTTTTCACTACCATGGAGACGCTAGGGGAACATGACCCATGGTAGGCAGGCGCACACACACACACACACACACACACACACACACACACACATACATTCTCACCCGCTCTCTAATGAATGCTTACGTCATGTCTTTGACAGGTATTGCCCAACATGTAAAAAGCATCAGCAGGCCACCAAGAAGTTTGACCTGTGGTCACTGCCTCGTGTCTTAGTGGTGCACCTCAAGCGCTTCTCCTATAACCGCTGCTGGAGAGACAAGCTTGACACAGTGGTGGACTTCCCAATCAGGTAAGAGGTGTGAAGAGGTGAGGGCCTTGTTTTTGGGTTGAGGCTCTGAAAGGCAGGCCTGTTCCGTTTGCTCTTAGACAATTGCCAAAGTTGAACATGTTACAAGAGAAGGGCTTTGTGTTTGGCATATGTAATGAACTCGAGAGTTAGTACTTTAAGCAGCCAGCACTAGAGGGCATCAGAACCCTAGACGAGTGTGGAGTGTGGGTGTCAATATGTGCCAGCAGGCCAAGTTACGTAACTCTCTCTCTGCCTTGTTCATTCCTCATTTAAACAGTGAAACAGTCTTGAAACAGTAGTGACACACCACTGATTTTCAGAAATTGTTGACACTGAGCAGAAATGAAAAAGGTATTTTACATTTGAGAGCACAGACGGCCTGGATTCATTATCCATGTGTCTGTCTGTCTGTGTGAGCCAGCCAGCGCTTGAATTGGTTATCCTTAAGTCACTCTACTTGTCCCATGGCCAGAGAGGAAATTGCATGATAGGGGCCAGGCACCTCAGGCCCTCACAAGCTGATTCACTCTGACTTGCACTTTTTCAACCACAGACAGAACAGTTATTGTGCCCATGTGCAGAAGAAAACTAACAGATATGCTATTAGATTTACACTTTGTCCTCCCTTAATGGAACCTAACCTTGGCAGTATGAATTGTTAAAGCCCTGCTTTTGCAAATGTAGCATCATCATTTCCCTGACCAAGGCCTATTTGTTCCCCCTTAACACTAGCACTTGATTTAGAGTGCCCTCCAAATGAAGATACCCCTCGACAATGAAGTGCGAAGTGCGAGGGGTAGAAATATACCTACGAAATAGGACACCACAGCATAGCGACGTCTTCATCTGTGTAACGCACGGTGATGACAAGGGCTACTGTTGGTAGATTTCACTCTGTTTGAAGATACCTTAAAAATCCTTGAATGTCCAGAATCTGAATGTTCAGATTTTTCCGCATTCAAGTTCACATTCCAGAAATTATGACGCAGGCATAAAACACAGGAATACTCATTCATTATTGGAAAAAATTGCCTACCCATTTTTGGCACATATATCTTGAGCTAACGTTCATGTCCCGACATGTGTATCAAACTAGATATCCCGACATTTTGAAATTTGCATGCTTAATTGCGACAATGTAGGCCTACGTTATGTTTATCTTTTCTCGAGCTGCCCTTCATCTTTCTGGACTCTCACTGTGTATATTCACAAATTATCCTGGTTATACTATTCACAAGATATCCCTACACTTCGTTCGAAGTCTGCACCCTCTGGTTTAAGGGGTGGTTTTAAGGGTTGAAAAACACTTCCCCTTGCTCTTAAAAGTATTGGGACACCCTACCCTTACACAAGAACACACAAACTGCTAGTGCCCAGAACGAGTGGAAGTGGTCAAAAGACAGTAAACTGCCGTCAGTAGATGCGTATACAGCTGTGCTCAACATACATTTTTACATTTACATACATTTGCAGATCATGACTGTAAAATGAAATGCAAGCTGTTCAAAATGAGGCTAAATATTTATAGAGGGAATGTGCCTGATTGACTGTTATAGTAACACAAGCCATGGCAAGATGATTTAGCAACATTAACATTCAGTCTGAAAACATAGGCTACCTGATCAGTCTCCTTTTTTTACTTCCTCTGAAGGCTCGCACATGTCACTCAGGCCTACATGAGATTGAGTATGAGCATGTTGTATGGAAGTATTGAAGATATGCCAAATGATTGGGATCTGTTGCTGCTGGTTCCACTATCACCTGCTCTGCTGCCCTGTGAGAAGTTCATGTAGAATGTTTTTTGCCCCTCACTGGCACACTGTGGCTTGGGCCTTCTGTTGATCTAATGTGATGTTTGTGTTCTCAGGGACTTGAACATGTCTGAGTTTGTGTGCGACCCAAAGGCTGGGCCCTATGTTTATGATCTGGTTGCAGTCTCTAACCACTATGGAGGCATGGGTGGAGGCCACTGTAAGTACCTGCTCATTAGGCTCATGTTATACCATTGAATTCTATTCAAGCCTCAGCCTGGTATAATATGTGAATTTCCACTAGAATTTGACACAGTTTCAGTTCAGATGAGATGGCCTGACACTTGGATCTCCAAAAGAGCAGTTGTGTATCTTCCTTTTGTCCCTCAGCTGACAATTACCTGAACAGTGTGTTTTCGGTTTGTTCTTCTCAAACATTTAAGAAGCCTTTTTAACAAGCCTTCTTTATCTAGATTGGAGATAGGTCAGTTGGCACCTGAGCTTGTGTGCTCTGAATTGTTTTAAAGTGCTGTGACTGTTGCTCTGTGAGCGGTCAGAAGTGACGGGTGGATGAATCATTTTCCTGTCCAAGTGTCGGTCGTTCCTTTACAACCTTACGGATTTTCTCTCTGCATGCAATTCACTGAGCCTTCATTTGAGTTTCATAGAATATGTGCTGGTGTGTTGGATCAATATGCTTATTAGAAAGGTGGCCATGAATATAGATATATTTTATAGTCATTTTGTTATTAATTTTTTTCATCTTTAATATATAGTATATATACCAATATTCTGTTACTGAAGGATCTTTTATTTTATTAATAATAATTTATTTCTTCTCTCAGCTTTATGTTCTATTCTGAATGTATTGTATGTTTGTGTAATGTCTAGAAAATTGGAAAAAATAAACAATTGTAAACAATTGAAAGAAGAAAGATGTCCATGGACTAAAATACTGCATGCTCGATGTGTGATCAACTGCTTCCTCATTTAGACACGGCCTACGGGAAAAACAAGGTTGATGGAAAGTGGTATTACTTCGATGACAGCAGTGTGTCATCTGCATCTGAAGATCAGATTGTGGTGAGAACAACTGAGTTTCACAACTCTCCTGAATATGTTGACATCTTGGAAAATTACCTGTTTTAATTTAGACTGACTGACTAAGAGTGCATACATGCCACTTCCTATTTAATGAATGAATCAGTCACACAACTTTCTGCTTGTTGCCGTCACTTGGTTCTTTGTGTGTGTTTGTGCGTGTGCATGCCTGTTCAGGTGTGTCTAATGTAATTCTATCTGTCTGTGACTCCCCACAGACAAAGGCAGCCTATGTGCTATTCTACCAGCGCAGAGACAATGACAGCCCCTCCAAGTCAACAGCATCTGCCTCCCTGGGGGGAGCCCCTGAGACCCTCGATGACTCCATGGACACCAACTGAAACAGCACTGATGTGTAGGGACCCGTGCAGAAACAAATGCTTGACAAACATTACAACAAAACAAACGGGAAAAAAAGAAATCAAGACGTGACCTGTCAATGCACATCCAGAGGACACTTGAGGCGTGTGTTTTTTTTTCTCTCTTTCTTTTTAAGACTTAAATACATAGGCCCCTGTCACCTCTTCCTGTTTTTAACTTTCTCACTTGCATCACCACCAAGAGCCTGTGAACGCCAAAAGAAAAGAAAACACACACACATATAGTTTGATATGTGACCTTAAAGACTTCCTGTCTCCAGTTTGCAGCCTGCTCTCAGGTGGGCTGGGCACAGTTTCACACATGACAACTAAAATGATTAAGGAGAAAATTAAAAAGAGGGTAAGTGAAATGGCAATGCAAACTGTTCTCTTGACAAAGCGAATGTTTTAAAGACGTTGCCTGAAATGAATAGATAAACACAATAGACTGTCACCCATTAGGAAGAAAATGAAAACAAAAACTGATAATAAAGAAGCCAAATGCAAATGTCTCTACCAAAGCACTGCAAGGTGTACATGTGGAAGGAGTAAAGTGCTGGCTAGGTAAGAAGACCTGTGGCTTGCAAGTCTCAGTTTATGACTAGAAAGGACATTTATGCAAAAGTGTTCAATATTTCTAAGATGTACACCTAATTAATCCTGTTGAAATCCAGCAGACTGCACTCTTAATGCATAGTGCCTCTTCTGGAAGACTGAATTCTCTTTGGGATTGTACACACATAGTGTGCCAGTCACCCACCCCGACTCCACCTACTGAACAGGGTCACTTTGCCCAAAAGAAATTGGATTGCTAATAGTTTCCCTCTCTATATATCTCTCTCTTTCTCTGTCTTTCTCTCTCTCTGTGTCTCTCTCTCTCTTCAAAGCTCAACATTTTCATCTTCACATTTGCCATTCTTGCAAACATGCTTTTTATCTGCCTAGCCCTAACTCTGTCCAGGGTCAATGGACGCATGCTGTTTGGATTCATGCTGCTCTGTCATGCTACCTTGCAGTGAGGTTTAGTGGACCGCTGAACAACTAAAATGTGCTGCTCTGTCTCTCAACCATAACGCACCAGCGGCCTTTGAAGCCCCATGAGCCTGCTAAAGAGGAAGGGGCATGTGTGAGTGCTCTTAGCTTTTATTTTACGATGGGAAGAATTATGCTTTTTGTCTTATGTGGACTTTATGAATGAGTGATTTTTGGGGTTTGAGACTCAGTTTACTTTGACCTTCGAAACGTTCTCTGTTCAACAGGAAATGACCTATCTCCCCACAGAATGGGACTCGATACTCAGTGATGAAATAAAATTATGTTAATACCACATTTAGGTTGCATACTAACGGAAATACTTTTTATTTAATTGAGGTCAGTGAGGGGATTACTGAAGCGTTGCTAAATTAATGAGACTTGAAAGACACTGTTTCTTTCTAACCAAGGAGAGGATTAACAGCATAATCTTTGAATAAAGGGAGGGTTAGGATGTCCTCTCTCAGCAGGTGCACAATGTGCAGCATACTTCAGTTGCACTTGCGATCCCTGCCGCTCAAGTCAGAGTTTAGTTTGAGAAACGCTTCAACAGCTTTCATAGCAGTTATTTATTAGGATTACAAATGTACACTCATGGAAATCTAAAATCTTGGAAAAGCCTATTTCTCCCTGTTTGATTTAGGGGCAACACTGAGATTTTGGAGGAGCACAATTGCTGACATTTTAGAGTAATCAACCAAAGTGAAGATTCAGAACAGCAATGGCATGATTGTTGAATTTGGAAATCAGTTCTTGCCTTTTCACTTTTATTGTGCTTTCTTTTACTTTTTTCGATTTACAAAGAAAATGCAGATTTTTTGGTCAGTTCCACTGTGAAAACGCTGCCCAGACATGGCATAACTATATCAATATTTATGACGAAGAAAATGCTTTACATACACATGCCCATAGCAACTTCTACTGATAGACCCTAGACAAGGCAAAAAGCCATTCGTTTAAAACAGAATCTTTCTCTATTACCTCTACAATATCAACACTTTACATGTGTTTTCTTGTCCAGTTCCATAGATGTACATAATTATACTCAATTTCCAAAATAGGTACATAACTACTTTGTGTTCTGATATTTATCTTATTGCCAATATCTGCAATATCGAATTTTGATGAAATTGAATTGAAAGTTCAATAAAGAATGGAAGCCTGATCCAATGGTATCTTGTTTTGTACATAGTCAGGGACAGCTTTCCTATTTGTCATCACAAAGCATTCCATGCAAGGCATTGGTTCCTTCTAGCCTAATACACAAAGTAAGTAATATTTACTAACTTACCAATATTTCAGTCCAATATTTCATTTCTATATTTACGCAATAGTATAGAAATATGTTCTTGTGCGCAGACATGCATGTGTCTGACTTAGAGCCAGACCAAGCACATCATACTGAAATGCAAGAAATTTTGAAAAATAATAAAATGGTGAACTCAGATGAATTCTGAAAGTAATGGACTGGGATTGCAGGGAGGTTGGGATTGACTGGGAGTGAGACATGGTAGATGGCTGGTTGTGCAAGGGCTTAGAGACTACAAAGGAAGATTCAAGATTTTTGCATTTCAGAAGTGTTGAATCAGGTCCATCTTATAGCTCTGTTCCATTTTCTTTAATTAAAATGACTTAAGAGTGATGAAGCATCATTCCTAATTATCATTTGAAATATACATTCATAAGAAAACATGCTTTTCTTCATGTTTTATGTCTTTATATAGGCCAGTGTCTTTCACAATAAATTACTTGGCAGACATAAAAAAACATGACTAGGTAGGCGTAAGCAATTTTTCAAAATATAAGGATACTGTATAATATATAATATATACTTTATTTTCTTCATTACAGCTTCATTAACTGAAGTCCTGTCGTTGAACCAATGAAAATAAAATGTGTCTACTTCTAATTTGATATGAATGGCAAAAATGCATTATTTTGGGGTCTAATATCGGCCCAAATTTGCCGAAACAATGCAGTCATTTGCTGCGATTTAAAAACGGGATTATTCGAGTTCGTTCAATAGTTAATTCATTTGATTTGGAAAATTCTCCCATTTCTTTTTATACTATCAGGTGGTAAATGAGTTTGTGGACTACAGGTGCGCAGATGTGTACCCCCCCCCCTAAAACGTTTTATTTAACATACCTTGCATGAAAATCTGGATATGCTTTATGCTTTATTTTACCGTCACCATCGAGCTCCTAGTAGGCTCAGCACTTGTGTTTTCATAACCCCTTAGAAAACGCAGGTGCTGTTAGAAGGAGCTCAGTTATTTGTCACCACCACATTACCAGAGTTATGAAAAAGTCGAAAAGGCAAAACACCATTACTGCTTGTCGATAATATGCTAATGTTAAAGTTAACTGTGACGATATTAATGTAAATTCATGATTATTTTTTTCTCAATGCTTTGGTTTAGAGACAAATGTGATGTCGCCTGAAAGCTCAGGTTATGTTCTCTCGAATGGTGTATCCGCTCTGATGTACGCTTCGGGAGTAAAGTAACAGAAGAGGCGTTGTGATTTTGAACGCAAATCCAGGGGCTCTAAGGGTTAAGGGAATTTTTTTAACGCAGATTAATCAGGCTCTCCCTGCCATAATTTCAGCGTGCATAAGCGTTTCATTAGTCAGGAAAATTCGTGCACAAAACTTTTTTTCACAGGTTCCACCTAGGTGCAAAGGGATTAGCTTCTATAGCCTGAGAGAATTACGCGCCGTACAAAAGCATACACAACTTTTGGCAGCAGCTCTCTAAGGCTTTTCATCATAGGCCTGTCCACCTATTCTATCCAAATCCCACTACTATGTGAATTTTACGCCTTTGAAGACATCTTTGGAGTCATAGCCTTGTGCTTTTCCTTTCACTTACGGTGCACCTTCAAAGATGCAATAGAAGATATTTTCAACCGGATTAGCCAAAAACCTAGGGCCGCCCCTACCATATTTCTGATTGGCTAGAAGTGTGTGGTTGAGAATGAACGTAATAAGGAAACGTTTGTAATAAGGACAAGTTTGTTAAATCTCTAGGAGAATCCAATGTTTTTTCCACGTTCACGCTGGTACGCCTGAAATACAGCATGGTGCCTGAAAACTATTAGCCCTGGAGTTTAAATCTGTGCCCAGTGAGGTGCGCAGTTAAGGTTTAAGGGGGAAAGAACCATTTGGATAAAGGTGGCTCGTGTAAAAAAATATTTATTAAGTCAGCAGAACACATTGTGCTTGGCATAGACATTGCAACTGTCAAGTCAAGACCCTCACATGGCATCTGGTATCCCCCACAAATATGTTTTAAAGAATACCTTCATTAATTGAAAATCTTGACACAGGCACATCGTATATGAGCACAAGTGGCCTACTGGAAACGACATGTCTCACGGAGGCAACATAATTACAGGATAGTCTCGATTCTCGCTAGCCATGTAACATCTTGCCTCTGTCGAAACGATGCTTGGACGTTTTAGTTAGCAATGTGCAGAAGCTTCTTGATATCTGCCTCGATGTTGCTGGTGAGGAATCTGCGCCCATACCGCTTGAAAGGTTCTCCATCGGGACCAATGAGAAACTTCTCAAAATTCCAAGAGACGTCATTTCTGCAAATGGGACTCCATATGATAAACTTGGGGTCGGTCATGAAAGACATCGGCTCATCGCTGGGGAAAGGAAGCTTGTCTTTGAGATACTGAAACAGCGGATGGGCATCTTTTCCATTTACGTCGACTTTCTCAAGAAGTTGGAATTTGGGCTCGAAGCCGTTTCCAGGACGAACGTATTTCAAAGATAGCAGAATTTCTTCATTCTTGCAGTTCTCCTGCGTAAATAGAACATGTGGTCTATAAGCGACCATGTTGAAAACATAGTCTAGACTAGCCTATATTTACTTCCTGTGATTGCGCAAAGAATTAGTGGTAAATAATAATAAGAAGAAGAATAAAACACAGGACATATGGATAACCAGAGAGTATAGGGCTTCTGTAGTCTTTGGGACAACTTAAGACTTTTGGCTAAGATTGGGGCAGGGCAGACCTACATTGTAAAGATAAAAGCTATCAAATGCTGTTGAGGTCACCTACCTGATGTCCGAACTGGTTGCAGGGCACTCCCAGCACAACAAGCCCCTTTGAGGAATACCGCTCATGGAGCTCGTTCATTTGGGTGTAATCCCTGGTGGTCGTGCCTCATAGAGACGCCACATTCTCGATAAGGATAACTTTACCCTTAAGCGATGAGAAGTTTAACAGCTCTCCTGTTAGTAACTTTGCTGAAATATCGTAGATAGTCTTAATTGCGGCCATATCGGCTGAGGATGATTTTGAGCAGACAGGGACACGCACCCTTAAATAGTTCAATTCAACATGCGTAATAAAGAAGGAAGTGTCTAAGCTTTGGGTTTTGGGAGGCGTGTCAAGTAAGGCACCTTCTCGTGACATATGCTAAGCAAAACGAATGTTTTGACAAAGGTCCTCGATGATCGCCTCAGCCCTGTCCGGTAATTTGTAATTCCTGTTTAAACACAACAATGACGTGTCAGGTTTCAAAATTATGAAAACAGTACAGAAAGCAGGCGGACAAAGTGTCTGAAGGAACATTCAAAATTCGATCGGTTTGTGTAAAGCACACAATTTTTCGACGGTCCCTAATTACAAAAGACTGGCGCGGGAACTATCCATTCCGTAGTACCAAAGAGTTGGTAACATCACTGTTTGTGGTGCAACTACAGCTAACTTTATCAAGTCGTTCGAAGGAGGGTATGTACCTTTTGGTGTTGAAATAGCTCGAATTGGCAACATAGTCAAATGACATTGTAGACATGGTGAGATTGGTATGGCAAACTGTTCAGTTGTGCAAATTAAAATCTTTTGTGAGGCTAATTACCCGTAGCACGGGTTAGCATAGTGTTACTGGCATAGTTGGCAAATAGTCAGTCAGACGTGATATTCAGGCACAGTTATGCAGTTTACGTGGGTCAAGTGGCCCAGTATTAATAACCACAATCAAATTAAAGCAGTCTGAATTTCTTGGTAATTTTAGTATTGTCTACAATATGATGCGCAAGAAGAAGCGTCCCTCTGTTGACCAGACTGACAGCTCTGCGGTTCTCGACGGGCCAAGTAAGTTAATTAACATTTGCCAGACGACACGTGAACTTAACTCAAAAATAAACTTGACAGCGATGGATTTTCATGGGTCATTCTCATATCTAAACCATTTATTATGGTTAGCTTTGAATGTGGTAGAGTTAAAAACACTGATTAATGTTATACCATGATATATTTTTAGAGGCAAAGAAAGGTCGAACTGGTGGGCACTCCAAGTCTGTCATGCGGATGCCTCTTGATGAGTCTGTATTTGTGCAGTTCTTAAGGGAGGCAGGTATCACCTTAAAGCAAGACAAAGCATCTAATGAAATAGGTAAGACGCATACATGTTGTATGAATACCTGTGTGGAAGTTAAGAGTTTGTGGAGACACATATGACGTGAACCTTTTTACTTTCTAGCTGTGGACCAAGT
Organism: Tenualosa thibaudeaui; assembly: GCA_027481765.1. Classification (NCBI taxonomy): domain Eukaryota; kingdom Metazoa; phylum Chordata; class Actinopteri; order Clupeiformes; family Clupeidae; genus Tenualosa; species Tenualosa thibaudeaui. The sequence goes on from JAIFZK010000003.1 coordinate 579,731, forward strand.
AGTGTTCCAAAAGCGGTTACAACAATGCCTAAAAAGGAACCCCAAATATCCTGGAGTAAGTATGATGTATTGGGTAACACCATTTCTTATTTATTATATTAGTTACTGCCTGGTCTTGAATTAAGTCCCCTCCTCTTTTTCTATATCATAGATTATTCAAGAATTTATCACCGGTCTGGAATCTCACATTGAAGATCCCCAATATTTTAGGAATTGCCTCCTTCCATGTGTTCCACATCTTAATGATGAGGATTCCATGTAAGGATTTATCCATATGTCAGGATTTGAAGTGCATCCCACCTCAGCTGTGATTTTCTCTCCAAACTTGTCTTCAGTATCTTTTGTGACAAGTATGTCTTCTGTCACCTTTCCGCTCTTTCAGTTCAGTTTCATATCAGGAGAGTCTAATGCGGCTGTTGCTTGGCATTGAGATGCTACAGGTACATTTCATCCTTAGTTTTTTTTTAATTGATCTGTAATGGCAGTCGGTTGATTAACAAGGATATTTTGCTTGGTCTTTTCCTAGACCCCAGTCATAAATGTATTGTTTGAGAAGTTGCCTGAGTTTATGTTTGATGGGTAAGTGTGTTTCACTTTTGTCAAAACCATAGTTGTGAAGATGGTGTATTTGGGACCGGTCACCATCTCTGTCATTTGTTTTCAGTGTTGGTGAAGATGGGCTGAATGTCCCCCGTGTCATCATGAATCAGCTCAAGTGGCTAGACAGAGTCATAGACAGCACAGTACGTGAAACCCACAACCACTACAGACACCTTCCCACTGACCATGACATTCATGTATGTAATGAAGTGATGTGGGTGTGATTGTAGGATCTGGCAAGCAAGCTCATGCAGCTTGTGTCTGTGGCCTCCCTGGAGGTCCAGCGGGATGTCATCACTAGTCTGCCAGAGATCTTGGAAGACTCTCAGCATGCTGACATCGCCAGGGAACTGAAGTGAGTCCTAAGCCTCTGCCTGTACACTGATCAGTGCTCATGTAGCATAACACAAAAATGTCCTCAATGCATGGGACTCTACGGCTGATGCAGCTGTTGGTCCAAAAAACTTTAAAACTCTAAAATCCTAGGTATATATTCCCTATAAAATCCCATCAGTTGATGACTTGATGGAGCATTGATATGAGCATCTCTCCCCACCTCTCTGGACAGCTCTCTCCTTAAGGAGAACACTCAGCTGACTGTCCCTATCCTAGATGCCTTGTCCAGTCTCAACCTAAGCTCTACCCTGCTGGCTGAGGTAACTCCCCCACACATTCACCCAAGCTGGCTTTGTCTGGCCTTTTGGGTGTCCTCAGCCCTCACAAGCTCCTGTGTGTGTGTGTTTCTAAGGTCCGGGGAGCTGTGATGACCACCCTCTCTGCTGTGCAGCTGGAGGACCTTCCAGTGGTGGTGAAATTTATCCTGCACTCCATCTCTGCCACTGATGCTGTGGAGGTCAGTGTGTTCTCTCTCTCATGTCTCTCTCAGCTCACACTGGCCCCTGGACTGCATATCATGTTATTTCCATGATGTCCCTATGGCTGTATTTTCTCCACTCTGTGAGGACTGTGTAGCCCTCTGTGGCTAAAAATGCTTTCATATTCTATGCTTTTGCTGGCATTAGGTGCAGGCAAGGGATTAACAAAACCATGAAAGCAGTATTGATGGACAAATGTTATCATGACGTATCCCACCAAAGTTACTTTGTCTATAATTAGGCCAAGTTACATCACAAGTGGGATTTATATATTTTTACAACCAATAATTGAATGGCTAACATACCATTTAATTCCGTTGGTGTTTTGTGTAGTACACCCAATTATATATCCGTCCACGGTATGTTATGGCCATTGCACATCTACCTGTTCCTAATTCTTTCCCCAAGGAGAAAAGTGAACACAAAATGATCATACTCTGTGGTGTCTTTGGCCATTTATCTGATAACAATATATTTGCAGTTGGTTGATTTGTTTACAGCTGTGTGTGTATGTGTGTGTGTAACACTTGCAGGTTGTGACAGAGCTCCGTAAGAAGCTGGAGCTGGAGTTGTGTGTTCTGCCCCCAGTGCTGCAGTCCTCCCAAAGCCGTCCCAGGATCAAGGGTGCTCCAAGGTGAGGAGAACTAATGGCAATGGCAGCAGCAGCAGCCTGTGCTGTGGGTTCTATTAGATAGACGTCTGCCTCAGGAGTCTGCATCATTTAAAAGCCCTCTTCACCGTAACTGGGTCAGTTAGTGGTGTACACCAATAATCCACATTATGCCCAAAGAGAACATCTAGAGCTAAGATGAGCAGGGCCTGGAATACAAATGGAAATGGCAGCATGGCAACATATGAAGGTAATCTGATTCAGTTGATGGCACTTTGCAAGGGCTGAGGCACGTAATACTGCAGTGAAGGCCCTTTGCTGTGGTGTCATTCATCAGCCTGGTCATCATAGTTCCTGTGCTGTCTTATGTCGTTTCTTGTGGTGTTTCCATAGTGCCTCCAACCTCCCAGCAGTCAACAGCAGCCAGGATAGCGTGTCCCTTGTGCTGGATGCTATCAAGTCAGCTGTGAGATTCCAGAAAGTCGTATCAGAGGCTTGGGTCAAAGTGAGGCTTAAATACATACAAGGATACTTTTTTTCTGAGTGTGTGTTGGTGTTGTAACAGGGTGTGTTAACGCTCTCTCTCTCTCGCTCACTCGCTCTGTCTCTGTTTCTGCAGGCAATAGAAACGGTGGAGGAAGCTGAAGGTCACAAGGTACGCAGATCCAGTCGGTCGCCATAGCTACATTGTGTTGAGTTTGCAGCTGTACACTGTGGGAGCTGAAGTGTGTATTTCTCCTCTTTGTGTTTCGCTCCCTCCTGACAGGTCATTGATCTCCTGGTGCTGTTTATCTTACACTCCACCAATGCCAACCACAGTCGCCGGGGGGCGGAGCGCGTACTCAAGGTCAAAGTCCGAGGAGGGTTGATCCAAGAGATGCTCCTCCAGAAGACCTTCAGAGGTCACGGGCAGGTTAGCCAGCCTTGAGCTGAAAGGGGCAGGGGAATTCATCTCAGCTGCACATATTTTCCCCTAGAAAACACATTGAGGGTGACTAGTTCTTGTACAGTGATGTGCTCATAAGCCTCAAAATGTAATCAAATCCAGTTTCTAATGCACAACTTCACTAGCTCAAATGTTAGATGTTCAGGATTCTTTTGGATAAACCAATTAAATTCAGTTAAAGCTGATATATGCTATGCCAAGAGCAAGTATGTATTTATATTGTAAGTTTATATTTTCTTTTGTGACTGTGGTTTCTTCCAAATGAAAAAACCCAAATGGCCAAATAGAGTGTTTTATCAGTAATCTGAGATGCTTGCTGTGCTGATGGATTTTTAGGTCATGCGAGGATACTTCCCCTCCATCTTGGCTCTGGCCCAGAGTCTTGTGCGCTCCCCAGACTCCTGTGTGGTGCCGTTTGGTGGCCATCTGTACAAGCAGGCCTTCACTGCCTTTGACTCCTACTGCCAGCAGGTAGGCTCTGTCACATTCCCCAGACACGGGTGCTGCAGTCTTTGGGAGTATGGCAGTGAAAGGGTCTGTTGTAAAATGTCTGGTGACCATATTCTCTTATTCTGGGAACCTAATAGGCTTATTCTGAGATTTTCATTAGGAGACCTTCACGTGCTGTGGTTTTGTACATGCATGGCCTGGTGCATGGTGGTGCATGGTAGTTCATGGCCTCCCTGTGCAGTTAGGAAATGCTTTTGTCATAATATCCATGCTCTAGGAAAAGCCGCATGCCAGGAAATGAAGGCAGTGTTTGAGTGTGTGTGAGTGTGAATGTGTTGTGTCGTCCCTGCAGGAGGTGGTGGCTTCGCTGGTGACCCATGTGTGCAGTGGTCTGGCGGCGGAGGTGGACGTGGCTCTGGAGCTCCTGTGTGAACTGGTGGCCCATCGGCCCAAGGAGATGGCCCTCTATGCCGTCTTCATCAAGGTGGGGCTCTCCCTTTCTCTCCTCTCCCCAGCCAAGCCATTCATGGCTCTCTGGTTCAAATCCACACCAGAACTTCAGCTGTCACAGCTGCACCTGCTACTATGTTAGTACATTTCCATTAGATCATGTGAAAGGCAACTCTGAGTACATGTACACAGATAGTGTGTTGGGCACATACTCCATACTAAGTATCACATTAAACTGGGAAAATAACAAGCAAATTCTTTTTCTAATTTTTGTAGCAAAACATTTTAGAATTAATATCTTCATTGACCCTTTCAGCCAAATGTCAGTTAGCAAAGTCTAGGACCAAGTACTTTTAGTAGTCTTTGTGTTTTGTATTATTGGCAGTGTGTTGAAATATCATTTGCCTTGTGCAGTAGTCTGCGTTAGGAAGACAATCAAGGTGTTCCATGCCAGCCGCCACATGCGTAGCAGCGCTGTTAAGAAAGAGTGGACAGTAGGTGAATAGTAATGTGTATTTAAGCAGGGCCTTTTACTTTATTAACACTGAGAGACTGCCTAGGCATTGTGTCTAAGAGTCAAACATTGATGCTTTGCATACATCACTTTATATCTCTTGCTTAAAAAGTGTGTGTGTGTGTGTACACAGGGAATCCTGGACTACATGGACAATCTGAGTCCCCAGCAGATTCGCTGTCTCTTCCAGCTGCTGAGTGGAGTGGCATTTGGGGCTGAACAGCAGGGTGGTCACATCCAGGTGAGCTTGAGCCCCTATGCTGAGAGACTGGGCAGTCAGACCAAGACAATGTTTTTGTCCAACAAACCAGCCTCTCAAGAGGCCTCCTGGGACAAGGAGTTTCTCCTTGCTACCATCACCCTTGATTTGACTGAAGCTTTTTACTCTGTAAAGCACTTAGGGACTATGACTACCATTAACAGTTCACTGATATAAATCTGTAAAAATTCTCCTGCATGCTTAAGTTCAAATAAGCACTTGGCTGTGCGCATTTTGCAAATGACTGAGGTTGGTCACTTCCGCACCATAAGGTCAGATGCGCACCCTAGGAAGAGCAACCCTCAAATCTGGGCTTTCACATGTAAAGTTCCCTGGCGCATATTTTCCCATCGACTCATTTTCTTTTACGTGTTTTGGAGGCTGTATTAAGGTCGAATGCCACTACACGGAGAAATGGCATATTGCCTTTGATGTCCACACTTGAAAAAATTCTATCTGCATGTAAGTTACAAATAAAATAACATCGAAATAACATTACAGAATCAAATTGGGCACATTTTCTAGTGTCAAATTGCATATTTGACCTATTCCTACAAAATGATAGCTTGTTCAATTTCAGTAAGTCAAAGCTGTCTGAGCTGACCAAGAAGTTCAAAGAAGACTGCAACTTTCATTAGCCCTCTCCTCTGCTCTCCTCAACTGAATAGCTTACTGGAGTCAAGTTGTGTTCTGCTTTATTCTGTTTTTTGTTTTCAAATTTTGCCATCATTTTTACACAGTTCAATGTGGATAGAGATTATACTTTTGCAGAGGCTACCAAAAGGCACAATCCAACTCTCTGTGCTCATGTTCCCTGGAGGTTAGCCAGATATAGTAGGAAGGATATACAATTTGGTAGATTTACTCTGCCAACTGTTGCACATTGTCTCACTTACATAACCGGCAGTCTATCATACTGAAATGGTGTGATTCTTATATTTAATTATTTACCATCATATCAATTCAAAGATGCAAAAACAGACTAAAAATAATCAGTCATAATCAAGGTCAGTGATTATTGCAGGCTATTCCCGTCTCCAATCCCCACTCAAAAGATTTTCAAAATCAAAGGCTGTTTGATCCTCTTCCTGGATTTAAGTAGCATTCTGAAGTTTAATGACAAAGTCCACATTCTGCGATTTCATGACAACCAAATTAATGACGCAGTTGATCAGTATCACATCTCTTTCATAAGAGCACCCTGATTTCAAACTTAAGTGCTGTGGGAGAGGCAGACATCAAAAGAAGAGAATCTGCGCAGCTCAAAAGTGTGTAAATTGAAACTGGAGGAAAGAATTTATGTGGCCAAGGCAGAATTGGGCCCATCATGATTCATGCTGTCACTTTTATAGTCAGTTTAATTAAAATATATAAAATACGAGTTTGAATCTATAAGGTTGAATTTCTGTGTTCAAATTTTAAAGTAAATATTGGCCAATCCAGGGACACTTGATAGCCAACCAAGTCCTGTATGGAGGATGTCTGAGCAAAATATACAGATACAGCAATCCATCAGAGGATGGAAGAGTACAAAGTCATGTGCTTTGCACAATAGAGGCACTAGAGGCCTAGCCTACTACACTTACAAAATCAGGGAGGGTGCTGCTCTAACAATAGGCCAGGAAGCTCAACTTCTAACTTCTCTTTTCTAGTGATTGGTTTTGTTATTTGTCAGTTATGTTGACATCTCGAAATTGCATGTCAGTTATGTTTATCTCTAATTTCTTACTTCAAAACATGGTGGTTTGCATATTGAATTGAAGGTAACAGTTTAGGAGGGGCATTGAGTGGCTGACTTTTGTAACCTGCAAGTTTTTTGTAAAAGTAAGTGAGTGTTCCTCTGTGTTGTCAGGATGACATGCACATAGTGATCCGTAAGCAGCTGTCCAGCACGGTGCTGAAGTACAAGCGGATTGGCATCATCGGGGCCGTCATGGTGGTGGGCAGCATGGGAGCCCGCAGGTAAAGGTGCCGCCGCCTCAGTGCCAGTCTCATGGTCCCACCTGTGGAATGACCAGGATGCCTCTGATGGTGCACAGGAAGTCCTGCTGGCTCAAGTGGCTCCAGCTTCCCCTTCTGTTTGTCTTTGCCTCTGCCAGGCTAGGCTTCACCTTACAATAGCACACACACACACACTCTCACACTCTGATTCTCTTCCCTTATGTTGTAGGAACAACCCTGAGAACACCCAGGGCGGCACCCTGCCCAAAGACACACAGAGACAGGTGAGCCAGCCTGGTACTGGCACCAAGCTCAGACCCCCCCCCACAAACACACACTTTGGAATTGTACATGTCCAGAAAAGGTCATTACATTGTGTGCCTGTGTGTTTTGGGTTTGTATGTGTGTGTGTTTTCTTTTCATTGGTGAGTGTTCTTTTCCCCTGTGCATGTGTATTGTTAAAACCTCATGATGTTTATGTTATGTTCTGTGTGTGTTAGGTGATCAACCTGCTGGAGCTGGTGCGCTCGTGCAGTGAGGGCTGTCCTGAGGCAGCTGCCCTCTACTATGATGAACTGGCCAAGTTGGTGCTGACAGGCAAACTAGATCCGCTCATTCAGGTGTGTGTGTGTGTTTGGTTGTCATTCATTAACTCTAACCCGCATCTTGAAAGGTGTGTTACACCCCTGCTATCAGGACTCTGATCTTACTGGCATCCTGTTGCAGGCCTGGATCGGGAAGAGCGTGCTGGAGGACTTCCAGGAAGACTTTGTGGTGGACCTTGGCCCCGAGATCTCTGGGTTAGTGTAACATTGCACTTATCTTGCAGGCTGTATGCTCTTAGCTGATTCAGAGGTCCACACTCCTCTCAGTCTTATTGTGTTCGGCCAAAAAAAAAAAAGAACAACTACTCTTGTGGCAGTTAAACTGGACATGAAATTCTTTGGCTAAACTAGAAAATGTGCAGTGCGGTGCAGCTAAAGCAGTGGAACCTGCAGCTGCGAGCTGGAGTTTTTAAACACAACTGAACTGCCCCTCGTTTGTTCCAAAATAATAATATTAAAAATAAAAAACAATAATGTTAAACCAGGGGTAAGCAACCTTTTTGACAAAAAGAAATGGTCTTATTCGTTTGTGTGCCAGTCAACAGACCAATTGTTTTTAACTACGCATAATGGGGCCGTATTTCCAACATGAAACCAAAGAAAACCAAAAAACTAAAGTAATCCAAATGAAACATTCTAAATGTCATCCATTGAAATGCACACTACAGGCTGACTTGCATAATGGGAAGTCCTATTTCCCTATGTTTGATTGACTTGTCATTTCATATTCTGTCTTATAAGGATGATGGAGGTTGGACAAATGCAAACAAAACTTTCAAAATACAACAAGCACACAGCACTTCTACACACAGCACAACTGCTGCACAACCTATAAGCGAAACCTTTGGCACTCGTCTTGGGACTCGTCTCGTTGAAAAATATTTAAAGCCAGTAGGGTGTATTGCCCTGTGTAACACTACAGAAGTGGCACCCTGTACATCCTATAATGTAGGCTACCTTTGCAGCAGATGAGAGGCCGAACTTTCTCTAATGTATCAAAACAAGGGTTGCGCACCATCACCGGCGTGCCAGTGAGAATTCCTCTGTGTGTCAACTGTGTCACATATGCCAGGGGTTGCCGACCCTGTGTTAAAGAATAACTCATCAAAAAGAGGGTGAGAGAGATTGTTAGCCTACCTAACAATTAGACAACTTAACAAAAGCCTCATAAAAAAAAAACCAGGGTCAGATGCGGGTTTTTCAAGTGGTACATCATTTGTGTTGTGAACCGGCTGTTGTGACTGTAATGACCGAGTCATTCTTTTAAATTCTAAATGGCCCTACACCACACTTTGCCGAGACTGAGTATGGTGTTGTAGTGAGATATTTGCCCAGGTGGTTTAGATGTTTAATTGCTGCCACACAGTAAAATACATTGCCTTGCTTCAAGACTCACACTGCGCAACACAACCTGCATTCGTTTTATTGATTAAAAGTTAACGATTGATGAAATTCTTAATAATCTGTTATCGATTTGTCGATTAATCATGTCCATCCCTAGTTCATGCCTATGGGAGCAAAGTGGGGATCAATGACGATTTGCATAAATAAATCTGTTGCTGATGTGCTTGGCTATAGTAGATGGTCCTGCGCACTGAAACGGTGCACACCTGAATTAAAGTTGATTTTCTCTGGCTTAAATGGGCAGGAGAGTTTGGACATCATGATACCGTGTCCAAAATGTACGTCCATTACTTAGGGAAAAAAAAGGCTTTGAAATTTTTTTCTTTGAAAATATTCAGTGAAATTCTGGGATTCTGCCATAGACCTCAGTGTTGCCCAGTGTGCCTCTGCACTGCGTAAAGGGAGATTAGTGTCCCTCCCCATGTGATTGTGGTTTCCAGAAGTTTCTCATCATGAAATATCTTGCTCTGCCTATCTACCATCTTTGAACCAGTTTGCTGGGGCACCTCCCAGGTTGTGCAAAGCTGTGCCAAAGTCTACTTCCTGTATCTCTCCCATGCTTGAGCCTCATGGTGACATCTGCCTCCTGGTGGGTTATTTTTGTGTTGCAGCTCCTTTCCCCTGCCTGCCACAGTCATGTACAACCTGGATGAGGAGGAGAGCCAGGGAGGCATCGCTGTTAACCTGCTGCCCCTGCTGGCTCAGGACCTTAGCCACAAGGCAGACAAGAGGAGTCAGGTGAAGGAAGATGGCAAACGGTCAGTCCCAGCCTCCTCAGGAGGAAACAAATTGATATGCCTTTGGTTACGGATGAGCACATACTACACCATAATGGGCAGCAGACCATCATGAACTTAAGACAGTGTCCTGTGTGTCTGTGTGTGTGTGTAGGTGTGTGTCTCCTCTGTGCCTGGCCTCTTTCTTCCGCCTGCTGAGACTATGTGAGGAGGTGCAGCATCAGGGGGACCTGGAGGAGATTGATGCTCTTTTGGGTGAGAGGAACTGGCCCAGATACATTCACAGCCACTGCTACTTTGCTAAGGAACCTCTAGACCATGGAGTCATCTTACCCTGAACCCTTGAAGTCTTAACTGGCACGAATCAGCCAATCATGAGGTCTGTTCCTGCCAGTTAAAGTATAGTCCAACCATAGTCCTGTTGTTGGAGGTCACTGAGTGCTGTCGGCTGGAAAAAGAAGTGGAAAATTTGGGTAGAACTTTCTGTAGAGTGAATAGCAAACCGGCAGGTAATGCCAGCTGATCATGGCCAAGGAATATGAAACTAAGAGAGAGTTTTTGGCCCTGCGCAGTTAGCGTTAGCAGCTACTTCACTGTTCAGTGTGTTGTGCCAAATTATCTCCTTCTTTTTCTTACTAACAGCGCTCTCTGAGCTGGAACAAGAGGGCTATGGATGGAGGCACTCCAGACTACCACCAAGTGTTGAGGGTTCAGGCCTTAGGGCCTAGAGGGAATTTAACCATTGAGTCTGGTCTTACATGAGCTCTTTGTGTGCAGCTCTTTAGCTGTTGTGGAATGAGCTGTCCTGTTCCCTCTGGCAGGCTGCCCTCTCATCCTGACTGACATGGACGTGGTGGAGAAACTGGAGAGTCTGTCTAAGATGGAGCGAGAGTTTGTGTGCTCGCTGCTCTTCTACACTATCAACTGGTTCCGGGAGGTGAGGTCACGCCTGTACATCCAGTCTGGCCAGGGCCAGTCTCAGGGAATTCAGCAGTCTTTGTGTCTTTGACATTGATGTGTACTTGATTGTTTGCTCTACCTGTGTGCATGCTGTGTGCGTCTGTGCGCGTGTGTGTAGGTGGTGAATGCATTCTGCCAGCAGAAGGACCCAGAAATGAAGATGAAAGTGCTGACTCGGCTGCAGAACATCACCTATCTGCAGAGTCTGCTGGAGAGAAGCCTGGCAGGTGAGCTGGTCAGCACACAGATGCAGACACAGACACAGACCTGCAATAGACATGTATCTGTCTCCTTATGCTGTTTTGTGCTGTAGTGACCCCTGGCTTCATGCCTCCGCTGGCCAACTTTGACTGTGACAGCACTGAGCTGGCAGCACCAGCCGCCTCCTCTGCTCCAGCTAAGAAGCCAAAGAAAGGTAACTGGCCATCTGTTCTGGAATCAGGTGTCCTGTAGTCAGTATACCAGAATTTGCATACGAGCAATTACTGACCCAACTGACTCGAGGGACACAAATGTCCACTGTGAGTTGAAATGGCTATGTGGTGGGGCCAGTGGCAGTAGTGTGACTGTGTGTGTGTGTGTGTGTGGTTTAGACTCAGCTGGGAAGAAAAGGAAGACTCCTGCCAGTAAGAACTCCTCAGCAGACAGCTCTCAACTGGAGGAGGCCACAGAGGCAGAGGAGACTCAGCACACAGAGGTACACACACACACTTAGGGACTCATAAGAGACACACACAAAATGTTTTGATTAGTACACACACACATACACACACATTAAACAGACATTATAGTGAATACCACCTGCACACCAGACGCATGCCCATGTTGTGAATTCAAAAATCAGACCGCTGTTACCTCACTGAGCTTGTCACGTGTCAGGAGCCGGCGGAGAAGGAGAGAGCAGGAGGCATCAGTCTGTCTGCCTACAGGCCCTTCTTCAGGGAGCTGGACATGGAGGTGCTGGGGGTGCTGGAGTGTGGCCTGCTCTCACGCACCCTACTGGACACTGAGCTCCACAGCAAGGTACAGAACAGCTCTCCAAATGAGCTCCCAAAGCCAGACCAGTCGTACCACTTCAGAGCCTCTTAATTTAAATACCAAACTAGTTTCCTTGTTGAGAGCGCAGATGTGTGCAGGCAGAGGCAGATCCCAAACAATGCTGTATTGCGACTGGACTGAATACCACTAGGTAGGGCCTGGAGCTGGTCTCGCAAAGATCGACTTTAACTGTAGCTAAGCTTAGAAATAGGACTGTTGCACAAAGGAGTTAAGACCCTGACTATCCTTAGCTGTACCTGCTGCAAAGAATTGTGGGTATTTTTAAGTCTCAAAACAAATAAAAAACAAAATGGCAGTCCGAGTGGTGTCCTCTACCTCTACTCTTGCGGAAAGTCTCTGCATTTTGGAGGAATTCGGCAGCTGTAAAGACATTTTATTTTATTGTGGGGATTGATTATGAAATGAGGGGGAAATGAGAAAGATAGCTGTGATAGCTGTCCCAACACTCCATTGGTCCAACTGCCTATACAAAACAAAGCTATTTTCATACTTAACCTACGGTTCTGAGTTGCGAGCTAGGCCTGCCAAATCATAATGAACATGTGAATGTGAAGGTGGTGGAGTGCTTGCATTGCCAGTGGGTGTGTGTTGTGCTGTGCTGAGGCGCCGGCTGCCTGTGTCCTGCTGCAGGTGCATGAGGAGGTGCAGCTGGGTGCTGCGGAGCTTGTCTTCCTGCTGGAGGATCTGTGGCGCAAACTAGACTTCAGCCTGGCCCCCGCCAAGAAGGCTCCCTTCCTCAAGGTGCTCACACACCACACAGCAAAGGAACATCCCACTGCATTTCAACCCACTGCCCTGTTGGCTGAGATCACACAGTGCTGTCTCTAAGGGCAGTGTTTCCATGTCCCCAGCTGTTTGCTGGAGCTGGCATGCTCCTGTTTGCTCTGTGGTGTAAAAAATATTCTCATTCTTTTTACTATTGACAGCACTTGTTGACCTTACCCAACAGGGCTATGGGTTGAAACGATGAAATTATACCATGTTGATGACCTCCAGCATATCAGCTGTTTTATTGCTGTGTGACAGATGATGATGTGATGGGAGAGACTAGTGTAACTGCCCTGTTAGCTGGGTAGCTGTGTGTGAAATGAGACGTGTGTGTGTGTGTGTGCGTGTGCGCATGGCCGTGTGTGCAGGCCAAGGCTGACAGAACGGTAGGCTTCTCCCACCTGCAGCAGAAGAGCCCAAGGGAGGTGGCCACCCACTGCCTGAAGCTCCTCCCTACTCTCTGCACCCACCTGGAGAACTGCCACAACCACTTCCAGGTGTGTGCCTGCCATGAACCTCTCATCCCTCTCGTGTGCGTGTGTGTGTGTGTGTCCTTGGGTTTGTGAGTGGGTTTGTATCTGTGCATGTCTGAAAGAGAGAGATGAGAGATACTGCAGATTAAATTCATGTGGTAATTGTGTCTCATCTTTTTCTGAGTCAGTAAGAGACTAACACGTCAGTCTGGTTTGTGTCTGTCTGACCATGTTTATTGTGTTGACCTTGCCCACTGTCTGTGTGTGTGTGTCTGTGTCTGTCCAGACTGTGCTGTCAGAGAACCAGGGCGTGGTGGATGCTCTGGGGGTGGACCTGAAGGAGCAGCAGCAGATGTCCTCAGCCTACCAGCTGTTGCTGCAGGTGCTGCTGTGTGTGTTCAGCTGGTAAGTACACACACACACACACACACACACAGATGAATATCCTCTGAGCACTGTTCATATGATGACTAGGAGTGACTAAGTGATGAAGGATCATGTAATGTGCATATGTTGATGTGAAATAACCACTGTGGTGATGTGAAATGTGCCAATAACTTGAACTTTTGAGGCAACACGCAACAAACTAATCATCACACACTTGAACCCAGCCCTAGTTTAGTTTAGTATGTTTTCTGGTGTGTAGGGCAGGCTTTGGGCATCCGGAGCAGCGGGCCCTGCTGAAGAGCATGCTGGGAGTTCTGGCCTCCAGGCTGAAGGAGGGGGAGGTGGAGTTGAGTTTGGAGCAGCTTGTCAGGTTGGCTGCCACACAACACAACCACAGACAGAAGACATTGTCATTTAAATAAGCGGGGAGATGATTGGCTTTTGCTCTGGAAAGGAAAACTGGTCATCCTTTTCACTCATCTTTTGTGACATGCTGGTTTGTGTGTGTGTGTGTGTGTGTGTGTGTGTGTGTGTGTGTTCCCCACTGCAGGCACAGCAGTGAGTACCTGCTGAACTTGCGTGGCAGTGTCCCAAGCCTGAGTACGGCCCTGTGTCTGACCCAGCTGCTCAAGGTGCTGGCCCAGTGTGCTGGAGGCAGCCAGGCGGTTTTCAGGGAACAGATTGGTACGTCCCTGGAAGCCCCACAGGACAACACAGCTCACGCAGGACACATATATACTGATGTTTACTGACACCCATGTTACTGTCCCATTACCCAGCATCCCTTGCTCGTGGGTTCCTTTGCCAGGAGTGGATCAGTGCCAGTGGAGAGAAAGAGCGAGGGAACAAGCACAATGACACGTTGCAGTCCCTCCTCAGGTGTGTGTGTGTGTGTGTGTGTGTGTGTGTGTGTGTGTGTGTGGTAGCTACTACATGATGTCCTGTAATAAATATGTGGAAAGCCAGATGTTCCCTTGTGTGTTTATCTCTGTGTGGTTTCCCCACTCAATCCCCCCCGTGCTGCGGTGGCTGGCCAGTATTTACCTGGCGCATGTTGATGACGTGCTGAAGGCTGTGGAGGAGATTGCTGGGGAGGGCATCCCTGAGCTCATCAACGCAGCCAAAGACTCCAGCTCCAGAAAATGGCCCACTCTCAACAGGTAAGCAATGGACTGCTTTTCACATCTTCTACCTGCATGTACAGCATCTGTTTGAGTGTGGTAATGCAGAACAGCCAGTAGCCTATGGCTGAGTTTATGGCTTGTGTAAATGGTCATTAAATGGAGAGTTTGTGTCTGACAACAAAAGGGGTTAGTGGCTGGGTTTCCATGTTCTCCCTGCGAACTAAGCCCTGAGCCCTCAGGCACTTAACTAACTAACTGTTTAGTGAATGAGTTTGCAAGGCTGGGTGTGCTCACCTTGCTGTTTGCATGATTGGACACCACCTGCCATGCTTCTCCACTGTTTCACGTCACAGCGCTATGAACTATGGGTAATTCCCTCTAGCACAGTCTGCATGCGATGCTGACTTTAGGACAGGGCTCAGAAAGGACGCAACCGAGCCCTCATGCACATCAGATTTGGACAGCGGGACACCACTAAACCTTTGCTAACTTGGCGTGAATGAGCATAAGGGTGCATGTAAGGGTGAGACTGGGCCAGTGAATAAGTGCACTATTGTCATAGTTATTGTGCTCTTCCTCCTGCAGGCAGACCTTCCTGGTGTTCTACAGGACCATGATGGCAGAGCTAGAGAAAGCAGTGCGCAAGATCCCCCCTGGCAAGCAGCGGGACAGTATAGAGGTATGTGTATGTGCGCATGGATTTGTGTGCTCTTTTGAAGCACAGTGAAAGGGCCACCTACTTCTGTGTTTACCTAATGTTTCAGTCCTGTTCTGTTTGGAGCATTTTTCCAGTGGGCCACACTCTCACTGCTGTTAAGAGGAAGCTACTGTACAAGTATGGAGTGTCCAAAGTCCACTGCCTATTTAACTGCCTTGCTGCAGCACTACATATCATCAGCTCTATTCCATGTGTAATATTGACAGAGAGCTAATTGTTCGTTGTTGTTTACTAGTGCTTTTTTATTGCCAGGTCCAAAGTGAAAAGTTGCTCACATGGAATCTAGCTGTGAGAGACTTCCACATCCTGATCAACCTGGTGAAGGTACCTTGACAAGTACTTGTTTTAAGTCTCCTAAGTCTCTGAAATTTTTGCCTGCAGTATTCTCCTGTCAGGAGACACAGGCATTATGCCAGTATGCAACATGTTGGTTTAAGCGGTTAAATTCCCTTTACAGGGATCAATTTTCCTTTGTGCTATTGCAGTTATTTCTCATGTGTTGGGCAAGACTCCCTAAGCTTGGATTCACCTCACTGCAGCAAGATATTTAGAACCCATCCCGAATCATAACACCTAAATTATAAATAAATTGAATTAACCCTCAATGACACCTCATATCTCTACTAACAATGCCAGAAAGTAGGATTATACCATCCCAACTGTGACATATATACAAAATTGTTAATGAGGTTGGTAATGAAAGGGACAGAGAGAGAGAATGATACATATTTGTCTTTGGTCTCTTGTGATTGCAGGTGTTTGACAGCAGACCTGTGCTTACTGTGTGTCTGAAGGCAAGTGAGACCAGCATAAATGACCACACACATTAAACCAGGGCCAAGTTCAGCGGTCACGTTTTGAAACGTTTTGTTACGGTTCCCATTCATCCCTGTGGATGATGTACAAAATGTTCTGCAGCGTTCTGTCATCTTGAACTCAAAGCAGACCTAAATGGGATCTCAGACATGAACAGAAACTAAGTAAAATCAATGATGGTTGTTTAAGATCTTTTAGATTCTTCTAAAATCTTGATATGACTTCCTTTCTCCTTGCTGTACCCCATGTAGTATGGACGCCTCTTTCTGGAGTCTTTCCTGAAGCTGGGGATGCCACTTCTTGATTTCAGCTTCAAAAAGCACAAGGTAGTTTCCTAATCTATGCCACGGGTCACTTGTATAGAGACCACTGTAGTCCACCCAGAAGAGCTGGGTGTAAACTGTGAGTTAGGTGAGGCTCTGAGTCATGTTGTCATACTGTTGTAATGGAGGAGCTTGTGTGGGGTTGGGTGTTATTACTTTACATTCCTGTGCAGCCTGGTTCATTATCTGTGTTATTGTGCTGTGTTCAGGAGGACGTTCAGAGTTTACTAAAGACCTTCCAGCTCAGCACCAGGCAGCTGCACCACATGTGTGGCCACTCAAAGGTAACCCCCGTCACTCTGACCTAGAAAGCACAGACTCTAACTACTGATTGCTTCTGTTGATTTTGAAGATGAGCTGTAGATTTGAAAATAAGAACGCTTGGCACAGAATGATTTAGAATGTTCCTTCGTCCTTGCCTGCTTCTAATTTATAGATCGTAGGTATAGGTTTTGTGAAATTAATAAGTTAACTCAGGAAGTTCACAATTCAGATCAGTCAGGCTAACAATGTAGCTGTGTTTCACTGATAGATCCGCCAGGACACAGGCCTCACAAACCATGTTCCCGCACTGAAGAAAAGCCTGGAGCAGTTTGTATACCGGGTGAAGGCCATGTTGACGCTCAACCACTGCCAGGAGGCATTCTGGCTGGGCAACCTCAAGAACCGTGACCTCAAGGTAAAATAGGTGGACAGTCAAAGGTTCCCCCCATGACCTGGAGCCTGTCCAGTGATGACACTTTGGATGGTCTTGTTTGTTGTGCAGGGAGAGGAGATTCTATCCCAGAGGTCAACACAGGCCAGTGAGGAAGAGGAGGATGAAGTGGAGGCAGAGGAGCAGCAACGGGAGCAGTCTGTTGATGAGGTGCCCATTTTCTCTGTTCCCTCCATGTTGTGTGACTTGTGAAGTTAAAATGCTTGTTTGATTACTAGCTGATTAAAGCTGTAAAGTCAACCAAATGGCCTGTCAGATCAGAAGATACACATTTTGCCAGCATGGCTGCTGGTCCCTGAGAGATAAAGGCACCTAAAGCTTGAGGAATGATGGTGTGTACAGTAGGTCTTTCTAGTGCAGGCACTCTCTCTTTGGAGCCTTATCATGCTTAAACTCAGCTGGACAAACTCTGATTATAAGGAGCAAACAATTGACAGTGTGTTTTTTAGACTAGGGGTTATTTTTAGTTTTGTGATTAGATAAACTGGTAACAAAGGCAACTGAAGTTATGTCAGTAAGTTGCAGTACATCTTATCTGTGTTGCCTTGAGACACTCTTTGCGTTTGTCTTGTCCTCCTGAACTTGCTTCTGTTCTCTGGCTCAGGAAAGCGACTCTGACAGCAGGAAGAATGGCCACAAAAAAGAGGAAGAGGAGGAGGAAGAGGAAGTAACGGATGACTCTGACTAGGGAAAGAGGAAAAGCTTTTCTCCACTACATGTACAGACTTGTTAATGCACACTTTCTGATCGCAAAGACTTACTTTTTGTGCAATGCATCCCTCAAGCTTAAGCATATCATTGTTATCTTGTCTGTTCATACAGAGCACAAAACACACACTGAACATGTACTCGGCAGAAAATCTAATGGAAGAGGTGTCTTAAATGTAAACTTACTAATACTTATTTGTGTTTTTAACACTTGAAGATGCAGTACACAACAAGCATACTTAACTAACTTAACTGAAATGCCAGGCATTGGCAAATATAATTTTGTCATTATTCTTTTTGAAGTACATTGATTTATTGTTTCTTCTTATTATTATTATTATTATTGTTGTTGTTGTTGTTGTTAAGATCCTTGATTACTAACCCTCTCTAGCTGCATCCTCCTGATTTACTTACCTATCTGGTTAAAGCGCCTTCAACCTCCACTACTACTACATTTCTTTAGCGCTTTACAAGATACCCAGAGCGCTGACAGTGGAAGGGGGACCTCCACCACCACCAACGTGTAGCACCCACCTCGGAAAATACCATGTGCGAGCTCCTGGCGCAATCGTAGAAATCTATATTCTAATAGGCCTCGTAGAAAATGGATTATTATTTGGTTGCTATTAGTTTCAAGTTGTCCTTTATTTATTATTATATATATGTTTGGCATGATTTTCTAAAACTAAAATACAACAAAATGTCCTGAAGTCACCCCTGTAAAAGGTGGGAAATGGTACAACCAGGAAACAACGCTTGCACTGTGTCTGTGTTTAGGGAAATGAGCTGTTCGTAAAGTAACGAGCTACAACGCAGACTGTAGATAGACCTTTTTCCAAGTGGCATGTAAATTTCCATGCCCTCTGCAAGTGATTTAAGGAACGAGAGTTTTCCAGTCACTGCTGCGCTGTCGCTGCTAGTTAGGCTACTTGGAAAAAAGAACACACCTTTGGCCAAACTGGGATCTATAGCTAGCCAACCTTCAGCTGAGACTGTTAACTGTTCGTACTGTATTTGGGGACATCGCTCAGAGACTATAATTTGAATTGCCAGCTTTAACGTGACGCATTATGTCAGACTTCCTTATTTTAGCTTTGATTCTTTTTCTAGTTTTATGTTTGATTGCCACTATTGTCTTGCTTGTACTGTACTCGGGCTTGTTCGCCAGCATCGATGTTCGGACAGGTTCTCCGCCTATTAAAAAGGTTACAATAGCATACAAATTCAAAGAGGGACCTTATAAAGATTGTGGAGCAACTTTCACCGAAGCTTGTAGCATTGGGCCAAAGCTGTCAGCCATCGGGATATTTTACGATGATCCAAAACAGGTGAGAGAAATTTTTGTTTTTTTTTAGGTATTAAATAACCATTTCACCACTTCTCGTGTTTGATCCCTCGCTGCTTTATTTTAGATGCTCAATCAATAGGCGATCTACTTTTGTCACATCGTGGACATGACTGGAAATAATTGCGATACACTGCATTGTGGTCCTTCAACGTGGCAGAAAAGGGATATTTCAAGCCATGCCACGTTGTAGCCTACGTTCCTGAGTAACTTTTCCTAATGTGTACACTGGCAGAGTGGATAAGTTGACTCATGTGTGCACCAAACGTCATCTGGCGCTGGCAAAGCGTGGGTCTGCTCATCCATGTGAGTTGAGCCAAAACAGACTGTGCTTGGAAAAAAATGGAATTATAATTTCAGCATCCTAATATAGGTATAGTCTTCATTCATGTTCATATTCTGGTCAAACCTCGGTCTGCCCAACTGAATTGGGCTTGACAAAGAGAACTCACTAACCTTAGAAACACTATAGGCCTAACAATAACAAACGCAGGTGGTAGGCTAGACTACTTGGTAGATAAGTTATCAGCTGGCAATTATTTTCCCCAGTTCCTGGGTTTACAGTTTCTGTCACATGACCAAAGGGGCATTGTGTTTGATCAACAAACCCAACCCACCAAAGCAGATGGTAGAAAGTGCTTGTTTACAGTGATTTCACAGTAGATAGCTTAGGCATGCCAGCCCACTGAAGCTGACATTATAACATATTTACTGTGATTTCACAGTAGATAGGCAGAGTGTAAAATGATGTAGGTCCAACTACTGCTGGCGAAGAAGGCCTCCAATTGACCCCCATCATATAGTCTGAGCTGATTGTTTTATTGGAGGGACTGTGGAGGTAGACTGTTTATGGATGCCTATGACTGCTCACTCACTTCAGTGAGGTGCTCCAGCTGTTCCAACATGACTGCATGGGCACAGTCAGGCACTTCTTCCGCTGATTGCTGAGGGGCAGAGAGCCCAGCTTAGTGGCTGAGTGTGCTTCAGCGGCTGTTTTGCAACAGCTCATTAACCAGTGTGTCCTTTACCCTGTAAGTTTTTTCATCCTTGTCTGCTTTGTGTCCCCAAATGTCAAGAGCAAGGTCTTTGTGCCCAGAAATTAAGTTCTGTTGCTTCTCCAGAAAGCCAGGAAACAGAGTTAGGAGTGCAGCAGGAGAATCTGATAAAAAAAAGTGTGAGCTGTCTGTTTTGTGCCTGTGAAAATGCATTGTATACAGTTTCTTAATAAAAGGACACAGACTATATAAAATTATGTTAAGCCAAAATAATACAGATGTGAGTTAGTCAATTAGGCCTATTTTTCACTGTTATTGCCTCATTCAATGGCCTACTACCACATTGGCCTATTTCACTCATTGTGCTGGCCTGCATTAACAAAAGGAGCCTATTGTTGCATCATTGCACAGATAGCTTATTATTATTTCTTACCGAGGGACAAAGCTAGTGTTGTTATGCCTTTGTCTGCCAATAGACATTTAGGCCTAGTATCCTAATAGTTGCCCAAGTTGAAATATTTTGAAGTATTCCACTTTATTTTGGATAACTCTACTTGACTCTTCACAGTGCTTCAGATTAGACCTACTGTATGTCTCCTTTTCACTCCAGCTATGATCTCACATTAAATGTGAGAAGTTTAGATACACTTCTTTTAGACAAGTATATCAAGAAATCTCATAAATACATACTGTAAAAACATTTCCACGCTGAATACTGGTAGCCTATAACCTTCCCTTTTTGCTCTCCTACATATCTCCTCTCTGCCTGTCTCTCACTGAAGTCTTGTCTTGTTGTACTGCACATGGTCAGCTTTAGGGCAGCCCTGTAAGAGCCTGTGTGGTCTGGACGTAGCGAGGCAGGAAATACCTCACTGTGACCACTGTGCTGATGACAGTACTGTTTTAATCCAGTTTGGAGAGAGGCCAAAACACTGGGCTGCTGTGACCCAGTTCAAATGCTAGGTCTCCTCAAGCTGTAGTTTGGCCTGCAGCCAAATGCACAGGACTTCTGAGTGTCATCTCTATCAGGTGCTCCACATGTGGACTCCACCTCCTATGACATGACACAATCACAATCATTTGATTTCTGGAGAGATGGGATGTCACTGCATGTCTTTCATTATATTTTTGAATCTCTGCTCTGCCCATAGAGGCTCTGCTTGAGTGTTGCTGAAGGTTACTGTGGTGTGTGGCGGTTTAGACGCATGCAGTGTTTCTCTCATCAGCTCTCCAGCTACTGAACTGAAAACAAGCGTGTGAGAGGCCAGCAGCGCGGAGAGGCACCTCTTTCTGATGATTTCCCTAGAGGAGAAGCTGTATCTGTCGGACACACGTGTGCATGAACAAGACTTGGAATCCTCTTTCAGTCCTGGCATTCACTGTTTGGACATCAACAAGGGCCTTGTTTTCTTGGTAAACATAGCATGTGGATCTGATTAGGGCTTAGTGAGTCTGGTTTTTCATTGTGTATCTGAATTTAAAATAATAATGTGCTGATCAATAGGGTTGCAGTGATCATTTGCTTGTCGATATCCAGAATTTTAATGACACGTTATCACATTGGCTATTAGTTAGCATTAATCAGTTCTTTTTCACAAGTATAGTATAGTATATCTATGTAGTGTCTTGCTATGGAGAGCACTATTGCTACTCGTATGCTGACTGTCACAGTCATATCCAGAAAGATGCTACTTCAGTAAAGTAGGCAACTCTGTGGGCTGCTGACTGGCAAATTGGCAACGGTAAAAGTGAGTTTTTGTGTTTGTAGGCCTATATGTGCACCACTAGGTGGCAGTAATACCATGTCAGAGATGGGCCAGTGTGGCAAATATTCACATATAACCATCCTTCCTTTTTGCCATTTAAACGATGTTGATTTCTTTTTACCCTTGATGTGTGTGTATATATATATATATATATATATTTTTTTTTTTTTTTAAGTTCAGTCTTTAACAAATCAGAATTTAGGGGCTAAGCTGCTAGAACAAGAGCTGTTTGTAACAGGAAGGGAAAAGCAGGAAGGAAAAGAGAGAGCCACAGAGTGCTGCAAAAAAGTCTTCCTCTACCTCCATTAACAGGTCATTCTGAGAAGTGCTCAGTGTGTTTGATGATTAGGTGATGCCTACTCTTTTCCACCTCTCATTTCTAAGCAGTTTTTTTCCTCTGATGTGTGTGTTTATGTTGCACCAGCACGTCTTTGTGTCTGCGGCACTATTGGGATGTACATGTCTCTGACTGACAGCCTCCGAGTCGTGCTCAGAGAGCACAGCTTCCCAGACACCCAATTAGTAGCAGGCCTTATTCTCATAGACAGAGGCTCTTGAGCCGTCCAACTTTTTCTCTCGTTCTCTTTCTCATTCTCTCTCTCTTCCTTTCTCTTCTTCTCTCCTTCCTCCGTATGTCTGTGCCATTTTAATTGGCATAATGCTCTTAGCTCATTACCATCCAAACCCAGGGGTGTTGACACGGACCGTTTCAGAAGGTCAGCCTATGCAACAGAGTCTGATCCAACTGGCCAGGGGAGCAGAAAGGTTTGATACACCACTTCCACATGAAAGTGTGAGTGTGTGTGTTTGTGATGGCTGAGGAAGGATTAGTGAAACTTTTAACAATCTCTTCAAATCTTTAATCTTACATTTAGACAGCAGCTCTCTGAAGGGTAGAGGTCCCCTAATGGATGTGTTGGGTGGGATGGTCACAGCTTTTGCCTGTGCTAACCTCAGCTAGCAGGAGACATCCAGTACACAGTGCAATATTCTCCATATATGGAGATATGGTACCTGTAATATGGTGGTGTTTGTGGCTGTTGTTGTTGTTGTTGTTGTTGACGACGTCTTTCATCAGGTTTGAATCCTGCTGGTGGAGCATTCTTGACACTCCTCGGTTCCTCCTCACATAGAGGTGAAAATGAATGTCACCCCAGTGCCATGCTGCCACAGTTCAGCTCCCATGCAAGTAGCACAGGGCTTTGTTTCCTGCACAAGTGCAAATTGGCAGCTGCCTTGAGAGCCTGGTTGACGCCTGAGAGGGCTGGTGATGCTCTGATTCATCAACAGGACTCTCACATCCCAGCCTGGGAGGGCTCAGCGCTCCTGCTCCAGTTGATTAGCATCTTGCTCACAGCCTGGCCGCTGGGTGCTGATGGCAACATGAAAGCAGCACTTGCTCCTCCTCATGGACAAAGAAGACATGAAGTGGGCCGGGGTGATGTGTGTGCGTGTATGTGTGTGTGAGTGCGCGAGTGTGTCCGTGTGTGTGGGGAGGGGGGTGTCTGTAGTCTGTATTGGGGAGTGAACAAGTCAATACCAGCCACAAACACATGCATATTGCCTTACTTTCAGTCCTCAAAACTTCTTGATTTCCTTGATTGATGCTTGATTCAGCTTGAGTGATGAGGAGACAACTTTAGAAAATACTTCATCAGATGGACTCCAGCTTTACAACTCCAGTAGTGACCTGAAGGGTGTGCATCTGACACTCTGCACGTGGCGTGTGTTTAGTGCTAGATGGACTGCAAATGGTAAATGGACTGCATTTATATAGCGCTTTTCTACTCCTCCGAGTACTCAAAGCGCTTTACATTGTATGCCTCACATTCACCCATTCACACACATGCACCGGTGGCGGAGGCTGCCATGCAAGGTGCCAACCTGCCACCGGGAGCAATTTGGGGTTCAGTATCTTGCTCCAGGACACTTAGATGGGGTCAGCCAGAGGGGGGCACGAACCAGCAACCCTCCAGTTGCCGAACGGCACCTCTACCACCTGCGCCACCATCTCCCCACTGATGATGATGTCGTGCAGAGACACTCAAAGATATGATTAAGCTGTGAATGTCTTTTTGCTGGGCAGCAGCTGGTAGTGTCACGTTCCATCTCCTTTGTTCCTTTGTCCTGCAGCCTGTAATCTCTCTTTAAGCTGTATGAGTGCATTAGCTTTCCTTTCTACTCAACTGTTTTAGCTATTACTGTCAGACTCGGACAGAGGTTCAGAAGAACTGGAATGTTCCTTCATCAGAAGAACTCGCATCACAAGTCCGCTAATTAGAAGTTGGTTCCGGTAGCTTGTAGATGACACATGGTCAGAGGTAACCTAGAGGTGAAACTCTGTGCCCTTTGTGCTGTTTTTAAAATGCTCTACGGTTCCCCTGAGCCAGACATAATATGTTTCAGAACATTTGCCTCTTTTTATCATGACTTTTTTTGCAGGGTGGGTCTCACTCAAATGAGCAGGATGGTACTGTGCATGATGAGAATTTTTGAATGATTCTCCCTTGTTTCATTATTGCTCACCCTCCTAGATTGCAAATTGGAGACAGAGGTAAGAGCTGCTTCTGGAGAGAGCATATTTATGACAGTCAGCACCAGCGGCAGTGTGAGAGCACAAAGCACTAGAGGCACGATAATGCCAAAGTTTTAGCCAATCAGGAGTTTAATTTGTGGTTGACACCTACTATTCTAACACAGTCCTAACACAATCCTGGAGTCTTTTATTTTTGCTGTGTAAATGTGCTCTCTCCTGCCGCTTTGAGTACTGACTAGCTCTTGTCTCCTGGAGTTCCCACACAGCCAATTACCTGTGACTCTCTCCAGTTGAGCCCAGTGCTATGTGGAAGAATAGGCCATTTCGTTTTTTCCCCTGCAAGCTCTATTGGCACCCCTGTGACAGCTAAGCAAGAGCCTCCTAAAGAGCTGCTGTGTATCTGTGTGTGTGTGTGTGTGTGTCTGTGTGTGTGTATGCATACATGTGTGTCTGCGTGTGCATGCGTCGGTGGGGGGATGTTGGGGATGAGGGTCTGCTGACCTTTTCTACTCTCTCATGGAGCTCAGCCAAATTGCAATCAGATGAGTGCTAGGTCCCAGACCCCAAAACGGAGCTCATTTGGCCTCATCACCAGTGATCCTAACTGCTGAATGGCCTCTGCCCTGACAGACAAACAGCAGGAAAATGTGCTGCTCTCACAGTACGAATCCAATCTGCTGACATCTGTGTCTCTTTGTTCCTGTGTGGCATTTTAGTTGAGACTTAACAAAACACACAGGTGATTCATCTTGAAATACTAGTCTAACAAGATAATTCAGCCAAAGGGAGAATACATATGTTCTTATAGCAAGCTATTCATGTAAGATGGGTGAACCTTTCTTTCTATATAAATAGATACATAGATAGAATACATAGAATGTTCTGGAAGTGTTGTCCTGACCACGGCTGTCTGCATTCTCCATTTCCTGGCCCATTACTCCAGCTTGGCTGCAGTACGGTGCAGTTGAGAGCGTGGCGTCCCTCCACAGTGAGGCACGATTAGTCTCAATTTCAGCCGGTGTGGGAATCTGTGCACCATGTTGTCTGCCTATAGGGGGCTAATGACTTGCAGTCTGAGGCTTTGACAGCAACACTATCTGACAGTTTGTTTGTCTCCTATCTAGCTGGTGTCAAGACCAGGCAACTCTGTGTTTCTTTTCAAAAGACAGTATACTTTCTTTTAACTGCCTCCTAGCCGTCAAGATGCATCCCCAGACAGGCTCAGGGCTGGGTGGGAATTAGATTTGTACAACATCCACACAGTTCTTCCCTCAAAACTGTGAAATAGAATTGGATCAGAATAGATATAGAATAGAAATATTTTTTGTCACTATCTAACATGTTACCATGTTCTACCACAGCTGTTATTTGTGGTAGGGTATGTTGTGCCAGATGTGCAGTTGTTTGGAGCACTGCTGTGCTCACACCTTTTATACCAATAGCTGCATCCTGTCACCATCTGAGAAGGCAGGCTTCTATTTGCAGTGCAGTTTGCTGATGGCTTTCACATCTTCAGCATTATGACCCCAAGCCACTGGAACTAGCACTGATAAATGAAAGTGAAATGATTTACAGAGGTAATTGATATATTATGTTGGTGTTATTACATTATGTGCAATTCATGTTTTCTTGTAAGCCTCCTGTGCCAAGCACCACTGTTCAATCATTCAAACATTTAGCAGAATGAAACAAGATCATACAAATTCAATCGTAGTCTGAATCCACACAGAGAACTGCATCAGAGTACTTGCAGGTTGTTTTCTTAACAGATAGCGTACACATAGTTTTTAGACCAATGTTCTGCAGTGCCCCACACTACTGCAGAGCATGTAGTTTAACTCGTTATGCTATTGGATCAGCTCCACACTACAGATGGTGTGCTGTCGTCATGCTGACCCCCTGTGCAACCCTTAACTGAATGCAGTGTTTCTCCCATCAGCTTGAATGCTTCTACCAGCACCCAGACAAACAATCATTCACACCTGGACAACTCAAAACACAACCTGCTCACAGCACAGTTACGCTTGATGGAGGCTGTCCTGTGCCTCTGATTGGAAGGGCCTTCTGGGCCTTGACCTCTGACCCTTCTCTGAGGAGTCCCACCGAGAGAGGAGATGAGCTTTCCTCTTCAGTGGTCCGACACAGACACTATTCCCCCTGAACTCAGAAGTGGAACTGTTTACCTGCTGTCAGATCGCACCTCATTAAAGGCACTGGGTGCCATGGACAACACTGAGTGTGGCAGACCCACCCTACCTTTGCTGCATTATTAACAAGAGATAACTGATCCTGGTCCAGCCATGTCTTGGACAATTTGTGTAGATTTTGGACCGCAATTGATGGGTATGTGTGTGGGGGGGTGCTGTCTGGTGGCCTATTTAACTTTTCATGAGCTTGCTTTCCAGCTGATGTCTGACCCATCAGATCATTATGGAGATCTGACTTTTCTTGCGAAGCTCCTGCTCTCTCCTCAAGAGGACCATCCCCCCCTTGTGCATGACTGATGACTGATTTTGAGACGGAATGATCTAGAGAACACTGAGAATTCCCACAAGCCAGTTCCTGGAGGGAGAACTAGCTAGGCGAAGATGAGGCGAGTAAATCCTCGTTACCTGTCCGCTTATAAAGAATTACCTCAGCAGGCCAGCCTTTTTATTGTCAGTGAGCCATTGTCTGTCAAAGGATGGGTTAGGGGGGGCCTTGCACCTTGCAGCAGAGAATTGGTTTCAGAATGACTTTCCTCCCTAACAGGCCTCTGGAGGCTCCGCTCAGGAGGACTAAGCTGGAGAGCGAACGGCAGTGTTTTTGGGGTGTCGGCCATCTTTTGAATCCTGTGGGCCTCGAGTGCTCCCGCTTGACTGAGAGATGAAATAATGAGCTCAGGTTTAGGGTATTGGGGATGGGGGGTGGGGGGTGATTGAATGGTGCAGAGAAAATGAAAGAAGCTCAGTCCACTCTACTGCTCGGAAATAACATGATCACTTGCTTTCCTTCTCTGTTGGAGGAGCCTCTTGACTGGATAATGCATCAGCTGTGCAGTGGTTCGTGCCGGGTGGGGTTGGGGGGCTGCGGATGCACTTGGTGGAGATGGAGGCCTGCAGTACAGCCACTGTTGTATGTGCACTGAATTGTTGTTTCTGATATGCAGTGCTGTGTCCAAAGCGACATCTCTTTGCCCAATTACACAGCGAGTGAGAGAGAAGAAAGAGAGATAGCAGGCTCTTCTGCTCCTCCACATGACTGAACTTTATGCGTTCACCACCTCAGTCTAGTTTGTGTCCTCTCTGCTGGCCCTCAGCTTTTCACATCCACTCTTAATGGATGGCCAAGCATGTGCTGCCCCCCCACCCCCCTCTTCTGTGAGCCTGTTCTTGACCAGCTGAAGGGGCCAGAGGAAGCTTGATCCTTCAGAGCCCCTGTTGTCCCCCTCTCACGTCCATTGGGTGCAGGAAACAAATGGGTGGTGTAATGGTTGCCGTGATGAGTGAGTGTGCAAGCGACGCTCTCTCTCTCTCTCTCCCCACTCCCCCTACCCCTCCCCCTCTCTCCTGTTCTCTCCCTCTGTAATTGGCTGTGCTCTCTCGGGGGCACTGTAGCGAGAGCTTCTGAGCTCCGTGCTGCTGCGGTGTGGCGGTGTCGGAGTGATGGCCGCCACACTGAATGGGATCATTAGTTAGCTTTGGGTTTTTCAGTAACAAGCCTTTAGTCACTGAATTCACAGAACATCGAGAGGAAGAGAGACAGGACAGGGAAAGTAATAGAGACCAAAACACTCTCATACACACACACACACACATACAGAGAGCAGGAATCGTTTTAAGTATCCTGAGGCCGTGGGTGGTCAGCTGTCTTGCCTGGCTTACTTATGTGGATTTATGTGGTTCTTATCAGAGCAGGCCAGTGTTGACAGGCAGAAGCCATTAGAGTGCTAGTGTGTTGACACTGTCTGCACACACTCTCTCCTTGTCTGCGGCCCAAGGTGGGCGAGCAGGACTGACAAGCTGTAATAAAGGCAATGAATACAGCCGCCCATGCCCTGACAAGCCTATCAAAGCAATCCTCATCATCTCATTGATGGCCCAATGTTTTGGTGAACCCTGCTAGCAGCAGCTATTGTGCGATTAGCTAATTTATAGAGGTTGAGTGATGTGTCTCGTGTCTACTGTGAGCTAGTGACAGAGGAGAAGGCTGAGTGTGTGCGGGTGTGTGTGTGTGTGTGTCAGTGTGTCAGCATGTGAGTGCGTTCTGAGTCACTGCCCCTGCAGGTTCTGGTGTGACGAGCAGACGGTTCCGAGCACCGGGGCTGCTGGTGCTGTGCCCAAACAGATTGCCTGGTGTCACGGCTCCACCATCATCGCTCATGGCCGCCTGGCACACATTAGGAGCCGGTGTCATAGACACGACCAGGATCTCTCCTGTTCTCGGGGCATCCACAGATTCCCTTGTCTCCTCACCTCCCTCAAGCGGAAGACTACAGCATCTAGAGCGCTTAAGAGCTCAGAGAACCACATGGCTTCTCACTGGACACACAAGTCTAAATGCAGCCCTCTTGCAGCCAGGAGAGGTAGGGTCTGGGCTGAGGAGAGGACACCACATGCATGGATACAGGCATCTCCTCACCGTGAGCTGCTTGTTTTGGTGTCTGTGTGGGACTGGAGAGCTGACTGGTAGTGACAGGCCATGTCTCACTGTAATTTAACAACGCCGCTGGAGAAGAGCTTCTCAGCCTTGGCTCTCTAGACAGACTGCCTGCAAGCTACACACACACACACACACACACACACACACACACACACAGACAGAGAGGTGCATTCAGTCCACACACAGTCAGGACCATAAATGTGTTTAGACATGTGTAAGGTAAACCGTGCTGGCATGAATGGTGGGGAAAGCAAACAGAAGTTGCAGTTAAGGATGAGGAGATTGGCATAGGCGGCATAGCCAGTGAGTTGTGTGTTTGTGTGTGTATGTGTGTGTGTGTGTGTGTGTGTGAGAGAGAGAGTGAGAGCAGTCGGTGTCGGTCAACACTAGTGGTCCTGGTGATCTGATGGTGAGTGGCGCTGCCGGGGGGGGGGGGGGGGTGAGGGTGAGCGTGAGCGGTGCCCTGGACCATCTGCACCACGGTCACGCCGCCAGCCACCAGCCGCCACCCAGAAGGAGCCGGTTTCACACCAGAGAGCAAGAAGACACCCAGCACAGCACAGCACAGCAGCTCTCATCATTTAGCTCTCCTGGATCCAACCTGCCATGTTCTGTGCTAGCAGGAGCAGTTTGACAGGAGGGAGTTTAAGACACTGTTAAAAATAAAGACACAACTTTTGCTCTTAAGCCTGTTATTTGTTTGTGTCTGTAGGGCATGTTTTGAAAGGGTGTAATGATCATTTCAAATAATAACTGTAGGCTTTATCTGTAAGTCACAATTGGTGGGGGCTGAACAGCAAGAACTCAGATCTCCAATGCATATCGGTTCTGCCGTGTTTTGCAGAGAAATCCGAAATCAATATCAATATGAAGTTTTGTTTTGAATGAGACAAATGACATCCATCTTTTCTTTTACGCACCTCACCCCACCCACACCCCCACCCTTCTCCCTCAGGTGCCAGAAGATAAGTGTCGCTATGCAGTGGGCAGCATCCTGAGCGAGGGAGACGGCAAGCCTGACGCCGAGCTCCTGAAGCAGTATGAGCGCTTCGGCTTCAGCCTCATGTCCTTCCCTGAGGTTGACCACGCCGTCACCACCACCTTCCCCAACAAGAGCCCCATCTCCCCTCTCATAGCCGCCTACAGAGTCTACCCCCTGCTGGGACAGTACATATTGGTGAGTGCCATGTTTCATCAACCACACAGCCATTGCTTCCATGCAGCCTTGTTTTGGTAGTAATCCCAGCTGGAGCAAGCAGTGGGCTGTTCCTCATCCACCTCTGCTCTAAACGGAGCTTACTTCTGTCTTCCATCCTATAGTAATTGCGCAGTACTTGCATCTTGTCCTTCATGGTAAAAATATATATTTTAGACACGATAATGTACAATGTGTACAGTGTAACAGTCAATTCATTTTGGTTTCATCATCAAATGTATTTGGATGGTGTATGAAGGGTGGATAAACACAAGGGTAATTCCCAGCAGCCAGACAGGCTATGCACTTTGCAGTTCACAGGATATGCAGGTCTGGGTGCAGGGTAGGAAACCACCATAAAATCAAATAAAACCTTTACAGCAAGACATTGCTGACTGCACCAAATAATATCTTCTAGCAGTGAGTACCAATAAGGTAGGTAAGTGAAGTTGGAAGTGTTTGGAAGATTGCCTCTTAGGTAGCTAGTACACTAGTGTTAAAGCAAAACTCCTTAGTGTTGCCTTAATAGTCAAATACATAAAATGATATTACAGTGTACATCAACACATAGACATGGGAGAAGTAAATCGGGATTAGTGTGTTAGTGTGTTAGTGAGGTTCAACGTCCAACATTCTATCGAATTATGTAGTCAGCTGATGGTGTCTTGTCAATAATAAATAAACAAAAAGATGCCGTTCTAATTAGCTGTCTAGCCAGGTCGTCCAAAAAGTTTTTAGCCGGTGCCTTGATAACTTCTACAGCTGGTAACTTGTTAGACCATGAAGACAGCAAGGCAGCTAGTCACTGTTTTGGACACAGACAGTATATTGTTTTTAAGTAAGCCAAGACGCAACTGAGTTTCCCAGTTTTAGGGCTGATTACAGGTAGGCACTTGTATTATTCCATTACTTCTCTGGCTAGCAAAGCCCACACATTTCTGGCCAGCCAAATCCAGTTTGTGTTGTTTAATTCATCATCAGTTCAAGCCCATCTAATCCCAGATATTAACAATGGATGACTTCTGTAAATGAGGAAGGTGTTGCGTGATCCGCCAGCGCTGAGCTCTTTGGGCTCAGGGAAGCTATTGACATTTCCTGGTGACATTTACGCACTCGCATTCATCGCCGGCCATCCTCCTGCATGCCTAATGAGACAGGTGAGTGCCGGAAGGTGTGAGGCCGCACGCCTCAAGGAGAGGGAGCCTCAGGGTGGACCAGCTGAGAGGTCAAAACACGGAAACAGGGGCTCCACGCAAACTTATTTCCTGTCTTCCGGAAGGAAGGGAAGAGCTTGTGAAGAGCTTGTCAAAGTTCCCAGACAGAAAGGAAAGGTTGAGTGTCTGTGGTTGTAAATCCACTGCTTGAGGGAGCCATCAGACTCACTGTTATCACAGCACTGTAGAAGGAGACTGACATTTACACGGTGTGAAAATGGTTTGACGACAAGAAACACAGGCCAGGTCAGGCAAGCTCAGAAGGAACATCCCAATAGCTGGTCACACTTTTAGTGACAAGCTCACAAGCAGTACCTGCTGCTGGGGCCTTGACTCCCCCACACACTTTGCATGGCAGTGTCTCAGACGCCCAGGGAGGCCCAGACTGCCATTCCACATCAAGCCTCTATCCAGGAACCCCCAACCGCAAGGACCTGTGCTGTGGATAAACATGGATTTGAGAAGGTCTCCCCCCAGGTGGAGTGTGTCTGGGTTTGGCAGAGAGAAAGACAGTGTGTGTGTGTGAGTGTGTGTGTGTGTGTGTGAGTGAGTGTGTGTGTGAGTGTGAGGGTGTGTCTGAGTGTAGGGTGGGAGTGCACAGGAGCGGTTGTTTACTCGTCCTTCTGGCTCCTCTCTGCTGGAGACCCAGCCGTGTGTAAGTGCTGAGGAGGAGAAGAGCGAGAGAGAGAGAGAGGAGAGGAGGAGTGGAGCAGAGCAGAGGAGAGGAGAGGAGGAGTGCCAGCAGCACACAGGTGCTGGCAATGGGGCTCTCTAAGGTATGGGGTCCTCCATCTGTCAGTGAGCAGCCTGGGAAAGAGGACAAGAGAGGCTGAGAGAGAGTAAGAAAGAGTGAGTGAGAGAGAGACCGAGAGAGAAAGAGATGGAGACTAGCAGAGAGGCAGAGCTGGAGATGAATGGAGACAGAGATGAAAAGATGTAATAAACGGGCCATGGGCAGCGAGACGGGCTGATTCACAAGCGTGTCTACATTCCCAGCACCTCCCCAGCCGTCATGGACACCGCTCTGTGTGACGTCATCAACATGTCAGTCCCTTCCGCTGGATGTCATTTGCTGTTTTGGTTTTGCACCATCCGGCCTCTTCCTCATCTTTCTGTAGAGGACACAATTAACAGCGGAGCCAACATCAGTTTGTGGTCAGAGCTGTTCCCCAGTGTGCAGCTGTACATCTCTGTCTCTCACACACACACACACACACACACACACACACACACACACACACAGACTTACACATTTAGTTGCATCAGGCATTGTTGTTATCTTATTA
This sequence comes from Tenualosa thibaudeaui, assembly GCA_027481765.1. Taxonomy (NCBI): domain Eukaryota; kingdom Metazoa; phylum Chordata; class Actinopteri; order Clupeiformes; family Clupeidae; genus Tenualosa; species Tenualosa thibaudeaui. The sequence goes on from JAIFZK010000003.1 coordinate 612,151, forward strand.
CATAATAATTCCCTTGCTGTCCAGCAGTCAGGTGATGTAAGTTATATGAAAGAGCCTTGCAGACCTAACAGCAACCCCCCCCCACCAAAAAAACACACACACACCCCCTTCTCTCTGTCACATGATGCCCAGGCCTGTCATACAGTCCAGCTCAGTCGTTGTCGGCAAGCTGACCCAGGACCTCCGACAGCTCATTAGAAAGCCTGCAATGAGTTGTGCTGTCTGCTGACCCAGTAAAGACGGCCTCGTCGCCTGTCAGAAGAGGAGCGGATGGGAGTTAATGACATGGATGATGCCCACGCCAGCGGACATGTGTACTGTCCGAGTGTGTACAGTCCGAGTGGGTGGCAGAGATGGCACAGAGACACAGAAGCAGATCGACACGGAAAAGAAAATGAAAGTGAGAGAAAGCAAAATTAAGATAAAAAGAGAGAGAGAGGAATAAAGATGGGTGGATGAGGGAGAGAGAGAGGTTGTGTTGGTTATGGTGTGGCTGGAGGAGAGGAATAAAGATGGGTGGATGAGGGAGAGAGAGAGAGAGAGGTTGTGTTGGTTATGGTGTGGCTGGAGGAGAGGAATAAAGACGGGTGGATGAGGGAGAGAGAGAGAGAGAGATTGTATTGGTTATGGTGTGGTTGGAGGAGAGGAATAAAGATGGGTGGATGAGGGAGAGAGAGAGAGAGAGGTTGTGTTGGTTATGGTGTGGCTGGAGGAGAGGAATAAAGACGGGTGGATGAGGGAGAGAGAGAGAGAGAGAGGTTGTGTTGGTTATGGTGTGGTTGGAGGAGAGGAATAAAGATGGGTGGATGAGGGAGAGAGAGAGAGAGAGGTTGTGTTGGTTATGGTGTGGCTGGAGGAGAGGAATAAAGATGGGTGGATGAGGGAGAGAGAGAGAGAGGTTGTGTTGGTTATGGTGTGGTTGGAGGAGAGGAATAAAGATGGGTGGATGAGGGAGAGAGAGAGAGAGAGGTTGTGTTGGTTATGGTGTGGTTGGAGGAAAGGAATAAAGACGGGTGGATGAGGGAGAGAGAGAGAGAGGTTGTGTTGGTTATGGTGTGGTTGGAGGAGAGGAATAAAGATGGGTGGATGAGGGAGAGAGAGAGAGAGGTTGTGTTGGTTATGGTGTGGTTGGAGGAGAGGAATAAAGATGGGTGGATGAGGGAGAGAGAGAGAGAGGTTGTGTTGGTTATGGTGTGGCTGGAGGAGAGGAATAAAGATGGGTGGATGAGAGAGAGAGAGAGGTTGTGTTGGTTATGGTGTGGTTGGAGGAGAGGAATAAAGATGGGTGGATGAGGGAGAGAGAGAGAGAGAGGTTGTGTTGGTTATGGTGTGGCTGGAGGAGAGGAATAAAGATGGGTGGATGAGGGAAAGAGAGAGAGAGGTTGTGTTGGTTATGGTGTGGTTGGAGGAGATGTGTGTGAGGGTTCCTGTGGAGCCGATGAATTATGGAGGGCTTGGCAGGGGAGGCCAAGACAGCGGCAGAGGAGGCCTGTCCACTGACTGGATGATTAATTTAGCAGTGCGGGGAGCGCTGGAGTCTGGGCCGGCCTGGGCAAGCAAGAGAGCACGGAGCCTGGCGGAGGTGCAGTGCCTCCGTCAGAGGCCACGCATGGCTGCGTGCACGCTCACATACGCAAACACTTTTCATCCACTTTCCTCCGCCTGCACTTTTAATGCCATGGCACAAGCAAATTATTCCAATGAAATCAGTAGAGCAGGGTAATTAACACAACGCTAACAAGAGACAGCTAATCTCTGCTATGGGCCACACAGACCCTCCAGAGAGTGTTGCAGCAGGGATAGAGAGAGAGAGAGAGGAAAAAGAGAGAGAGAGTGAATGTGTGGGCAGTGGGTTGTGGATAAGCGAGGCAGCTGGCCCAGACCCAGCAGCCGCATTGACAGGAGAATTAGCCATTATTAAAGGTTAGGCTGCATTTTTATACTGGTGCTAATCAACTTTACTATCTAAGGGCTTGCAGGTGCAGAGCCTGTGCTCTTCTTAGAGAGGAGAGAGGGAAACATAAGCCACAGGGAGGAGAGGAGTGTGCAAGACAAAGACAGAGAATCAAATGGAGGGAGGCGTGAAAAAGAAGAGGAAGAAGAAAGGGATTAAAAAGAGATAGGAAGAGGAATGAGGAGAGGAGGCACAAAGACATACCATAATAATCAGTGAGATTGTTTGAGTCAAACAGGGAATAATGAAGGGGGGGGGGGGGGGGTTGAAAGTCAAATGGGGTTGTGTGAAAATGTGCACTCATATGTGCTCACAGTGAGTGGTAAGTTGACCACGTGTCCTGGCATGTGTGTGGGCATCTTGAGGTGGCATGTGCACAGGGTTAAATGAGCAGCCAGCACCCATCTGCCTCCTTCAGCCCCCTGCCTCTCCCCCAACACACTCTCTCTCTCTCTCTCTCTCTCTCTCACACACACACACACACACACAGCATCAGCATCAGCATCTCCACATCCCTTTTTAATGGGCCTGGGGCTGAGCTCTGCTAGTGGCTCATAAAGCAGTTGACTAGTGCTGCTATTGCTGCTTTGTGGCCCCCTCGTCTGGGCCCCATCAGCACCCCGACACCCACCGCTCCGTCTGCTGGGCCAGCAGCCACACTCTAGCACATGCACAACTCCAGCACAATACCCATACCACTAAGCCGGCTCCTGTGGGTGTATGTGTGTGTGCGTGCGTGCTTGCGCACGCAATAGATCTCTCTCTCTCTGTCTTTCTCTCTGCAAGCCCTTTAGGTCCTATATGCTTTGTTCAGATAGTTCAGTGTGTGTGTGTGTGTGTTTGTTTGTAAAGTGGGTATGTATTTAGTTATGCATGCACTACTCTTTGGCAGACAGTGTTTGGTTGCTACTATGTGTACCATGTACTATGTGTGATGTGCTTGACAGGGTGAATGTTTAGGGAGGTTGGGAGAGGGTGTTTGTGTGTCGGGGGACAGACTGAGCTCCGTGTCCACATCCAGGCAGGCAAGCAGGTGACAGCAGCAGCAGCAGCCCCTTGTTTAGAGGAGGACTGGATCAAACTGGAATCTGGAGAAAGAATAGGCTGCTTGTATCCTAAGTGGATTTAGGCAGCTCTCACCCAAATCTCCAATAACGCGCCCGTCTCTGCGGAGCTGAGTGTGAGGACGCGAGGGTGCAAACACCTGGGCTTACTCCCCCACTCAACTCACCTTCATATGACATTAACCAGCTCTGTGTTCCAGAGCTTTCACTCACTTTAACCGTGACTCACTTTAAAGAAGAAAAAGTGGGAAGTGCTAAGCTTATTAGCTTGTGCTTGCTGAAAAAAAGCGCTAAATATTCAACACTTTATTGAGGCAGGAAGGAGAAGAGGGATGGAATATGGCATTAGCTGAGTGAACCTAGCCATACAAAATAAAGAGGAAGCACCCAGAGGGATTAGTGTCCCTGCTTAGGAACACAAGGAGCTGGGCTCTCTCTCACTCTGTCAGGAGCTGCTCCATTGAATTCTCAAGCGCCGTGGAGAGTTGCTGAGCATCCTGGGTCATTAAAGGCCATCTTACTGCTTGATGGTGGGTTTGGGTCGGGCTGCAAAGATGGACTGGCTGGCTGTTGAGAGGGCCACTCTCATTCTCTCTCTCTCTCTCTCTTTCCCCACTCTACCTGTCTGCCTCCCTTGTCCCTTTAGAAGACATCCTTACTGACTCCAAACTTTCTTCCTCTTCCATAGTAATGTTTTATTCAGACCCTTCTTTCCTCATTGTCTAGGTAGCTGTTAATTTGTTGAATTAAACATAGAATCCTGTTTTGTGGTGGGACCCTCTATCCATATTTCATGACCTTGTCGGACAAATGAGCAGAGGCCCCTCTTGTGGGTGCTAAACGTCATAGAATGCTGTGATTTGTTTTAGATGTGTTTGCTGACCGAGTGTCTGTTCCTGCAGGAGTAACGTCAACTATTTTTCCTTGTGCAGGAACATTGTCATTGTAGCTCAAGCAGATGCTCTCCATAGAGGTGTGATTGTATGATGTCTCTGTGAGGCACTCACACTCTCTCTCAGTTGGGTTTCAGAGGGAAGACCTTTAGAGGTGGAGCTTAGTGTTTCACTCCTCTCGGGGGAGAGACACGAGGCTGCCTGTGAAAGCTGTTCTTCTCTGGCTATTGTAGTCTGCATGCTGAGAGACTCTGAAGGATAGGTGTGATGGTGGTGGTATGGTGTAGGCTGTCTTCCATGTTCAGCACAGCTATTTGATTTATTTGAGTTAGGAGCAACTGTCAGTTACTGAGGCCTTAGGCTGATGCCCTTGATCTCACATATCAATAGTAGCTACCACTGCATGTGTGTGCAACTATTTCAGTTCACAGAACTGCTGCTTTCCCATCGCTTTCAGCATATGGGAAAGCCATGATCACACTGAAGTTGTAATATGTGTATGAACACACACTAACACAATTACACTAACACTCACAGTCTCTCTCTCTCTCTGCGTAATGTCATTCAGTCAGCAGATCAAAACCTGCAGGCAAAAACCATAAGCCCAAGCAGGAGTATCCTGTGCAGTGAGCCCTCACGCAGGAGTATCCTGTGCAGTGAGCCCTCACACAGGAGCCTGAACAGTCTGTGCTCCTCTTCCCCAAGACCATTAAGGACATTTGTTTCAAAAAGAAGAACCTCGAGAGTGTAAATGATGAGAAGAGGCACTCTTTGAGCTCTCTGGAAGCTGTTTTAACCCCAACCACCCTTTGAACATCTGTTAGTTATCCTGTTCTCCCTGAGGATGATGTTCAGTGCCTACAGGGAGCCTGTTTGCTCTATTGTTTATTGGTTTCCCTAGTTAATTTTAGTAAGCATTACTGTGACCTAGTCATACAGGCTGCTTTCCTCTAGTGTGTGTGTGTGTGTGTCTGTGTGTGTGTGTGTGTGTGTGTGTGTAAAGCCACTGAGATGTGCAGTCTCCAGACACCCTGTCAGCAGCAGCAGGAGGATGGCCTCCTCCAGCATGGGCTCCATCTATCTCCTAAACTCTCCCTCTGTTGAGCTTCTCCACCAGTGCAGTGACAGGGGAGGGAGTGGGAAGCTGGATGGAGCGAGAGCTCCAACCCTTCATGTGGCCTAGAGCACCTCTGGCACTGAATGCAGTTGGAACAGTGTGGCAGAGCGGGCCAGGGGCTTTGTGTAATTATTAGTAGCGACTCCCTAAGCTCTGTTGCACATGGTTCATGAATACTCAATATCTGTAGCCTTGAGTGTGTGTGTGTGTATGTATATATGTGTGTGTGTATGTGTGCGCGTGCCTCAAAACTTGGCAGACAGACAGAAAGACTGGTGAACAGGCAGACAGACAGATATCAGCAGAAGAGTTTGAGGAGGAGGAGGTTCAGTTTGGGACCTTTTTGATCCATGGCTCAGTGCTCTGCATCTTTCATGAGTTCCAGCCCCTAGATCTTTTTATTGTTGTGTGTGTGTGTGTGTGTGTCTGTCTGTCTGTGCATGCCCAGGGAGTGTGTGTGTTGCCGGGGTCATGGAAATGTCATCAAAGAGAAAGCTGGATCACAGTCCAGAAACATTGTATCAGAATCCTTGTGTGTGTGTGTGGCTAGGGTCATGGAAATTATGTCATCAAAGAGAAAGCTGAATCAGAATCTAGAAACATTCTATCTGAGTCCTTGTGTGTGTGTGTGTGTGTGTGTGTTGGGGGGGGGGGGGTGAGTGCAGGAGAGAGTGAGAGCATACATGTGGACACTTGTATACTCTCTTCCACAGAGAGAGAGAGAGAGATGGCTCTTTCGTGATTGATACTGTGCTTGTGTGCTAGTATTGTTTTCTCCATCATGGTTTTTATTGCTTCACGCTCCGTCCTGTCCCGTCCCCATGGGACTCCACAGCCTCCCCAGGCCACATGTGCGGAAGGCTGCACGGCCACATTCAGCATGCAATGGAAGGTGCTCTCCTCTCCTCTGCTCTCTTCCTGTCCTCCTCTTGTCCTCTGTGTAGTGTGTTGTTCTGACTAACTGCATGCTTCCTCCGTGCTCTGCTCTGAGCACCATATAAGTTGCCTTTTTATGTCTAGTACCGAGAGCTGGTGAGCTCCAGCTCCTCACTTGTTTTTCTTCTTGCTCGGTTTTGTTAGTTTTTTCCCCTTCATGCTGATGAGCGTGGATATGACCATGAAGAGACTTATGCAAATAGCCTTGGATGTTTCCCTCTCCAGCTTGCCGCTGTCTCTGTACGTCTCTGGCTTGTTTTGACTGCTTCATCACCATTAATTAGCTGGCAAAGACAGCTTGCAGGTTGTTTTTCCCCTTTGAATAAAATTGCATGTCATCTATTTTATTGCAGAACCTTTTTTGAAGACATACCGAGTTTGAGAGAGTTGAGAGCTGAGGGCCAGTGGAAGCATACTCTTAGTACTGCCTGTTTGAGAGGTAGAATAATCCAGGGACCTCTTTGAAGGACTTTAAACTCTGTTGGGGAATAAGTGCCTTTTGTATAGTTGATGCATTCTTGCAGAAAGACTAGTGCTTCCACAGGGATGCAAGATATGGAGCTTTGATGAATCTGTCAGTTTAAAACGGACTATTTGATTTTGAGTTTGTTAATGCCCTCCTTTTTCTGTTTGTTTTGTTCATCGATTCTCATTCCCTCTCTCCCTCTCCCTCTCTCTCTGCTATTGTTCAGACCTCATGCTGACAATTAGTTGGAGCAGGGCTGATGCCTTTGAAAGGAGTTTGGCAGGTGTGTGTGTGTGCGTGTATGCATGCACTTGACTTTTAGATCTATGCAGTGTTAGCATAGCAAGCTCCTCCAGCTAAGACGTGGGTCAGAAAAACAAGCCTAAGTGCCAACTCCACCCACCCACACACACCCACACTCACACACACACACAATACACCACGCCAGCCCTGCAAAATGACTGTTGACTTGGGCAGAATATAATTTTGTTGTGGCCCACAGTACCACGCAGGCATTATCCATTCCGTTTGTGTCTTGAGATTTGTGTGTGTGTGTGTGTGTGTGTGTGTGTGTGTAATCCTTCATTTCTCTAGCCCTCTTAGCAAGGGTGTTCTACTCCATCAATGGCTGCTCTGGGGTCCGTTTCCCTAAACCATAGCCTCGTTACTAACTAAATTGGTTCTCCAGCCAATAAGGGTGAAGCTCGGCCTTACGTCCTCAGTGAGCCCCTCCCACCACTGACTAGCCCAGCCTGACCTCTGCTTGCCAGCCAGTGCTCAGTGAGTGCAGCTGCCTTTCATGTGCCTCTAAATATTGATGCTTTCATGGCTTGGCTGCCAGCAGTGCTTCCTCACCTTTAAAAACATCCATGTGCTGGGCATTTATTTTGATCAAAGGTGGGAAAATGAAAAAAAAACTGAACAATAACAGACAAAGGATAGACAGCACCTTGGTTTGTGTGTTTATCAAACCTGCCCAGTACGCACCACTAAAATATATGTAGCCTTGTCAACAAAAAAATGTGTTTCACAGTGATCTGTATGCAGAAAAAGTCTTTTCTTCCGAAGGTGCCGGACCACCTGTTCATCCTGTGTATCTCAATGAAGCCTTGGGCATCGTTCAGGGCTTTTGTGTTAATGGTATGTGGTCCATGTTTGGGTCTGGCAAGTAGAAGACAAACAGACCTAAAATTCAGCTTGAGTCTTCCCACCAGCCTGAACAGTGGAGGAAGATGCCTGAAAGAGAATGTTTCATTTGATTTGAAAGAGAAAAGCTACATCTCTCTCTCCCTCCCTCTCTGCCGGGGCTTCGCACCTCTCTGTGGACACCCAATTTCTGGATTGCTTGCTGGAAACAACGCTTTGCAGCAGTGTTTGGCAGGATCTCCTTATTTGCAGGCCAACTGTTTACGAGGCCTTTGAGCATGGTTTTTCAGCTCTTCATTTATTTACTTGTTTACTTTTTGAGAGATTTATTTTGTAGTAGCTTGTACTTTATGGAAAGCTATCTACAGAATATGGTCATTGTTCTTTGGCCACACTTAATTGGAGCCATTAGTTTTTATGGTATGGATTACAGATCCCTTGCAGGTTTGGAGTTAAATGAGCACAGTAAGCTCTCTGCTCCTAGTGTTGCTGCTCCAGGCCACCTGAGCTTCAGCACTGATGGGGTGTGCCTTGTGTGTGTGTGTGTGGGTGGGGGCCCGCTTTTGAATGAAAGGAAGGAGAGTGTGTGAAGATGTGGCTTAGAGATGAAACTAAAGGGCCTAATCCTGTGCCTTTTGTCTAAAAGAGTGTCAGTCATGAGGGAGTGAGCATGTGCTCTCAGGACATCTTTTTCAGAAGCGTCCGAATGAAAGCCATAGGGTTTGGAGAGTGAGTGTGAGAGACCCTGTGCAGAGGAGGGCTTGTGTGTGTGTGTTTGTGTGTGTGTGTGTGTGTGTGAGTGTGAGAGAGAGTATCAGTGGGGTGCAGTAGTTTCATAAGGTTTTTGGGTGAGATAGTGAGCAGTGTGTGTGTGTGTGTGTGTGTGACATTAAGAAGTGTCATGTTTGACAAGTGTAGACAAGTGCCAAGCGTTTCATCATGCTTGTTAACGAGGCTGAAAGAGCCCTGGAGCCAGCACTGTCTGAACTTGCGCACACACACACACACACACACACACACACACACACACACACACACACACACTTTGGTCCCACTCAAATCTCAGGTGGTGATGTGACTATAACACAGGCACCTTTAGTTTTGGTTATCAGCCACTCTTTCATTTTCCGAAGCCTTCACTGATGTCCTGAGTCCATTCTGTGTTCCTCAAATTACCAGTGTGATGGCCGGGATCAGCATACCATAAACACAAAACAATCACAATCAGCCTTTACTAGCAGCGAATCAGCGGGTGCTTTCAGGGGAAAGGAGCTTTTAAATGCAGTCATTAATTCTCCAAAGAGACTCTTGGTCACTCCCTGCACTGTCCATAAGTGGCCAATCAGGCCTGTGGATGGAAGCTGTTAGCTGCCTCCTGCATGCTGGTATTTCCAGCTGTAATTGTGCGCTGTGGGACTCCCTCTCAAGAGCGCAGGGAGGGGAGAGTGTGGGAAGAAGGTGCAAAAAGGCGGAAATCATAGGTTTTCACAGCCCTCAATTTGCCCAGAGCCATATTTAGTGCTGCGTCAGAGCTATTGTGTCAGCGTGCCCTGGGCCTTGCCACTCAAGCACTCCATCATCATGGTGGAGGGAGAGGAAAGAGGGCAGTTAGACAAATGAATGGCTGACTGACACAGCTTTAGAAACGTTCATGTGGCAGTGATTGGCAAACACTCACCTTCTTCATTATAGTTTTGGTACGGTACAGTCTTCTTTACACTCATTAACATGCCCCACTAGGGAGGAATAGCAGCTCAAGCACACAAGCATTAAAGGGTTAAGGCTGTCGCATGTCTGCCACTCAGCAAAAATATAATACGCTACCAACCAGCACTCTAGTCCTGCACAATTAGCCAGTGGTGATTAGAATGCCTGAGACAGACAGTCATGCTTTCATGGTGCACCTGCACTGGTGATTGTTTGAGGCAGCCGTCATCTGATAATGACAATGGCGGATCCGCCTCACCTGTTGCCATATTTTGGGCCTGGAGGCGATGGCGTGCACCCTGGTGTTTGCTGTCTGGCTTGTGCCTGGCCAGGTCATGGTGTGCTGCTGATGGGGATGGGCTGGGAGGGGAGGTGAGTGCCCAGTCACCATAGGCTGTTGACACAGGGAGGGCTGGAGGATGCGGCCGGCAAATCAGTGCATTTATTTGCTCATTTGGCAGTGAGGCGGGGTGGGATGAGGCGCTCCCTGATACACGGCAGTGCTGGTTGGATTTCCAAGGTGCTGTTTTTTTATCTCAGGGGTTCAGGATTTGGTGACCCAGTTAATCCTTGCAAAATGGGGACACTGATATGGCAAGTGTGTGTGATAATGAATTGTGTTTTTTCACTTTCTGCACCTAGTTGTCTTCTCCCAAAGCCCATGGCCATAAGGCTCAAGAGGTGTCCTGTCTTGTCAATGGTTTAATGCTTTTTCTTTAACGTTGAGTGTACAGCCCAAGTCTTCATCTTCATGCCTCCCTTTCTTGTGGCAAATATTAAAGGAGGGATGTGTGAGGCATTGTGTGTCTCAGAAAGCACAGCAGAAAACAAATACTTATTGAAGGGTGAATTGGTATACCCTGGAGGAAATGCACTACAGCAGACCTTAGACCAAGTGCTGTAGAGTATTACCCTTCTAGTCAGAGGTGAGCAAGTAAGTTACTGAAGTATACATCAGGCTCCTTTCTCGCTGCGTTGACCTAGAACAGCCTGATGCAGTATGTTTTCAGGCTAAGAGGCTGCGGGTGAAATGGCGGAGTGTGGGTGCCATAATTAAACATGGCACCCTCACTTAACCAGTGATCAAGTGGCGAGGAAGAGCTGGAGACCCCTCGCTGGCGTGTGTGCTAGTCCATCCGTCAGCCGTCTCCTCATCTCTAATGTGTTCAACACGTTCCCTTTTCCTGCCCCAGTGACCCACTGCGACTAGCCAACCCCACGGCAGAGCTTAGTGGGAAGAGGCCTGGAGAGCGCTCCACCTCAGCCAATGTTTCATTTCCCCCCCTCTGTAGCCCAGGAAAAGCCTTGTTTTGAGAGCAGCTATTGATCATGCTTGGCTAATCTCCAGGGGCTGGGAGCTGAGGTGGGCAGTGCTAGCCAGGGAAAGGCACGGTTTCTGATGGATGATCAAAGCGCCTCTCAGCTGCAGCTCCGCCGCACTGCATGCTCCTTCCTTTGCCCGTGGCCGCATGCTTACCTCCCTGAAAGCACAGCGCCTGGAGTGTTTTTCTCTTGGAGGAAGAAACCAATCATTTGTCCAATGTCAGATAGCGGAGCACTCATTTGATTGAGATTGAGTTGAACTCTTGGCTTGGCTTTGCCTGTCAGCATGTCCTCTCATAGCGTGTCTTTCCTGAATGGGCGGGATTTTACACATGTATCCAGATAGATGTACCTCCATTTATTTATTAGTGACTGACTGTTCTGTTTCATGTAAATTTGCGTGGGTGTTGTCTCCTCACATCACTGTGGATATGTGTGTATGTGTCTGAAGGAGCATCATGAAACTTCAACCAAATATTTATTCTTATTTGAAATACTTAGTCAACACATTATTTGGCTATTAGAACAACATCTGTTGTTTTTCTTGTCTATTAATCATTACAGTCAGGGTGAGTTTATATATATATATATATCCAAAATTCAAATCTAACAATGATAATGTTTCATCATGATGCAAAGTATAACAGTTATTAGGTCTTATACACGTGTGAATTATTCATTATTCATGTGTGAATGGCTGTATTGGTATCTGTGTACATGCAGCATGTGTGGATTGGGATTTGTAGGTGAATATGTATTGTGTGTTGATGTGTGAGTATGTGTGTCTATGGTTGTGTGTGTTTATAGATAATTGTGGATGGCTATCACGGCTCTTGTGCCAAGTCAGTGTGTCTGCATGCGTATCTATAGTAGAACAGACAGCAGTCTGTTGTCTGCAGTAGTGCTTAGACTACAAACACCTGTAGCCTCAGTTGCATCTAGGGGCCCTGCTGTCTGTAGATTAAAAATGACTTCAGATTCAACACAGCTCATTATTGCTTTTTGATCTGTGTGTGTGTGTGTGTGTGTTTGTGTTTGTGTGTAAACACAGTAGATTCCACTGAACAGGTTAGGTGGTCAAGTAACTCGATTGAATCACGCAATTGATTAACGTATTTCTGTGTCTCTCATTGGAAAGTAGAGCTGGTTGCAGAGGCAAGCCAATGCGCCTGTGTCTCATTTGATCACTTGGCTGTTAACGCAAACACTATAACAGGCACCGTGGCAAACTGGGCAAAATGTGGACTCTCCACTTACACTATGATAGACAGTGGACAAGGCTGGCCTGTTTGTTAGCTGTGTCATGTAATGTCCATTTGTGTTTAGATTTATTGTTTTTTTGTGGACACTTTTGTCCAAACAGACATACATACTAATAAAAACACCACGTGTTCCAAAAATACACACACTGTAATGCCTGCTTGACCAGACACCAACAGGCCCTTTTCTCGGCTGCCTCGGCCTCTGCCAGCTCCTACCGTCTCCTCACTGTCACTGGCCGTGTTTTTGCTGACAGCAAAATCTTTAATGGGCCCCCTCAGTGTGTTGTGCCCCAATCAAAAAAGGGAATAACAGCCTGTGATCTTTTCAAATAATGGAACTAATTGTGAGGGAAGATTACCTGAAGCAGTAGTGAGAGAACAGACGCCCACTCAGGCAATTACAGCAAATCCATACTTTGATTGAACCCCTTGATTTGTCTGCACCTTAGGTGGGAGTGATACAATGTGAGTCAGAGACTGAGAGAGAGAGAGAAAGAGAAGGAACTGTTCAGAGCCTGAAAAGAAAGGAGGTGTTAGATGAGGAGGAGGAGGTGGAGCAGGAGGAAGAGAGAGTGAGAGAAGAGAGAGTGTGAGAGAGAGAGTGTGTGTTTTTCTGTGGTTAACTCAGTGATGCAGCGTATTCTGAAGACTGTTTTTTCTGTTTTTATTGTTGTGCTTGTGTGTCCAAATGCCACATTAGCATGTTAGAAGGAGCAGGCTTCTGTCTCCCAGGATGCCGTGGGGCACTTCTCACCCCCAGCACCACTGCATCAATCCCCTGGCCTCTCTCACTGACCCCTGGGTTGGAAATGACCACAAACACCACCAGTAGGCTCTCTCTCACCCTCTCTTTCTCTCTCACCCTCTCTTTCTCTCTCTCTCTCTCTCAAGCTCTCTCAAGCTCTATAAACACTCCTGTTGCCATCTTAGACCTGAGGCAAACCATGGGATGCCATTTATTTCAACGGTCCCTCATTCCAGCGCAGATTTATGAGGTTAATCAGCCACGACTCCATGACAGCGAGGCAGATTATGATCTTAAATCAGGGCCCGCATCCCGCATCCCGCTCTTAACTCCCAACCAGGCTGTGTTGTTTCCCAGAGCAGACATGCCAGGGATTTCAAAGGAGCAAAAATGTTACCTCTGAATGTGACTTATCAGATGGTCCCACAATAGCTGAAGGCCAGCTAAAGCATGAAGGCTATTTAAGTCAGGGCTACTTCCACATGAGGCCTTTGATGCCTGGCGCCATTGAGAGAGGGAGGTCACATACTTTGTTCCCATCGTGGAAAAAGCCGCCCACTTCTCCCCTCTGCCTTCACAGGCTTAAGGAGCATATCAAAGCCAATGGGCCTCACCAGCCCAGCACACTCATTTCAGCAACAATACATCATTTTCTCCTGCACTGGAGATATATATATCTTTATTTTTTAGCAGAAGAGAAGGAAAAGCTGTTCCTCTAAAATAGCATACAATATGTAGAAGAGCTGAAATTCACCCAGAAAGCATATTGTTCTTGACAACTAGTGTAGAGGTTTTGGCTGTACCAAAACAGAGGGCTAACAGACATGTGTATATACTTTTATAAGGCATGAATTATTAAAAAGGTGCAACTGAAGGTCCATAGTGACAGACTTCACTGATGGCATTGAATTACACACCCGTAGGGTGTGGAGACAGACTCTCTGTGGGGAAGTTTGAGCTGTTTCTGAAGGAAGCTACCTGCAGAGAAGAGCCCTCTCTCTCTCTCTCTCTTTCTCTCTCTCTCTGTCTCTCAGTAGAATGGGCCTTAAATGTTAGTGTTTGTAAGTCCAAGGGCACAAAGCGGAGCACAGGCAGCTTGAGTCTAAAGAGTGGTGAGTGCCCAGCTGCAGCAGCGGGGCTCTGTACCCGCTTCCGCTCCCCTGCCCTGCCTCCTTTTCACGGGACCTGTGGGAAGGAGTGAGCCCTTTCTCTGCCCACCCACCAGCCCTCTACCGCCACGGGTGGGCCACTGTCACAGAACAACAGGAAAGAAGTGGAACAGCAAGAGAAGGGCTGGGTGGGCTTTGGCAGCGTGAGTTATTTTGTATTGCCCTGCCATTTGACAGGTTCAGAAGAAGTCTTCTTACCAGGCTGGGTTTGTTGTCTGCTCTCCCATGTCTGAAGGGAGAAGAGAGGGGAGGGGACACGAGGAGAACAGGGGGATGTTGGTGGAGAGGAAGGGAGAGGGGGATGTTGGTGGAGGTAGGGGTGGGAGCAGCTCAGAGGAGCGGAAGTGGTATTTTAACACACTGCTCCACTCAGCCAGAGAATATTGATCGCATAAGGCAATGGGAGGGCAATCAAAAACCCATCTGACCGACGAAACGACCGAGCGCCTCACCCCCCTCCTCTTCTCCTCTCTACTCCCACTGCCACCTCTCTGCTTGTTTACAGCATTTGCCTGCTCTTGCTATCCTCCTGCATTGTTTGATGAATTTGTCATGGCTCCATATGGACAGTGGGAAGTGTAGCTAAGTGACTGCAGTCCCCCACACTGGACACAGCAGCAGGATGGGAGGCCAGACCCACTGGGAGGTGGGATCAGAGCTGCAGTGCTAACCATAAAGAACTGTAAGGGGGAGGAACATCAGCTACATCATTTCTGATGTGCCTCATGCAATAGCAGAAAACCAAACCAGTTAGCAAGAAACTGACTAGAGATTGACAATCAACCAGTACTCTCCAGTATAATCCATACTCATTAACACTCTCCAGTATAATCCATACTCATTATTACTCTCCAGTATAATCCATACTCTACTACGGTAATCAGTACTCTCTGCTGGTGTTGGCTAAGGTATCTATACCATAAACATGGAGATCCAGGTTTGATTGTGGCCTGAGGTCATTTCTGGATCCTTCCACATCTCTCTCCCTCAATCATTTGCTGTCCCTCTCTACTGTGCAGTGTGATTGAAGGCAATGAAGCTCTTTAGTACGGTTCCTATTGGTGTCCTGACTGAGGCTGAGGTGTGTTGTTTTTGCCAGGCTTCCTGCTGCTCTCACTGAGGGGAGGTGAAAGACAGGTGACAAAAGAGGGGGCAATGGAAGGGTGAGAAAAGGAAATGGAAGGAGGGGTGGAGGTGGGGATGTGAGAGAGAGAGAGATGAAACGCAGGTGGTTGGAGGAGAAGGAGGCTGGTGGAAGGTGGGGGGGTAAGAAGAGTCAGGAGCAGGTGTGATGATGAAGCCGAGCGGAGTCGGGCCAGTTCTGTGCCGTGATTGGCGTGTGGAGTTGCCACCTGGAGTGGGCAGAGATGGACGACGCTCTGCTGGCTCTGCCTCCCCGCGCCTGCGGCTCCCCGTGTCCCAGTAGTGCTGCAGGCCGCCGCCGCTGGCTGATGTGCTACATTGGAGTCCCAGCACACACACGCCACTCTCCCAAACACACACACACACACGCCGCTCTCCCGCACACACACACACGCCACTCTCCCGCACACACACACACGCCACTCTCCCGCACACACACACACGCCACTCTCCCGCACACACACACACACGCCGCTCTCCCCCGCACACACACACACATGCCGCTCTCCCGCACACACACACACCTAATGGACAGGATGAGGAGAGGTTCGGGCAGAAATTAAATGAGATTGGTGTTTTGTCTGCCCTTCTGCTGCCTGATGGAGAGAAGGGGAAGTCATAGACCGCTGCCCACCCAAAACCAACAGCCTCGGGCCCATTTTCTGGCCAAGATCAGCACAGATTGCCAATTTTAAGAGGATCCGTAGTTCATATTCAAGTGAATCAGTGAGGCAATGAGAAGCAATCCATGTGTTTCTACTGTGCCAGTCTGATGAAGAGTGACTAGTGCGGCCTGCCAGAGATGGGCTCACTTCCCCTCTCTCTCGCCCACCTCCCCCTAGTCCAACATGGCCGCTCATTTGATTGGGACCACTCAGGAGCTTGTCACTCACTGCCTCAAGAGTCACAGACTGAAGCTTGTGGGTGGTGTGTGAATGAGAGATTTCAGTAACATTTGAATGACACTGACAGACGCCTACACACATGCACACGCATGCACACACACACACACACACACACACACACACAAACACACACACACATACACTCAGATGCACACAGAGGATGGAGCAGAGGCAGAAATGAGATGGTGCAGCGGAGCACAACGGAGAGCAACAGTGGCGGAGAGGAGAGAAAAATAAAAGAGAGAGAGAGAGTGGCAACATATGAAAGCAGGAGGAGAGATAGAGGGAAAAAGAGAAAGAGAGACCACAGCAGTTGTGTTAGTTCTGACATGTTCCACCTCTCCACTGACCCCACCACACTGGATGCTGACAAACCCCCATCTTCCCCCAACCCCCAAAGCCTCTCCCTATCGTCCGGCTGTCACCTGACCACAAGCAGGAGATACACAGAGGGATGACAGCAGAGCAGAGACAGGCTGAGAAACAAAGATGAGAGAGAGAGGGAGAGAGAAAGAGAGTATCCCATAGCATCTTCTATAGGGACACTTTCTGATGCTTAAGCTGCCCATTTTGTTTATGTTTGGGTGTGCATGCATGTGCACAGCGGTGTATCCATGTGCAACCATGCATGTGTACCATGCGTGTGTGTGTGTGTGTGTGTGTGTGTGTGCTTTCTCCCCCTCCCCCCCCCCCCCCCTGCCCAAACAGACAGGCAGCTTCAATAAGACAGAGGCAGGCTAGGCAGGATGTTCATAGTTCTGTGCATTAATAATCTGGGATAATGTCATTGCTCCAGCGTCGGAGAGAGAGAAAGAGGGAACAAGAGAGAGAACAATGTGCTGCCATGCCAGTCATCTCCTCCTTCTTCATGTGTCTCCTTCAGTAAGCGCCAGCCAAAGGGAAGTGCTAAAATATGGATTTTTTTCCCTGTCCCTGGAGACTTTTTGGCAGCATGCTGGGCTCTGCCTGCATTTATGTCTCTAGCAGGTTTCCTTGAGCATGGCGATAAATCCTCTCATTGTTCTGGGTTGGAGCGTGACGGCTTTTTCTCCCCAACAAACGATTTTGTTGTAATTTTGTGATGTGTTCTCATGAATAATTGATAGGCATGGTATGCGTGGGTATTCCAAACTTGAAACCTGAAGTGCCCGATGTATGTGTTTAGTGCAGGTGAGGTGCAGTTCACAGCCTGCTGGAAATGTCACAGCAGTAAATACTTACTTCCCGAGGAATGTGGTATTACTCGGCTATGCTTAGTTAATTATGAAATACACCAGATTAGTTATGCTCAGTTAAATGAATCTGATCTAAACCAGCTGGTTCATCCAGTTAGGTTTAGTCTTGTGTGCTCATCACCTCGAAGCCTCCTCCAGTTTCTTAAGTCTTCAATCAATTGAACACCTGGACAGGGAGATACCATATGGTGTGGTGTTTATGTTTACAATGTGTGTGTGAGTGCGTGTGTGTGGTGGAAAGCGTTTTGTGTATCTTGGTTTTTGAGGATGTCTGTGTGTGTTTATGTGTGCTTGTGTGTGGTGGAAAGCTTTTTGTGTATCTTGGTGTTTAAGGATGTGCGTGTGTGTGCGTATGTGTGTGTGTGTGGATTATCAAAGCCTCGGTCTCCATGGAAGGGGACTAGGAAGGGAAAAAAGTGGGAGCAGTGGTGGGGCTGCTGATGGAGATGGTTTCCCTGGCAACAGGCTCTCTTCAGCCCACTGGCAAGAGCAGGGGAGGGGGAGGGTGGGGGTGCGTAAGGAAGAGAGGAGGAGAGGGGAGCAGAGAGGACGCCGGACTGCACTCCACCTCCTCCTCGTCATGAGCCCTCTGATGCCCCCTCTGACCCCTGCTTTGCTCACGCCCCAACCGGCCAGATGCCTGCCTTACACCACACCACACCCACTAGAGAAGAGCTCTGGCAACTAATACAATGCAGTGCAGCTAAAGCCAGCTCTATACACACACACACACACACACACACATACAAAACAGCCGTCTCTTCTCATTTATGGCCATAACAGTGCTAAGCGTTTGCAGTGAAAAGCTCCTGAGGGAGCAGAGTTGTTGGACATGACTGCTGGCTTGTGGAGGCGTAGTCTTCCTGTCAGGGGCACATGCCCATGTCCTCTTATCCCCCGTCGCTTTTGGCTGACCCAGGGTGCCCGCGGAGGCAGGCGGCAGCCCTCTGCAGCCAGCGGAGGTGGTCTATAGATTGCTTTCCCAGTGCACACCTGCCGTGCCCAGCGGGAGCCTGTTAGTGTTTACGGCTGTTTACCTGAGTCCAGCTCAGCCTAGCCCCGGCCAGCACTCCTCATCATTACTCAGCACATGGACTGGGATCAGATGGACGCGTCAATCGTTCTTCCCAGCCCCTCTCACAGTAGCCATTACTCCTCGTTAAGAGTCACTCAGGCACACCAGTCACATCTCTCTGCTCTCAGCTGCTCAAGAGAACAGAAATCCGTCTAAGAAAAACAAATGCAGTTATAATGAACAAGTCAGGGGACCAACTGATTCATTTTTGAATGAAAAAATATTTGCCTCTCTTGATTAGCTTGACTTTTAAAAGCTAGATTGAGTGTAAACACACATTCTCAGCTATGGCTACTGCTTGGCAGCATGCCAGGCAGGTGTGTTGTAATAGGCTGCTGTATTCAGGAGTTTGAGGACCTGCACATGGAGACTTGTTCTCTGGGGGCCTCCAGCCTCTTCCTTCAGGCTGGGGTTTCCCAGGTGACTGAGTAGCCAGAACAGGGGAGAAGGGGATCAGGGCGTTCGCACCGCAGGTGAAAACACCTAGCCTGTGTTTACAGGTAGGCGACTCCTGCTCCCTGTGGGTCTTGCTGACGTTCAGCACTCCTTTCACTCCCTCACCTTTTCTCTTTCTTTAGCTTCCTGTCTTCTCTCTCTCCCTCTCTCTCTCCACTTTAACCCAAGGCCATGCAGCTCAAACCCCTAATCCCATTGCCACTTGCCAGGGTACTGATGGTATGCTCTTATTGAAGTTTTTTTTTTTTTTTCCTTTTGTAAGTTCTTACTGTTTTTCTTTTTCTCCTCCACTTGTGCTGCTGACAAAGACACATTGTGTTTCCGCTGGGAGTCCTATACCCAATTAGTAATTTGTTGGCAAGTCAGAAAGTTGAAAACATGAAAAAGGGGCCAAGCTGTTGCTGCAAAACAGCAGAGAAAGGGGAGAAAACCATTTTTTAAAACATAACAGCGCAGCATTGCAGCTAATAGTCCCTCACAGCTGCTGCCACAGAAAGAGAGCTTTGCATTCCCTCGCTCTGATGTGTGTTTGTGCACATTCGTGAATGCGGCAGAAAACATGCCCACCCTCAGCACCACCTGAAAAACAATATCATCTGAACCATTGGTTACTTTCATGAATACAAAGCACAGCACCACTGTAGAGCCCATTCAGACACCATACTGAAAGATTCAGCTTCATAAAATCGTCTGAACTGAGATACATGAGAGAGTGAATGGTTGCAAACTCTTATGTGAAATGTTATCGATGATCGAAGACAAAGATGAAGACAGTGTTGTAGGGTAGCCTGGTAGTCAGGTGAAATTGAGCACAAACAGAGACAACAAAAGTAAGGGGTAAAATATGTAGATACATTTATTCAACCAAGTCCCAAAACAGAGTGCAAAACGATACAAAAATGTAGGAAAATGAATTTCAGACAAGCACAGAGAAAAGAAACTGAAATAAACTGAAGATGATGAGTGGCAGTCAGCCTCTGTAATACAGGTCATACCAGCTGAGGGAACAGCACCTCTGTGCCTCACAAAAAAGAAAGCGCCTCCCTGCTCTCCCTTCATAGGGATTTAAATAGATCAGCTGCTCAAACAACTAACCAGTCATTGGGTCTGCTAATCAGGCTGACGACAGCCAATTAAGGTACCTAGTCACCTACCCACTCCAAGGGAAACATGCGCAACTCACAAATGATAAGAACTTAGGCCTGTACTCAAAACATACAAATAATGCAACAAAACAACAGTATCCATGTGCACCTAGGTCACTGTCTAAAAGTATTAAGAAAATAAAAACACATCATTTACTAATGACAGAAAATGAATAAAAATATAGTGCAGTGGAGTTCACAGCATCACACAAAGTATTTTTGCCGTTTAACCTAGAAGGGCATTTCTCTGATGTTGGGTTTCTGCTTGGTGAAGGCTGTGGGCGCATACTGGGATCTCAGAGACAAGGGTGTGCTTAGGGCTGGGATGGAAATGAAAGACATTCTTTTCACCTGTCTGATGAGGATTTATTTTTTATTTTTTTCAAAAGCCCTTTTGAAAATGTCATTTGGAAGCAGCAAAGTATGAGAGACATGAAATGACTATTTCCACATGAGGACCAATCAGTCTCCCAGGCCTGCGGACATGAGCAGTGTGCCGTGCCCTCTGCGGGAAATGAAATTGGGATCACCAGGAGAGTCCTCCTCCTTTTAAACAAAAAGTTCCCGCTTAAGACTAACTTTAATTGACCTCAGCTCAAAGTGCCTTATCAAGTATTGTGTGTGTGTGTGTGAGAGAGAGAGAGAGAGAGAGAGAGAGAATGAAAGAGAGGGAGAGTTGGGTTTCATTCTCAATTCAGGTAGTTGGAGCTCCTCTTCTCCTTGAACAACCTGCAAACAGCATTCAATCGGCTCTCCAATCCGCTTCCTCCCTTCTCTGTCTTGTTCCATCTCTCCTCTCCCCCTCTCCTCTCCCCTGGTGAAATCACAGTGATTAGTGGCGGCCCAAGAGCACTCTTGTCAGCGGCGCGGGTGCGGACGGACACTAAATACTAACTATTAGTCTCCCAGTGAGCTGGCAACCCCCTCATCAGGCCCAGCCGGGCCCAGGCCGCTGTTTACAGCCAGGCCTAGGTGCCAGGGGGCTCATCAGAGACACTGCTTTACTGTCAGCCCAAAGAGCCAGTTTCACATGTCCCCTTAACTCACAGGAAAGACAGGCCTTGTCAGCAAGGTACAGGATAGCCAGCCTTTTAGTTTGTCTGTCTGTCTGTCTGTTTTACTGAGGCCAAGAGTGCAGTGGGGATAGGGAATAAGGCAGTGTCAGGATTAATTGCTGTCTAAATCACAAATTATGTAACCAGTATGCAAATATGCAAATTACAACTCCAATATCTGGATATGAATTAGTTTCATCAATGCCCTTGTCTCGTGTTCTTTCACCTTCACTCTGGCTTACACACACACACACACACACACACACACACACACACACTTCTCATGTAGCTTCAGTCTCTCTCTCTGTTCAAGTCTAGCTCATCTCCTCTCACTTTCAATAACTCTCTCTCTCTCTCTCTCTCTCTCTCTCTCTCTTTCTCTCTCTTTTTCTCTCTCTCTCTCTTTGTGTTAGTCTGTATCTTTCTCTCTATTTCTCTCTCCCCTGGCATTCTCTCTGTCCATGGCCCAGTGAGGCATTAAGACTGCTGCTCTTGTTCTGAGATCCTCCTCTGCTCCTCCTGGTGTGATGGAGAGGTCCTAGGGGGTGTGTGTTTAAGGTCACTCTGAAAAGTCTCTTGGCCACCTTCATGTCTGAATGAAGCCCGCAGGGTACTTAGTTCTACTTCCTCTATCTGCTCAAGTGGCCCCATAGGGACAGATAAGGTGAACATTGTAAAGGCATTCAAGCCATTTGTTTTTAGGGAGAATGTCCACCTGTTTCTCACCAAGACAGGTTGAGGGTGACAACACTGAAGATGGACAGGTTGAGGGTGGCAACACTGAAGATGGACAGGTTGAGGGTGGCAACACTGAAGACACCCGTGAGAACAGCCGTAAAAAGTGCTTGCTGAGAAAACAAAGGCTTTACCTGGCTCATGGCACAACAACAGGTTTCATTCTCTAAGCTTCTTTCTCTTCTCTCTGTTACCGTCCTCCAGACAAAACAAGGGCTTCACCTGGCTCATGGCCAGATAGAACAACAGGTCTCATTCTCTAAGCTTTTCTCTTCTCTCTGTTACTGTCCTCTGGACATCACTTCTGATCACAAGAGCAGGCTTTGTCCTGCCTCCTAATGGCATAGACGCCATCTTAATTCTGTAGCCATTGGATCTTTCACCAAATAGCACTGCCCACTACTACACCACTACAATTCCTACTGGCACTTTCCGCTGTCACGTTAGTGTTATATCCAGAAATGATCTAGAAACAGCACAAAACAACTGACAGACATCCCAAGTCTCCTGGACACTTTGGCAGTCTCCTGTATTTAGATAGTGGCTCCTGGACGCCACAAAGGATATTAAATCTCCCTTAAGTCATGTGATCATGCAAATTTCACTTGCGGGTGGCAGAAGCAGCACGAGTGAGTGACAGTGAGATGGGGGAGCGAGGGAGAGAGAGAGAGAGAGAGTGAAAATGAGTTTCTGCGGGTTGGGATGTCTACTGTATGGTGTAATGTCTAAAAATGCCTAAGCACTAGTATTCAGATATTCGCTGAAGTTAGCATGCAATCAGCTAGTTTCAGTCTGGCTTTCCCATAACATGACATCTACCATGTGAAGCTGCTGTATTAAATATAATGTGAGCAAATGTAAAGATGTGTTTAGGGCAAATTGAGCCTGGAAGTGTTCCCTGAGACTTACACATAGAAGCTTGAAGTATTTCTGTGGCTTTCTGCCTTTATCTGGATAGGATGGTAATCATGGTACATGTGCTGTAGCCAGTTGCAGAACAGCACCTCCAGGCAACAATGTCTTTGACCTCACTGAACACCCTCTTCTTGCTTTGTCAGTAATTCAATACTTTGCTGTTTGCTAGCATTGCTATTAGTGTTAGTCTACCTGGTCCTTTTAGAGCGCTGCCACCATTGTCGTAAGACACTTTACTTTAATGTCATCTCACCTCGTCCACTCCTTCTGTTGCTAAGGGATGAGGTTCCATCACTGTATGTTGGAAACATGTGATCCAGTCAGGATCCCAGGGCAGACTGAGGAAGGGGTATCCAGGTTAATGCTTCATTCATGTTGGTCAAGAAAAGCAGCTCAGCAGTCAGGTGTTGTCCATCCCCTCTATGTATGCCTCTAATCATACACAGAGACGTGCCAGAGCCCAGATCACCAGGCCTGCTCCTCAGAAGTAATTACATGACTTAGTTAGCATAGTTGCCTTGGAGCAGGGAGAAGAACCTGGTGAAGTTGTGCTGGGCTTCAAGCAGACTTTTAATTAATTGCCATCTTGCCCAGGAGAGCAGAAAAGAGTTCCGCTATGTTGATTCCTCTCTCTCTCTGACTGGATGATCTCCCATCACTAGCAGACTACTTTCAAATAGTCGAGAGGTCCTTTAGAGCCCCCATAGGCAAACAACACAAATGGCCTTTTAATTAAACTCTTTTTTTCTGGGTTGTGTTGATCACCTAAAATGCACACTTGTGTGTGTGTATGTGTGAGTGTGCGTGTGCAGTGCTGGCCTGTCACTGTTGAAAGCATGCCATGCCGTGCTGGTGATGTATTCATGCGGAGGTCAGTGCAGTGCTAATGGTTAGTCCCCAGTCACACAGAGGGCACACTGGGCTACAAACAGAGGTGGAGGAGGAGCAATTTGGATGCCAATTTTGGTATAATTGCAATTTATTACTGCAACCCCCCACTGTATCTTGTACGCTGACGGAGCCCCTGTGTGCTGGCTGTGATGCTCAGTGACTTTGTGTGTTTTTGCTGCCCTTCCACTCCAGTCTGAGCTCCTCCAATCAAGAGCTCATGAATGGGGCAGAGATGAGGGTGTGTGGGTGGGGGTTTTCGTGTGTTTGTGAGTGTGTGTGTGTGTGTGAGTGTGTGATTTCCACTGAGGGTGTTTGAATTTCAGATCTGAGATCTGTCTTCTAGATGGCTGATAGTGGGAAAGGTTTAAGAGAAACACAAACAGGTGGATAGGTCCTGTGGTGATGCTTTCACAGTGAGTGAGGGCATACTGACAGGTGAAGAAGAAAGCTCAGCCAGGAAAAGCTCTGTAGACATAGTGATACATTAAATACATCAGATCTGCTTTTCAGAAGGATTCTTTTCTTCTCTTTCAGAGATATTATAACGCAGCATACATCATTTTCTGTACTGTATCAAACATGGCAGAACTGCTTTTTAGTGATCATGTGCAGTCAAGGTTATTGTCTACTGGCATGATGCAGAGTTAGTGCCTCTAAACATACACATACATAAATTGTCTATTTACTAGATATATGAATCATGATGAAAGGAATTA
This sequence comes from Tenualosa thibaudeaui, assembly GCA_027481765.1. Classification (NCBI taxonomy): domain Eukaryota; kingdom Metazoa; phylum Chordata; class Actinopteri; order Clupeiformes; family Clupeidae; genus Tenualosa; species Tenualosa thibaudeaui. The sequence goes on from JAIFZK010000003.1 coordinate 636,204, forward strand.
TGATTTTATAACTTGTTTCTGGTCAGACACATTCAAGTAACTGATTTTTGTATGTTTTGTGTATGTGTATCTTGTCTGTGTCTGGTTCGACACATGTACAAAGAACATTCACCTGGTCAAATTCCTATTTATTAGGTGTCTTGGTAAGGTCAGTGAGTGCAGTGTTGGGTATAGGGTATTGTTTGGATGAGAAATGCAAAAGATCTAATTAAAAGAACCATTCCTAGCCACTTTTGCCACTCCCCTTCCTACAACCATTTCTTCTTTAAATATAGCCTATCAAAACAGCTGAGTGTTTCAATTTTCATCTGTAATATGTGTCTGACAGTTCATGAAGTAATGGAATGGAATGATGGTTTGTCCAGTCATAGAGCATCAGTACACTAGCAGTGGGCTTTGTCCAAGAATGGGCATAGTAAATTGGTACTAGTAGGTTGGCTGTACTTTAGTGTGTCTGCTCTGGTTTGGTGAGTCTGCTGTCCTCTGAAGTCATGTCCTCAAGTGATACAGTTCATGATTATTCACATTTGTCATGTTTGCTCACAGACTATGTAGTGGTGTCATTGGACTAATCACAGTCACATCAGACTAATGGCTCCAGTAATGGTTGTTTGTTTAATGAGGAGTTGTTAACTTGGTTTGAATTTTTGATTGGTTCCTAAAAACGAGTTGCCAGCTGTGAGGCTAATGTGTATGAAACACACACACACACACATACACACACACACAGGTGTACCAGTTGATTGTTTGTTAATGTTTTCGCTGAAAGGAAAGATCATTATCCACTGTTGAGAGACTCACAGTTTGGCCTGATCATGCTGGAGTTCAGTAAAAAAGGGACTGGAGCTTCGGTGAGACAAAACCCAGCGTCTGCACTGATCCCCAGTCAGTGACCGAGTCCAGATTAGTTCCTTCTGCTCTAAGTGAGAGCCATCGATTCAGGTGGAGGATCTCCAGCACAGAGCAGTACTTCACTGGTCAGGCCACCACAATTACTGCCCATCAAGACACCATGCGTATAGATCAGGAGGAGAGAGGAAAGGTTGAACCTAGACCCCCTGCCCACCCTCCAGGCCTCTCCCCTCCGCTGTCCTCCCCCTCCTCCTGGAAATCCATACGTTTGCCTTGTCGTGGCACCAGGGAAGGAGATCCCTCCAGCGAGGGCATCAGGCTGGCCTGGGCATGCTGGCTCATTGGAAAGAGACGCAGGCAAACGCAGCACACACAGATAAAAATACACTCTGTTGTGGAGTGCATGGCCGTGAGGGACAGACAGAATTGGACACCCCTGGAAGTGTGAAATGTAGTTTCTTTTTTTTGCCAAGCCAATCTAATACAGGGGGAGGGGAAGGCTGTGTGTGTGTGTGTTTGTGAGTGTGTGTGTGTGTGAGTGTGTGTGTGAGAGCGTGTGCATGTGAGTATGGGTGTGTGGTGCAGGGTGGTAGCATGTGTGAGTGTAGAAAGTAAAGACAGGATGTGCACACAAGGCTCTGGGGACTGGCACCAATTGTCACCATGGGTAGTTCTTGCCTCTGTATTAATATCCCGTCTCTTCCCTCCATCAGGATATGGCTCAGACAATTCGCTCCATCACTGCTGCCAGTATAAACTGCTGTGGGAGAGAATAAAACTGTGTGTGTGTATGTGTGTATGTGTGTTTCGAGTGTAAGCGTGGGCTTGAACTTGGCTTGCCTGGGCCACACCACTGCTGGAGGACATGAGCTGTCCTGGTATGGTGGTGCTCCTTCACCACCCCTTCATCTCAGCTTTCTAAATCATCAGACTCAACTGGCCACAGCTCCCCACAGGCATGTCATCTTCTCATGAGCGCAGCTGATGAATTCTCTCTCTCTCTCTGCTTCTTTCATCCCTGAAGCCACATAAACTCGAGTTCTCATCTTGCTGCATGAATAGGTCAGATTGCAGGCACCCTAAAAATGAGGTTTCAGGCTTCAGCAAAGATGGGTATTTTGGCAGGGCTTTATAACGGAGAGCCACCTGTACATGTAGCTAATCTCATGCTAATGACTCGGAGGAGATTAAAGGTAACTAGACAAAAGAGGCTAGTTCCTTCAGTTTGTTTTTTTTGTTCATTTAGTTGCTATTTCAATTCATGAGGGAACTGATAAAACTTTGAGAAAATTTTTTCCAAGAAAAGTCATTATAAAGACTCACTTTCTCCATTCACTTGTGTTTCATGCTGCAGAAATGAGCTGCTGCTTCAGATTTGACAGCCAGAGGAATTGGATGATTAAAGAAGCTCATTCTCTCCATAGATCCCCAGACATTGTTGATTCCACAGATGACTAGTTTGTGTTGATTCCCATCAGCGGCATCCTCTGACCCTCACCTCTCTCATAATGCACAAAGCTGATTTCAATGTGTCTTCTTAAGAACATAGCATGGCCCTCTGGCCTCAAATGGATGCAACTGCTGGTAATAGGTTGCAATGCTTTGGGGAACATTTGGAGATCACTGAAATTGATACAGGCCCGTGCTGTAGTAGAAAGCGTCCCTCTGAGAAATTTCCCATCAGCAAGATACAAGCGCTCCTTAATGGGCCTAAACATGTTTAGATTGGTGTGAAAATGTCGGCCTTCTCCATATATCTGTGATTTCAGTCACAGTGAGGGAGCTAGCACGGTCAAGCCCCAGTGGCATCTTTGGGGACTCTAAAGGTGTCCTGGAGAAGGAGGCAAACACAAAGCCCCTGCATCAGGCTTCCCTTTCCAGTCCAAGGAATGTATACTGTACAGAAAATACAACTCAGCACAATCACTTATATCTGTTGTTAAACCCAATCTTGACTGCTAAATATGATATGACAGTGCCTTCTGATAATATGATGAATAATTTGATCAAGGTAAAACTGTTCAGCAAAATTTAATCTTTGTTTGATATGCAGTAGCCCATAGCCCATTTGGCCATCAGGTGCAAACATGGGATCAGCAGTCACTTGCATCATGTAAGCCCATGTCAGATATGGTCACCTAACATTGGCTAGTGGTCAGTAATTGGCTAATGGTCAGTATTCCATCATTATCTCTGAAGCCTGCTGCAGATGACATAAGATGAGCGACAGGCCGCTGAGTTGAATGTATTATCTCATTCTCTCTATTATTCTCTCTCTCTTTCTCTCTCTTTCTCTCTCTCTCTTTCTCTCTCTTTCTCTCTCTCTCTCTCTCTCTCCTCTATGGGGGAGAAGTATGCCCTGAGCAGCTGGCAGACGATCCACAGTGATGCTAACCCCCTGGAGGCCAGGTCCTTCTGTCTCTGCTGTCTGCTTGGTCTCTGCCGGCCTGCAAAGGGCCTGCCTCAGCAGAGGGAGATAAACTCTCACTGTCACCGCCACTCACTCACCAAGTCCTTCCTTTAATGAACTCTCCAATTAAACAAATTACGGCTAACGCCACTAATTCCCAGCTTAAAACCGTTTGCCATCTTGGATAGAAAATCCAATTAGGCATTTGTTCATGGTATGGGAATTTGGCTTTGCACAGTAATTGATGTGCTCCAATCAAATTGTGTTGCCTTGTTTTTTTTCTCCCACTTCTATTCTATTTCTCTCTTTGTCTGCCCTTAACTTCCCTCCTCTCCTGTCTGCCTCTTCTTTTCTCTGGTTCCCAAACACTGATCCGGTGGCTGTTTCTTATGCACATGCAGCATCAGCGCTTCTCACCTTCCTGTGGTGGTCGTGGGCTTTCCTGGGTTGCTTTTTTCAGGGCGATGCACACACACACACACACACACACACACACACCTCAGTCCTGACCTCCTTCCTCCAGTCTCTCAATTGGTGCTGCCACTGTGGGCCACCTCTATGAGACTGTCCCCCTCTGCATCCTGCCATTGGAGAGCCTTGAGGGCAACTCTGCCTTTAGCACTCACTCAGTCATCTCCTCTCTGTGTATATGCGTCTGTCTGTCCTCTGTGTATGTGTGTGTGTCTGTCTGGCCACTCAGGAGTTGATTGGACGCTAGGATGCGTCCTCAGAGCCCTGCAGGGATAATGAGCCCTTGTAAAGGGTTTGACGGCCACAGAGAGCTATTTCATTAGCTAGTTCATTAGCCCTTGGACAAGGAAAGCTTGTTAAGTCTCAGGTAATTGTTGGAATGAACAAGGCTCAAGCCTCAGATGTGCACACAGGATGTTCTTCTGGTTCTATTCTGTCAAGATGATGAGATGTTGGGCTGTTTAATGCTGCCTCCTGAGCTTTGGTTTCCAAATGCTTACAGCCTCATCAGAACACTTGGTGTCTGGGATGCTGTCTGCTGCCTCCAACCTTTACTACTCACTCTCCCTGGTAGACCTCCACTCCTAAGGTATGAGTGTGTGTGTATGTCTGTGTCTGTGGATGAGTAAGAGTGAGTGAAGGGAACACACACAAGGAGAATCATTCTCCTCCTCCTCCTCCTCCTCTTCCCCCCTCCTCCTGTTCGCTCCTCCATGAGCTGTCTGCAGCTGAATCCGGCGAACCGTATTGTTTTGCTGGAGTGCGGTGGGAGCTTCTTCCTGTGCCCAGCACTTATCAACGATTTCTCACCGACGGCAATGCAATCATGCAGAAGCTGTGCTCATGATTTAGGCCCAAATGACCCCCAGGGGAGCTTGCCTCGCCTGAGCACCGTCTTGGCCCAGGAACACTGAGCAATGTGGATTTCACTGGGTTTCCCACATAGCAGCAAGTTTTTCCTACTTCCAGCATCCAACTAGTTTGTCTGAAATTACATTTCAGAGTCTACCAGAGGCAAACTTGCTATCGACCAGAGCAGATGTAGATATTGAGGAGGTTGAAGTAACGCTGCATAGCCGAAGTGCTTTTTTTTGTCTCCCGCTGGCTCGCTTGGCTGAAGGTAATGTATGTCTGTAAGAAAGTATGAAAAATACTGCTTAGTTGTGACCATCTCCTCTACACTCCGCAAGCCTCTCCAGCCTCTGTTTTTCTTCTCTGGAAGGCTCTTAGTGCCTGACTGATGCGGTATTGTAGTGTAGCCTCAAGTGCAAGGTAATGATATGAACTCTGAGAATGTAATTACTGTTCAGTTCAAAGCGTGCCTGTGAGTCAGCCATAACCTCCCCCAGCATTAGCTAACACACAGTCCCCCTGCAGGGACGAGTCCAGGCTGTTAGTGAGATATAATCACAATTTACTTTGACTAGATATTTGCACAGCAAAAGCCGTGGCGCTTTGAAAGGATAAGTCTCGGGTAGGAATGCAGTCTATTTAGCCCCAGAAAGCAAAACAAAAACTATTAACAATGGTGAGAAGGCTTCCAAACTGGTAAGAGGGAGCGGGACTTTGGGTGATTTGTTCATGAGATGGTGGGCTTTGAAGCACCCAAATTCCACATTAGTGGCTGTGGCTGTTATCCTTTGTGTCTGTATTGTGTGGGTGTACAAACACTTAGTAATAGAATTACACAGACAAAACGACACATGCTCTGTGGTACTTGTGTCAGTATAATAGACATACTGTTTCACAGAGGATCCCACTGCTTAGGATTGCACCTGAGGGGGGAGGGGAGTACAGCCAGAAATCTTTTGTACAAACGAGTCAATTTTACCCTCAAAATGAACTGCATTATTATTTATCTGACTATTTCTCTGTCTCTTCTTGCCATTTCCAGGATAGATAAAGTAACTGGTTTCATTAGGTGTTGAGGTCCTCATTCCTTGGCCTTGTGCTGCATATCTCTCATGTTAAAGCAGGCTTAACAAAATGCTGTTTTGGTTGCAAAAATTATTAATGCGAGCACCTAGAAAGTTTTACATAGCCGACATCAATTTGATCTTACTGCCTCTCCTTAGCCATCAGGGGAATGAGCTGAGGCTTTAACATTGCATTAATAGGTGGAGTGTGTTGCCAAGGCGACCCCTGCATCTGATGGTGTTAGGATTAGTAAAGGAGCTTACCTGCCCCTCTGTCTCCAGCTCTCCACACCAGGCCATTTGGGTCTGCACACAGGGTGAAGTGGAGGCATGCTGTTTGGGAGACAGAGACAGAGAGTTCAGAGGGGAGGAGGAGGATGTTATTGCCTACAGCCAGGCGTTAGCTGGGTGAAATTGTCATGTGAAAGTGTCAGGAAAGAGGGAATCGAATATCCCTGTGTGTCATAATTAAAAAAGCTAAGTTTCAATTACAGCCAGCCATTTGGGTCTGGGGGTTCTTTTATTTATTTATATGTTTATTTTCTCATTCATCTCTCTCATGTATGTGAGGGTACATGGCCAGTGATCAAAGGCAAACACCTCAGGAAAAACTCTCATCCATTCAGCAGACTTTCACAGTCCATTCCTGACGCTGTCATTTAGGTCCCCTTTTGTTGTTGTTGCTGCTGTTGGCTGGTTCTGGGCTGCCGAAACCAGCGTGTGTGTGATGACTAAGTGACAGACTGCACAGCTGAAGCGAACAGTCCTTCAGCAGCTTTAATGTCAAACGCCTGCCATGCATTATTCAGTGTCTCTTGTTTAATGATAAAGCATTTAATAATTCAGAGCCATATGTAGGGGAAGGTGCTCCATGTATGAGCTAGCGAAAGAGTCCCTCTCCTCGGCCCTGGCTTGTCAGCATGCGCTACATATCTCATTTGATCAGCCTGCTTGTTTGTGTGTGATTTAGTCATCTTGTTGCTGCGGGTTCAGAAGATATTGAGGTCCGTGAGGTTAATTAGCTCTTTAAGAGGGAGAGATGGTGAGCTGTCCTTATGTGGTCCTCTTGAAGGTGCAGCATGGAGGGGAAAAGAGATGGTTGCCTGTGGATTCCTCCTCAATAAATGCAATTTGTACGCATTAGGTAGGACTGCTGCTTGCATGAATGATGCTTAGTTTTACCCTGACAAGCCAAACTATAACATCAAAATGTATAGTCTTGGCATGACCGATAGACCAGCCTCAATCCCAGGGACAGAATTAGCAGTTGTGTTTCAACTGCTAATTCAACTTTTAGGCCAGCTTTGTTTTGTTCGAAATCAAGACGTGTTGTCTTGTCATTATGGCGACAACTTGATTGTCATGTCATGTCAATTCAATTCAATTCAGTTTTATTTATACAGCGCCTTTTACAATAGTATTGTCTCATGGCACTTTACAGAAGGAGCACCCAAAAGCAACAGGGGCAAGGAAAAGATATTTTCACTCATTTTCAGTCCTTGAGTGACTTGAGATTAAGGACAGTTGTGTTTCCTTCAAAATGTAAATCTTGAACTTAGATACAGCCACTAATAAATGCGTGAATCAGAACAAAGTCTATGTCTTCTATGTCTCTTTCATTCTATCGTATTTGCTATATTCACCTGTATTATATCCCTGGCTTATAAACCTAAGACAGGTGATAAAACACAACAAACTACCTCCAATGTAATGCCACCATTTATTTTCTAACTTGGAATAGCATTCCAAAAATCCATTCATGCCCTAAGATTCTCTGAACCATCTCTCTGTCTCTAGGATTCTATATGGAGCCCCAATGTCTCCCTCGTGTTTACCATTTTATAGCGGTGCGGCTACTGGACTCTTTGTGTCTCCCTTCTCCTGTGCTTTGTGTGGCCTTCTCATTATCTCCCCAATCCAAGGAGCTGGCTCCTCATTTGCATGGGCTGCCCATGGGCCTGGCTCTTTGTGTTGGGCAGCTGATTCATGCCTGGGGCTACATACCTCTCTTTGCTGCGGATTAGACTAAAACATTTCAATCAGGTCCATTGAGTAGGGCCCATATACTGTAGCCTCACTCTTCTTCTCCTGCTCCTCTTTTTCCTCCTCCTTCCTCTCTTCAGCCAGTGTGCTGCTTCCCATGGGATGCCACAGGGCTTTGGTGAACCACCATGTGGTCCGTTGTTGCCAGGCCTGGCTTACACTAAAGTGCAACATAAAAGAAGCAACCCAAATGGGTTCAAAATCAAGCATAGTGCATGCATTCATGGGGGTCATATGTGAGTGAGTATGGATGTCTGCATATGTGCATATATACCCACACTGGCGCCTGGTGTGGGTAATCTCACTAATTGGCCTTCCCCACTGCAGACCTGAGAACCTGAGACCTAATGTGGAATAAGGAACCCAGGTGGCCCACAGGGGGAGCAGAGTGGCAAATACACATGTAAAACCTAGAGTGAATTGAAATCTTTGTTAAAATACCCAAATACCATAATCCTTTTCCATGAGTAAGGTCAGGAGTTGCTATCTGAAGTTCTAGCACAGTCTTCATTTGCTCTGGTTATGGCCATGTGTGGCAAAGCTGTGATGCGTCCAATCCAAAGGAGGCTGTAGTTTCTGCTCAGGCAGGTGACCCTTTTAGACTGCCTCTTCTCCTAAATCACTACAGTGCCTGGAGACAGCATGGCTACACTACACCTTGTGTCTTCTTAATGTGCATGTCTTCTAACTCTGCTCATATATAGGACATGGCTCAGGGCTATACATCAGTAACTGGGCTTTTATAGACCACAACGCACTTTTGGTTTGGGATCTCTTCTTTAACTCCTCCAGCTTAGAGAGAACATACAGGCTATATGGATGACATGTGAGAGCATATAGGCTATATACATTACATCTGTTTCTACCATATGCAGGAATGGGATTTCTAGAGTGATGGTTTTCTTTAGGTAATATCCATGAATGAAGCCCAGCCTTACTCATCTCTCTGTGCAAGCGGAGTGCATATTAAATTAGTGCCATATGATACAATAATTTCAGTGTTCCCACTTGGTGTGTTCTTTTGTCTACTTATGCACTCCATGAAGACAAACTACAGGCATGCCCACGCATGACAGTGTAAAGAGAGTACTGTAAGATTACTGTAAGGGTACTGTAAGGGATTTCTATGCACAGTGGAGGCTCAATATGGAAGGTGATGCTTTTAGAATTTCATATAGGTTTGTTTATTGTGTTTTAGAGCTTAAGATATTTTCCTCTCTGCCCCAGGGGTGCTGTGCAATAAGTTAAAATGTAAGCCAAGCAGTGCAATATGGCAGAGATTCATAAAATTGAGAGGTAGAAAAGGCCTCTGGTGATGGTGGTTGAAACAGATAAACTGATCTGGAGTCAGTCAGATTTACTTTATATTGGCCCAGTTCAGCTTCTCTAGCCCTATCTGATTCTGTGGGTATCATCTCAAATTGAATGTTACATGCTTAGATTTTCCCCAATATCCTTGTGGTGATCAGACTGCTGATCAGTGTGGTGATCAACCCTATTGTGCAAACAGTTTCATAGCAGACCTTAACTGTCAGCAGAATATGGACATCCTGGGAGGAAGCCCTTATTGATGGCAGGTGTTCAGAGCTTAAAAGAGCTACTTAGTGTTCAAGGTTGATGATTGGAGAATTTATTTTCGCAATTTAACTTGAGCTCTTCTCCCATTTATTTTTTTCTGCCATCCTGCCTCAGACTTTATTAAGGTCTCTCATTAAGAGCTCTGTGATGGGCTATAAATGTTAGCCTTGCTTGTCCTCGCCTCTCTGCTTTATCAGGTTACTGTGCTGGCTTGGAAAACCTGCTGTTGGCATGCAGACTTAATGAGCCGAAAATACAGTTTTTCAATGCAAGTTTTTTTTTTTTTTTAACAGGCCCACATTTGCTTTCAACTCCACAATTATAACAACTTGTTGACAAACCTGCCACTGTAATTATTCAGAAGATATTTTAAAGTGGAACCATCCACACAAATGAGCCATTTGACCACCATCTCTTAGCTTTGCATTGATCATTCTAGTTTTCTCAAGAATCTCTCTCACAAGAACAAAACATTGTTATTCAGAAAGTCACCACATCTCTTTTGTTTGAAATTCCGGTCACCTCTGGGTTCAGGCGGAGGGTGACGGCAATGTCGTCAGGGCCAATTAAAGTTCCTTAACAGCAGGTGGGGGTGAACTTCAGTCGTGTGTGCTGTGTTGAAATGAACTTCTCTCCTTTTTCCTCCCAACCAAGGAGCGGAAGCTGAGTGCCTTTCCCTTCATGGAGATCTGCAAGGGTGATCTCATCCACTACATGTGCCCCCTAGCCCGCCAGAACAGCTTCTATGTACCTGAGGTGTGTCTGATGCAGAAGAGGGAAGAGGAGTCAGATGAGGACGGAACAGGTACACACTCCCTCTTTCGCTTTTTTTTTTGCTCAACAAAAGACACTCAAGTTACTAGTTAACATTTGTAATGACAATATTTTACTCATTACCAATTTTGAAAAGTAACTTTACAACTCATTACTTTACAGTTGAGTTGATCTAAGCACAAAAAATGAAAACACAATTCTTTTCAATATACATTTTTTGTAGATTTTTTTTAAATAATTGTTTTGTCCCTTCACTGAAAGAGAAAAGAGTCTTTGCCCTCCCTGCACATAACTCTTCAATGAGGCTATATTTTGTCTAGGCTAGTCTGTTTCATATCTTTGTGTAATGGTCGGTGTTGCTAATGAGGCAATATGTTAACAGTAACAAAGCATTACGTAACTGGAATGTAGTTATTGAAATTTCAACTGTAACACATTACCTTACTCAGAAATTATAGATGTAGTACTCAGAATAGTAACTACTAACTAGGTCTGGGAAACCCAGATGGTGTTTTGCAGCTTCACAAGCCACTCAGTCACACAGACAGCATAGCAGAAGCAGTGTGACGTTTGTGTCATCTGTCAGAGATATGGTATAAAAAAGCAGTTTTTGTGTAGACATGTGTGCTCTTATTTGTTTGCCTGACATGTCTATTCAGAATGACTCACAACAAAGAAAGCAGTGAATGCAAACACACACACACACACACACACACACACACACAGTCTACAAATGGCAAACTGAGTCCTGTACATTAAATTGTCACTACACACATGTTGGCATAAGACAGGTCAGGTGAGCGCCATTCTCTCTCCATCTGCCCATCCAGTCAGTAGAGGCAAGGCCCCCACTGAGGGCATTCGTCTCCCCGCCTGCGAGGCCAGCGCTGCGTGGAGGTGGCAGCAGTCCGTGATGTATGAGCCTCTGACTGTAATTGCTCTGTCACGGCCAGTGCACGGCTCCTAGAGCAGCCCACCACATCGCTCTCTTTTAAAAACATGACAGCTCCCACAAAGTCACCACAGTGATGGCCTCTGCACGAGTCGCTCTTCGCAGATGGGAGGTTAGCGGACAGAGCTGGTGCGCATGGTGAGCAGCTGGTGTTTTTGAAGATGCACTGATGGTGGGTGGGTGGGTGGTTGGGTGTTGAGGGCCGAGAGAGGTGGCCAGATCTCTCCACTGCCTCATGGTGGAGGCCAGTTTCTGCTAACACCACAACAAGGATGAATTGTTTAAGCCTGGAAAGAGAGCCAGATGAAGGACTGGTCCCAATAGTATGGGCTGGAAGCCTAAATCATCCCCCATGTTCATGCTTAGTGGGCTGCTGACAGAGAGGTAGTTTGGTTCAGGAGTCCTGTGTGTGTGCGTGCATGTGTGTGTGTGCGTGTGTGTGTGTGTGTGTGTATAATCTGGTTCAAGAGTCCTGTCTACGTGTGTGTAATCTGATTGTAGGGTTCCAGCTGGTGGTTTATCAGTGTGTGCAGCCTTGACTCAGGAGGCAGTGAGCCACCCTCACTGTCACACTCAGGCTCTGCTTATCTCTGTCAGAGAACTCCATGGAGGTGCTGGCCAGTGTGTGTGTCAGAGAGAGCCATGGCATGGGTAGTGGATGAAGGGGATCTCTATTTATGATACAATCTATTAATCAGCATCTGAGAACACTTGCTTGTATTATTGACTACTGTTGCTAATGGAGTGGGATGCTCCTGAACCCAGTCCAGCAGAGGTCAGTTAGCCAGAGATGATTCTTTTAGTGGGAAAAAAAGAATGTTCAAAGAAAACAGTTTCTTCAGTCTCAGATGTGATCTTTTTGCAGATGAGTGCATGTGAGACATCAGACTGGATCACATGCTCGCAGAGGAAAGGGATGGCTGTGTGAAAAGCTGTTTCTGTCTCCATACTTTTATACTTGCACAGTATAATGTAGTACTCTCCTCAAGAAGGTTATTTTTGAAATGGTTTATTTATTTGTCTGTCTGTAAGATGACTACTGGCCCAGATGACATGAGCCTCTGCAGAGTTAGAGTTGAGTAGAGTTAGATTGATATTTATGCTGCTATATATCTTGGTATGTACAGCATGGTTAAGCCATTCCAACATCAGACCCATTCTTAGTTCTTCACATAGCTGTTCACAAAAGTTCTCCAAAATGGAGAAGTCTGCCCCACGTTGGATAAATGATTGTTATTCACAATTACAATCGACTGTTATTTGGTTTTTGGCCCAGGTAGAAATGCGGTTCAATGGCAGAGGGGTCAGATGGATTTGCCAGAGCAAATGAAACATCAGCTCCCAAATGAATCTCTTCTCCTAGGCTTTTTACACAGAGAGAATAGTCACTCAGCCGGAACTCTTATCACTAATCCATCTTCAATGTCGGCAAGTTGAGAATTTGAGATTTGAGAAGGATCTGTATACATTTATTTTCATGTAACCTTCACACAGCCATTCTTATGTATGTATGTATTACAGCACAAGTCAACACAGTTTCCTGAAATTACAGAATTAATTATCTTGGCTTACTTGACTCGCTCTGCTAAAGTCTGTTTGAAAAAATACTCATGTTATTTGCCTAAAAGATTCTGAATAGTTTGGGTTTGTCTATAATCTGTGACAGTTTGACAGTCTTTTTGTCCTTTAGGCTCATTGTCTCAGAAAATGCACCAGCTTGCATCTATTTGAGGCTTTAGCTATCTAGTTAGAACGGTGTCTTGCTTAATGGCACTGGTGTGTGTGTGTGTGTGTGTGTGTGTGTGTGTGTGTGTATCTCTGTGTGTGTGTGAAGTGCACATGCCTCTGTGTATCTAGTATCCTTGTAGGATTCATGGCTAAGTGACTGAGAGAGTCTGAGAGGGCCGAGGTGTCATGGCCACCTGTGCCACATGCTGTAATTCCACTTCATAAGCGTTAATTTCTGAGTCATCTCTGGCCACCTCACTCATCTAGATCTTCTCAGTGCAAATGCAGAGCTGCCGCTCACTGCCCCTCTGTGCTGTACTGAGGTCAGTGCTGTGCTAGTGCATTGCCCATGGTAGACTTATGGCTGCCTTTAGGCATCATCTATCAGATTTGTGGGCTATTTGATGTGTGTCAAAACTCCACTGAGGAAAGCACTGTATGGGTCAGAAGCACTACTTGTGTTCTGCTGTGTGAATGGGAGCCGTTCGATCTCAACGCCATTGTTTCATCACACATGTTCCTGGGTTCCAATTGATCAGTGGCTCAGTCAGTCTTGGGGTGGGCGGTTTGGTGAAAGGCCTGGCTTGAGAGATTGATGTCCAGCCGTGGCCAGCCATCACTCCCGCGGGCAGCCCACAGAGCCTTCTCTCTCGGAGCTGCCCACCACCGAGTCCTCTTAATTAGAGCCCCATCAATCACTGCTTGCCAGGCCGCTCCTGACAGGTGTGGGCTGTGAATCACACCACACCATTTGGGAGATTGCTCAGGAGCCAGGCACCACGGGGGGGTTGGCAGGGTGGGGGATCCAGGGCAGGGGCGGGCTCACTCCGTCTTGCTGCCCCCATAACTCAGCAGGCGGCCGCAAGGGCAGGGGCTGAGCGTGCCGGCAAGCAGTGAAAGGCACTCTGTTCAGCTGGCACAGTGAAGAAGCACCTGAAGATGAGGAGCCGGAGAAAGAGAGGTCGTTTCTACAGAGTAAACACGGTTACTGTCAGGCGATATCGACTGAAATTTGAAATCATGCCGACAGTGTATTCCATGGCATGTCACTGATATTACTCTTCTTTGATACCTTTTTCGATGCCACTCACACACACAACATATGCGCATACATACACATTCACAAACACGTTTATACACACACACACATAAAACATGCACATATACATGCACGCACACACACAACACATGCACATACTGAATATGCACACTTGCACACACACATACACACACACTCTTTCCCTTAATGATAATTTGCTGTAATGTGTAGCAGTAATGTGACACTGCTCAGATGAATGCTGCGTATCCATCTTAGCATCAATCAGCATGCACTCTATCACACACTTATACATCAACAAGCTGCCAGTCAGTCCTGCAGGCTTGGGGCTGAGTTAACTGTTCTATAGTCAAGTCTAGGAGGAGCAACAGGGTGAACAGGGGAGGTGGAAGGAAGTTTTTAATGCACAAGCAAAGGGAGGAATATCTTTCTCATCAGGCAGACAATGGGAATGTACAATGCAGTCTGGCAAAGCAGCTAACACACCTAAGGTTAAATAAACACATTTCAGCACATCGAAAGAACTTCTGCAGTTTTTTATGAAGTTCTGCTTATCTTAGTAGTAATGTAAATTCACCTTCTCTGTGGCTCCGTATAGTGAGTAGTAGTAGTAACATGTGAGGTACAGTTTGTGAAGAAGATTAAACAGCAGCCAGCAGGGTCACAGTTTCATCAGGTCTGTCTATTTATTCTTAATCATTGCCTAATTACATAACTATCAAGAGACATTCTCTAGTGTAATTACATGGTTATTAGCGGATAGTGGCTGTGAATAAGCAAGGTCAGTGGAATAAGGGGGAACATACTGGAGATGTCAGAGCGTCTGCTGAGGCGATGCCGAGCTGGAACATTCCCTGTAATTCAGTTAGGAGGATGAAGCAACGCTTTATTAAAGCGAGACTAAACTGATTTTCAGATGTAAACAACTCACCTAAACACACAAACAAACACACACATGTACACACTGTTTCTCTTGCTCATACACAGATGAGCACTCAGTCACAGTCACACACACAAACAAACACACACACACACACACACACACACACACCAGACCAACTTCTGATTGCTAAGTTCTGCTAATGACCCCAACTCATTAGACCTTCAGTTTGATGTGTGGAGTCATTACTCTGTTGAGCGACTCAAAGATTAAAAGCCCACGTACTCTTAGTGGCCAACAAAACTCTCCTGACTGGCCCAGCCCCCCGTTCCTACCTGCATCTGTCTGTTTGCTAGCACCCAGACCCAGTCGCTGCAGCGCTTTGGCAGTTTTCTCTCATGAGCTCATTTTCTGCCGCCGTCATTTTATCTGCTGACCACCGGCCCGCCTGAGAAAGCCTAACCTGCCTCCACCGTCACTCCCAGCCCCTAATTACTACTTTAAAGCCCAGCTCCTCTCGGCTCGGCAGTCTCCGCCAGGTTTTTTTTTAAGAACAAGCTCCTTGATTTTGTGCTAATAATCCCACAGGGCCCAATTTAGCAACTAATTCAGGCAAATGTTATCTAAGAGACTTTCCAAGGCACAGTCTGCTTCAATTTAGGAGCTTTGTCATGACTTATTTCCACACTTTTCCCTCCTCAGTGGTGGAAAGAATACAGTTTTGTCAGAAACCTCTCCTTAGGGGTCCACCTCCCTATCTCTTCTAAATAGATCAATTACACTGGATGAGCGACTGAGTTGACAGCCCTTGAGCGCTTGTGTTGTAGAGGAGGGGGGATCATAACACATGTCTGGGGAACTGCGTGGTGCGGCTGCCTGAGATGTTGCGCTGTTTCTGAAGCACGTAGGTGTGGCTGTGGAGTCGTCGTGGTTGTTGATGTTTGTCGCCGCGTCAAGGCCAGGCAGGCGGATGAAGTGATGGGTTCCCTGAGTGCTGCTGTGTGCCAGAAATAGCTTGTGCACCTTCTCATGTGGGCAAGCTTAGAGTTGTTGAGAGCATAACCTCATAATTAGATCTGGGGTGCAGGGGAATGGGAGAGGAGGGTGACTCCCTACACCCTGAGGTGCCTCTGTGTGTGTGTGTGTGTGTGTGTGTGTGTGTGTGTGTGTGTGTGTGTGTGTGTGTGTGTGTGTGTGTGTGTGTGTGTGTGTGTGTGCGTGCGTGCGTGCGTGCGTGCGTGCGTGTGCGTGTGTGTGTGTGAAGACAGGGTGCAGCTCTTGTGTGACCCTCATCTAGCACTCTTGGATGTGAAAATGAATTGGTGTTTGCATGTGTCCGTCTGTATTGGGAGACTGTGATGAGGTGCTAAGCAAGCTGAGGAGCGTCTGATCCCTGGGGTGGGGGAGTCTGGACGGGTCTGGACTGGTCAACATCCCTCCTCAGCTCCTCTGCCTCTCCCTCCAGCAGCCTTGGCACTTGTTCAAAACCGCCATGGCTCTCCCACACTGCACCATATTCACAAAATATAGCATTGAGTATATAGCATCTCCTAATCATCTGCAGGCCAGGTGATGCAAGAGCAAGCTCAGGTTATCACTGTAGTTATTAATGTGACAGGATCTTATTAGCAGCTGCTTCAAAAAGCTGAAAGCCAGTGAATATGTAGTAATGACTGAGACCTAGCGAGACCTGTGACTGTGGAGCTTCTGCTACTAACATAAGGTTCTGATAAGGTTGATCTGCTGGATATTCACACATTCATTTAAATTCACTGTGTCAGTCACAATCTCCTTATGTTACATAAGACTCTCTTTGCCCAATCAGCCTGACTGGAGTTGTAAGACAAGGCAAGGCAAGTTTATTTAAATAGCCCATTTCATACACAGAGGCAGGTCAATGTGCTTTACAAACGTAAAGGCAAAGAACAATGAATAATAGAAAATAAAATGACAGTAAATTAATTGAGAAAAAAGAAAACAAAATAGGTCAAATAAACAAAATGATGATTGAAAAATAAAAAAACATAATTTTTAGAGAATTAAGCAGCTATAGACCTTTACTGAACCTTTCCGTGAAAAAGAACATTTCAAATCGGACCAAATCCGCAAATGGGTTTAAATGGGTTTAACACCTAAACACAAAGACTGGTAGATCTTCCCTTTCCAACAGCCAATTTTGCATCAAACTTCACTGACCAAGTCAGTGGAAAACAGTCAGCATAACAGCTTGGTCTTCTGTCCCTTCAATCCCTGGAACAATTAAGCCTTGTGTTAATTCCAGAGCAACCACAACCAGCTACTGTATATCAATGAGCTCACTTTACCCTTTACACCTGTCACTTGTGGAACCACCTTTTCCGCTAGTAGAACTACCTTTTCCACAGAAAAAAACAGAGCTCAAATTAATGTCAGACCAAATCCGCACACGTTACAAACAGACAAGGAAGTTCAATGTGCTTTACAACAATAACGGCAAAGACCAGTGAAGTGATTGAAAATAAAACATAGATCATACACAAAGTATAAATGAATTAATACAGTTTGAGTTAAATAGCAGATGATATAGTTGCTAGCGTTCAAGATAGTAGTAGTAGTAGTAGTACTATAGCTAGTACGATCAGTACCCAGAATAGTATATTGATTAAGCCTTTCATTTCCCTTGTCTTGCGCTGACATGGTTCAGTATGCTTCAAAGTGGCATACATTTCATATGACACAATCAAATGTAATGGATGCCAGCTATCATAGCGTATAGAACGCTAGTAAATCTCCCTCCCAACATTTCAAGACAGTGCTAGTCACTAGGATGGGAGCTCGGGGTTTTCAGTCGACTGGCTAGGGTGTTTGCCTCCCAATCTGAGGTTGCTGTCGTTGTGAGGTCATGGGTTCAAGGCCCAGGCTGGGCAGGATGACCTCTGTTACAAAAGGCTGGTTTATCAGAAAATATCTGATAAACCACATTCAATTGGACAGTGGTAAGATGTGCTGTAGGCTGGTGATTGTGGTTGTGATTGCTATGGGCAAGTGTATGTAGTCTTCAGGCCATCAGGTAAGTGTCTTGATTGTGTAAAGCCATAGCTGTAGTAGTGGTGTGTGGATAAGAGTAAGTTTGTCCATTAGGGAGTGTTTTTTGCTCTGATGGAAAAGGTGATTTGGCTGGTGCTGCTGATGGCTGGTCGCGGCCGAGTGACATTTGGAGGTGTACTGGTGGCGGGAATGAGCCCTGAGCTTGGCTATGCTTCTCTCCTGCTAATCACTTTTGAAAAGGTCTCCCATATTTGCCCGCTTGTTTCCACTGCCTCCATTTCCACCCGATGACTCCACACGCCTGGCTTAATTGAGATGCCACTGCTCATTTGGCACAAGAGGCACGGTAGGTGCTATCACGTCTCTTCTGCCAAAGTGGTACAGACAGGAAGTGGCCAGGGGTCAGGGGCAGTCAGCGTGGAACAGGATCTAAAGGTTATTGCTTTATCGGAGACAATTTTATACTTTTGCTCTGTAAACACATTGACGTGCAGTTATTGGTCTGAGTAACATACCTACGTTAAATTGTCTGTCTGTCCTGAGAAGTATCGGGACTGCATGAATCAAGAAAAAGTAGCTGTGCTTTCTTTAGGCATACTGACAAATACGCATATCTCTTAGCTATCAGGTCATGCATAAAGATGTGATTTAAAATATATTAAAAGAGAGAACTTTGAAGCATCGTTGACAGTGGATAGCTTGGTCCACGCGAGACAGACAAAAAGAGCTGCATAAATAACAGACTAGAGAGGGAGGGGGTGGGAGAGAAAGAGAGAGAGCTCAGTCGAAACTTACAGCCACTTCACAGATGATATGTCTTCAGACGGACTTTGATGAGGTCATAAAGGTTTTTGTGTGTTTCTTTTTCTCTTTCCTTTCTCCCCACTATGAGTTTTAAGTCGTGAACACTTCATGGCAGGATGATGGAGTACATTATCCACACATCCTCAGACCTGGACACCTAGAAGGACTCTTCCTCCCTCCTTCTCCTCCTCCTGCTCGTCTCCTCTCTCTCCTCCAATGAGCTGAGCTGCAGCTATACTCTCAGGCTCTGTCTCGCAGCAGGGTTTGTGCTACAGGCTTTTCTTGCCACAACTTTGTCTTTGTTGGTGCTGTGTAACAGTTTTACAAATAGGGTAAGCGTGAAACATTAGCTACATACACTGTACCTCTAAATATGGGATTAGGTGTTTGTACATTAGTAGATTGGTAGATTTGGCAGCAGTGACCAGATACCATGAACCATTTTACCCTTCAGCAGTTGCAAATTCAGCAGTTCAGCAGTTGCAAAAAACAAGAAAGCTTAAGTACCAGTAATGAGATTTCAAGATTTTTTTTTTCATTTCTTGCCTTGGGAAACAATCTTCTTTTATGTAGAATGTGAAGTTTGCTTTTTCACTTTTATTCTCCAGATTGTGTGTCTTGCACGTTTGAGGTATATTTAAAAATTCCAAAAAGGACCAAATTTTTCTGTAGGCTGTGGGTGTGACGTGAGAGCAGTTGGACTCTTAGCTTTGTCATGTAAAGTGGAGTGGAGTAAGCGCATTTGGCAGCTGTGTGTGAGGATGCTGTGTGATCCATGAATAATCAGCACACAGTTGTTGGAGTCAGCCATTAACATGAATTACACTCCTTAAACACCCCAGTGTTGAGTCCCTCCAACAAAATAATGGATTATCAGCTGTCATCAAGATTCAGGGCTCCAAGGCTCAACATTCAAAGCCGGCGCTCATACATCTCTTCTGTCTTTCCTCTAACACACACACACACACACCCATACACAAAGATCTTTGTAGTCCATGATGATGAAGTGCAGCGTCGTATCTTATTCTCAAAAACCAAATCCATTTCTGCGGCATTATTGACAGATTGTTCTGGAATGTGAGTCGAAGCAAAGAATTAACGAGATTAAAGAGTTAACATAGCATAGTAAACATTATTTGAAGCTATTGAGTTGGGCTATGGTGTTATCAATGGAACAGCATGAAACATGAAACACAGAAACAAGCCCACAAAAAAGTGCTCTCAGAATTGCCAACCATTATATGCCTTTATTTAAACAACAGTTCAGGTTCCAAATCCATTGAAGAGCAGAGGGCTGTTTCAAGTTGGTTTAATAGGTCATGAGAGATATCATTGTGTCATACTGAGTATCAGCAAGATCACTATGGATTTGGCATGGATTCCATGGGGACTGGTGTGAGTTGTTGCTTTTATTCAATATGTTTTATGTGCTTCTAGAGGTAGTGACAGAACCATAGGGCATGGGTTGTATGTCTGAGTGTCTGAGACCCTTCACCGTTCCCTCCGAAAGCCACACAAGGCCTTCTCTCAGTGGCCCTCGGCTTTGAGCTGTAGGCTAGGAACCTGCTGTGCTGAGACCCCACAAATCAGCTCTCATCTGAAAGGAACAACCCCATGAAAGGTCAAAGTTGAGGAGTCAAGGTCGTGGGGAGGTCATGGGATAGTCACTAAAAACATCTGTTGTCTCCTTATGTCAGAATGGGGCACAGAACAAAGTTTCATTTGCCATTTAAGGTAAATGCCATTTAAGTTAAAGGGGGGTGTTTGGGGTTCAAACGGACAGCACCTCTGCCCCGAGTGTGATCACATAAACAAACTCTCAGTGCTTGCCTGAGACTCTCTCAGCCTCAGTCTCCTCAGTGGTGTTTCAGAGCTGAATAGATTTGGCACATGGTTCTGTAAGTCTTTAGGGACTTGGAACAGAGGGAAGCTTTCTTCTGGGGCCATTATGCTGCCCACCTGGTTAGCGTGCCAAGAAGCAGCACAGCTTCTCCCAATTAAGCTGTCTCAGATGGGGGGCATTTCTCAACAGTATTAAGGTGCTTGCTAATTATGGCACATTCTAATGACTACAGCCAAAGGTTTAGGAAGACCTGATACAAACAGACAAAATTGGGTGGGGAGTAATTAATTTTTAATTGTGTGTTCAGACTTCATTGAATCAGTAATATCATGCCATTAGTTACATATCATTATTGAAATTGTTGAAATCAAATTACAAATGAGTGTTATATATCTAAAAAACACAAATATTTGTGTCTGTTATGTTTGAGCAAATAAATTGGATGGTTCCGGACCAGGAGAGAGGGGGCTGTACCAGGGCAGCCCTAGGGGAGATTTGAGTTTTGCTTCTTCTTTTCTAGAAATCTAAGTGAAAAATAAAGAAATGCATTGTGATGCCCCCCTGAAATTCGGCGCCCCAGGTTATTGGACGAGGTCGCCTATGCCAAGAACCGGCTCTGGGCAGCGCCTCTCATTTCTGAAGGGGTGCCTCCCTTTAAAGTCTTCTGTGAAATGATGTTGGCTCCTCTCCTCTCACCTGTCCCCTGTGCTTTGCTGTGCTGGTTCCAGGTGGCGACTCCAACAGCGAGAGTAGCTACGCCAGCCGCGCTGCCCCGACCGAGAGCAGGGAGACCTCGCTGGCCCCCTCCACCCTCCCCCAGGAGGAGCAGGACCAGGAGGAGCTGAGCGAGCAGAGAGAACACAGTGAGGCTGAGCATGACTCCAACTGTTCCCTGGGCAGCGGCTCCTCCTTTGAGGAACTGGGCCTGGAGGAGGAGGAGCAGGGTGATGTGGAAGAGGAGGAGAAGAAGAGGGAGGAAGAGCCGAAGGGTGAGGTGGAGGCCTCACCAAACAAGGCTGCAGCAGATGAGAAGGAGCCTGCGGCTGACGGAGAGGAGTAGATAAAGGGCACAGCAAGAGGTGGGGGATTCTGGGAGATTGAGTTAGTGAGTTCAGCAGTCACAGTGGATTGTTTTTTAATGTCAAAGTAGATTACCTCTTTTTGTCTTTTTTTTGTGTGTAGGGGGGTGGGGGATGGACAGTATTGGGAGGGGTGGGCTTGTTTTATTTGATCTGTATGAAAGGTTGTGAATGGATTAACATTATTTTGTGCAGACTTGTATACAAAGTAAATGAACTTTGAACACCAGTCACAAGTATAAAAACAGTAAAAAAACATGTAGGTTGTATTTCTTAGTTGGTTAAAATATGGAAGGAATTCTACTTCTAAAGGTTTTAGCTTTACCTGAAATCTATCAATAGTTTATTGTCGGCTGTGATGCATAATGTGGAACTCATTCCATTACTATGAGAAGTCAGCCATGTGGGCATCATGTACTTGCCTGAGAGAGAGGCATTGGTATTTTGTTCTAAACAAGTAATTGTTTCATGACCAGTACACATCATGGAGGCTAATTTTTGGCCCTGAATTAACCAAGTGCAGACTATGTTATCTAACATGCCCAACTGAATATCACTGACATTAATAGTTGTATTTATGTCTGTTGAGTGAAGAGGTAATAACAGGACGAAGAGGAAATCAAGGCTCAGCTGCCTTGTTTGTATATGAAATTAAGCAGGTCCTTAATGAAGAAAGGGACGCCAAAATGAAGGGCTTTTGTTTTGTCTGGCTTTGTCTTCAATTAGGTTAGCACATTTGATATGACCCATGTAGTGCCACAAGATGTGTCCTGGAGAACAGATTCTTGTGAACCATTTGCATGAAACGGTATCTAGTATATTCACTAAGAAACATATTTGTGATACTGCTTTAAATATTTTCTTATGTTTCTTTTTTGTTGTTGTATGTTGTCTTTAACAAATATCTATCAAGCTGAATATTCAGCCCTAAACAGACATATTCAGAAGCTGTCCATTCTTGAACACCTTCATCTGACTGGAAGACTTGAATGAATGACTAATGTTTCTTTGTACAGACTCCTCTGTCATTTCTAAATACAAAACAAACAAAACCAGATAATCAAAAGCCAAAGCCTAAAAGAAATCATACCCACAAACTAATAGTTTTGTTCTGGGATACAGGGATGTGTTTATGGAGAGATATTGGTTTTTTCATGTAATTGTTTGTAGCCTGGCCCACCGGCATGAGCGCTATGCTGGCACAGTTCACTTTGGGGTTTTTAAGCAGCCCTCAGACCTGGTTCTTGTTTGGGGGTAAGGGAGTATTGGGAACTGTGTTGTGCAAACTGGCAGTGCCGTGTGTTAGTTGTAAATAAGTACACTGTTTCTCCATGACCTCTCCCCTTGCCTTCTGATGTGGTTTTATAAAGTTGATGTACTACACAAATATTCCAGTGGGCAAATTGATAAATGTTATAAATAATGTGTCTATTTCTCTATAAATAAAACTTGTCTTTCCTCATGACATCCTGTGTTGTCTAGTGACCCATTTTGCTACATACTCTTTTAAATAAAGGTATAAAAAATGGCCCATTCCATGGAATGTGGTCACATCTATAATGTCAATAAAATGCATGGCATTTTTTTGCTACATACTCTTTTAAATAAAGGTATAAAAAATGGCCCATTCCATGGAATGTGGTCACATCTATAATGTCAATAAAAGGCATGGCATGTATGATGTGAATGATTACCAAAAATTTGAGCCTTTACTATTTTGAGCTGTAGAACATGTATGAAAAAATACAAGATATTAATATATATATTTAGTCATGTTCTGTACTATCCACAATATGGAGTTTACACACTTCCTATGCAAAATGTAAAATGCTTCTGGCCTGGGATAACTCAATCTGTTCACAGGTGCAAACATCTAGAGAAACATGCAATCATTTCAGCCGTAAACTATTCCTAAACCTCCCATATTCTGAACTTTTGAAGGCAGGGCTTCCTGGAGCCCTCCTATCCCACAGAGTGGACTTTGAGTTGATTAAATTCTTTGCATATATACTCCCCAAGTCCCGCCCAACACAAAACCATGTTTATGCACGGATCATTTGTTCTGCAGACCCATTGAGCAGTAGAAGGCCATTTCTAATTCTATTCATGCGAGACAGGCTTGGGTAAAGGCGAGGAAACCTTTCACAAAGTGTCCGGTTGTTCAATGGCTGTTGATTTTTCTAAATATGAAAGCCTTGGGTTTGTTCTTTGTGGAAGTGACAATTCTTTGGGGCTCCCTGAAGATAAGATAGATGTTCTTGATGAGGGCAACGATCAATACATGCCACACAATGGAAAAGACCCTCTGATGAATACATGCTGTTTGCTAAAGATGAGCAATTGTGCTCGTTTGAAAATCAATTTAACAGTCTAGTTTTGCAGCATTTCTAGTAGTTTTATATTGACCATGTTAATGATGCAGAATCATTACTGGTTCTTAGGCTCTAAGTGTAAACCCAACTCAGTTGGAACTATAAGAAAAGTTGTCTTTCAGACAAAAGTTGTCTTATAGCCAAATTTTACGACGCAAACTCTACCAAGACCAATGGTCATAATCTTAGTAGTGCACGGCATACATTATATAAAGCTCGTTAACTACACTGCAGAGAGTTGGTCGTTCACCACAAACAGCTGCGAAACTGCCATGACTGTTCAGTGAACTATGCATACAAGTGGACTTGCATACAATTCCCCACAGACTTCCGAAATAGACATGAGGATAATTCGTCATCGATTTATTGATTATTGATCATTTTAGGGGTCCTTTGTGTGTGAACTGTCTCTGCATTTTTGACACGTAGGCTATATCCTAACGTTTGAAGCTCATTGACTCTACGCTTGGCTATGCTGTACTGTATCTATTTCATTGTAATATTCCACGAGTTATTACAATATGTTTTCTTCCTGCGTATTCAAGTTCTACCCAGAGCCTATTTTGATGAACCTGATATTTTGCACACATTGCTAAAATGCGCTCCTTCCGCTGTCAGCTGTCGACTGTTAGTTTGCGAGCACAGTCACTGGTAACTTCTTCTCAATCATGGGTGCAAAATTCAGCAATAAACGAATCCTCAATCCAGTCCAGGGCTAGCTCCAGACGTCGTCGATACCACGATCACGCAAAAGAGATCATTCATCTTCTATAGATGTCGCCTACAAATATTGTTAATGAGGACAACTTTCAAAGCCTACAAGGTGCGATTCCTTTTGGGCATGCAAACAACACCTTTTCGGGCAAGATAATGTGGTGTGCAGATTTAATTGTACATTTTAGGAAGTTTGTTTTTCCTCATTCCTCCCACGATAATCTCGCGCCTTTCTTTCACCTTCTCTTTTTCTCATCTGGAATGTGAATTGGGAGAAAGAGGAGAGGTCAGAACACATCTCGTCTTAGTTTGGAGGCCTGTGGTTACTCTCTTGGGGGGGAAATACTCAGTCTCCCGCGCCAGAGTGTCATGTTAGAACTTGTATGTGGACCTGAAATAGAAAATGATTTATGTTCCTGAAATACTGGCGAGAACCGTGTGCAAGCGAGTCATTACCTCGGACATCTGTCATTCTGGTTGTATAGCCTGCTGGAGGTCTTCCTGTCTCGCCACGTAATAACGCGTTTAAAACAGACGGACGAGGGACGATTATTATTATTATTATTATTATTATTATCATTGTTGTTGTTGCTGAAACGGTATGTTGATATGCTGTTTTATTCAGCGTACTCAAAAATAACTAGTCTTTCATGAAATAATCTGTCATTTCGTGCAGTTTCTAGGCACTTAACATGATTAGTGATATGTGGATGCGCGGGACAAGCTTCGGCGGCTGTTTACCACAGCCCAAGGTGTTATGATTTTAAGCAGACTTGGGAACCTTTTTCACTGAGCAATAATCAGGCGCACTCGGCAGTACCTGGGTGTCTGTGAATAATATTATCGGAAAAAGGATTTCTCCCGCCTTTATGCCACATAGACTTCACACCTTCATCACGCACAGCCCGTAATCGCCTTCACGTTGTCAGATTAACAAAAGAACAGTTGGTTAATAGTGGATTTTTTGTCATTTGTACAGAGCACGAACGCCTGTTAATTAGTTTCGCACTTTTATAGTCTCAAGGAATCCGATACGGCGCGCCATTCACTTTCAGTACCACGGACAGCTCCTGTGCGCGTGCAGAATCTCCGAGAGACGCAAAACTTCAGCAGTTCAATCGCACAGCTACCACAAAAATGTCGCGATATCCTTGTTGTGCTCAAACAGAGTAAGCTGCCGTGTAACCACCGAGAATACTTGAAGCTTCACCTATAAGACCAGAAAACTTGGATTGTGTTTGGAAGTGAGATACCAGATTTAACCGGTAAGAATAATCTACGTCCTCTTTTGTTCTTGTCGTGTGCTTAATGTTGTTTTATACTATGGAATCCATGGCAGTCTATATTGGTATACATGACAAGGTAACAAGCATACCAGAAATGGCATAATGCATGTACACGCACATCATACATTATTGTCTTTTGTATTTTGATACATTCATTGTCAATGCACTTGCCCTATATTGGCAGACATAGCAGTATTGCATCTAAACGGTATTTCTGCATACTAGTAAACAAACGATTGAGGCAATAATAATAACATTGAGATAAAGGTCTGATCATACTGAACGAGTTTTCACAAGTAATGCATTCTTTTGACATAAAGAAGAAAACAAAATGTATTCAGGTAGATGTGAGCTAGTCTGTTTGTAAGCACTGGACAAAACTATACTCATTTACGCTGAAATTCATAAGTTTACGTCGACCCCCTTTGCGTGACTTAAAGAATAGCCTGTATGTTTTTACCTTCCTAACAATAGATCGTTTTGTTTTACCTTTTCACACTTTGACACAGTGACACGTTGCGTGGGTGCAGCTTTTTACTACGCATACGGTACTGAAAGTGAAGTTTTGTACAGTAATTCTGATGAATTACCCATCTCTGATTTGAACTGTATATTGAACTGTATTGGTATTACAATTTAAATGGTAGGTAGACAAAGACTGCAGGGTTATGGTAATACCATAGATCCTTCAAAGGAACACCTACACGATATGTGAGTGCAGTGTACTATTACACTTGTTTGTTATGCAACACTGTGACTGGCAGAAGAGCATGCCACTCCAGGCACAAAGAAACAAAGAAGTGATGAAGAAATGAGTCATAAAGCAAGGGAGCTCAACATCTCCAGAGATCTGTAATCAAATCACTCATTTCAGGACTTATCAGTAAAATATCTTAAATATTTATCCAACATGTAATCAAAGAACAGCTAATGAGACTGATTTAAAAGTATATACCACTGTAACTCCCATGTTGTCTCCATGGATGATTTCTTGGGGTAATGTCATCACAGCAGAGGAGAATGTCTGTCTGTTTAAATGGGGGGTAGTGCATCAATGCTTTCTTTTATCTTGGCATGTGTCGATGTTCTCTTATTCCTATGGAGGAAAATGGTGTTGTCCCTCTGCTTCCTCACTATATGAAATCATACATGGCATTTGGCTGCAACCAGCACAATAGGTAGTCTCAGTCAAAGGCTTTTGCAAATGGTGTATTTAGTCTCCGGTCAGTCACTCTGATTCTCTGATTCTTCAATAGCACATCTGCAAGCATCTTCACATTATTATGTATAATGGATTATTACTGATATTCTATTGCATTGATAATTTTACAAAGAAGTTTTTAACTTCTCAACAGAATTATACTTTTGTTTACTGACAACTCATTCAGCATTCAGTGAATCAAACAAAAAGTCCTGTTTGATGATACTGTCCACAGTACAAAATTGATATATAATGTTTCTATTTTTGTTATGTAAAATCTTTATGCTCTCCTGAAAAAAAGGGTTTGGAAGATTTCAGAAATCTTCAAAACCCTTTTTTTTCCAGGAATCCACTTTGCTCTTTACTCCAATAAAAAAAGATGTCTTTGGGATAGGCAACCGAAGGCAGAACAGCTGGTTCTAGACAGCTATGATTGTTGATTTGCCTTTAAATAATTCACATCCCAGGCTGAGGAGTCATGTGTGCTCTTATCTTTTGCGCTAGAAGCCAGGGACTGTGGTCAGGCAACAGCCCCGTTTGCCGGGCTATGCTCCATCGGCCCTAATGGAACCCACTTCCCCTGTCTCAGTGTGCCGCTACACGGCACAGCCCCAGCCCCTCAGAGCGTCACGGTGATGCCCGTTCCCAGATTCAAGAGAAGACAAATGCAGAGGGCTGAGAGATGCAGACAGTCTGTTCAGTGGTCTCACGGGAGCGCAGCTGGGTTGACACATGTGGACGCACCGCGTGGTGACGGAGGTGGAAGCTCCGCACGTGAAAGCAGCTTCTCCCTTCATATGTATTGGAGCTTCCCTGGTGTGCACGCATGCTTTGGGAGGCCCGTGGAGCTCACCTGGTGCCATCTCATGCCCTGTGTGTCTGAGTGGCCATGGACACTGGAACTGTTGATCAAACGTCCGCAGCTTTTCAGCTCTGACAACGGCCAGCTGCACACAAAAGCCCCAGGTCACAGTTTAGGCCACATGTGGGGGCAAATAATGAAAACACACTATGTAGTCTGTGGAGGCTAAGGAGACGGGGGAGACACATGGGCACTGTAGCAGCCTGTTTAAGTGGCCTTTAACAATGCCGTTTAAAATCATTGCACTGCAGTCCACCTCTGGTGGAGAAATGTGTGGCCTGACATTTTAGAAGGCTATGTTAACACTGTCTTTACCATCAGCCACTGATTATTACATTAAAAAATGCCCAGTTCAGAAGTTATTTTGTACCAATGACAGGTCATCATTTTTGTGACTTGTTGTTATTAATTTTGAGATTTAAGTCTTTTATGCATCATTTACTTCTTGCCAGAGCCAGACTTGATTCACTACTAAACAAGACATCATAAATTCTTCACCTCCGTCAACTGACCTCACCATCTTGAGGTAATCCACAGTGTGTGTGCGTCCACTGCACGTGCTCCTGCATCCCGTCCTGTATTCATTACAGCCTGAGCCTCTGCTGAAGACTCTGCAGCTTAGTGGCCACTGACACTTGAAATCTTATCCTGCTCTATGCTCCCTGCTTTATGAGCTACAGGCTGGGCATAATTAAATGAGCTCCATGATTAATCGCCTTAGCCATATCAAACAGCGACCACAGACACCTCTTCCTGTTCCCCACACTGGAGAGACTTCGACACAATCATACACCCCACACACACACACACCTCACACACACACACACACATAGACACACACACATACACATACAAAAGATGCAATGTGTTGGCAATGAGCAGACAGCATCATCTACCATCCTATCTGCACACCTCTGCTGCGCAACCCAGAGCAGATGGTGTAAGCCATCGCTCGCTGTTGTGTAGATTTTTTAATTCACTAGTGAGTGACAGACATATGTGTGATTTGAACAATGAGTCTGCGGCCCTGTTCTCCAACATGACAGATACAGCGCTTCATAGAGTCCTGGAAATGAAAAACACTTACAGATAATGCAAATTTTGCAAAATTACTTTTTTTTTGTGGTGTGGATTCTGTGAAGCTTCATGATACGATTGCTGTTACATGCCTCTCTCTCTCATCTGGGCCTCCAGAGGACAATCCAACAGATGGCATAAGTTTCCTCTGACATGCCTAATATAGAACTAATCAGGGAGCTCTGAGACTCCAGGACCCCCTTGGGATCTCCAGAATATGCTCCCTTTATATTTTGTGAGAACACATTAAAAAGATATAAAGATAGATCGATACACACATATACATACATACATACATTAATACAGTAGGTATAGAAGGGTTATCAAAATACACTCTGCAATCACCTCTGTAATCTGGCTTTAACAAATCCTCCTGCAGTAGGAGGGAAACCTAGCTTCTTGCGTCACTGTCGTCACAGATGATTGTACAATGAATAATGTATAGCTGTAAAAAACAGAAAGAACAAAAAAAAGCTTGTGGTCTTAATGGTGCTCAGAGAGAAAGGAGTCAGAGGGTGCGCAATGCAGGCAGGCAGGGCATCCATCAGCCTGTCAGAGCCCATCATGCTAGCCCCGCTAATGAGGCCAAAGACAGACATGAGCAGTGAGTGAATGGACTCCATGAATCTTTCATCGCATGGCGCTGGAGGAATGTGTAATTAGTGTCTTCATGCTGCAGGAAATGTTCTATTGCTGTGATGAGGGGGTTTCCCCAGTCAGTGCATAATAGTGTGTGAATGAGTGTGTGTGTGTGTGTGTGTGTGTGTGTGTGTGTGTGTGTGTGTGTGTGTGTGTGCACATGAGTGTGTGTGTCTGTACTTTTTAACTTTGTTTATTCTTGACAGACTTGACTTGATTAGATATAATATAATTAAATTAACTTCCCACAACTTGATTTCGTGTGAGTTGGACAAATATGTGTTTCGACTTTTGAATCACTGCCAAGACCATCATGTAGACAGATGAAGTGAAGTCTAATTCCCCACTCCCTCACGGTCCACCATGCACTTGGACCTCTACTCCCCAGCCAGTCAGCCTGCTCCTGTGATTGGCATCCTCCTAATTGCTGTTCCGCTTGTTTTCACGCTACACTGAACCACTTATTTGCTTCGGAAAGTTTGTTCGCTGACAGATTTGAAAGAAGCCACAGTGGCAGCAGCATATGTGTGTGTGGATGGGTTTAGCTAATACATCACAAGCACAAGAGGTGACACAGAATGAGCCTTTTAACATTTCCAAACAGAGAGGGACACAAAGGGGAGCACATTTTTATCCGGCATGAAGCTGAGGACAGGTGCATTTAAATCCTTATTGTGTCCATGAGTGTTTCAGCCTGTCGGCTACCCTGGGTGCCAGTGAGAGAGAGAATGTGGCTTTGGATGCTATTCAAATGATTATCTGGTGAGAGAGGCACTGCATAGTCAGGCAGTTGTTAGGCAAGGATTTGTGTGGATGAACAATAAAAAAGAGATACTTGTCAGACTGTGGCTGTGGGGATACTGCAGGACAGTGATTAGGAGAATTGAAGTGATCATTTCGGCTTGCATTGTTTGCAGATTGATTGCTGCTGGGGCAGCCTTTGGTACGGCAGCCATGCAAAAATGTTTGCCCCCCCACCCCCCACCCCACCCCAAACAAATGGGAAGAAAAAATTTGATTTGCTCAGGCCACCGTGAAACTAGAGTTTGCCACATGCATTACAGTGGCTAATGAAATTGAAATGACACTGATTTGATTTGAAATCTTCTGACGTTATCATGTCATTTTCATGGAGGGAGGTTTCTAGCGGCGCGGCTACTGTAATCATCTCTGGGATATTGCTTATTGCATAGACTTGCACCTGCTCAATACCTCAGAAATTCCAGAAATATCTGGAATGTAGTCACACCTGCTTTCCATTGCCACATTGTCCTCACACTGCAGTCCGCTAGCAATGGGAATGGATCCATCTTCCGAGGCCTGTAATGAGGGGATTCCCATCCACTGTAGCATTCTGCACTGCATATAGATGACCTCCACATCAGGACGGAAGCCTGAGTGTCTGGCCCAATGGGGCTATTAGCATATTAATTCTCCTCTCCACATCTGAGAGGAATTTGGTGCTCCTCAAACACATTAAGACCATGGGAGAAACATTCCTGCTATTTGCTCATGTGTCAATTGGAGCAAATGAATGAATACACCAGATACATCATGAGCACTATACATCATATATATATATATATATATATATATATCCCACGCACATGTATCCCCCAGTAGCTCCTCAGTGCACACACAGTACCACACACACACACTTTTATGCATTCTTTTGCACTGGGTACATTGAGCAGTCTAGGGAGCTGGCAGCCTCCACGTATTCAAATTAAAGAGGCCATCTGGTGAAGTGGAAAACAGAGCTAGCTTGGAAAGAGAGGGAAACACAGACATACATTCACACACACACACACACATGCACACACACACCCACACACACATATGCATACACATACACACACTCACACACACACACAAAACAAATCAAAGCAAAATATGACAGCTCTCTGAAGAAGAAAAATTTAATTAGCCTGAATTTGGAGTAATGAGTATAGCTTAACTTCAGAGACACTAACACACTTATGGCCAATATTTTCAAGAGACAAGCGCCGTCTGTGACCTGTGCACTAGAGTAAAGGCTGTGTGTTGTTGAGAGTCTCTTCAGTGGACTGGTCCAATGTTTAGGAGAAGTTGAGTATACTCACTCAGTCAGTGTAGTGTCTGATGGGGAGAAGAACAGAACTGCCTTCCAGATTCCTCTGTGTTCACCCTGGGTAACGGTAGGATGGGACTGTGAATGGAGAGAATATCAGGGGACAGAGAAAGAGAAAGAGAGAGAGAGAAAGAGAGGCGTAGTGGAGGAGAGTAAAGGGGAGTTTTGCTGGCTTGCTGAGTGGTAGGATAGCAGCCTCCCCTGGGAGTCCTCTCGGCAGATAAGAAAACAAGTTTTTTGTGGGTGGCAGTCAGAAAGGCCAGAGAGAATGGGGAGCTCTTGTCACTCGCCCTCACCTGTGCGCCCACAGCGACACATGCTCATAGTCACAGCGCAGGCAAGGTCAGCACATCTCCCAGTCAGCGAGGGAAGAAAACACATCCCTCCCTGTCAGCTCCCGTGAATGATGACACTCTCAGTAATAGAACAGCAAGCAGGTGAAACTAATCCTCAGAGTCAACTGTTGTTCTATCCAGTGAGATGGTCTGCATTTCAGAAATACTGCATGCATTCTAAGGCACAATAACATGACACTCTGACTACATGTTATGTCTAAAACTTTGCCTGTGCATTTGCATCCCCGCTCGAGGCTGTCACAAGGCATTTTCAAAACACAACAGGGCATTTTTAAAACACACAGCTACTTCCTGCTGTTTGACTAGGCCAAAGCCTCTGGGCTTCCAAAGTCTTTTCAGCTGGGGGTGCTTAAACTGTAAACTGTATCCTAGTGAGAACGGAGGCCCTAATGAAATCTACGGTAGGGAGCAGGTCAGACTGTATATGCAGGCTATAGCTCTGAGCTAAGAACTCTGAGCTAAGGCAGCCTCATGATTACTGTAATGGAGGTGCAATCACACAAGCTCAATATTAAATAGACCTGAAATTAGGCTGAAGCATGGCATTAAATATTTAACATTGGACCCCTTACTGGCACCAAAGTCCTGAGTAAACAAATGCTCAGAGCTACTAAATAAATGGAGTAATTTGGGGTTTGAGTGGTCACTCTGAAGTCTAACAGTCCTCAGCTACTCAAGGGGGAGGTCTTGCACTCTGATGTGCCCACAGGAAACAGGCTGAGTTTGTGCAGCCCTGCTAATGGACTGCTGCTGTGTGTACACTTCCCCCCCTTGTGCTTCTTGACAATTTCTGAGCCCCAGAAAAGGTTTTTAATCTTTTAATATCACTTGACACCCTCACACACACTGAGTCACACTCCCATCCCATAACAAACTGCTTTTGGATTCAAACATGCTGGAGCTCAGCGTCACTTTGCTGTTGTCAACAAGCAGCTGTGTGGTTTTTCTTCTCGCTCCTGGGAGTCAGTGTTATCTCATTACATGAATTACAGGGATGCTAAATGAACTTCCCCTGCTAAATGAAAGCATTTGTCACAGTTGACATTAAGATGGCATCATGTCGCTTTATTAAAACTGCTTATCTTCTCCATACATGAGCAGAGTGTTCAGTTCTATGGAGCAAAGGCACCTCCTGCCAGTACTGGGACTGAGAGAGATGCATTAACCCTTTAATGGCAGGGAGGAGTGAGAGAGGTGCCTTGTAAACACATACAGCCAATCTACAGGCGGCTCCTCTAGTGATCCCTCAGGATCCCTCTGTGGCTGGTCCTATCGGTCTGCTTGTCCTCCTCGTCCAGCTCTGCTTCCTCTCTTCGCCACACTCCAGCCGGCCTGGCACGTTTCCATGGAAACAAAGCCTTGGGAGAGAAGGAGGGAGGGAGAAAGAGAGGGGCCTTAATGAGTGCTAGAATGTGTCTTACTCACATGAACACACACACACACACACACATATATATCTTTGTATGAGGTGTGTGTATGTGTGTGTGTGTGTGTGTGTGTGTGAGTAAGAGGTGTGAAGGGTAGAGTGAGAGAGAGTAAGAGAGAGGGAGAGAGAGACAGGGAGAGATTTAGGCCAGCATGTGTGGGATGTGAGAAGTGGAGTATACCCCAAACCCTTGGGCTTTGGACAAAATCCATTGCTGGTGTAGATCTTGTGGAAGATGACACATAGGAAAGATTAACCCTGACCCCAGAACAGCCTGCAACTTTATATTCCTCAGAATACTTCACTGCTTACACTAGACACACCCAGAACAAATGTCCTTTATATTTCATGACATTTTATCAACACAAACTACATGATATTTTATAATACTGGTTCAGAATTCTTCAGTCTTTTACCTAATCTTTGCATTACATACAATAGTTGTAATACTCACTGTATAAATTGGTATACATTTTATTGTCAATTTCTTCACATGTACAAGACATACAAAGGAATCGCCTGTGGTGGGAGAGCAAGGGGCCGCTGCCGGATGCTCGCGCCGCCCATAACAGCCCAGGGCACTGGAATGCTGTAATGCATAATTAATATCTATATATCTATTATATTTTTTAATCTCACATTCCCAAGACCGAGAGAAACAAATTAATATAATCTCTGAAATGAAATGCTTGTGTCAACAAGTGCTGATTGCGCAGTGTATTTGAGTGACATGTCGTGCTGTGCAGCCTGCAGCAGTAAGTGGCGCTGCGCTGGCTGCTAACTGTATAAGCATTCAGATGCCTGCTTAATTCAGCTGTGGAGAGGAGTAGTGGGTAAGAAGGCTGTTCATTCTGGAGAGTGGTCCTACACGAGTTCCTAGCTCATGACTGGGTGCCCTGGGCTGTTTGACATCAGGCCATTTGCTTCCTTGTGAGGAGCTCCTGTTGTCTCCAGAGGCAGAGGCAGTGCAGAAACGCGCTGAATGGCACAGTGGAAATGGATTGAGGATGACCTCATGACCTCGCCACTCTCCAGTGGCTTTGCCTGAGAGAGCGCTACACTGTAGTCTTAGGCAGTTAGCTCCTGCAGATGCTTCACCTCAGGTGTGTGTGTGTGTGTGTGTGTGTATGTGTGTGCATGCTGGCATACAGACGTTCTGTAGGGGAGAGCAGAGAGCACATATGGCCCTTGAGCAGAGACACAAACAAACACAAAATACAGATTAGTTAAGGACACTAAAGCCATGGGGGTTTATGCAACTTTGAGTTTGCGTGTGTGTGTGTGTGTGCATGTGCGTGTGCATTTGTGTTTGTGTGTATGCATTGTGCAGTTATGTGTGTTTCTGCCTATACATGTGTGATTGTAGGTTTGTGAGTTTGTGTGCATGTTTACTCCAGTGCGTTGTGACTCCTGAGGGGAGGCTTGGACCCCCCTCTGCCTTCCCCCCAGTGCCATTCATAAGCTCAGAGATGGGGTACCCACACCCTGCGCTGCCTTCACACCACTGCATAGCAGCATCAGGAGCCTGTGTTATGATACATCAATTTCTCAGTTCCAAAGTGGCAGACAGGCAAAATCTCATTCTCTCACACTCAAAGAAGACCTGTTTTCTGGGACAGACAGTATATACTAGACATACACATTCTGACTTTATTCCATGAATTTGAAAGGAGCCATGTTAGAATGGCTGTGTTGCAGTTATGACATCCATGTTTAAAAAATAAAACTGAGGAAGAACTGCAGAACTGCAGGAAGATCCATACTATATATGTGAGGATGGACAAAGAGACATACTGTATACTTAGACAAACAGTTTGTCTCCTTCTCCATAATGGGTAGCATCCTTCCCAAAGCTGTGGGGAAAGCAGCCTTATCAGTCAGACTCACACTGTCAGCTTACACCAGGAAGCTGAATTTCCCCCACAGCCCACCTTCCAGTCTCACACGCCCCATGCCTATCAATTCACTCCTGAGAGGCGCCGCCATGATGAATTTCTCCCTGAATATGACAGAAGTATTACACGAAACAAGCCAGTCAACCCCCGTACATATTGAATGTATAGTTCATTTGTAATTGACTGAAGCACCCAAGCGCTGTTTATTTGACTTGAAGTTCTTCTTATTAAAGTTTACCAGCAACCACTAACATTTCTCAAACTACTTCATAATCTTGTATACATCAAATAACACAAAACTGAACATTAGGGAAAACAATATTATCAACAAATAAAAAATAAAAATCAACAATTATTTGTTGTACACAAACCACAATGGGAGTGAGACACACAGCTCTCCTTGTGTGTGACTGAACAGTGTGGAGACAGACAAAGACTTGATTGTGTTTGTCTGAAACAGTGACTGAAGCTCCTCCTGTTTGATCCACAGGGGCTGTGATCTCCAGACGTGAAAAGAAGAGGAAGATGTCACTGATGGAGATAGCCTCGGCCTGGACAGAGGCGCCACGTCTTTAAAGTCAGGCTGTGACAGACCCCTGCAAAACCATCCCTAGAGAGAGAAGAAGAAAGGGGGAGAGAGAGAAGAAGAGAGAGAGAGAACTTCAGAGAGAGAGGGAGGGTGAGTGTGGGGCTGAGACCAGCAGGCCAGAAGGGAGCAGAAGAGGGAGGGAAGAGAAGGAGTGGCGTGGCCCGGCCTCCCACTGCACACATGATGGCGCGGTGGTCGGTGCGGCTGGAGGCGGTGTCAGCGCGATGGCTGCTCCAGCTGGAGCTGCTGCTTCTGGTGGTGGCTCGCTCCCCGGAGGCGCTGGCCCTGCCAGGCCCCAGCTCCGAGCCCAAGCGGGAAATCGTGGTGGAGGGAGACCTGGTGATCGGCGGCCTGTTCCCCGTGCACCACAAAGGCGAGGGCGCCGAGGACTGCGGCCGCATCAATGCCCAGCGCGGCATCCAGCGCCTGGAGGCCATGCTGCTGGCGCTGGATGAGATCAACCGTGATGAGCACATCCTGCCGGGCCTCACGCTCGGAGCCCACATCCTGGATACCTGCTCCAAGGACACCTACGCACTGGAGCAGTCGCTGGAGTTCGTGCGCGCCTCGCTCACCAAAGTGGACGACAGTGAGTACACCTGCCCCGACGGCTCCTATGCCATCCATGATGACGTGCCCATGGCCATATCCGGCGTCATTGGCGGATCCTACAGCGACGTTTCCATCCAGGTACAGGCCCACACGTCCTTTGATGTAAAGGCTTTATAATTGTTGTGTTAATGCTGCTAAATTTAAACTTGTCTATTTTTTTAATCTACCATGGTGCATGTTTAACACATTAATGACATCCTATTATTTGAATAAACGCCCCCACGTCAATTTCTTTTGAGAAAACACGGATGAATAATAAATTTAAGCCAATAGGAAGGAAAAACAAAGCCAATCAAAATGTTTCGCTTCTGTGATCAGTCTTACGCTCCCAGAATGCTGATGTGAATTAGCTCCACTGAATGCTTCCCTGGCTCAGCTGAGCATGACTGACTGCTCACAAGGAAGGGAACATGTTAAACATAGGATTCCACACACAGTGGCACACAAATATGACTGATTAGCAGCAGAAGGTGCAGAGCCTAAATTAAGCTGCATGTGGCTACATGTTAGCATAGCCAGAGCCTACCTGCTGCACATATACTTGGAAGAGTTCATTTAACAGCCGCTGCATTTAAAGAGCCTCCTCCAGCATCATCAATTCACACCGACAGTCAGAATGTCAAGCAGAGACAACTCACAGATGTTGGAGGTAAGGTGGAGGAGGAAGAGGAGGAGGGTGGGAGAGAGAGAGAGGGAAGGAGGGATGAAGGTTGCAGGGGTGTGATGCGATAACTAGTGACAGCATCATTGCCTCGCCTCTCGCCCCTCAAAGCGACTATGTGAAAGCCTTGTTAATTGGCCCGTTGTCACAGTGGGCTCCCAACAACGGCTGTGTTCGATATGTTTGTGCTTGCGAGCGCTTCTGTAACACCTCGACTGGAGTGCAGCCCCCTGGAAGCACTCAAACACACAGATCGACTGTCAGGATCTGACAGCGGTGTCGGCTGCAGGCCATCAGGAGCACTGATTGACTCCAGGCTCTCGCTCTAGCCCGCTGTAAGCTTAGGGATGGTCTGTGCTGGAGGAGCCACACAGGCTGCTTGGAGAGACTGAGACAAATTACTTCCCTTTTGCAGAAGTGCAAACACACGGCCACTGCTCACAGGCACCTCTGCACAGCTGTCTGAGGAGATGCTCCATCTCCAGCTCTCAGCCTCACAGACAGCATATAGCTGCAGGGCTGGAGTGGGGGAAAGCAGGAGAGCTTTAATAATGCAGTGGACCACTGCACGCATCTCTGGCAGTGTGTGTGTGTGTGCCCGCATGTGTGTGCTGGAAGGAAGGCTGTTGCTATCACTGTGTGTGTTCACTCCAGGATGTACAAGCAGTGAAAGCTCTCCTCCTGTAGATGCATCAGAGCTGCCCTACCGTCCTTAGGCACACTCTTCCCTGTAGCACATGTGTTTGTGTGTTTAGAATCCAGAGCAGTGTCTCCTCTGCAGTCCCAGACTGCTGCTCACTCTTATCATATTGCCTATTGCAGTGTCCCCCCACCCCTGCTGGGTGTGATGTATTAATATCCAGAGCTATCACTGGCTGAGGTAATGGGGTTATGATTTCCCTTTCCCTGGGCTGATGGAGGGAATGAAGGAAGGGTCTGAAGACATGGTTTGATCTCTGGCTTATTTAGTCACCCAATATACACACACCCACAAACACACACACACACACACACACACACACAGCTTCACTCACTGTACTGCTGTGGCTACATTTCACTTTTGGGGGTTACAGGTGATTGTGCGAGTTGTGGCCAGCCGTTTCAGGAGCTAGACAAAAGCAGAAGAGGAGGTCCCACTGGATTGAAATATACATGGTCATACAGGAACAGAGAGAGGGGAAGAGAGAGAAGAGAGGAGATGAGAGGGGCAGAGAGAAGAGAACAAAGAAGAGAGAGGAGAAGAAAGAGGAGAAGAGAGGGGAAGAGAAAGAAGAGAAATGAGCAGAGAAAGTAGAGAGGGGAAGAGACTAGCAGAGAGAGCAGAAGAGAGAGGCCTCTCTTTGATGAAAGCTGAAGCAGAGGGTGAGATGTGTGGGGTGCAGTGGGTGCACTTGGTGCTCTGGCATCGCCCTGGGCTGACCTGCCGCCTTGCCGTGGGCTGTGTGGCCGTGAGGTGCAAAGGCACCCTAAGTTCTCGGCCTGAGGTTGTCATGCCAACCCAGACTGGGGGTGGTGCGGGGGCCAGTAGGCGGAGCTGTTAGCCACACAGCCGTCAGTCCCAGGGCTCCTTCAGTGTGTTGGAGATCCATCACAAGTACAAAAGAAACAACACTGCTCAGACTTATGAGTGCTCTGCAGATGTTTGGCCCAACTTAAAGCCATCTGGACACTTGAGAAACTGACTCACAGCATTAATCAGTCAGTGCTTTTCTCAAATGATAGTCCTGGGAACTAGGAGATTGATTCAAATGCCAAGATGACTAGGTTTATTCAAAAGAAATGCGAAAAATATCATTAAAACTCTCCTTAAACTAATGTATGAATGTAAACAGTGCATTGATTAAAATGAGTAGCCCACACTGCCACACACACACTCTCACACTCTCTCACACACTTTCTCTCTCTCTCTCTCTCTCACACACACACACACACACAAATGTGCAGTAAAAATCTAGACATATCTAGTGTGCATTTGGGTGTCACCAAAGAATACTTTGCCTACCTCTGTCTGTATAGTAAGATGGTGAAGTTGGTGAACTGGAAAATATGTGAATAATATATTGTTCAAAACTTCTTTCAAGACTTTACAAAAAGTTGCAGGTGTAAGGCATTGAGAGAAGTTGAGATATTTGGATAATGTACTGTAATGTGGATAATGTACACGTAGTACTATGCAGCTATCAGATTATGTACCACTATGTGGTGCACTGGAGAAAGTGTCATGTGACTGAACTTTACTTCAGGACACCATTTGCAGGAGGTTACACCAATGTATGGCTGCTTCAGTCAGTGTACCAATGTGAAAAAGTGCCCAGAATAAAGCTTGCAACGCCTGGTTTGAGACAGCCTTACACCATCAAACATCAGACACTCCATGTTAATTGGTAACACTCTGTGTTCTGCAATTACACTGAAGAACATCTAGCCCCTGGGCTTACTGGTAATTAATTCATGGCTGAGACTCCAGCTTTTTTTTTTTCACTTCTCCCTCAGACCTGGACACACTACTTGTGATGAGAGTGAGTCATTTGCTAGAGTGTGTGTGAGTTGCAGCCCTGCTGAGCACTCCAGCCACAGCGCTTCATGAGTAGAGAGTGCCAGGGACTCTTGGAGTGGAATTTCAATCTAATTGTGAAGGAGATGAATTCCAAAAGACTGCAGCAGGTTCTTTTGGCTTGTGCCACTGGTGTCATCTCAACACTGCTGATCTACCAGCCCAAAGGTGAGAGGGAGCAATAAGACCTGACGTTTCACTGCGCTAAGAGACATGACTTGTCTATCAGCACTCTTAAAGTTCACATAAGCACATTCCCTCAAGCTCAAAAATTAAGATGGTTTCATTTTTTGCCATTAGCTATTGTAAAATTACTGTGGTGCACTCTAAAGGTGATGCTTAAGGTGATGTTCCAATGAGACAACTGGGTATGTCCTTGAGGAGAAGGGAATCAAATACATATTTCACCAGCTCTGTGGCTTTTTGTCTACACCAGAAAGCAGGCATGGAAGTATTGCAGAACTTTTTTGTTTCTATTCTGTACGTTTGGAGTAGTGGATCATAAACTGATCCACTGTCGATTAATTTGTGTCTTTTTCCAGATATGACAAACCCCTGCTGTCTCTCATGAGTCATACATTCCCATTGACATTCATGGAGGGCTGCTCAGAGACGGCATAATCATTATTGCTTCTATCATTGAGGCTTTTCCATGTGAATCCATAATTCATGAGTAAAAGTATAGAATGCGCCCCCTCTGGTATCAAATATTTTTCAAGTGATTGCCTAATTCAGGAGTTTAGCAGACTTTAATACTGGAGTCTCTCACAATGCTCATCATTTGCCTTGTCTCTATTGTGAGTAGCCGTTTTCTCCTGCTAACTGTCAAGCCTTCATTACTGGTATGACAGATTCAAACAGTGGTTCCTCTCTAATTGACAAACAGTCTGGAAAAGCACAATGTGTTTCTCTCAATTGCTGTGACTCCAATTGTGACTACCATCTCCAATTGCACTAAATGGTCATGCATCTCTAAATGAGGATAATATATATGTGTAATTCACTCCACACACAAGTTAATTACTTAGATTGAAATATTGCTCTGATATGCATTTGCCTTCACCTCTTTCGTATGTGTGGGAGAAATAAGACAGAATATGAAGGATAGTGGTAGTGTGTGTGTGTGTGTGTGTGTGTGTGTGTGTGTGTGTGTGTGCGTTGCAGTGCTGGACGGTGCACTGCTGTGTTTTTTTGGTGCATATCTGGTGTGTGTGGCTACTGCCAGTGCTGTAGTGTAGTTGCTGTAGTGGGTATGCTATCTGTGATGAGCGCCTGAGGTGCTAACACAGCTACTGCTATTACAGTGCTGTCAGTCTATGTTTTACTGGATATACGCAACCCCAAGAAGTTTTGAAGTGGTTAAATGTTGTATACCTGCGTATCACGTAGGTACAGCCCTGCCTACTGCTACTGTTGGGTCAGGGTGGAGTGGGAGTGAGGGATAGGTGTTTGATTAGAGGGACGTTCTTCTCCCTGTGACTAACCAGGTCACTCCTCCACCTGCTAAGCATATTATGGGAGGCTGCTGGCAGTGGCAAGTGCACTGTCTTGCGCTGTGCTGCTGTGTGTTTGGCGCGTGGGTGATGTAGAGCTGTGGACAAGAGCACATAGAATGTAAAGATGGTTGTGCAATAGCTTGCTGCATAAAAAGATAGATCTGTACCATCAGACTTGCTGTGACCAATGCAGTCAATACA
The DNA here is from genome assembly GCA_027481765.1 of Tenualosa thibaudeaui. NCBI lineage: Eukaryota > Metazoa > Chordata > Actinopteri > Clupeiformes > Clupeidae > Tenualosa > Tenualosa thibaudeaui. The sequence continues at coordinate 677,669 of JAIFZK010000003.1, forward strand.
CACTGTAACCACCTGGCTGTGTGTGTAATTATTTCATTACTTGCAGAAACCTTCAAAACCTTCAAAACCTAGATCATCCATTCATGAATTGGAGTTATATCTGTCACATGGCAGCTATGGAATTTCATCTCTCCAGGTGGCAGCTGCAGCCAGAATAATTTTTTCCTCCAACAGCATTTCATTGCATCTCACATCAAAAGCAGGAGACAATGTGAAGCCCACAATAAAAGTGGCTACAGTGCCACACCTGTTGTCTGCCACAGGCTCCTCTCAGAATACCAATGCTCTGAGCTTTCTGGTGGTGGACACCTCCCACTATCCACTCTGACAGAATGAGACAACAGTGGTCTAAAGCATGCTCTGAAATGCTCTGAAATGTCATTATCATAGTGTGTAAAACCCAGCTGATTCCTCAAAAATGCTTCTCTCACATATACAGTATGTTAGGGATAACAGATGCTGTGGTGTCCTGATTTTGGGAATTAATGGACAAGGCAGTAAAGAACTCCATGACAAGTAGTGGAGTAAAGTTGCTTCAGCCTTGTCCATTATTTCCCAATATCCAGACACCTCAAAGACCATCATCCCACATATCACCTGGTTGCAACTCATGCTTGTAGACAATGAACATGCATTGAAAACATAACGAATCATGCAATTGAGTTTTAAAAGAACCTAACTTGTTCTGTTACTGTAGTATTTTCTTTGATTGCTGACAATGGTGAACATCATAACAGCTTCCATTGGTGCTCGCTAGTTCAGCCATCACTTGGTTGTTATATCATTCAAAAGAGCACTGATATTGTACAGTGATTAAACTTTACCAGATTTAGAACACACACCCTATCAGCCAATCAGGAAACACTATTTCATTACTCTGGGTGATAAATGACTAATAGCTTCCTGATGGTCCAAGCTCCAACTCTATTAAAGCAGAAAGAGGCAGGTCTGCAATTTTTTTCCTCCGAAGCTCCCTCTACAGGCACCAGTGTAGGTTTTGTTTAACACACATCTGCTTTTTCAGACTGCAAGTGCTTGTAACTGAGGGATGGGGAAGTGATAGAGGGTGCCTGAAGAGCCTTCATGGCCCCCTATAATGAGCCCTTTAAGCACTAAAGAGACTACGAAGCTGGTAAATGAACTTAAAAATGTTCCTTGGTATCTCTTTAATGGAATATGAAGGAGAACTATCCCACTGGAGTTTGACTGGCTCCATGATTTTGTTGATTTAGTGCAGACAGAAGTGCACACATTATGTACATGATACTGTCTGGATATATTGGGGACTGCAGCTAATCAAGACAAATGACAAGAAGCCCTCAATATTTATTGTCACACGCACGTTTTCAGGCAGAAGCTGTGGTATATACTTTTTGCTGTGGTCAGAACTGAGCTGGAGAAGCTTCACATTAGATTTCTTCTCTCCAGCTGTTGTCTGCAATATGCTAAGTATGAGCTGGCCCTGGTGATAGCACAACAGATACAGTTCTGAATTAAATGCATTGAAATGTGTGATTTATTTTTTGGTAAGAGCAATGCGATGGTGCTGTCAGAGCCATTCTGGGAGTAAGGCAGATTTGCATTTCATTATTAGAGAAACAAGTGAGGGAAAAACTCATACTGAACTGAGATGTTTGAACTGATGGAGGTTGGTGTGAAAACAGCATCATGCTGAGTGTATTACTGACCTGTTGTTACCTTTGAGCACTATGCTATGCTCCAAGGAGAGACACTTTGGGTTCTGTGATTTTTATCAAGGGACCACTTTATTGTCCTGTGCACAAAAGAAAACAAGGCCATGCAATTTTACTCTTTGAGGAAAGAAAAAAATCCTTTCAAATAGATACTTATCTCCTGTAGCATAACTTGCATACAAAAACGTCTGAAACAATCTTTCATCATCTTCGTCATAACCTGTACTGCAATCCACTCCACTGTTGGCAGCTATCTGCTAAGAAGATGAAATGGGCTATCAAGAGGACTTGTGTTGAGAGCAGAACAGGTGTGTGCTTTTATTTTTGGATTATGTCTTATGGCGACATGAACCTGAGTTAAGATCATATCTGTGCGGAGGATGGAAACCTCAAGGGAAACCTTTTCTTGACAGTAGCCCCTTTCCATTACCACAGACAACCCTTTCCCTCTGAAATGTTACTATGGAAACATGCATAAAAAAGTATGATCAGCCAGTGTGGCATGTTCTTAACGGCATGAAAAACTGAATCAACACAGGTGAAACAGCTCACACAATATTATCACTGGGTGCATATGAGATACTGCCAGTATCCTAGGGTGTATTTATAATGTTTTTTTTTTCTCTTTGTGTCACAAATTAGTTTCTTCCTCACAGATTTCTTATTACTGAAGAGTGTTATCTCGTCATTAAAGATTTTATCTCCCTCTCACACACTTGCTAAATCTCAATTTTAACGAAAGAGGACAGGATGAGAATATAGAACTCTGTCAAGCCATGCCTGCAACCTAAGGGTTGTTTGTGTGTAGTGTGTGTATGTGTGTGTGTAAGTACTGTATGTCAGTGTGTGCTCCTACAGTTTGTTAAGAATTAGCCTATTGTGACTGCATGGCAATAAAGAACAGTTAAAAACTTCCTAGAGGATTACAGGGTCTATTCATATGCATTTTTTGAAGAAGTATTGCTGCTTTGTGTTACATATCAAATAGTGAACTATTAGTGTACTACTATGAAATAATAGTATCCCCTGTACTGTCTGTCTTGAACCATTCTGTATCTATGAGGGAAAATAAAAGATCTTCTTAAATTACACTGAATTACATATGACTCGATTTAACATAAAACCTAGATAAAAGATGTCATGCCGAGTTTAGTGACTAAAGTTTACAGCCTATATAATTTCATAAAAGACAGTTATAATGAGCATATTACACTTCCTGCTGCTCCTGTAAATTTGTAAGCTGTCCATCTGTATTCTCATTTTCACTTCAGGGCTGAATTGCTAGACATAACTTGGGCAGCAGCATCAGATGCTGGAAGACAGCCTTGGAATGTTCTGTCCCTGGAGCCTGATGACTCAATGATCCTATTAGGCAATCAGAAACATGACAATGTGTGAAGCAGGCTGCTAGAGTGGAGGAATTAAATGGAAGTCATAAGAGGAGTAACAGATTGCCCCTGTGACCTAGACAGCTTGTTAAGACTAATCACCTTTTTCCAGTCTTTACACTTGTTTTCACTAAACTTCTCCTGGCTGCTTTATTGAATAATATAGTCTGTTTTTCCTCAGGAAAAGACTGCATCTTATTATCTGAATATGCAACATGGACACTGATACATTTTCAAATAACCTATAATGGTCTAAATGTGATTCTATTTCTGTTGTTGCAGGTGGCAAACTTGCTCCGTCTATTCCAGATCCCTCAAATAAGCTATGCTTCAACAAGCGCAAAACTGAGTGACAAATCCCGCTATGACTTCTTTGCTCGCACCGTTCCACCTGACTTCTACCAGGCCAAGGCAATGGCGGAGATCTTACGGTACTTCAACTGGACCTACGTCTCCACTGTGGCCTCAGAGGGTGACTACGGTGAGACAGGTATCGATGCCTTCCAGCAGGAAGCTCGGGCACTCCACATTTGTATTGCCATTTCTGCCAAGGTCAGTCGCTCCATGGACCGGTACAGTTACGAGAATGTGATCCGCTCCCTGCAGCAAAAGTCCAACGCCAAAGTGGTGATCCTGTTCACACGCAGTGAGGACGCCCGCGAGCTTCTCGTGGCTGCCACGCGCATGAACGTCACCTTTATTTGGGTGGCGAGTGACGGATGGGGCGCCCAGGAAAGCGTGGTTAGAGGCAGCGAGGCGGCAGCCAACGGGGCTTTCACTATCGAACTGGCCTCCTACCCAATTCCTAAATTTACCGAGTACTTCACCAACCTTAATCCTTATAACAACACACGAAACCCATGGTTCCGAGAGTTCTGGGAGAATCGCTTTCAGTGCAGCCTGCACAATGTGAGTTGCGCAAAGCACTCTCTGAAAGACGGCAAATTCGAACAAGAATCTAAGATTATGTTTGTGGTGAATGCAGTGTATGCCATGGCACAAGCCTTACACAACATGAGACAGGCTGTGTGCCCCAACATCACCAAAGTCTGCAGTGCCATGAAGCCAGGCAATGGTCGCAAGTTCTACAAAGACTACATTCTGAAGACCAAATTTGATGGTGAGTGTATGTGGATCAGTGAATTAAATCTTGCACTTGGTCTCATCTTGCATTATGATCCGTGGTCATAGCAGTGTTCAAAATCCATTACCAGTAAGGTCCTGGTGATCATTTTTAGTGAACTGTCACTATTTAAGTACTTGTATTATAATGTGAGAGAGCATATTTGGAGGAATGCTCTACACGCTGTTCATTATCTTATTGCATGTCTTTTGAATGGAGCCTGAAGACATACTAGAAATGTAAGTGGATAGTATGATCTGGGTACATCTGGGTCAAGACAGGGCCCCATAGCACAGATACATGTCTCAAATGTATCATCATTTTCACTTCTGGCAGTGGGAAAGGTATGCAATCCAGGCCTATGAATTAACCTTGCCCTGGCTGTGTACATTGTGCTGCATGCAGTTTTCACTACACTGAAAGATGTAATGAATATGTCTATTAATATCTATAAGTAACAAAATAGTGTTTGTTCAAGGCACACTTTAATACAAGGCGGCTGTCAAGATTATCAGGATTATCCCATTTCATTTCTATCCCCCCGATGAGTGCACAAGCACACAAAATTGATCAGGGTGTGTAAAAGCCTCTAATTCATTCCTCAATGGTCCCTCAGCAAGCTGGCAAATTGAATAATATCAGTGACAACTCCGCACAAATAAACACCTGCAGGGAATCTCAGATTAATTTAGGTTGTTTTCATTTTGCCTCACACGATAAGGTTGTGTTATAGCCATAATTATCGGCTTCATGGTTGCAAACAGCCTCGTCACACTCCAGGCGAGAAAAGGATTTGGCCTCAGAAACGTGGATAGCACTGTCAGAGACATGAGTGAGGTACTTAGCAAGCAGAAGCATAACCTTGTCAGATGCTATCCTCTTGGAAGCGCTGCCTTGAATTATGCATGCTCTCTTTTGTGTGGAGCACATTCTCTATGTTCCGTGGTTTTTGTCTAAATCCTACAGCATTACCGCAAGTGGGCCAACACCCCCGTCCCATGCTTTGATAGCCTACTATAGAGCTCGGATTTACCATTTGATGCCACAGCAGCAGTAGCAGTATTTCTGCATGCGGGCCTCTGCAGACTATGCTTGACTATGCTATCCTCCATCCCTTAATAGGAGATGCTCACTGGTTTGCAGCCCTGCAGGCCTGTTCCAGCTAGCCATCTCAAATAACTGTTGATCTGGGATGCAGCCACCAGGGAGGTGCATGCTGAATGAAATCACATTGATCTCTGGGAGTCCATCTGAAGCAGAGTAGAGATGGGGAAAAAGCAAATATTTTCTATTAGAGAGAGAGAGAAAGAGAGAGATAGCAAGAGAGAGAGAGAGTCCATGATTATCATTTGTTGACAAATTAGCCTTAATCTCTTTTACCAACTAGCCTTATTTCCAGTGGTTCGATATGTACAAACTTGAGAGGGAATTATTTTGCTAGAGGAGTACTATTTGGAGTGATTTGCCAATGTCTGTACACAAGGGGAGTAATTTAATTTCTTTGGTCCAATTTAGACCCAGGAACAGGTTGTTTTAGGGAAAAAGGGAAAAAAGAAGCTAGTACAAGATAATGAGAACAGATTAAATTATAGAGAGTGGACAACTCCACACATCTATCCATTGGATTCTGATTTGCAAATCCAGTGTGATCTATACTGTGTCTGGCATCCCTGGGAATATCCAGGGCTGCTGAACTCACCTCTGTGGTGAAGTAAAAGAAACATAGTGTTTGTTTTAACCATGTTTACTTTATAGATTATTTTAAATAGACCTACATTCTTCCTGAACTATTGCAATCTCAGTGACATATCTGAATTTACCACTTTTTGCAGATCATTATTTATACCATCATTTATACCAAACTCCAATCTTATTTTTTGATGTGTACTCATAGATGTGTTTTGATGTGTACTTAGTATTCTGTGTCTCCACATGCAGCACCATTCCGACCAGCAGACAGAGATCACGTTGTTCGCTTTGATGCTTTCGGCGACAGCTTGGGCCGCTACAAAATCTTCCACTACCACAAGGAGAACGGCAAGTACACATACCACAAGGTGGGCTACTGGGCTCAGAGCCTGAGTCTCAACACCAGTCTGATCCCGTGGGAGAGCCAGGCCGTGCCCACGTCCCAGTGCAGCGACCCCTGCCGCAAGAACGAGATCAAGAGCATGCAGCCGGGCGACGTGTGCTGCTGGATCTGCATCCCCTGCCAGCCCTATCAGTACCTGAGCGACGAGTTCACCTGCGCCGACTGCAGCTTCGGGCAGTGGCCCCTGGCCAACCTGACGGGCTGCTACGACCTGCCCGAGGAGTACATCCACTGGGAGGACGCGTGGGCCGTGGGGCCCGTGACCATCGCCTGCCTGGGCATCCTGTGCACGCTGTTCGTGGTGGGCCTCTTCCTGAAGCACAGCGACACGCCGGTGGTGAAGGCGTCGGGCCGCGAGCTCTCCTACATCCTCCTGCTGGGCGTGCTCATGTGCTACCTCATGACCTTCATTTACATCGCCAAGCCCTCGGTGGCCGTGTGCACGCTGCGGCGCCTGGGCCTGGGCACGTCCTTCGCTGTCTGTTACTCGGCGCTGCTCACCAAGACCAACCGCATCTCGCGCATCTTCAACGGCGTGACAGGGGCCGGCGCCCAGCGCCCGCGCTTCATCAGCCCCACCTCGCAGGTGGCCATCTGCGCCGCGCTCATCTCCTGCCAGCTGCTGGTGGCCGTGGGCTGGCTGGTAGTGGAAGCCCCCGGTGTGCGCAAGGAGGTGAGCCCCGAGCGCCGAGACGTGGTCACACTCAAGTGCAACAGCAAGGACGCCAGCATGCTGGTGTCGCTGACGTACAATTGCGTGCTCATCATCCTCTGCACCGTCTATGCCTTCAAGACCCGCAAGTGCCCCGAGAATTTCAACGAGGCCAAGTTCATCGGCTTCACCATGTACACCACCTGCATCATCTGGCTGGCCTTCCAGCCCATCTTCTACGTCACTGCCAGCGACTACAGGGTGAGTCACTCACAGGATTTGTGTGTTTGTTTATTTTTTGTTTATCTATTTATTTGTTTGCAGGATTTATTTATACCCTTACGCTGCTCTAAGAACAGTTAGAGGGGATAGAATGTTCTGCCAGCTCTCACCCCAGATGACTGGGTGACTGACAGTTCCATGTGGATATGGAGGTTTTCAAGTGTGCATCTGTTGGCAGCTCGGATAGTGATACAATAGTATATGTATGTCTTTGGTGTGGTGGGTGTTTCCCACAAAGCTACTCTCACATAGCTGTTATGTGCACATGAAAGACTGCCACAGGCGGTGATGAGATGCAGTGTGTTTGTTCGGTTTAATTTTCAGAAAAGGATGAAAAAAATTTATTGTTTTCGAATCAAAAGGTAGAAACAATAGCAACAGCAAGTCTCTGTAGTTGAAATAATGTATTGCTTTTAACAGAGCATCACTTGAAACAACTGATAGCATCTCTCACATATTTTCAGTTTCCACATGGAATCCAATGTTTGCCTCATTGAATCTTTTTGTGTGGTACCTGCAGATTTAGATGACAGATAGAGAGCTCCCTTTGATGGGCTGTCTTTAGTGCTGATAAAAGGAGCAGCTTGCTTTTCATGTGGCTGGAAAATGTGTTCCAGTGGAGAACAAAGGCGCTGCAGACATGATATCCTGGCAAATGACTGGATTAGATGACTGGAGCCACACATTCCCACTGTGCATGTTTGCAAAGGGGAACTTCATGGCCACTGCCATTCATTCAATTATTACTCAGAAAGGAACTTTTTCAGATTTATATACAAAAATTCTAAAGGAGTTTGTCATTTACTAAAAACATGATATGATACTTTTACACTCTTCAACACCATAGCCCGTCTGCATATGAGACTTGATATGTATACAAATGTATGTGTATATGTTGTGTATGTTTACATAGGTTTGTATACGCACATAAATACATATATACAGACATAAATACAGACATAAATACATAATTTGTATGCATACCTGTATGGTTTGCGCATAAGTAGGTGTATATGTGAGAATGTGAATTAGCAAAATAGAGCAAGTCATGTGTGTTTGTGTGAGTGTGTGTGCATGTGTATATGTGTGTGTATGTGTGTGTGTGTGTGTATGTGTGAGTGTGTGTGTGAAGGGCTCTCCATCCTAAGGGGAGCGTGTCTGAGGAGGAGCGTGTGGCCAGAGGATGTGAATCAGGTCACATCAGCTGTTGCACTCAGGCACACAAGCTTAATGTCCCAGCCAGTGGAAAGAAGTCATGAGCACCTCAAGCACCAGAACTGTGTCTTAAGAATATTGAGACTCTTCATGTGGAACTTTTCATATGAAAGGAAGGAGAATAAGAATGAATAGTGAGATGAGATGGGAAAAGGAGAGTCGAGGAATATTAGAGAGAAAGAGATAGATAGAGAAAATAGATAGAGAAAGAGAGAGAGGAGACTCTAAGAGAGGCTTCATCTTTTGTGTGCAGATGTATAGGCTGTGTGTGTATGTGCGTGTGTGTTTGGTGGGGGGGGGTGTTTGGGGTTAGAGACACAGGATGTTCCTGGCTGCTGCCACACAGGGCCCAGTGGACTGGAGTGTGAGTAAGAGGGCTGGAGTCCCAGCTGTGGCCTGAGCACAGGGACTGAGGTGTGCCTGAGAAACAGCAGCAGCACACTGCCCTGGAAAGCTCTGGACCAAGAAGGAGATTGTGCAAAGCTACATTTAGGATTAAATTATCAAAACGGGAAAGTGAATACTCCCAACTCATATTTCAACATTTTGTTATCTAATCAATATTATGCAACAAAATCTTCAAAGGAATTCTAAGGAACTGTATCTAAAGGACACTTTATACTTGTTTCTATAGGCTTGTCACAAAGACAAACACTTTATACTTGTTTCTATAGGCTTGTCACAAAGACACTTTCTAAATTCTTTGACTAGGGGATAAAATAAAATAATAAAGCATCCACTGATTTGATAAAAAATCTCCAAATATTAATGGTCAATGTTTAGTTTCTCTGTAGCTCCAGAGTGTCTTTCCATAGAGTGTATGAAAACTGAATCACTGAGAGCACCCCCCCCCCAGTAAGGGTCTTTTCCATTCTGTCATGGCAATGAGTCATTTCACCTTGTCTTGTCTAATTCTACCAACATGTCTGTTTTTTTCTATGACTGACATCTGACATGTCCCAGCTTCCTTGATGTGTTTTGAAAGGCCCTGTCTGTATCTCATTGTGTTGCCTGCAGGAGTAAATTCTAATTCTAGCGTCTGACATAACTCCGCTCCACTGATTGACACTTGCTGTGAGAGAGACCCGCTGGTGTCAGAGTGCTTCTGTTTACCCGGCCGTGTGTGTGTGTGTGTGTGTGTGTGTGTGTGTGTGTGTGTGTGTGTGTGTGCTCTAAGGCCCTTAAGCACACAGACAGTGGCCCAGACAGACACTGAGCGGCAGAGCACTGAGCCTTCCACACATGCTCCACATTCCCACTCACATGCCCTCGCCTCAGATATAGTTATGAGTGTGGTCATCACATGCAGATGGAATAAACACAGCTACATTTTTGGAGAAGATAAGAGTATTCACAGTAAATACAAGGGTTCATAAACGGATGGCTGAACATAAGATGGCATTACAATGCAAAGTTCAAACCTAGGGGCATTTGAGGATGATTTGCAGTGTAATTTTGGACAAGCTGCATGCATCATGTCAAGCTGAAGCAAGCAGCAAGAAGCAAGCAGCTGTCCTGTATTTGTGCCTTGTTGGGGAAGTAACCAGCCTTGTTGGAAAGCTAGACAAATCTTGAGCACATTGCTCCTTGTTAGAAACATGCTCTGCATTATTAAAAGCACTTATGCGTATTCTTACGCAATACTGTTCTCTTAGAGATGGCTCAGGAGGTATTTTTAGGCAAAAGTGGAAAGAAGTCTGTGGTCTCTAACCATGATCACAGTCTTAAGGGAGCCAGACGCTGATGGTCACCGCTGCTGACCCTGTCACTAGCTGCCAGAGTGACTTCCTTAGTGTGTCATCCATAACCTGGCAAGTCCACTTGGGGAGTGTCGGTCAGTATCGCTGGCCAGTGTCATATTTTCAATGAGGGATGTATTCTACATTATTCAGAAAAAACATCAGTATTTCCATCTATTTCCATTTCCATCTGTTTTGTTAGAAGCATACTGTCCTTATCGCTAATCATTTTTGAAATATGCTCCCATTTGTTTTATTTGTTGCAAGAATAATAAAAGAACGGTATAAAAATCATTCATTCTCATAACCATGTGTGAAAATGTTTGTGTCTAACAATGTGGGAACTTCAGGAGAATGTTGGATAATTCTGTAAAAAAATTACCTTTACTTTTATCTGTATAGTATAGTTCCCAATTTATCTTACGGCCCTCTGTGACATCAAGAAGAATAGGCTCAGTTCAAACAGCCACACAGTAAAAATGCTCATGAATCACGGCAGTCCTATTTCCCCCCAAAACACACACAAACACACACACACACACACGTGTTTTCTGGACATTTACTTGCCATATAGACACCTGCAGAGCTTGTGGCCCACAAGGAAAGAATGCATGCAGATGAAAATAATAATGTTACAACGAATGGCTAAAATAATGGAAAATGGCCTGCTGAGAAACACACCATCTATACAGGATGCACGCAGTAGATGCAGAATGTGGTATATTATCCAGCACACAACACATATATTTATACATATTTATTCCTGTGGAGTCTTTGGGGACGTAGCAGTGTGGGCATTATTACATGGAAGTTTGACATTTGACATTTTGGTTTGTCTACAGACTGACTTACAGAGTGTGTATTTGTGCCACTGGACTGATGTGTGCCCTATTGTGTGTGTGTGTGTTTGTTTGTCTGTGTGTGTGTGTGCTGTACAGGTGCAGACCACCACCATGTGCATCTCTGTCAGTCTGAGTGGTTCAGTGGTGCTGGGCTGCCTCTTTGCTCCCAAGATCCACATCATCCTCTTCCAGCCGCAGAAGAACGTCACCACACTCAGGGTGGCCACCACCCGCTTCAGCGTCACCACAGGACCAGGTTCCAGCTTCTCCCAAGGTATCAGGCTTCTGTTTGCCAATGCAATATATCTGTAATTAGCATCATCTTCAAAATCAAATCAAAATACTTCATAAAAATGCATCACTACAGTTGCATGCACAGGAATATTGTCATCAGCGTCAGCATCATCACCTTCCCTCTCCTCATCCTGCTCCATCATCATCATCATCCTCCTCCTCATCATCATCATCATCATCTTCATTTGTGGACATTCAGCATCTTACGTTTGAACTCCATGCCATTTTTGCCATCTCTACAGTCCTGCATGATAATATGTAATAATCTATGCATGATAATCTGTAATAAACTGTCACGAAAGGCTAATTGACGATGTAGTCAAAATACTCTCTATGTGACATAAGATTAATGGCTTGCCTCATCAGATGTGTTGTCATATTCAACTTACTCTGCCATCAGCTGCAGCCTGGCTGTTAAAGCCGAGTTCTCCAGGACCATACTTGTTATAACCACTTCATGTAAAGTTTCAAAGCTGCCCTTCAAGTGCTGTCATTTGATCATCCTTGACAAACAATACTACCACACACACAAGGCTGAAGATGTTCTTCCTCTGTTCCATGTCCTCTTCTCTGTCCTGCATTATATATGCCCACCTCCTCAGCCTCAGCTGCCAATGTCGTCCCAACCGTGTGCAACGGTCGAGAGGTGGTGGACTCCACAACATCCTCACTCTAGAAGCGCCAACCATGTTCCTCTGCCACACATGGTATGCAGAGTTATTTAAATAAATGCTAGTCGAAAATCTGGTGTTACAAGTATTGAGGCTGTTAGACTGAAGACCATCCTGATTCTGTTGTCCTCAGCGTGCTGTGAGTACAATGTCCCAATTCTGTTTTTCTTTCTCTGACTAGTAGCTATGATGAATGAGATGCCAATAAAGATCAGTATACCCCTTTCTTTTTATTGAAAAAAAGGTCAATGATTATTTGAGAGTACATTATAGTAAATCTGTTCAATGTACAATATACAAGATGTTTTTAATGTAGATTTTGGTGAAACCAGTTTGTGCTTTCTTGTAATTTATGTAAATAAAAAATGTGTTTTTTATGAATATGAGAACAAAGGTTTTGATTGTTGCTTTCTTTTTTGGATAGTCTGTTCACTGGCCTCCAGGGAGGATGGGTTCTAAGTTCAATCATAATTAACTGAAAATGGCTGACAAGTGCAGTTCAAAACCTGTTGGATAATGTATTGACTTGAAATGTGTACCCTCTTGCAGAGAAGGTTATACTGATGTCTTATGAAGTGGTTTTCTCAGCTGGTGAATAGTAAAATGAGGGACATTTAATTAGTCCTTTACATCCCCACAAAAGCTGTTGGAGGAGAATCCACAAGAATGTCTGAACACGCTAAAAGTATCTCAAGTGCTGACATTTTCAGTCCCTTACTAGCTGGCATTTTGTGTAAGCCACAATAGTTTGCCATGGATACATCAGAGAAAGGCAATGATAGAGCAGTTAATGATTAGCAAGAGGGCCCCATTCTCCTAACAATCCTCAGATAGGCACATGAGTCAAGACACTGAAACTATGAGCTCTTTCTGTTTAGTTCTCAGCTCAAGTTCTTGTTTTGCAGGAGTTTATACATTGGACTATATAATGCCTAGAGCCTTCTGCCAAGCTGTACCTCAGTGACTAGTTCACATTTTCACATTGGTCAAACCAGAATAGCTAATCAAATCAGAAGAGCTAAAGCCATGCAGTTGAGACATTAAATGTTTGAGCTGCTGTTTGAGTGCCCCCTACTGATCATATGAAGTTACAGCAATTGACTGTCTATACTACTGGCTAAATACAGAGCAAGTGTTCAGATGTTGAAATCAAATGTGACCTGAATCACATGTTCTTTTCTCTTAATTTTTTTATTTAATCTTGTTTTTCATAGGGGGAATCGAAACACATGAAACACATTTTGTTTTCATAACATTTCAGGTGTTTATTAAATTTTTTGTACCTGTGGTGTGGTAATGTAGGCCTGTAAAATTGATCATTGGTGCCTATAATCCTACCTACAGATCATCATCATCACCATCTTTATTTGCCAGCAACTAAACAAAACAAACAGACAAAAAACACAATATTCTTCTAAAAGACATTTATACCAGTACCTCCACATTGGTGACTGGTACCAAACTGCACTATAGCTGTGATTACTCAGCAGTTACAATGTTGTTCTATGACATATTTAAGTGACAGATAAATGTATACATCATATTCCTCAGCAATGCTCTAAAGGTGCTGACCCCTGCATTACAGAACACGGCACTAGCACTACAGCACCTTGGTCTCCTGAGTAGAATCCCTAAACAGTCATTATAGGCAAGCCGTAACTTCTGTAGATGTGCCGTTTTAAACTTTGCCCATAAGGGTGCAGTGTACAGCGGAGTACAGTATGCATTGAAAAGTTCGATTTTTACTTCATCTGAACGCATATGGACTTTCCTAGCCATTTTAGCTTGGGCATATAACATGTGACACTGCCTCTAGTTTAGATTGGGCATATAACATGCCTCTATATATAGGCTATTTATCATCATCAGATATCTGGTCTGTAATGCAGTGACCCAGGCCACCACATTACAGATTTTGTTTTCTTACAGACATCCAAAAATCTGGAAAACACAATCATAAAATCATAAAATCAGTTTTGCATTCATTTAGTTGTTTGAATAATTCATCCACGTACAAGTTAAACCGAGCTAGTAAAAGTAGCCCTGCCTAATGCACACCATTACTTACACCAAAGGAAGCAGAGACACTGTTACCCTATTTAACCTGCATTTTCTGTTTGGCATACCAATAGGTCAGTACCCTTAAAATACTGTCACTACTCTTTTGCCTCCATTTCTTAAAAAGCTTATAATGATATAACTCATGCCTTAGAGCTATCAATAAAACCAACTAAAACAGAAGAATTCTGCCTCATGTACATATGTGTTGCCTCCTTCAAGGCATAAATACACAAATCTGTGCCAAGCTTTGCTCTGAAGCCAAACTTATGAGTGGTGCCCAAATAATGACTAAGGCGATAAAGTAAAATCTTCTCCAAGGTATTAGACACTGCACTGGCTAAGGCTATTGGACTATAGTTATGACACCAGGAAGTGATATATGTGTACTGTTAAGAGCTCTCACCTCCTTCCAGAAGTCAATAACATTGTTACATAGAAGTTTGTCAGCTATAGCATCTGATCTCATGGCCTGTTCATGCTTGTCAATGAAACGGAAAGCATATTTGTACCGAGCATTAGTAAGCTTTTTATACTCCAGGACAGGACAATTTGGGTCTGCCTGCCTGTACCCATACCATCCGTAGCTTCTGCATGGTGGTGAACTGCCACATATCTATCCCATCCTGTCTTGATGTTATTAGGTTTTCCAGTGTAACTACAGTATGGCTTACTAGCCTCATACACAGCTTCAACTACTTCCAATACAGACATACATGTCAAAAACCATGAGAGATGTCCTTACAGCCCACATCTGAACACATAATAGCATCACAGGGTGTACAAGCTACATCAGTTTTCATGTAATATGGTGAAAGGTCTTCATTTGTGAGTTTTGACCTGTCCAGATCAGTCCAAGTGTGTCTGTGTTTACTTGGTCTTAGACAAACATGAGCATACCGCTCTCTCCCTTTGCTTCCATTGACTGCCTCCTAAGCAACTCATTTTCAGTAAAAAATCACACAATTATATAGGCTCGGTTTAGTGGGGCCTGCAAGCATATTGTGGTATTCATAATACATTTATTATCATAAGTTGAAATGCATCTGTCATTCTTGACCGGAACACCAGTGTAGTAAACACGAAATAAACACAATATTAGGTTTAAAAGAAACTTTTTGCCATGAACTTACATCAATTACCTATGAATCTTAAAAGAAACATATCTAGGCTACATATGGGAAATAAGACACTGTATTCAGTCATGTGGTTGAGCTTCAAACTTTTGTCTAAGGTCATGTTGGAGTCTGAGAGGATATTCCAACACCACTCTCCTCCTATCATTTTCAGCCATAGACTACATGAGAAATATAAACCTAATTAATGTCCATAGACCTATTACCTTTGTGTGTGCGCGTGCGCGCGCGTACATGTGCATCAGGGTGGTGTAAATCTAAGTAAGTAACAGAGGGTACTGTGGGTGTAAGAAGGAGGAGTAGTGCATGTGTACTTTTTCAGACTTTCAGTCCTTGCTTTCAGATTTATGTCTGCCATTGACGAACAAAAGTCTGAATACAGGCGAAAGCTTTTCGCCCTGCTTGTGAGCTTGATACTGGCCATCATTTGTCATCTCTGTAGGACACACATTCGCTTTCTGTTTATCTTAATGGAACCTGCACAAAGGCAAAAACGGCTAATAACAAGTGTAAATAAGTTGGGGATGTATGTTGTCCTGATCCATGATGCATGCAGGGCTGATAAGGCCTAAAGAAAAGCATAAAGCATTAGCCACTTTCTCCTATCCTCTAATTACAATGAAAAAAGCTCCCCAGAAAATTGGCACCTGGCACTCAAAACAAGGTGCGCCTCATCTCACCAGCGACATTTACGTGCAAAGTTGGTACCGCAGACATCGCTATCAAATCAGAGGCGCTCCAGTAAAATCCATGGATAATTTTCATATGCAAAAACAAAGGCGTGTTTTCAAGACTTTCAAGTGTGATTGGACACAGTGTAAGCATGTGAACAAAACCGGAAGTAAGTTTCTGAATTAACACGTCGTTGTACAACACTGTTTTCAGTGTAACATAATCCGCCATAAAATCTTTGAAAATCCGTGATTTTTCTTAAGGTAAGGAACATTTAACCACATTCTAGAATGCATATCAATATGTGTGTGTGTGCAGTCAAGTAAACTTTTAGATCTGCACAACTAGCGGTTACACCAAAGGAGGAGGAGGAGGAGCCGGCTAGGTGACAGGTTAGCCGAGCTAATGTTAGCAGAACGTCGCGTAACAGCTTTGAGAATGAATAGCTTCGGAAAATATGTAACACAAACAGTAACATGACACTAATATGTATGCTGTGAATCGCATCAGTCGGTTGTAGAAAACAACTCTATTATCAGATTCTCATTTCAGCCTTATAGGTGCAGTTTCCCTCTCTGTAGCCTACTGTCAGTGCTGTTGGGCAAAGACGTCACATTGGGCACGTCCAGGCAAGCCCAATTTACTGACCAATGGATTCATATTTAGAAACCTGTACGTTTCAGTAAATTAATAATGCTGCCAACTTCATTGGCATCAAGCCCTGTAAAACCTGTGGGCCATATGGTGCCATAGATAGTAGTTCTGTGCATATTGGCCTCAGAGCATTTACTTCAAAGCGATAGCTAAGAGTTTTGTTGTTGAGATAGTGGAGTACCTAAAAGGCACATAAAACAGTAACCTTCCAACCACTTCCCAGAGCCTTATCGACACTGTTAGGACACTATATGCAGTCATTGGGACACGCTAATTGTTGTCAGTTAGTATTGTCATGTGTGATAAAAAGGGCAGGCTTGCTCAAATAGTACTGAACTGTGACAATGTTTCTTTAACAGTCACGTTAACTTTAAATTGGCACAAACTAAAGACATGGATAGAAGATGTTATCCCTCTTTTCTGTGATTCACGTTGGAAGAGCCATGCTGAAATATATATATATATATGGGTACGTTAGGCTTAGGTGCTTAAAAAGGGAAGAAGCATGCCACCAAAGAGAAAAGCAGCCTCTTCCTCCAAGGCAAGAGTAAAGAAGATCAAGGAAGAGCAAGAGGCTCCAAGGGACGCCTTCCAAACAGCCAAGGAGGCCTTGAAGTCCGCAGCTCCACAGCAGAAAGGCCAAAGGAAAACTGATAGCCACTGTGGTATCTCAGCTGAGGTGAGGATTCCTCACTGTGTCAGACCAACAGAGATATACTTTTGATGCATTTTGTGATGATGTATCCATCTTCAAAGGACAGCTTTTGTTTGTTTGTTTGATATAGGCTATGATGTAGGTTATCATGTGATGGGTGGTGTTTGGGTGGGTGTTTCAGGGCTTGTAATAAATGCTAATGCTGATTTCACTGTTCTGGTTGCTTAAAAAGAAAACTTTTGCCCTGCTTACAGTGACACAATATATTACAAGATTTAATTTCAACCCTTCTGTCATACGTATTGTTATTCAGCCTGGGGTCTAGTGTCCTGTTTGCTCAGAACATGAGCCATCTTAATGAACATGGGTAAATCTAATATGCAATATGTTAGTTCACTGTCCCTGTTATAGAACATGTTCTCTGCAAACATGGGCCAGTTCATGGACTCTTGAAGCACTAACTATAAGCATTTCAAGATGGTGATAATGAGAAAGTGTATCATTATCTTTACCTGATCTACTTTACAGGTACATGAAGACTATGATTGCATGCTCAATCAGACCAATATTGGTAATAACAACAACAAGTTTTATGTAATTCAAGTCCTAACATCAGGAAAGTTGCACTACTGCTGGACAAGGTGGGGGAGAGTGGTAAGTAAGTTATAAAATAAAATATTTTCCCTAGAATGTAACATTTACATAGGCCTATCCTAGAAGAATTCATGAAACCATGTAAAAAAATGTGGAGCCTGAGTGACTGGAGCCTGTTTTTTAGGGAGAAGTTGGTGCCTCCAAATTATCTGGTCCCTATTCAATAGATAATGCTATCAAAGAATTTGAAAAGAAGTTCAAAGAGAAGACAAAGAACAATTGGAGTGATCGGGACAATTTTGTTTCTCACTCTGGAAAATACACCTTGATTGAAGTGGATGGGGATGAGGATGCTGAGGTCAAGGTAACTTAAAATGTCTGCCTAACAGACCTTGATGAAGAATAGCCTATACTCAGAGGAGATTTACTCTTACTGTCTTTAACAGTTGGTGTTATTTATGCATTTTACAGGTAGATACTGTAGACGCACCCCAACCAAAAGTGCCAAAAAATGTCCTGCCCTGCACCTTGGATATTCGTACACAGAAGCTCATTGAGCTAATCTTCAGCAAGCAAATGTTCCAGGAAGCCATGGAGGCCATGAATCTGGGTGGGAACCTTCTGCTTTGTTTTGAACAAATTTTGATATAAAACACTGTGACGTTTCGGGTCAGTGGACCCTTCCTTAGACGTGTGTTTTTAATGCAAGCCATGATATTAGCATGCATATGTGATGCTGTTGAACTTGGCACCTCTGGCCGGGGGTTATTCCAAAAAGCGGGTTTACTGGATTAACTGGGTATGTTAACCCAGAGTATGTGGAAAACCTGGGTTTTCAGTTCCAAAATGGTCAGATTAAGTAAGTCACTATACTGTAAAAAGAAATAAGTAACGATCACTGTAAAAAATAAAAAAGTCCAGTTTACTTGAAAAATTGGTGCAAAATGTTGCTTCAAACGAGTCAAGTAAACATAACTAGTCTCTTTCAAGTACAGCTTACTTAAAAAAAATTGGTGGAAGCTCATTGCATCAGTTGAGTTAAGTAAACATAACTAGTGTCTTTCAATTTATGTTTACCATAAGAAAGGGACTAGTTATGTTTACTTAAGTTGTTTGAAGGAACGAGTTTCCACCAATTTTTCATTGATGCCCAAATTGTCCGTGCTATGAGAGGGTACCATGATATGACATTTTGGCTTTTAACAACTACTTGTATTGTATTGATCCCAATATTTATATGTTTAGGCACATGAATCCATGCTCTCTTCTCTCCAAACAAAGTGCACTGCTCTCTCTTTTTCGCGAGTTTATTTTACAGTGTGGGAGACACTGTCGGTCAGTGTGTAAAATGTGCCTTGCGCTAAAGAAGTTCATGCCTTCATTCGTTTTTCTGGCCACAAACCTAAGAGGATATTAAGATTCAAATGATAGATGGCATTTGGGCGTCATCCTATCCCATCCTATCCTAAATAATGGCTGCATAATATTTTTATTATTCCATTTCTCTTCTCCCATAAGCCTTGGAACAAGAAACGTGCTGCTCTGTCCCTGAGAAATGTGGCACATGTTGATTAGTCATTTGCACTCATGGTTTCTACTCTAAATAGATGATGTCTTTGTAAGTTTGCTGTGAACACGCACAACTCTGGGTTAAATAACACGTGGTTGACTAAGATATTTTCTAGACAGAATTTTGGAACCAACTGCTTGGGTTTAGTTGTCATGGGTTCAGTCAACCTCGAGACTGAACTAACTCACTTGTTCTTTTTTGGAATACCCTCTAGATCAGTGACAGATTAACATTTTATCTGACATTTTTTGTTTCACACTTGTTAGTATAAGAAATTTAGCATCAAATAATCACACTCATTACTTTTTAACAATCTTAATCTCACGCTGCGTCACATTGAGTTGATATCTTGGTGATAAAAGACCAAAGATCACAATGTCATAGTTGACCTGAATGCACACGTTCCATAGGTTAACTGCTCCTTCACAAGCACACTTGATTTTTTCAAGTCAGTGCAGTGTCAGCATTGCCTTTTATCTAAAGGATAAGGATCTGAAGGATAGTATCTCTGTTACTTCACCAGCCCTTGATCAAAGTGAATACCACAATGTGCTGCCAACAGTTTGATACTAACACTGTTACCTAATCCACACCATCTGGTCAAATATAGCCAGTGTTATAAGCATTAATCAACATTAGTGTTGCACCATATGGCACTGGTAGTGGCAGTAGTAAATGGCAATAGTGTCACTATGTACTGCATTAGGTATGTTGCGGCCTTATGCTCAAATTGTTACATTCAATATGTCCCTGAATACTGAATACTCTCAGTAGTCAGTGTTCCCCACATTTTATTAATTTACACTAAAATGGCATTATGATAAAGTGGGAACAGACCATGTAGCACTTCCTGAAAAGCGGAAATACTGCAGTGACATGTATGCAGTGGTGGTGGAAGAAGTACTGGAACTCAGTGCTTAAGTAAAAGTACAAATAACCAACAAAATATACTCAAGTAAAAGCAGAACTACAACATCAACAATCCTACTTAAGTAAAAGTAATAAGTACTTGCTTTTAAAAGTACTTAAAGTACTAAAAGTAAAAGTACTGGTGCAATATGTTGTCTCTTAATGGTCTATTTCAAAACAAAAAATAGACCTATAGAATTAGCTCCTATATGAAATTACACAAAACACGCAGCCTAGGCAACTTCAGAAAAAAGTGTATCGGATGCATTTTAGAAATGTAGTGGAGTAAAAGTAAAGATAATAGCTGCAAAATGTAGTCAAGTAAAAGCAAAAGTATTCATCATTATTTCTATTCAAGTAAAGTACAGATATGTGAAAAATGTACTTAAGTACTGTAACATATTATTTATACTTGGTTACTTTCCACTACTGCATCTGTGACCCTTAACTGAGTGCATCTGAAGTGCCTTTGGTGGTGATTACAACCAGGGGTTTTAGTGGGGATGACACAACAAGCTTTGCATGCCTAGTTTGGGGGATGTTTTGCTATTCCTCTCTGTGGGTCCTCTAAAAATCTGCCAATTTGAAATTTGTTCTGCTTTGTATGATACACCTTTTAATTGGTTTGGCTGTCAACTGTCTAGTTCTAAACCAGGTGATTCTAGTAATACTGAAGTAATACAATTCTAGATTTATGAGCTAGTGAGTGAAAGTTCTTTAAAGGTCTTCTGCAATCAGCAGATGTTTTAATGTTATATTTGTGGGTACAGGGTGGGTTTTTACATTTAGAGAAATGTATCAGAATGCAAGAGTGCAAAACTAGATTATTCAACTAAAACCCCACTGACAATAATCTTCTATGAAATACCACAGACATCAAGAAGATGCCCTTGGGAAAGCTGAGCAAAAGTCAGATAGCGAAGGGCTTCGAGGTCATTGAGGAGATTGAGGAGGCGGTGAAGAGTGGATCCAACCAGATGCGCTTGGAGGAGCTCTCATCCCGCTTCTTCACCATCATCCCCCACAACTTTGGCCGATGCAGGCCCCCCGTCATCCGTGATGCTGAGGTCATTGAAAAGAAGAAGGAGATGCTCTTGGTGAGATGGTCTTCAGCTGCCTTTTGTTTATCAAGATCCCCCTGTCTAGTATAAATATTTACAAGTATGTTTGTCCTGTGTCACTCGTAACAGGTTCTAGCCGATATAGAGGTGGCCCAGAGTCTGCAGGCAGAGTCAGTGAAGCCTCAGGAGGTGGAGACAGTGCCTCATCCTTTAGACAAGGACTACCAGTCTCTAAAGTGTAACCTCACCACATTAGGAAGCCATACAGAGGAATATAAGGTAGAAATGCATACTCTTATTAATTGTTCTAAATGTATAAAATGTAATGTTTTTGCCAGCGTTTGTTTGTTTGTCTGTCTATGTGTGTATAACTCAAAGTACTGCACGTAATTGGATTACATTTTCTGACAATATGGGTATTAAGACAAGGAACAGATGATAACATTTTGGTGATGATATGGAACGCCATCTGGAATGTATCGCGTCAGTGACCCTATATTGCATTGGCAGAGGTCTGTGCTCTCTGAGTGCTTTTCTAGTTTATAATATTTTGAATTCTTCTAAATAATTGTGTTAATGTTGCTCTCTCAGACCTGCCAACATGTACTGATTTTGCGTAGTGGGCACGCATTTTGACCTCCTAATACTGAATGCTTGTACGATTCCATGTTCTAAAGTATGCATATCATTTGTTCTCGCATTTCGTCAGTTTCAGTCAAATTGTCACTGAAGTTGATTCTGCCGCTGAACCACAGAGCCATAGAGTTGGCAAGCCCTCACCATCATTTTGTATGCAGCGAATTAGCATTTTAAACGTTTCCACTTCCAAGGGAAAAGTCCTATGGGAAAATAGATGACGTTCTGGACATCAACATAATAACACAGTCAATGCTTAATTAACAATCTGTGAGGCCTTCGCATTCATTCACCGTCAGCAAAAGCTACATGTTGAGTGTGCCTGTGTGGTCTTCAGACCACTTATATTATAGAGTATCTAAGACCGCAACGCTGTTGTCCAGGTGTTCTGATAATAAAACGTGAGTGAAAGTATTATAATTGTTTACAATTAGTGCTAATTATTGCCAGCCTGGGGAGGGGGTCGTTGCTGGAGTTGAGCGCACGGGCCGGATGGGGGGGGTCGGGGGATTAGGACTCATAACATTTTTTCAAGTTTGGCAGGTTTGCTCTTGGCAGGAGAGTCTAATGCTTACATGCTTACTCAATTTCTTCTAGGTCATTCAGAAATACCTGAATTCCACAGCAGGCCACATGACTCCAAAGATTGTGGATGTGTGGACAGTGGAGAGAGAAGCAGAGGTGAGGATTGGGCTTCTCTAGAGGCCACAGAGCATTTGACAGGCACATGGGCTGATGGGCTCCAAACACGCCTTCCAGTGACCTGAGGGAGAGGTGTTGACATGCAATCTGATTTGGCTAGAAATGGCCACTTTGGAGAGTTTTTCAAATGCTTGCCTGTACATTATTGGCTCCACTGGGTTAGCATCCCTCAGCTGTCATTTGGATTGTTCACAGGACGAGCGTTTCAAGCAGCACGACCATCTGGACAACCGGCGACTGCTCTGGCATGGCACCAATGTGGCTGTGGTGGCGGCCATCTTGAAGGGTGGCCTGCGGATCATGCCCCACTCTGGAGGGCGCGTGGGCAAAGGCATCTACTTTGCCTCTGAGAACTGCAAGTCTGCCTCATATGGTCAGTGAACTAATCTTAAGTAGTCTGTCTTTAGAAAACGGTGTTAAAATGAGATATTGTTCTGATGCTGATGCTAAAAAAATGTTTTATTTATTTTTTAGTAATATTTGCTGGTTTTGCACCTTTGTCAAATTTGTTGTGTTGCCGCCATCTCTTTGATGTCACAGTTTCTGCTCTTTGCAGTGTCTACCTCTAAGGGCTTTGGATTGATGTTCCTCAATGAGGTGGCTTTGGGGAAAGAGCACACCATCACCTGCGATGACGGTTCCTTGAAAAAAGCACCTGCAGGCTTCGACTCTGTCGTAGCTAGAGGCAGACAGGAACCAGGTGAGACCACTCATCAGTTAACTCTTACAACTCTTAGCTCTTAACTCTGGAACATCTGTTTCTGAAATATGTAATCCATGTGTCGTAGAATTCATAGATTGGTGTGTGTGTGTGGTTTTTGTTTAGATCCTTCCAAGGATGTCTTCATCACTCTGGATGGCAAGAAGGTAGCGGTTCCCCATGGCAAAGCCATAGAACAGGAGCAGTACAAGGAAAGCTACTTCTACAACAGCGAGTACCTTATTTACAAGGAGAGTCAGTGTCGCATTCGCTATCTCCTCAAGCTCCAAATGTAAAGCCCTCATTCCGACACACAGTCACATGAGAAGAAGTCCTTTCTTTTTCTGTCCTCTGTGCCTTTCCACTTCATATCTAATGTCACTAATGACGATTTTTTATTATTATTTAGAATTTAGCTTTTCAACCAAGTGCAATATTCATTTATGTAACTGACAGTGTCTTCCACCAAAGCCTGGTGTGTCCTTGAAGCAGGAGAAGTTGTGTGTCTAAATATGTTCTATTGCAATCTGTGTTAGAATATTGAATGTCAAAGAGAATATTGCGCAAAGCTTGCACTTTTTGATGGTCTATGGCTGCTCCTAAGTCCTTCATACTAATCTAGCCTTATGCTGCACATGAAGAATACTTTTTTAGTCTTTAGTTGGAGTCCATTTTTTATCAGTTGTCCGGTAGACCCGATGCATAGAAGCATTTATGCAAAAGGTTTTAGTTGTTTGTTTTGTTTTTTGTTTTTGTCTGAGGCATAATAGAGTTGAATAACCCAACATGAGGTTGCACTTTAAAGATGCTAGAGATACTGGGTTCACCAAGTGAACCAAGGCATAGAGATTGTTCTTGAAACTGTTTTCCCTCATGGCTACTAGGGAATTCTGTGTGGTTGCAGATCTGCCTTTAATCCTTTTTGAAACTGACCATAAGATGGCACTGTTGAGTTCCATTAAACTGTTGAATTACCATGAAGCTGCGTGACCAATCATTTCAAATCAGAATTATATGCTTAGTTGAGAATAGTATTCTGTGTCTGGATATGTTTTAAGTTTAGAATGTGGAGGATATTTTGAACCATCAACATTTCATCTGTCTCTTTTTAATTATCTTCCTCATGTGATGTCAGTACTGATAGGGCTTGGGGGAAGGGCCAGTGGAGACCCATGTTGTAATGTAACAGCATTCCTCTGTCACCATAACATTAGGTCATAAAGTCGTTTTTTTCACACACTTACCAAAGTACATTGTGCTGCATCCAGACAGACTAGACAGAATTATTGCTTGTGTACCACTGTGTGGTAACACATTTTGAAGTAAAGGATATTGATATATAAAAGTTATGTATATAAAGTTAGGGTTTTCATGACGTTAAATGCTCCCTTAAGCAGTGAAGTCACCAAAAAAGCTCTGCTTAAATTCACAGTGGTGTGCCTGAAATCTGTCTCAGTTGTGTGGTGCACTATAGGACCCAGGGGACATCTGGCTGTCAAGGGGACAGAGGAGCATGTGTCTATCCGAGAGAGAAGGGGGGGAAAAAATCACCAAGGCACACAATGTGTGACAGTCAGTGCCATACACAGTGGTGGTCAGTGAGGGGGTGAGAGAAGAGAAGGGAAGAGAGGAGAGGAGGGATGGGAAGAGAGAGAGAGAGCAGCATCGCAGGTCTCTCACACATCCCCCGGATGGCAGGTGTTTCTCCTCTCCTTGCTCCTGGGAGCATTGAGCAGCGCAGCAGAGAGCCCACACCACTGGGGCTTCTTCTCCTGGCCTCCCACCTTATCTGAGCCTGTCAGGCCCAACCTCACAGATAGCAGCATCAGGACTGGCTTTGTGCGGGGGAGCCACCGCTGCTGCTGCTGTTCACACCCACACAGCTGGGCCGGCTGAGAGGGGCATCTGATGAGCTGATCCTTTATCACTCTGCTACAGGGACACTAGACCAACTTCATGAGCAGAACCGACCGACGGATGGTGACCTTGGGAAGTTTTAGCGTTGACACTTGGCTGATGAAAAATAGTTTTCTTGCTGTGGAGACTGAGGCACAGGCACTGTTTGGGTTGGGACCGGTCTTGTTGGAACATCTGGACATGTGGAACCTTGCTGTGCTCTCGAGGAGCAGAATATGGGAGAGGTAAGAGAACACATGAATCTGAATGTTCAGATGGATATGACCAGCACTTGTGCTTGGTTTTTACAAAATGACACGAATGCTACCAGTGAACTCCCTCAGAGTCATTCACATTTATGTTTGTTCACTAACAATAGTATAGAAGTGAAATCTACAGTATGATGCCATGCTGTTTCTTTATTTTGAACCAAGTGTAAGAATGGCTAAAGGGTTTTGTCGTAGTGGAGAGTTGAGTTTTTCTGGGTAATTGTGTTGTGGAAGGGAGCTGATGTATATTATGTATATTGGTGGTCCACAAAGACGGAGTGTGGCCTTGAGGGGAGGTCATGGTGCGGTGTGGGATGACCTAGGGACAATCATGTGGAACTCACGGACCACCACAGCACCGAGACGACAAGACAAACCCACCCACTAGTGATATTGATTACGGAAGGTCAATGACCCTGTAGTACAAAAACATATCATTCGTGAGTTGGGGGAAAGCAACTAAGAAATGACTGGGGAGGGGGGATAGGATTGTTGTTTTTACTCAGTTCTGTGTGTAGGGGCACGTTAAAAAGAAAACCTACGCTGTCTAAATTGTCCATGATCATATTTAGTTGTGCTATTGGCTTGAGTATAGCATTGCATTCACAAAAAATTCTCAGGGCCACATGTGATTATTGATAGAAATGGTTTAGAGGATGAGCCACTGGGTACAAAGCCAGCATTAATGTGCGAACCATGTGTCAGCCAGGATATCTAGCAAGTATTAGAGATGTTGGCAGTGATGTTCTAGATTAAAGGCTAGAAAAGAGGACACACTTACATAACCTAGATGTTATGGCTTTAAAAGACACAGCAATCCCTAGATTGGCCCCTTGCCCTGCCGAGATCATTTACATTTATGGAATAATTTGCCATCATCCTCTTAGAGTTCAGTACCATCAATGGCACACACAACACACTTAAAAAAAATATCGATTGTTAAGGCATTGGTGACAAGGTCAGTATTTTTCTTCCTTTCAGTTATTCAGACATTCCTAAATAATTAAGTTTGATTTACAGATGGTATAAATAAAGTGCATTAACCACCATTCATTCACCACCAGCATACTAAAAATGGTCAGATATATAGTAGGCTACAAAAATACCTCAGAATAATACTACAGTCATGTACCAAATGTACCAGCTGGCCTGGCTGTTCATTGCTATAGCTCTCCAATAACCCACTTTATTCTCCACAGGTTTTTTTTTAGATTAGATTCAACTGTATGAATACAGAGTAACAAAATACAGTTATATGTTGTACATAAATCAGTTAGCTCTTGTGTGCTTTCTATACCTTATGTCTCTTAGATTCTACACCAAAATGTGCTGCTTTTAATTAATATCAATGACAATGATAAGAGTGGGAATGGTATTGGTAAAGGACATTGCCATGGCTGTTATTCAACTGTTGGCAGAATACCAGGACTGTACTATTGTTTATAACATGTAAACTCTAGAAAAGACCATTTACATTGAAGAGCCGTCAATTATAAACTGGTACGTGAATTTCTTGTCCTATGAATAATGACAGCTGTGTATGGCTCAGCTGTTTCTATAGAACATCAACTGTTGTACAACTATTTGAACTGTATTTCTATCTTTAACTGTCTTAAACTGGCTTTCTATCTTTAATCTCAGTGACATTTGTTTCCCAGTCATCCATGCCACTGAGTGCTAGCCAGAGGATGTGGAGAGGGAGGTGCCATGATGGGGAAGTGTGAGTGTGCGCTGCCCATGGTGTGAACAATAGAGAATGCTGGGGCCGGCCCAATGATGGCAAATGCTGGATCAGGCCCAATGCAGAACGCTGTGACCTACCCGTCTGTGGCCAATGCCACCACCAGCCTGTGGGTTGTGCCCACGCGACCCACGCCACCCAGCATGGAGGTCATCACCACCTCTCAGTCGCAGATCAAGGACCTGGTGGCGCTCTTCTGCATGGTGACGCTTAACCTAGCTGCGCTGCTGGGCAATACAGGTGTCATGGTGGCCATTGCCCGCGCGCCGCACATGAAGAAGTTTGCCTTTGTGTGCCACCTGTGCGCGGTGGACCTGCTGTGTGCTGTGCTCCTCATGCCCCTGGGCATCATATCCAGCTCTCCCTACTTTGGCACGGTGTCCTTCACAGTACTGGAGTGCCAGGTGTACATCTTTCTCAACGTGTTCCTCATCTGCGCCTCCATCCTCACCGTCACGGCCATCAGCGTGGAGCGCTACTACTACATCGTCCACCCCATGCGCTACGAGGTCAAGATGACCCTCAACCTGGCCGTGGGGGTCATGGTCTTCATCTGGGTCAAGTCCATCCTGCTGGCGCTGGTGACGCTTTTCGGCTGGCCGGCGTATGGCCACCAGAGCTCCATTGCGGCGGCCCACTGCTCGCTGCACTGGAGCCACAGTCGCTTGCGCAAGGTCTTTGCCCTGCTCTTCAGCGTGCTGTGCTTCCTGCTGCCCGCCGTTGTCATCTTCGCCGTCTACTGCAACGTCTACAAGGTGGCGCGCACGGCTGCCCGCCAGAGCGCCCCTGTGCCCGCCTGGGCTAGCGCCAACGCGCCCGCCAAGCGTCGCTCCGACTCCATCAACAGCCAGACCACCATCATCACCACCACGCGCAACCTCCCGCAGCGGCTTTCGCCCCAGCGCGTCTTTGGCGGGGGCAAGGCGGCAGTCACACTGGTGGTGATCGTGGGCCAGTTCCTGCTCTGCTGGCTGCCGTACTTCGCCTTCCACCTGCACCTGTCTCTCAGCGCACCGCTGCAGAGCGACGTGGGCGTCATCGAGGAGGTGGTCACCTGGCTGGCCTACTCCTCCTTTGCTGTCAACCCCTTCTTCTACGGCCTGCTCAACCGGCAGATCCGGGAGCAGCTGGTGCGGCTGCGGCGCTGCTGCGGGGCCGGTGGCAGTGTTGGTGGGGGTCGGGCCATGGAGCTGGGCACCTCCAGCCAGGAGGGCTCGCTCCAGGAGAACTTCTTCCAGTTCCTTCAGAGGACCAGCAGCAGCACGGCCGAGACCCGCTCCAGCTGTGCCAACTCCAGCCCCAGGAACACACTGGACCAAGGGGTCAGGATTCCTGGACAGATCCCAGAGGAGTTCAGCTGACAGGACTCGGCTTTTGGTCTCACTCAAGGCCAAGATGCCACCAACTCTATGTTGGGATTTGTTTAGACACTCAATCATGGGCCACAGAGTTGGCTTCAGGTAAAAATTGGAGAACTTCCTGTGAATGAAGCATGTTCTGAAATGCTTTTAAGAGCTATTCAACATGTGGTACCTCATACTGTCAAACATTTTCTCCTCAAGTGGGAGATAAGCTATCCTGGACATAAGACACTTGGATTGTGTATTTTTTTGCATATTATCCTAACCTTTTTAGAACATTAACACAGCCATAGGAATGATTGACAGACCAAACAGTCAGTTAACATGGAATTCCACTGTAGTGACATTGTTATTCATGCATGTAACATCTCAGTGTGTTTGCAAATGCTGATCCAGGTCATTTCATTAACAGCTGAACTAAAGTGAAGTTTTTGAGGAATTGAAATTCTTACCACCTCACTGTGCTATACTAACCCACTACGGTACTGTACACTTCAAACAGAACATTAAAAATGTTTCTTTTCACACGTCACCAATATTTGGAAATGAATAGCATTGAATTTTCTCCCTACAATGTATTCACTAATTCATGTTCATTGTACTTTTCATTTGATAAACGTTCATTTGATAAACGTGTATTTATATACAAACAGTGAATAGATGTGTATCGTCCCCATATCAGAGAAACATAACAATCTGTTATTCATTAAACCAACAGAGAATGATGACAGATACATAGTATGTATGTCTTATAAATTTGGAGCAGGTGCCACACTGCAAGGCTCTTGCCATCTGTTCCATGTCACCAGTGTTATTGCGCTTGACTGGAGCTCCCTCACTGCAGCGCTGCTTCTGGTGAATCCTTGACTTCAGACATGACGCCAGCAGTCTGACCACTCCTCAGTGGCCTTGACGCTTGGAACTGGAAAGACAACACACAGCCCCTCTCTCTCAGTTTCAGGGGTAATGTGGGGGCCGTGTGAAGAATTAGTGTCCCTGTGTGTGTGTGTGCGCACACGCCCCCACCAAAGGACAGAGGAAATCATTAGAGAGCAATGAAAGTGCCCTAAGAGAGATAGCACAGTGTCATTTTATGGTCTTTTCCTATTTGTGTAGCACCATGGCAAATAGCGACCAAAAATCTGGAGCATGGGAGTTTGTCCACAGCAAACAGTGGGGATAGCCCTTTTGCACTCTGGCATCTTCAGCCTTACCTCAGCATGTGCCCGTTATATAACTTGGCTCATGTGTTTGGGTCCTATAGTTTGTTTCACCTGTGAGCAGTACACAGCGTAGAGGACACAGCTTAAACTTGACAGCCATTGGAAACATGCACGCACACACACACACATATATATGCACACACTGTAGCTTATTGGTTCATCTAGGGATTACCCTCCACAAGCATGAAATGACAGAAATCCTCGGTGTGTTCCAGAATCCAGAATACCACTGACCATTTTTCATATTTTTTTCCCAATGTTTTGTGTGGATTTAAACTACAAACTGTAGTCTGTCTGTTTCTGTTGTTGTGGTCCAGATGAAAAAGGTTGCTTTTGTTTCTGTCCATGGTTCAAACGACGAGTGAATGATCTGAGGAGGAGAGGGTTGCTATGGTTACAGGCTGCTGTTGTCATTCGTCAATTAAGTGAGCAGGCATGGGTCCCCCTCTTCAGGCAATAAAACACACTGGGTTTAGACATTGGGACCTAGGCACGATATGTTTTTATGCGTGTGTGTGTGCATGTGTGTGTGTGTGCACATGCTAGAAGAAAGACCCTATAATGTGGTTAGGCTTCATAAACTTGAGTATTCCTATCAGGATCAGAGTCAAGCTAAATAGGATGTGCTTGGATAGGAGAAGATTAAAGGCAAATGGAGAGAGAGAGAGAGAGAAAAGCTTCTCCCGAGTGTGTCTGTTATATATGTCCTAATGAATGGACTGGTTCTGAAAGACAATACAGAAATACAGAGACTACCCCAAGAACAGTGGGATTCTTGTTTGGCCTCTGGTGGTTTGGGTGCTGGCCTCAAGCAGGTCGATGGACACACAGGAAGAGGACGTAGAGTATTTCACCCACTAGATCAGTGGGGGAAGCAAAGCCAAGTAAATCCGCCCACTGCTCATTTAAAGCAGGCTGTGTTCTGCTGCTCCATGGGTGCTGGAAACAGCTGGAGAGGCAGGTGTGACCAGCGGAACACGGCACTCAGAGTTCACAAGCAGATCCACTTAAGCTGCAGGGCTAGTCAAGGGGAAGCTGTGCTAGCATGGAATTGTCCGGGAGTTTCAAGTGGATCACCGTTTTATCAGGGTTGCATCTGTTCATTTTTTTCTGCCCAACTGTGAAGTCAATCAGTCTGAACTGCACAATCATCCCTGAAAAATACAAAACATGATGTAGTATTATCATCATTATTACCTGATAATGTCTGTAATGTAGTAAAAAAAATCCTACATGATCTGCACACCAAACCACTGATAAAAAAATGGGAGCATTTCGAAGTATGAATAATTGCTGATGTTTTTTTGGATACCATGTTTTAGATCCACCCATCCATAATTGGCCTTGGGGTCTTGGTGGCCTCACAATCTGCTTGTTAGGTGTGTGATGTGCATCTTTTTGACACACTAAATCACTCAACCTCGATGTGCAATTCTTGGAATGGTGCTCTACTGAATCACAAATGCACTCTAAGTGGCTCCCTTTGCTCAGCTAGATGTATCTAATTAGTGAAATTAGTTGTATAGTGTTGTAGCTCCAGCTCTACTTGATTTAGCACTGGACCAGTATTCAGCTGGACTGTTTGAGTAGGTGAAAGCTTTATTATTTTTTATTTTTTTATTTTTGGTTATGTTTTTTTTTTTTTTTTTTTTACTGTTCCTCGTCATGAATGTGACCCATCAACATCCCACACCCCAGTATGTCTACACTAAATGATATTGATACGAATGCATTCTAGGCTGCCCAGTCCCATCATATAAAACAGAGCTCAGAGCTGGTGATTTTCCTTTTGCTTACAGGAAAAGTTCCATGTTAAATATTTGGACATTTATTGGCTGAAATAAATCCAATGGCCTATTCAATTTCTTTATTGAATTTCTTTATGCCACATCAGGCAAAATAACATTTATATTCCAGTTCTAGATGGAGATATGTGGAGTTCAAACAATAAAGTAGGTTCCTGGCTAGACCTGTCACAGCTGTTTCCCCTGGGTGGGCAGAGAGGGATTAGTGTGTTATTCCCTGTGAGAAAACACCCTTCCCTACAAACAATGTCAAGGCTAACACCAGCTATTAATAGAACAGGGAAGATGATCTGTTAATGGGTCCAAAGGTGGGAGAAAGCATATTTTCCTAAAAGCACATTGTGAAATGTGGTGTGCCTGTGCTTGCTGGGAAAAACTATCATCAGAGCAGCCCCCCACCACCACTCCCCCCATGGCTTCCGCTGCCTCCACAGCGTGGCAGCTCTTTGTGTAGACACCGCTGAACCCTCAGCAGGTGATGGAGACTCTGAGTCCACTCTTGAGAATGAGTGGTGCGCTGCCCTGCTCTGAGCTGAGGACAGGTTCAGAGATAGAGTGCACATTAGTGATGCTGGATGCCTTGTTGCTAGGGATGCACAGGCTGACAGTGACCAGTCGCAAACAGGGCACTGAAACGTAAAACTGACCTACCTCCATGACTGAAAGACATAAAGTCTCCTAAAAACAGTGAAATTTGTATTTCTGTTTTCTACGTAATTCCTGCTTTGAAGATCTGTCTGTCAGTTGTGCACCTTTCTCCTGCTTGACCTGTGTTTCATTTGTGATGTGCATAAGCAGACATATTTAAATAACAATACAGACTACAATAGTAAACAACGATAAGGAGGAGGGGGGCGTAAACACAAAGAATGATGGCCCTTGGTAAAGGGAGAGAGAACACAGAACAACAAAGAGGAAGGAGAGAATAATGAGGAGATGAGACTCAAAGGCTGGGGAAGTACAGAGGAAGCTTTTGAAAGCGTTGAATCGCTGCTGAACTGAATTGGTAATATCTTTTGAAAGCGCTGAATCGCTGCTTAACTGAATTGGTAATATCTTTTAAGCCTCTGTCAGCTGAGAGAGGGATGGGCAGTGGAGATGCTGTTTGTGTCATGGAGCTGCACACAAGAGGTACAGGCACTTGAAGCCCCCTGTCTCATTAGGTCCATGAGAGAGAGCCTCTGTGTGTGTGTGTGTGTGTGTGTGTGTGTGTGTGTGTGTGTGTGTGTGTGTGCTCTGATCTTTCACCTCCACACACACTGCCAGGCACTGCAGCTGAGATGGAGGATTACACAGGGTAGATCCACACTGCTATTCATCAATAGTTCAGTACCACAAATCCCATTTAAAGAAAATAGAATCCATCCATACTGCAGTGCTACTCTGTGCTAACAGGATAAAATAGGTTTGTGGTTTTGTGGTCTTGAGGGCAGTCTCAACATGTACTGTATATTAAGAGGGTTGCATAAATGAGAGTGAGTGTATGTATGTGTGTGTTTGCACGTGTGTGTTTGTGTCATCGCAAATAAAGAGAAAGATGGTTTTATTGAAGTGTCTGATGGCTTAATAAGTGACAAACCTCTCGTTCCAATGCTGGCCAGCAGAGAGCGCTGTAGCCCCTGAGATGAGCTGCAGCTGGAGCCTGAGGAGGTTTTCCACCTGACAGGCATGGAATTTTCAGACAACCCTGATAAAGAAAAACAGATGCTCCTGAAATGTTCTCATTCAAAGCCCATTACCTTTGCTCATCCAATGAGGGATGCAGCTGCAGCAAACTGGTAAATCTACAAATGTAGTAAATCTTGTAGTAAATCTGTAGTAAATCTTGTAGTAAATCTGACATTGTGAGTTGTTAAACACCAGCCACATTTAAAACAATAAACAGTATGCTTATGAGGTTTATGAAACTCCTCCTGCACCAATAGAAGTATTTTGCCATCAGTGAAGTACATGTCCAGTCGCATTATGCTCTGGGCACTAACTGCTTTCCCTGGTGTGGTGTTTCTCGTCTAGGCCCTAATGAATCAGTGGAGTGACCTGGGCGCTGGGTGGGAGTGATGCTGTGGTGGGAGTGCAGAGTGGGACATTCTGGAGGGGAGAGAGTCATGCCTCCACTATGTCCCATACTGGTGTGAGCGACCTGCTTCTCTCAGAGGGGAAGAGTGGTAGTGACCTGGCAGACTCTACGCTGCACTTTACCTACTGCTTTCCTCACTCACTGTCTTTCATACCCTAGAGCTAACACTACACACACATACATACATACTCACACGGAGACATGGACAAGACGGACGTTCCGGCGGAGACCAGGATCAACTTGGAGGGCCTGGAGCAGCAGCTGAGGACCGATCTGTGGGAGCAGCCGGGAGTGTACGCGGCCAAAGATGCAGACGCAGACACGGCGGTGGACATGGCCCCTGAGGAGCAGAGCGTGGACCTGGGGGAGGGGGGCCCTGGTAGAGACGCCTCGTCCACTCCAAGCAGTGTCCAAGCACTAGTTAAAGACAGGGATCCTAAAGGAGTCAACAAATGCCTGAAGGTAATTTACCTCCTTCCTCATTAAAAATAATGGCCATTAGGGACAGGATAATAACAGGGTTGTATTTTAATGTGGTGAAAAATATAGAATTGCATATTATAGTATGGCACATTAACAACACAACATTTCTAACACTGAAGAGCCATTCTCTCCAGATCCAAACATCTTCTAACCCTTAACACTGAGTGAAACTTGTAGCTTGATAAAGCTCTGGAAATTCTGAGAGGCTGAGCAGGCGCTGGATATATGGAGCTATAGTGCCCTCTAGCTGTAGATTGAAGCACTTTCGCCTCATTTCCATGTGACTGGATTGATAATGATGTTTCTGTTGCCTAATTACATCTCAGTCTTGGTTGGCTACTTGGCTGACCGAGCCCCTGATGTGAGGAATGCGCTTTGTCTCTCTCAGTGATCACTCATCACTCAGGACAGTCATCACAGTTCATAACAATCACTGTGTATTCTCTAAGACACACACCAGCTTAATGCTGTGATTATTTAAACCCCTAACAGCATCTAGTTCTCGCAGCCCTGATGATAAACACCTGTCTCTGCAGGTCACCTTTGAGGATGTGATTGCGGAGCCTCCGTCAGTGCGCAGCTTCGATAAGGTGTGGCTGTGGAGCCACGCGCTGTTTGAAGTGTCCCGGCTCTGGTTCTACCGGCTCATATCGCTCCTGCTGGCCGTCCCCGTCTCACTCATCGCCGGCATTCTATTTGCCATCCTCAGCTGCCTGCATATATGGTGAGCATTTGGCAGATTAAACAGGGCTGGGTATTTGTCCCTAATCAGTGGACACAATGCAAATAGAGTGGGCATGTATGGCTGAGGTACTTTCTATAGTTTATTGAATGTAAAGTTCATGGGTACAGATACTGAGGAAATCTAAATCTTAATTTACTGTGCAAATATGCACAGATTAATTCAATTATTTGTATTTGTGAGGTACATTGGTGAGACTGACTGTTAGGGTGGCCTAGGGATACTCAGACACTGATAACTGATTCATTTTCAAAGAGAACAGGTCAGAGGTTCAGAGTGTGTTCCGCTCTTTCATCAAACCAGCCCTGATGCTGAGTCTGCTTGGCATTGGCTGGGAGAAGAATACAGAGAGCTTGGCATCATTTTTGTTCCAGTGGTGTGTGTGTTTCGTTCCAGTGGTGTGTGTGTGTGTCAGTAGCTGTCTGACTCTTCTCTGTCTCCAGGCTCATCATGCCCTGTGTTCAGTTGGCTCTGATCAACTTCCACTGGATCAAGGTAGTGTGGGGAAGTGTGTTGGACATTGCCATTGCTCCCTTCTTCAGCAGTCTGGGAAAATGCTGTGGAGCTATAAACATCCATGTGGCCAAGGACTGATGCTCTACATCACACACATGTGCACATGCATACACACGCACACACACACACACACACACACGCACACACGCACACAAACACACAGACACAGATAATTATGTTACATGAAATACATTTATCACGTGTCATAAGTCATGTAATTAAGTGAGATAGTTTCTTAATAAATTGTCAATCTTAGTGAGAAATGTCTGTGCCATGCACATCAGAGGCACAGGTAATGTCAGAGTAATCCTCTGTAGATAAGAGAATATGAAAAAAACATCTGTTGCTGACTTATTCATGGACACTTTAAAGGCAAAATGTGATCAAATGTTCAACAGATTGACTGTACTTTGAGAGCATTCTTTTTGAACCACTGCAGGAAGGAAGGACTCTGTTAACTTTTTCACATATCTTACCGTTTCAAGACACTCTGTTGTGCCATGTGAAAAGTTATCTGGAGTTGGACAGAAAACTAGGAAATGTCCTCTGGAGAATGACCCCCCACCTGACCTCAGAGTCCAAAGTCCTATTAAAGAAAGTTTGGGAAAACACGTCTGCAACCTATTACTCTCAGTGTCAGTCATCCATTATGTGCACGTACACACACACACACACACACACACACACACACACACACACACACACACACATACACACACAAACACACACACACAGACACACACACACACACACACACAAACACAAACACACACACACACTGAAAGAAAGAGATACACAGTCCACTCAACCATGCCCAAGGGAAATTCCAAATGTGGGTGAAACTGAGAGGGATGCTATTGACAACAGTGGGTGGTGCAATTAGGGGCTCAGTGGAGCATGTCGACCAGGTGAGTACAATGTAATGTTCCAACTGACCACTCCAACTTCCACGCCAGACACTGCAGTAGTGGATGGTGAGATGGTGAATGGTCAGTGAGATCCAGACCTGAAGAAAGATATCCCCTTCACATTTCCCCTGCAAACAGATCTCCTCTAGCAATCTCACCACTTTCAGCTCTCTCCACCCTCCCTCATCTTTATGGGTTAAGACTTTGAGATTTTATTTCATCCACACATGTCTCTAATTGCTAATGATATCATTGTGTGTCTGGTGTGTCTTGGTGTGTGTTTGCTAAGTGTTGGCTATGTGTTGTATATTCATTCCTAAGGGCCTATGGTATTTTGGTTAAGGAGTCATACACTGTTATAGGTGTCCTTGAGTGAGTGCCAAGACATATAAAGGCTTCTACAAACAGAATAACGAGATATTATTGCTTAGTGCTTGATCATATGGAGACTGTATAACACTTGCTGCTATTCTTCATTTATTAGCGGCTTATTAGTTACTATTACCTCTCATGACATATCTCTATGGCACAGTTTTATGATTGCAATACAATAATCAATATCTGCTGATCGGTATGATAATAGCAAATATCCCTATGTGATCTGTTTTGTCTGTCTTGTTTGTTTATTTGTAGCTGCTAAATAAAGACAAGAAAGCAGTTTTTCAGCTCCCCTTACTGTATTGACAAACAGCAGCCACACACATGCTTAGACGGGCACTCTGGGAGATATTTCGGTAGCTTTTCCTGCGGGGCCCTACCTACCCCACCCTCATTCACAAGCTGATGGCAACATTTCTGTAATGAGGTTAACTTTGCTCCACTGCTGCTCTGGAGACATTCCTCCTCTCCCCTCGCGCCTGTCGTCTCTCCTCACGCTCATCAGGCTGCTGATCACACGCAATTTGCCTGCATTCAAATGTAATAGTAAACCATGAACCACAATCAGTGGCAGTTTGGCTCCATTAATGTTGCCATTATGGTCACCATAACACACAATTGTCACGAAAATAAGTATGATCTCATCAAGTGATTAGGATCAAGTGTGTGCTGACTAGATACACGTGCATGCCAGCTACCCCTAGCACCATACATGCCGTGACAGGTAACATGCTTCAGTGTTGTTTTAAAGAGACTGGCAGGGATTGAGTTTTATGTGCTTAGTTTAAACTGAAATCATATGTTAGTTATGTATCACTATGGTTTCTGTTTATCCACAACAGCTATTTTAAGATCCAGCACATTCTAGGCCATTTAAATAGATCTAAATCTGTCTTTAATTCCTACTACCTCCACAGTTGTGCTGTCTCCATCCGGAAATGACCAGATATACAGCTGGCATCTTCCTCTATATATACTGGTGGACACTAAATAAAATTACGGAAAAGTTCTTTTAGTTCTCATTAAAGTTGGTTCAGGAAGAATGTTTCTTTCTTTGGAGAACTCTTCATTACAAATACTGAGAGCTGTTCAGTTCAGTCCCAATCTTAAATGAAAAGGAAAGTTATGTCTACCCGATAGAACTCAACACTCAACACTTTATCAGAACTGTGAGACTTTTTCATGAAGCTCTTGCTAACAGTGAAGTCTGCAAAATTAGCTAGTAACTCAGTGGCGGACACATAAAAGGTCATCAATAATCCCATTTCAGCAGAAACAGTGTGGATCTAATGATGAGTAAATGTTGTGCATGTCGTACGCTATTCAATCAAGTTCCCACAATGTGTGTGTGTGATGGATGGAGGTGGGGTGAGGTGCTTATGTGGTGTGGCGTGGTGTGGGGCGGTAGTGGGTTGAATCATTCATCAGCCTTACAGCTGCTCCGTACGGGCCTGTCAGGGGTCCGACTGACTCGTTTTTCAAACATGGTTATCTGCAGTCACCCCTATACCTCAGCTTTCATTACAGGAACATTTTGGTCAAACTTTATATTTTTAGATTTCCTTCCATTGGGGGAAAATGACTAATGAAACAGGCTGTCTAATTCCTGTGATGGGGCATGAAGCATAGAGCCATGTGCATTAGCGCCTTAGTCCAGCCAACTCTGTCACCTGATCCACTGCTTAAGGAAGATCCATATAACTTATGGATGCTGTAGCGGCAGAAGAAACAGGTCCAGAGGAGCTGATGAGGGTGTATATGAGTCTGACACATATGACACATATGAAACCACTGCTGATCAGGATATTGAAGCAATCAGCTGTGTCATTCATGTTTAAAATGGATCAATAAATAACTTATCTATTCCCCTGAGAAATAGCTAAAGATTTGTCCCTTTGCTTGAAAACAGGCTACTTAACCTACATGGACAAATTCAACAGACAGTCCATTGACATTTCATTTCCAGTTTCATGATGAATGCTTGTCACAGTTGTAAAGCAATGATAAGAAAGAAATGACAATAAGACTAAAGGCCAATAAGTTATATTTTAATGAATACCATTTTGGAAAGTTGTGGACTAAAACTCAGGGTAGAAGATTATGATAGCGAAGGCTGTGTGGAAACATTATGACTTTCACCAGATGAGAACACAACTAAATACCCATTGCAAATGGAAATGGAAGCAGTCCTATATGCAAAGCCATTAAATACTGTTGGATCATTGAGAAATTCAGCAAAGCATTCTGCAGATTGTAGTGGAGAATGAGGTTCCACAGCAGGAGGCGGTGGATGAGTGCCAACAGAGAGAGACTCCTGAGTGGAAATTCATGCCACTGTGCAACTCCTGCCTGCTCACCCCGACAGGACAGTGTGAAATGTGACACGGCCGTTCCTCTTTAAGACGTGCTTTTGCTCTCTCTCTCTTTCTCCAACTCCCTCTCTCTTCATTTCTCTATACCTCTCTCTCTCTGCCTCTGTGTGCGCCCCTATGTCTGAGCACTAACAGGGCCCTTGGGCGGAGACTGCTTTAGACAGGAGGCCTGTCTGTACAGCTGTCCACTGACATTCCTCTAGTGTCGTCACACCAGTGACAGCGGGGTTGAGCTAGCAGTGGTGCCGGGAAGGGTGGGGGGTGGGGGGTTGTTCTAGGGGGGAGCCTCTGGGGTCTGAGAGGTCTGTACACACACACACACCACAACCCAGCGATCTTCACTCTTCCACCTCTCTCAAAACCCATTCCCCCGTCTCTCTCTCTCTTTCTTCTCTTCCACCTTTCTTCCCTGTTCTGGGCTCATTGCCCCACCATGGCGGACCAGTACAACATCAACGAAGAGAAGTACTACAAAGACAGTCACACCAAGGAGATTGACCTGGTCAACCGGGACCCCAAGCAAATCAATGAAGATGTGGTCAAGGTATGCTGTGCAGATAATCTCTTACAGCAGCCCTCATGGGCTACTTCTGAGGTAAACTGAAAAGCCTGTGAAGAGTCAAAAGCCTTGGTTGCCCTGGGCTTCAGACCAGTGTGTATCTGAGGTTTGTGTGATATGTTCCATAAATAGACCTGAGGCCTACTTCTCTGGCCAGCACAAGGCACGGTAGGGTTTATTTCTGGAAAGGGGGTAAAAGGGTGTGTCAAATGAAGATGATTTCATGCCTTATTTCTCTGTTTTCTTGTGTTCAAGCACTGACACTGTGTTAAAGTGAAGTTGGATGCTTTAAAGCCTCATTACTAGTGTGACACCAGAGACAGCCGACCCATTAGTCATACAGTGCTGAAGTTATGGAGAAATGACAGTCTTCAATGCCATTTGTATATTTGAAGTTCAGGTGTAGAGTTACCGAGCCAAGTTAAACAAGTGAATTGAAATAGTATTCAGTTGCTGTTAGCCTGGTAATAAAATCAGCCCCTTGTTCTATACTCTGTTTCATGCAGAGGGTCTGGACATTTGTTAAAGAAAAACGATCGCTTGCTGGAGGTGTTTAAAAAGATTGGATCAGCCCTCGACTGATAGCCTGCCTTAACTGATAGAATTCTAGTGCTGCATTCACAACATCTCCCTCTGTTGCCGACTGGATGTAGTAAAAATGCCACTGAGACAATGAGGATCACATCCAGACAAGCACTGTAGGAAGATGGTAATTGAGTGGAAGTGCGTAGGAAGGTGTGACCAGGCTAAGTTGTTATTGTAATAGTGTGCTGTATAGTACAGCTGCTCATCTTGAAGGGGGAATGTATGTGCTACCACAGAACAATATTTATGGTCAATGGAACTGTCATTAAAGCACATGTGAAGCAACAGTGCCCCCTGTTGAAAGACCAGTAGCTTACATTTAAGTTGGTTTTAATGTTACCTGACTATTATGATTATGAACTTAATCTATATAAGACAATTTAAAAATCAATACCTAAAACTATAATTGTATGCAGGCCTTTGTTGAAGCTACTGCTTATCCCACAAAAAAATTTTAGCCTATACAAATTGCCAAAAGAAATCAATATTTCACAATTTTCTCAGTGATGAGATAGCCTTGTAATTTATAATACTTGTTCACTGTATACTCAGGTGGACTTTGAAGATGTGATAGCAGAGCCAGATGGGACCCACAGTCTAGATGGAGTGTGGAAGGCCAGTTACACCACCTTCACTGTCTCCAAGTACTGGTGCTACCGTGTGTTGTCGGCCATCTTTGGTGTCCCCGTGGCCCTGCTCTGGGGCTTCCTGTTCGCCTGCATCTCCTTCTGCCACATCTGGGCCGTCATGCCATGCATCAAGAGCTACTTGATCGAGACCCAGTGCCTAAGCCGGATCTACTCCCTCTGCATCCACACCTTC
Organism: Tenualosa thibaudeaui; assembly: GCA_027481765.1. NCBI lineage: Eukaryota > Metazoa > Chordata > Actinopteri > Clupeiformes > Clupeidae > Tenualosa > Tenualosa thibaudeaui. Next base: position 718,745 of record JAIFZK010000003.1, read on the forward strand.
TGCGACCCGCTCTTTGAAGCGCTGGGCAAGATCTTCAGCAGCGTGCGTGTGGCCCTCCGCAAAGAGGTGTAGGGCCATAGGACAACGGGAGTGTTTACAAGTCTGTTTGGGCCCAAACAGCAGTCCATCCCTCTCCCAACCAAGCATCTTTACCCTGTCTTCTCATTACGCCTCCATCCCTGCATCTTGCACCCCACATGTCTTAGATCTTCTGTTTGCCCTGCGATGGCTTCTTGGTCCGTCCAGTTCAGTGCAACTTGAAGCTCTGTGACACAGCCACAAATGGCAGCCACACTGAAGGAAGGAAAAAAGCAAAGGAAAAAAGTGCTCAAGCCACTGTGGTGACAGGACTTGCAGCTGTGAGTGTACCTCTCTCTGTGCAAATGATAAACAGCATGCTGACCACAGAAGCCTTGCAGTCGTGTCAATTGTCTGTAACACCCCAGTGAGATTGTTTGCCCAGATGAGGATCTTTATAGTTGCTATATCAGACAATGTGTGTTCTCACTTCTTGATGGTATTTGTTTAGCTAGTCACATGTAACTGAGAAATTTACAGTATGATTATGAGTGAAAGCAATGTTGTCTTTAACACTAAAACAGAAACACAAGTTTCTACCATTCAGTTAGTTACCTTTTGTATATTTAAATAAATCTATTCTAAATATGTCATCTTGAGCCATCTCTACTCTTTATCATATGGTGACATTGACTGAAAAATTCTGGGAAAACTCTAACTAATGCATTTTAAAGTTATTACATTTGACTTCAGAATATATGTAGAGAGAAGTTGACAAGTTGACTGTCATTAGTCTTATATTTATTATACATTTCATATATGAAAAAAATCTTCCATATCACTCATAGACTTTGACTCAAATGGCACATACATTTTTATTTTCAATAAATAAGAGCTGTTTCTATACAGTTTTAATGATATCACACTGAATGGAAAACGGCCAGAATAGTTTCAAAGAACTAGCCTAACAAAAGACAAGTTGAACCAAACATCTTTGTAAAATGTGTAATTAACATCACAGAGTTTCAAATCATTGTTAATACTGTCATAAATTAAATGTTGACCAAAATTTCAGGTTGGTATGTTAAGGCAATTTATCAGTCACTTTGTCACACAGTCTATCTTCATACAATACAGATGAAAAACAGAAACTGTGTTGCCATTTTTTTCTGAAGTGCAAACATCTTCTGTGTGCTTACAGCAATATACAGAAAGGCGGATTTCATTCAGATTTGTGATAACTTGTCTAGTGTAACTACTTTGTAGTGAAATACTGTATATTACACAGATTCTTCAATACACATTCCTTCATCAGCTCCTACATTTATTTCATGGAAAAAGAAAGTGACAAACTCTTTCCTTTGCTCTCTGGAAAAAAGAAAACAAGAATTAGTGAGAAGACTGGTCACATTTTGTCTGTTTGTAAAAGCTAACACATTCCAATGACTGCACAAGTGGTGATGTCAGCGATGACATGACAGCACACGGTGAAGCCACACAACTATGGAGGACACACGCACGTCATAAGGCCGACACGTGAGTGAAATACACGCAAGTACCTTCTTCCTCCCTGGTCTAACTCTCTCCCTCTTCTTCAATGCCCTTGCTGCCCTGGTCAGAGGGGGCAGCCCTTGTGCAGGGCATGATGGCAGCACTGACACCCTCACAGCACAGCGTGAAGCAATTTACAGGGGTCAACCAAAATCATAAAAGGAAAACTCAGGTCAAGGACTTTAGTGGGCCATGGAACAATTCTCCATGCTCACTGCGCTAGCAAAATGCACTGTACATCCAACTGATTTGTATTTCCTCCAGGACAGATAATACTATCTACCATGGGTTCCAGAACAAGGTTTCAAAATGAAGACAAGACAGTTGATGGATGAGGGGATGGGTGTAGGAGTCTGAGAGGGTGGTGCCAGGGGGAGCCTCCACTCAGGGAGTTTGTGGTGATGGGATGGGGCGAAGGGTGACCCTCAGAGGGCTTGTGGGGATGGAATGGAGTGGGGACTGACCCTCAGAGGGCTTGTGGGGATGGAATTAGGGGCTGAGTGGGGATGGCAGTGGTGGGCGAGAGGATCTGGAGCTGGGCCGGGAGCGAGCGAGCAAAGGACACTATGTGGTGGAGGTCTGAGTGATGCTCCTCTGGCTGCTGGTGCTTTTGATGACGTACGTGGAGGAGTTGCTCTTGCGGCTGGAGTCCTGGTCACGTTCACAGCGGCACTGTGACGACTTTAGGTAGTGCGCCGAGCAGCAGAGGAGTGACTGGCGCAGGTCGTGGAACAGGTGGCCGGCGAAGAACATGTAGATCCAGGGGTTGCAGCAGCTGTTGAGGCTGGCCAGGAGCATGGAGATGATGAAGGGCATGGCTAGGACAGGAGAGGGGAGGGGCAGGGGGAGAGACAGCATTTAGATCACACATTAGAATCAAAACTAGTGGCTGATTGAAATCATTTACACTCCCACTCATACTGCACCCCAAGCAAAAACTGGCATCACAGGTATGTGCTGGCATGTGCTGCTCACTGGCTGAAAGAACAAGTGAAGCCTGATTAGAGAAGTGAGATGTCAGAGGAGCTGAAATGGTTGTGCTCCAGGGTGGCCCAGGCCTCTGGTGTGGCAGCTCTCCATCGTCTTCTGGTCTGGAGGGGACTCGGGAGGCGGCTGACATTTACACCGCCGCTCAGCGCAGATTTGTCAGATTAGTATCCCACGAACAAAATGATTTCGGTGACCCACATTTAACCTCTTCCTGCTGTCTGGTCATTTTATTTCCATATAAGCATCCCTCTCCCACCACAGAGTTAGAACCCCATTATGCTAAAGGACATTCAGACTGATGAGACTGAGCAGATTAGCCACTGATTCCTCTGGCATTAGCTGGCAGATATTACTACTCTACATATTCCCCTTACAACACATGATTCAAATACAAAAAAATTACAAACTCAAAAATAATGTGCTACATCTTTACATTTTAGTCATGTTTATATTAATCAAATGTGTAATACACATGCTCAAAAGCATGCCATTTACATTTACATTTAGCAGACGCTTTTATCCAAAGCGACTTACAAAAGAGGATAAAATTCACGCTACAATACAATGAAAGAACTAACAAGGAGTGCATATTGCTAACATAGAACTGCACTATTTTAAGTTGAAAGTGCAATAGTGTAATGCAGTGCAGAGAAATTAAATTGTTAAGTGCATTCTCAAAATTTACGGAGATATTCTTGGAAGAGCTGGGTCTTGAAGGTGGAGAGGTTATCAGTTGATCTGGTGCCAGTATGCCAGTAGGAATGTCAGTATTAATATGCTGTCAGATGTTAAACTGTGAGTGAATAATCTCTGTCCATATGATTTTATCCTTCAAACTCAGTCAGGACAACTTCCCAGACAACGGCAAATAGCCTCCACTATGCAGACAAATCAAAAGGAAAGGTGGCAAAGGTACTCAAAGTGTCCCCTCGTCTCTTTCGCTGCTAAATGTGAAGCTGTCAGGCATCATACTGACAAATTACCGTAGTCTAATGATACCCAGAGGCTACTTAGCTATTCTGTGAGGCTGATGTAGTACTTGGCATTTCAAGTCATGTTTTATGAGCATGTGAAGGCAATGTGAAGGTTCATAAACAACACAAGTCATCACTTTGTTGCAATGTTGGAGCTTGGCCTTAGTCATATTTGTCTTCACATAATCCTGAAGTGAGTGCCTGCTTTCCTATTTCTGTGTATGGATGCAGAGCCTTGCACACTGTTCAGACCCTAGCAGGGTAGACAGTGTTTGTTGAATATGCCAAAAGTACTCAACATTTTGCATTTCAGTCTGTAGTTCACAGCAACTATGGAACCCTTTACATAAGAGCATCTTGCACAACTTTCAGAGGTAATCACAGCTCCCAAATGCTTTCTGCAGCTGTGCATCAGTCAGATACCTCTGTCAGCAAGTAGTTTGTCCCACTCTTCCTGGTAGTGTTTTAAGTTTGAAAGGCACCTTCCACAAACTGCATGTCTAAGTTCTTCCCAGAGATGGTCAATAGAATTCAGGTCTGCACTCATAGAAGGTCACAATAGTCCCCTATTTGTTCCATTTTGTGGCCAGTCTAGTGCTTTTAACTGTGTTTGATTCATTCTCCTGGCTAGAAGACTCGGGACCTTAGATTAAGACTGAGATTTTTGTTGTGCCTTATGTAGATTCAAGGCACAATGGGTCTCACAGCAAAATAAGCACCAAACTATAACTGAGTCTCCATTCTCTCTAAATAGGTATGGGCATCTTTTCTTGTACACATTCATTTTTGCTCTGTGAGCATACAGCTAATGTGACTCCAGATTCACATCCTCAGTCTAAAGGGCATTTCTCTTCGAGAGATTATTATAGACAATTAACATTTTAGCCAATAACAATCTGGATTTTTAATATTTTTCTTTCATCAGCAAGAAGCCCACTATTGTCCAAAGACTGGCTGATGGAGTAAGCAGACAGTGAAGTCCTTTGACCGTGGACTTGACTTAGGAAGTTGCATTGCGTTTGTGTTCCTGTTGGGTCCAGATGAGTCTGGGCTTAATTTGACTCTTTCATCCACATCCAGCAATTCCACAGTTCCATGCTAACAACATGTAGCTGTAGTCACTGGAATATCAAGCTGCTTGGATCTGTTCTGACAGACTACACCTTTAATGTCCTTCTCTATAATTATCTTTTTGATCCTCTGATCCCTCCTTTGATTTCTCTGGACTCTTAATTTCATTGCAAACATTATAATCCAATAATTTGTGTTTTTCAGGAGTACCAAGAAATCTATCTTGGTTATTTTCTGGATATCCTTGTAAAATAAACTTCAGCTTAAAACTTTCTTTGCCTTACTCTTTCATATATGACTATATAATTCACTTCATTTCACTTCACTTTTAAGGATGAAACATTCTTCCAATAATCTTCCAATAACCACAAACATTCTCAAAATCAATCAGTTAGTGAATAACAATCTGTGAATAACCATGAGAATGAACCTCCATTATCACAGACTAATCCAAACAATTACAGTGCATACCATTGGCAGGCATACATGAAAGGAGGTGAAAATAAATAAGATGCCTGAAAAGTGAACATATCAAAAACATTTTGGAGTGATGTGCACTTTTTTGAGGTTTATTTAACATCAATAATAAATGTTTAACAGCTAAACTTATGAATATGCACACCCTCTCTCGATGGTTGTGTGTGTGTGTGTGTGTGTGTGTAATATGTGATGTATCCAGACATTCCCACAAGCCCACTACTTAGCTAAGCAGTGAGTTACTCAGCAGTTGGAGACAGTAAATAGGAAAATAAATGTTGTTGTTGTTGCTGCAATCAAATACTGCTTCAGGATGCTGTTTAAGCCTTCTGTATTTGCTGAGCCGTAAGCCTGCAGTCAAAAGCAGGAAGCCAGTGGAAGAACTCGCTCTATTCTGTTGGCTCTGCAGTTTGCTTCATGAGCAGACAGGGGGAAATCATTACCCTCTCGAGATGTTCCCAAAGGACTGAATAGAAATGGATTTTTTTCCAGAGCATGTACTGCCTGATATCTACTTGCAAAATACACATTAGTTTATGTATTAGTTTAAGTACCTTAATGAAAGACTTGAAGGCAAAAAGGCAGTGCAAAACTGATCCAGTCTGAGGCCTCCCCAACCACATGAAGCACTTGAGTGTGTTTTGTGTTAAAACACGTTTCTCTGTTTTTAGCTTCTCAGTCTTTGCACACAGAGAGAAATTAATTTCCTTATGTTCCCTGAGCTTAAACGTAATAAGTTATCCTTTCAAACGAAGTTCATTGAATGGGTATCTGTGCCAAACCCTCCATGGATGGACATTTTGTGCTGCAGTAATTTACAACAAACCAGCTGGCTGCATGTACTTTCAGGCAGCATTTAATGTTATGACATTGAGATTCTGTGTTCATTTGAGACCTTATTTGTTTTAACCACTGAAAACATAATAACAATGTTCCTATTGTTCCTATTCTCAGGGCTATAATATGTTCTTCTAACACTGAACAGATAATGGGTGAATTATATGCCTCTTTTTGCTTGTACTCTTGATGGTTTCTTCATGAATTACTGAAAATGTTGTTCATCCATACAGTTGTTTTAGATTTGGTTTGCAACCTCCAGATGTGTCTGAGAGGTGAATCTGAACACTCAAATATAGTTGGGACAGAAGTATAGTAGCAAGATGTGCCAAACCTTGCGCTTCTTTCCCAAAGCTTTCTGGAGTTTCATTCAACGGCATGCTAGTGCTGTAGCAGAGTAGGGCTCTTCTGAGGTCACAGAGGGGTGACCAAGATGTTCCACATTTAAACATAAATATGGCACCCCACTGTTTCATTTGTCTTCATTTTTCTCTTGTAAACATTTACTGCCATGCCACTAAAGCCTACTGTTGCAGCACTTGTGTGACACTGTCATGATTTGTTATATATCTAAAATTGACATTGGATTGTACATATTTTTAGACTACACAAATCACACCAAAATTCTAAAACGAACACTGCAGATGAAGATGTATTTTGGGGTACAGTCAGTGTTTAACAGTATATATTGCAGATCGGTTGACAATTGTGGGTTGGTGTATGGCTGCATGAATATGGCAATGAAAAAGTCTCTTACGTCCTCGGGGCGTTGTCATTTCGTGCAGCAATAAACATTTCAGACTTCACTTGGCAGATCAATATGTTTAAAGATGTGGAACAATTAAAGGATTTCATTATTGTGACCATCTATCCCGCTGCTAAGATAATGGATTGTCTGTGGATGTGGATAATTTGTTTTAAGACGTGAGGGTAATATATTAGGTAGGTCTACAGGCCCTACTAACAAACAAATTTGGTGTTTTATTGTGGATTCTTGAGGATTAATGAAGAAACCAAACGCGAGAGCAAAACTGACAATTGTGGGCATTTCATATTTTGATTCATACGCGTTTCCACAGCCAGAGAAATAATCCCTGCAAAATGAGATATAGATGCTTTACGCTCCAATGCAAACAATTTACTGTACGCCTCTGACATTTTCACAAAAGCGTGTCTGTTTAACGCAGTTTGCGCTCACATATTGTTCTGAACGAACCTTTTTAAACAGCTATTATCGGACGCTCTAAAATATAATACATTGACCAGACTGTGCCAGATGTTAAGAGTTCGGGCGCCGAAGAGGGAGTGTGTGATTAACACAGAAACCGATGACACCACCTACTAGTATGCGCACAGGGCCCAAAATACACTCCAAAGCTCTCCATACATTCTGGAGTTAAAACAGGCCACGTAGATAAATTCGGAGACGTCTATTAAGATAAAATGTTGTGCAAACTGATATCTAGACATATATTACCAAGCATTGCTTCTTTCAATTTCTCTCAATCTCGCGCTGGTGTGGTGATGCAGCACCAGAGTGAACCTTTGTGATCAATACCAATCTTCAGAACTTGTGTCGTGTTAGTCATTTCAAATAATCAAATGCACCATCAAGACGCAGGCCAAGGCTCATTCACATCACTAAACAGTGCTCACCTGAAGTTATATCACTAAGTAATCAAAGAAAAAGGCGCGTAAAACTGGGTTGCATGCACGTCACGTATGCATCCAATAACGAGACCGTAAACCACTTGAGGTTCGTCTTCAATTATGTTTCAATTATGATATGATTAAATGAATTTGGGATAAATGTCCATACGATTTATACAAAACTGGCATTAAATGTGTACGAATCTATACCCTCTTTTAATCGTATTTGTTGTTTGGTTGAATAACTCAGACATGGTATCAAGAAATAGCGCGTCTAACATAAGCGAGAATGCATAATGACCGCGCACAGATATATGAGTCAGTATTATAAAGACTTTCAAAGACGTGGTTATAGTCAAGAAAAAAGGAAAACCCGTTTAACTTCATAGTTTCTTCCAAGGGCGCAGTGATGCGCTCTGACATAGTTACGGCTCTCTTTTGCAAAACAGCCAAAGAGACTTACCCTCCCTCGGAGCCGCTGGATCCCACGCAGACCACATCTGCACGAAGAAAAACGGCGTCCAGCAAACGATATAAGCCACGACGATGACAAATGTCATTTTTACGGTGGTAATCTTTGCTTTTGAAATGAGCTTCACACTGCTCACTCTTGCCAGCGCGTTGCCTTTTGATGCCTTTGGAGTAAGCGTAATACACTGGTCCCTCTTCGTTTTCAGTTTAAAATTTTGCCATATTTTAAAACTTATTAGTCCATAGCAGATACTCAGTATAGCTACTGGTATTATATATATGGTTAAGCTAATCCAAGTGATATATGCCTTTGCACCCCAGGGTTGCACAAAGTCACCCCAGCAGTCATATACTCCGGGTCCAACTTCTCTCAAGGAAAAGATGTACACTTGAGGAATACTGAACAATAGGCTCAGGACCCACGACGAAACGACATACAGTCGATCCTTTCTCTTGTGCAAGGAACGGAGCGGCTGGCAGATTGCTAAACACCTGTCTATAGACATCAGTACAAGCATGTAGGTAGATGCAAACATGCCAACTACTTGCAGGTATTTGACTAATCTGCATAGCATATCTGGTCCATAAAAGCGAAAAGTTATGTCCCAAATAAGTTGTGGCAAGACCTGAAATATTGCAACAACAAGATCAGCAATACTGAGATGCTTCATGAAGTAGTACATTCGCGACTGGGTGTGTTTGGTTGTATGGATGGCCACCAAGACGCAAAGATTGCCGGCTAGAGCCAGAAATAAAACCAGGGCAAGAACTGTCACCTCCACCTTGGCCACCTCTTCGTTTCGCTTCAGGGGGTTCACTGTTTGGTTCCCCGCATCTGTCGCGTTACTGAATGAAGTGTTTCTCCACGTCTCGTTGAAGGACCAAAAGTCATGATTATTCACGATATCCTCCATGGTGTCCAAACAGTGTTTTCAATTGTTCTTCAAAAGATATAGTTACCCCTCAGCCATGGTTGATCTTACCAAAGGACGGTATCCTTATTCGTTCTCCATACAGTTAAACAGGTGTGAAGAGAAAACGTCCGACCAGTGTGTCCCACCACAGTAGCGTCTGAGCGAACAAATATTTCTCTGAATTATTTCTTTTTTTCGCTTCACTAAGAGACGTCAGCTTAAAAAAGCATACAGTCAAAGATAAGTGGGCAAATCGTTTTAAAAAACGCATCTGTAAAACACTATAACATAAATGAACACTTTTGCTCTTTTGTGTCCGTAGTAATAGTCTATCCTAGAGTTCTTTCTGTGGACATATTGTTACTCGGCTAACTGCAGTGAAATTACACGGGCTTGCCACGGACGGATAGGTTTTGAATGAAAATAAAGCATCCAACTAACTCCACACCTCACTTCCACTGACTGCACAACGTCATGACATCCCATGCACGCACACCAGAGGACTACGGAAAGACTGAGAGTTTCACATTATTCCCACAAGATGTCCTTGTGTGCCACTGCAAGATTCGAGAGGACCAGTTTACCAAATCGTGTTTTTAAATTGTTTTTCAATCGATGGCTTGGGAACATCATATTTATGTAGATTAATCTACAGACAAAATGCTTTGTGAAGAAACACAGCATACATGTATTGTGGGGCTGAGTGATTATGGTAAGAAATGGCCACTCTCGTTTTTTTTTCTCCAGTGGACTTTTCACCAACATGACTCATAGCCATTCAGTTTCACCATTTCATATTTGCCTTTGTATACACTTTAAAAGGGATTTCCACAACTGGGGTTAGATATTGTTCCAGTGTGGCAGATGTAGCGCAGAGATAGGCCATCTGGTAACACTTCTTAAACACTAATAAATGGTTATGATGCATTCATAATGCTTTATAATGACTGACATAAGTGGCTGCCAAAGATAGTTATAATGACAGTGAATAGTCAACCTATGTCAATCATTATAAGACATTATAAATGCTTCGAATGGCCTTTATGGACACTTTATGGATTCAGATTTTATGTAAAGCGTTACTGGAATTTTTCCCATATGCATCTTTCGATGTTGATGCCAATTTAGGATCATCCAGCTTTGAACTGATGAGAGCATATTAGTATGCTCTCTGTGGACATGCTCACTGGCACTTTTGTCATCACATCTCTGCAGGCAATCTCAAACTCAGTGTCGAAGTGAATCACTAAAAGTTGTCCTTCTCCTTAAATAAGGTGGATCATTGTAAATGGAATGATGATTACGCATGCAGTGGAGTGCACCAGCACCCGTCCAGCAGCCCCATACTTTCTAAAACAGACCATGATTAATGCCTCAAGCATTAGTTTGGAAACTGCTATGCATTTGAGAAAGAAAAAAAAATGAGTTTGGCTGTGCTATAAACAGGGGATATAGCAATCCGACTTGTATATCCCTACTGGACTACACTAGACTGAACACATACATCATGACAAGCTGGTCTAGGTTAGTGAATCAGTGAATGAATGCATAGATGTATCTAAGAGGACTATGTTAGATTATTAAAGTCGGCAGTCAGAGCACAGAAATGAATGTCACTCTTTGCGATGTATGGTCATACACACTTCAGGGACCTATGGAGACATGGAAAATATAATATGCTTTCCACATGCACTGACCTTTCTGAACCTTACAGTATGGCTGTTTCAATGGGATTAGTGATGTACAGGTGAACTGCTTTGTGAAAATTACGAAAAATAAAATGTCAAGAACGCAAAATAAAAAGCCCTGAGTAACAAGTCAAAGATGTGTGAAGGACCTGACATAATCTTTTGGCTTCTTCTCCTCTAACACCTAGCTGTGGAATTCTCATCTCACCTCAATGTGTGATGAGCTGCCTCCCAGAGACACTCCAGTGTGACATAAATCACTCACAACATGGACACCTTTCTTTTCAACATCCAATACAACTACATCCACTTTCATAAACCCATCAGTCATCCCCTCAAGCTTATGCAGATGAGAGTGGAGTTTCACCACAATGCTATGAAATCAGTTCAGTGTGAACAGAAACATGGAAGGAACCTAAGGGAAAAATCACTTGGATTCCTTAATGGAAAAATCCGGAGTCAATCAGTCCATATCCTTGATCTCTGAGGCTCTGAGGCTGCCGAGTGCTGTCAGTAGGTATTTGAATGACAGCATTTGGTACAACGTAGACCGTAGCAGCTAACACTAACTGATGGCAATGTCAAACAACAGGACAATGGGATGACTCACTCTGAAATATCCCTTCAGTTGAAAGATGCAGCTGTTATGCCAAACTAAGCTATTGAAATTAGATGGCCATATTCTTCCTTTTTTCTCCCAGTTATTAGCCTTTCATATGAGCAGTTCAGCATGTGAACATGGGCTTATCCATGCACAGTGCCCCTGACTTCAAGCCAGCACTGACTGATGTGTAGTGTAAATGCAAGATGTCCTAAAGTGGATTTGGAATTCATCTTTTTATCTTCCCATGACCCCATGACATTTTCCAACAAGGTCAAGGTAAAGTGAATACTGAAAGAAGATAGGAGAGACCATTCGTAAAGGTCCTTTGAAAGGATTAGCACAGAGGCTGAGAGATCGAAGAGAGCGAAAAGAAAACACTGCAGTGAGAACACTTCAATTAGAAACATCCAGCATGGGTCAGTGGCACCAAACATAAGCACCCTGTTGCTCTGTGGTCAGTCATGGTGGTCAGGGGCACAGTCAACATCTTGTTATCCAGCAAACATCCTGTTTGGGCGAGAACCTGTGCAGTTTGGACCGCCTAAGACAATAACAGGACATGGGCTCCTATAGTCCTTTAGTCCTTTTTCCTGCTTTGTGTTTGTCAGACAGAGGTAGCTATGCCCCTCGCCAGGGTTACAAGGCATGTTTAGAGAAGGAAAGAGGGGTCAGGGGTGGCTATTCTACTGCCGTTAACAGCATTGAAACACAAAGAGAATTTTTCCAACAGAATCCATACATATTACACAGGCACAAATCCAGCAAAACTAAAACATGAATCTGGTTAATCATGATTGACACCATTCTTAATGTGCTGTTATTGAGAACATTGTAATCTAGTGATAGTGTACATACTCTTATCAGACTGTACTCATTACAGACCCTGTGTCAGGCAATAATTAGATTTTAGATTATAGAGATCAGAGCCCAGTAATTGACAACATCAGTGGAATACACTTGGTCATTTGGTGGGATTTTGAGGAAAACACTTGCCCAGACTTCTTTTATTTGCAACAGATTATTCAATACTCATTCTCCTGCTGGTGCATTTCAGAAGTGAACCATCTATGCTTTATACAGGGTATATGTCCAGGCTGCCTTAGGCAGTTGTCCTCCAGGAACACAACTAGCTGTGATCCCAGATGAGAGGGGGGTCAGGATATATTTTCTTATATGGCATCTTGAGTTGGAGTTATCAACCAGGCCATTTGTAACACCTGAGACATGGCTCCACGCATAGACAAATATATGAATGGACCTACTGGTCAACAGTAAAGTTCAAAGCTCCATAACACTTGTTGCAAAATGTCAGTGTTATTGCCATCCAATCTCGTGATGCAGAGGCTGGATTGAATTCTGGGAAAATTAAGGCTATGAAAATACATTTGCAAGGCTACACATTCTGGTGCTATAACAACCCAACACAATCTACATTGTACAAAACTAGGTATATATCAGAATTCCAAAGACAGCTTTGCGGCCTTGGGCTAAAAGCATTGTCCTAATGAATAAATGTATATGTGTGCAAAAGTGTGAATTTTTCACTTGCCGGTGGACTCTATTTGAGCAATAAAAAGGAGCACTCAGCGTAATGAAAGGTTGTGTGACGCAAGTGGTGCAGCTGAACAGTGCTTGTTTCAGCTGCTTGTTTCAGTGCTCTTGATAGTGTGGAGAGTGTGTGCTCACATGCAGGAGGGACGTTATTGAGCTGCGGCAGCAGTGGACAGTCACCCAGCCATCACCTGGAAACCTGCTTATCGCTTTCTGCTCCATGAGTTTCAGTCAATGACTGCATGTGAGCTGGCCATTTGGTGTGTATCTGTGCAGCCCAACACCAGCCTGACTAGGAAACTGTCCATGCGGTGATCCTTGATCAGACCCCACCCCCCAAACACACACACACACACACACACACATCAGAGAGAGAGAGAAAGACACGTGCACGTCCTTGAGAATAGTTCTTCAGCCAAACAAGTTGCTGGTCACTAACTCTTACAAAATTAGATGCAGTCAGACAAATGATTTCTCCAAAAAGCTTCCTTTTTTAATCCCCTTTCCCTTTTCCCCATAATGGAAACGCTGATTAAATAAGAGCAAACAGAAGCCATGCATCTCACTGGCAGAGGGGCGCAGTGACCTTCAGTGCACTCTCACTTTTGGTGGAGCCCAGATTTAACCTGCAGAGCTTTAGTCAGGTAATGCTGAGTGTCCCTTCCAGCTGAGCCTGAGCAAGGACACACCGCTTGTTTGAGAAGACCAGCTTTAAGCTCTGGTAATGGCATGAGTGGGGGCAGAGCTCTCTGAGAGCTCACAGAGCAGGACAGTGAGACAAAATTTCAGGGTTTGGAAATATAGGCAAAATGTATACGATTTATTGTATACAATGTATAAATTATATACAGGCGCAAGGAGGAAAGTTATGTGTTTTGGATTTAATGAGCAAATCTGTGTGTGTGAGTGTAGACATGAGGGGTTGAGAGGGGGGGGGGGGGAGAGAAAGATGAAGCTAAAGAGGACTGATTTTGCTGCAATAACAATGTGAACATAGTTTATAACAGGCATTTCAGCATAATTTAAAGAAAACAAGAAACCCTTCAGTATTATGGTTAATTTCTAGGCCACTTGGTGCACAGTGTGCAGACACTGTTTTTTTATAATGTCTGCCTCCCTCTTTCTGTCATAGATTATACTTCTATTATGTATGATGGCTGCATGCCCTGGTCACTGGAACAAATAATAATGAGTTCAGGAACACATTCTTTGAGAACACTTTGACCTATCCACTATATGATGATGTGAGAAGAGGTCACCTGTGTTATAAGCAATACAAATTGTAACCTCGGGGTCTACTCAGACATCAATTGCATTTGGCCTTCAAGGTCTAACCTAATGTACTCACCAGTGGGCTGCATGATTGCTAGTCAGGGGTCCTGGAGTAGTAAAACCAAACAGGGGGTAAAGAGAGTGAACAGTGATCTCATCATCAAAGTTCCCAGGAGAAATCTTCCTGCAAAAACACTCAAAAGCATTCAGAACACAAAAGAAAATGGGTGAAATGTGAATGTGAAATGATGTCTTTTGTTTGACATTGCACTTGAGAGTAAAATGGTTTGCATTTGAAAAGACTGCTTGCCAACATGTTGCGTTGTCGCAATCTTTTGTAACATTTTGCCGACAGAGTGATGCTTCAGGTTTCTGGTTGCTGTCTAAAATGTGACTGTCCACTTTAATTCATTACTTAGTGACTAATGAAATGTAATTCTGCAATTCTGCAGCAAGAATTATGCTCTAGTGCACAATAGAATTTGCATGACTTTGTTCATCATGGGAGTACTAGCACAGCCAGGCTATTTCACTACAGCACAATGAGGGATCTGTCCATTGTCAGGTTTACACCCTTGAAGGACCAATCAGCGAAAAGAGAGAGGGATATGTCCTCAGTGGGAGGGCTGAAAGTGACCAAACGGTTTTGAATGGTTGAAAGCATGCCCGGGGCATGCCCCATAGTTTTAAAGTTCACTTACACTAACACTACACTTACACTTATACTAACATATGCCTAATGAGAGGTTCAAAACTCTTTGCACAAAGTGAAATGACATGAGAGTCTAGCTCATGAGGCTACTACTAGCATGCACCCAAAAAGAAATCCAAAACACTGCTTGATGTAATGTGGTTAAACCCTTGACACATCCTCACTCACTGTTTATTCTATAAAGATATTCCTCACTTATGCTTTCAAACTAAAATGTTTTTTTTTTTCTTTGGAATATACTATGCCAAAACAGACAGTGTACTGCTAATTCTTTTCCAACACGTGGAGGTCACTGGTTTAGTGTTGTGCAAAGAAAGTCTCTCTCCTCTGGATCCTGCAATCAATGGAACCGCTTCCCAGCCTCACATTCAAGCTCTGGGGGCTAACTGCTCACACTAGCAGAGTCAAGGTAAAAGGGGCCTTCATTATTTGGTTTGTTTTTGCTTGCTCACTCGCTTGCTTTAATGGAAACTGGGATTGTCAGAATAACAGTGAAGCATCTAAGAATTCTCTCCACAATATTCCTTGGATTTTACAAACTCGAGTACTTTGGGAAGATGTAAATGTATTAAGATGGCATTGTGAAGCTACTTGCTGTGTTAGACTGTCTGCTATGACTCTTGCAAATCAAAGTGAAGAGAGGTAAGAAAGAGAGTTCAAATGTGTTCAGGACCCTCATGTACCAATTCCCATGTCAAAAAGGCATTTTGATTATACTTTACATTTATTTTGGGCGGGTGGACTAGAATTATGCTGATGACTGGTCACCTCATCTTTATTCAAAAGAACATGAAATGCCAGTCTGCTTAATCTCACGCTCTTAAAACAAACATAATCCTCTTACCCTGTGAAACCTATCTTATTACCCAGATACAGCCCATAGGTAAAGCACTGCTCCAAGACATTTTGTGGAGGAGGACTTAAGCTCTCTCTCAGCACTCTTTGTCCAGTTTCCCATTTCAGAGAGAGCCTCCTGCACAGAGGTCATTATCAGCACAAGAGGGAAGACAAAGCCAAACAACGCCTGACAGCTTACATAATGGCTAAAACAGAACGTCACTCGGTCTAATTACACAGATATGCTGGATAATTGGTGCATGTTATCTATTTCGGGTTGTTTTTCATTAGGGAAAACTTCTTTTTACATTCCACCTAGAACAAATTTAAGATTACTACAAAGGCACTTGACAGGACAAACAACTCCGATATGCAATTAAGCCAAGACTATGGCACCAAACAGTGTTTGCAAAATGCTGGCATGACTGTGATGAAGAGGCTGGTGTAACTGTAGTTTAAAGGAGAAATCCGGTGTGATTCAATTCATGGCCTTGTTGTTCAAGGTCACTAAGTGTTGTCTGGAGGAAAAAGAATGAGAAAATTTCATACATCATAAATCAAAAAGCAAACCAGCAGCTGACATTAACTGAATAGGGCATAGGAAAATGAAATTGAAAGTGAGTATCTGTGGGCCGTTCATGTAGTGTTAGCTGCTGGTTCACTATTTGATTTATGTTGTATCAAATTTTCTTCTTCTCTTTACAGTGACCTCGAACTACAGGGCTACGGATTGAATCACACCAAACTTCTCCTTTAAACTATGATAAGAGGTAACCCCAGTCTTGTTAATGATGCCTGTTTTACTGAAATAAAATAGTGATATAAACTGTCATGATGTGCTACTATATTTCTGCTGTGTGTTTTATTACTTAAGCTGATGATTTAAAGAAGATGAAAGAGGCAATAAATGTGCCCAATAAAGGAATTTAGAGTAGCTCATAGCCACTGTTTAAATGACATGAGAGTGCGTACAGTATGTATGTTTGCTAAAAACAGAAAATGTTTGTGAATTACTGACCTGTGTATCACATTATTTCTCATCTAGGTCCATTCCATTCCGTCCATTTGTGTGAGATGGGCTATTTTAGTCTTTATTATATATTAAGTCTATTTTAGGCTCCTTACGGGTCTGGGAAACCCACCCGCAGGGCTTTTACTTCCTGATCCCCTGAAAGATTAACAATGTGGTTCCTTTCACTGTGCCCAGTCTAGTAGTGCTCCTGACTCCTGACTCGGTCTGACTGGGGACACTGCTACCTTCACTGCTCAAGGGCACACCTGAGGAAGGCCATTGTGATTGTGCTCCTCAGGGGGGCTGCTAGTAGAGTCTGACTCCACTAGAAGGGTTACTCGATGTGTTTCACCTCAGGTCCCACCTCTGTGCCCCTGGGAAGAGGCACCTGGCCAGCTGTGTGGCAGAGCAAACCCATAAGCTGTGATAAATTGCGAGCACTGGGTCACTCCAATGAATAGCCATGTCAGGGGTCAGGGGACGAGTGAGCGACTGAATCAATTCAACAGGTTGTCACTGATCTGCTGATTAGAGCCTAATTGCAGAGCATCACTACTGTGGTATTGTGGGGGGAACTGTTGCACTGAAAGGCTGCTGAATCCTAGTCACTCTGGTCTGCCTGACAGACATCACAAACTGATTTGGAAGCATGATCTTCTCTCATCCAGATCATATTCTGACAGATGTTCATAAAACCAACAGCAAACAAACTCTGGGTTTATTTTATGTTTAGAGGGCTTTAGTCAGACAGGAGAGTAGAGGGACAGGAAAGGAGTGTGAGAAGAGAAAGAGATGAGAGTGTGAGAGAGATGAGAATGTAACCTGTGTCATCAAACAGGGTTTATGGTACAGACGCCCCTGCAGAGGCCTCCCAAACCCTGTTATTTTAGTGTTCAGCAGCCATCTGATGGGTCATGAAGATCTGCTTACATTTTCAGCTTTCAGTTTCAGTTCTTAAAAAAATGTTTGAAAAAAAGGGTTTGATTTAAATCGTCAGCATGTCTTGTCAAACCTCACTAGCACATCCCCATGCTGATCATTGATCATTTTAGATCATGTTCCTCAAGCACTCAAACTCTTCTTTTTTCCCTCCATCCATTCATCCTTCTGTTTTTCTATTTCATTTGTTTGTTCATTTTCTTTTTTCTCATTTGCTGGATCCCAATCACAGGCCATGTTTATTATGACAACGTTCTTCCATTAGGGGCACACACACACATGCACGCACACATGTACACACATACACACATACACACAGACACACAATTGATCTCCTCTCCGATTACTGGGATGATTTGGCTTGCAGCAATGATTCATTGCTCATCCTAAGGATAGAATCCAGTAAAAATTCAATAAAGGCACATGCACTGAAGTCCAAGGAATAAAAACAATCATTTGGATTCTTTAAAGCAAAACTTCAAAGGACAGTAACACTGAGCAGTAGAAATCAAATATGTGACTTGGGGACTGATTGGTTCTGTAACTGTTTATTTCAATAGAAAACACAACAATGAAAAGCTCTGTCTTCTGACTGCAGGCATAAAGGCCACGACCCTCTTACAGGGGCTATGGATGCCTGACATACTCTTTCAATATGTACGCCTAACCGAGAGCAATCATATGCAGTTTTCTGTCTACGGAAAGGTCGGCCACATTGAAAACAACAGGCCATCTGTAAGACATAGTAGCAGATGCTAATATCCAAAGCAACATACTTACATAAATAACCTACATACATAAAAACAAAAAGTACTTGTCTTTAAAGTACTTAAATACTTGGGATTAAATCTGATTATCTCCCTTAACAATGGGATTCTCTTCTCTGATTGGTTGATGAAGTGGGTGATGAACTTATATAACTGGCTACCAGCCGAAGGTTGAGTGCCGTAGGTAACTACACCAGAGAGGATATCCTCGAACAACCTTACGACTACAAGTGTTATATTGCTTTTATAGAACAGTTCCATTGCCAACTAACAAAGTTTTAAGAAACCTGAATTGTATTTTTTAGTTTTCGTTTATGTTTGTTCATCCTCCACCCCCCAAAATAGTTCTAAGTTTAGTTTTTCGTCACCCATTCCCAGGCAACACAACAGTTAATCCACGGCTTTGAAGTTCTCTCAATGGAGAATACAGAGTGACTCTTAGCTGTAAAAAGTCATCCATGGTATATCGTGGGATATCCTCATTCTAGTGATGCATAGAATGCGTCTCATCCAATCAGAAATTGCTAAATAGTTCGACTGGACCTAACTGTTCTACTGCTTGTTTGGTTCCTTAATTGTGATTGGCTGATTCGGTGTTCCAAGCCATTGTAAACCCAGCATAAACACACAGGTTTACCTCTTCTCTTCTATATTACTCCGCAGCGAACTTCAGTTAAAAAAACATTACAAAGTAAAAGCCCATAATCCATCTCACCATAGTAGCGTTTTGTGATGCCCGGCAACCATTTCCCCAAAGGAACTATATGTTTTGGCGGAAGAATGGTTATTACAATACACTATTTTTTTTTTATTTGTGTGGCTGTATCTAATAAAACCTTATCAAAGATTTGTTGTAACAGTTTTAGAAAAGCAAATAATAAGACACTTGAGTCCGTGGGTTTGTGTTGGAACAGCTAGAGGGGTTTAATGGCATTCCACTTTGCGTTGTGCGAAACAACACCCTCAGCTGTTCTAAATCCAGCACAAACCCACTAGATACCCCATTGTCCGCGGCATTCTATTAAGTGGAATATGTTAACACGGCCAGCAGACTGTTAGGGACAACAGTTCCCGCAAATGAATGGAAGTGATTTAGGAGCTCAGAGGTGTGGTTAGGATGTCATCATTGGGTGGGCATTAGCCTTGCTTTGGGGGGTGGGGGGCAAAAGAAAATCACTAAATGGGCACAAACACAGATGCCATCATTTGTCTCAAAGTAGTATTGCTGGTGTTATTTGGACAACACATTGCTGATGTGGACTAATAGCCTATACAACGCACAATATAGGCTACTCCAGCAATTGTAGCTCAACAAGCATTTATGTTTGTACACCGCTAGTAATGGGGGCCATGCCATTTCCTGCATTCTCACAGGTTGTTAGGTATCTTATTTCATCATCAAATTGGCACGACTTAGCTTCATTAATGATTCATGCCCGTTAATTCTTTGAGGGCTCAGGGCTTGATTCACACTTGCAGCTTTTAAAATTGGCAGGGGCTGACTTGTCCTTTTTGTGGACTAGCTAACATTTAGGCTAAGCATAGGCTATGTGTCTACTTACCCTGATTCTGTAGATTGAGTGAAGTAATTCACTTTCACATATGGACACTTAATAAAAGACATTTGGTTTTGTTATTTTCTCCATTTCTGTCCACTTAGGTTGAACTTTATAAATGTATCAGCTAGTTAACTAACAGGCAAGTAGTCAGTATGGCTCAATTGTTACAATATTGCTACAAGAGATTCTACAGGGCAGTGCACTGCTATTTTGCTACATTGCGACACATTCTTTTGAGCTACAGACAATTTGATTATTTACCTTTTATAGAACAACTGGTTTGCCAGCAAAACTGAAAAGGATACACGACAGGTAGGTATGAGATAGATATCTTTGCATTGTGATGTTAATTAGCCTAATGAGGCGAAGACGTTTTTTGATGTCAGGCTAGATTGCATCTTGGCAAGAAAGAAAGGCAAAGGTAATACATTTAGTGACATATATATAATATAAAATATAATATAATATAAAATATATAAACCAGCAACCCCCCCCCCCCCCTTAGACACACCCCTGTAGGAGCTCCAGGGCTAAAAAGGCTAAACAGCCCTAAAACTAACACATATCTTAGCAAATCACTATGGATTTTCTTTTACATTAGAGAGACAACTACGTGTAAAGGAAAAAAAATATTTGGTTCAACTTGGGAATAAAACAAAATATATTGCCTCTGATAATTACTGTAACACTCGTGAAAATATGTTTTTATACTTTATTTAAATGTTAAGCATACTATACTTTATGCAAAATGTCTCAGCTTTAGCAGTCCTTTTCATTTGAGATAACAAATGCATCACCACAACGAAGTCTAGCTATCACGTAGCTTCTGACGATCGCATTACAACAGCATAAGCTACGCTACATTATGGCAGCAAAAGAGGTGGCTAACGTGAACAGGTAGGCTGTAGGCTATATGAAAACTAGGTTATGCCAGACAGATACTAGTGCCAACATCACCCTGGTTAAGTAGCATAATAAATAAACAAAAAAATCCGCTATGATTAATTACTTTGAAATACACACCCACACCAACATACCCTTAGTTAACTCACTTAACTGACGTGACTTAACTGAACTTTGCCTTGTCTCACCCATCTGCAACTGAGAGAGAGGACCAGAGTACACAGAGTACCTGCACTGTCTGTCAGTTCACAACTTTAAATGCCTCTTTAAGACTACTAAATACAACAAATGCATATTTAGCTCATTTACATGTCTCAGGCTTGCTGCACATGTATAGGTGGTCCTATCATCTGTGCACAATGCAAAACGCCAGTATTTTATTGATTTCCACTCAGAAACGTGTGTTTTTCCATTGGTTTTTCCTTTTTTCATTTGTAGTTTGGAGTTGTCCCTAGCAAGATGGCAGCGACATTCACATACATTCTGGACACCAATGTGGTATCTAGGTTAATATATATGTCTATGCTTTCCCTCTTAACGGTAGCTATATTAGGTTATTTTCTGTAGTTCATGCACATGATTCCTAAATATGCATTTGATATGTAACTAAATGAACAGAAAAGTAATAGCTCCTCACAAATACATTACCACTCAACAGCCTAATGGTTATTCTCTGTACATCAGGATCCAGCCCCATATTAGCATGTCACTTACTCTAATCTAAATGCCTGCCATCTGATTTGCACTGCATTGCAGGTGCTTAAAAAAGGACGTCAATAATGTCACAATAAATGAGCAAAATAAACGTGGTCAAGCTATCGCGGACCACCACCTGTGTGTGCAATCAGTTACACTATATCTGCAGTACTCACATGAATCTTATACGGAGAGGGGAATGAGAACTGAACTATGAGGTTAGGTCTTAGTTTCCTGTCAGAAATTTTGTAAATGATCATAAATGGTCTTATTTACCTTTCATGTTTAATGAGATGTAAAAATGCTCTAAACGAACCAACAAAGCAAATTATATTTCACAAAGCTATTTTCCCAACAACTGAGATACTTGACCAATGTTTTGCCATTATTTTCAACCTAACTATTTGAAAAGATTAGCCAAGGTAAGCCAAGTCAATTAAAATCCCTGACACAACTACGCAAAACCTCTTTAAATGGTAATGCTGAGAAGCTATCTGTCCTGAAGCTATTCTAGTGATAATATGATTTATTTGTGTCAAAAGCTAAGTTAGTCTGTGACAAATGAGAGGGCTGCACTTTCCAGATACATCACTAACCTGTGCCACTTCCCAGATACATCACTAACCTGTGCCACTTCCCAAGCAAATAGGAGGGAGAGGGTGGAGGGTGTTTTTTCAGGAGGCTACACTGTGGTCACGCTTCTGACCATTTGAAAGCCCGAGGTCAGCCACGGTACACGATCCATCAGTGGAAGCAGTGATGAACAGAAACTGAATGGGCTCTTATGAGGAGTGTCTATGCTCTCTTCTCCCCACACCTTTACCCCCCTTCCCTCAGCAAAGTGATCTGAAGTATTTAGCACCCAGCTGAGGGGCTCATGGCAAGCCCATTTGGTATGTACCCAGTGACACGCTTCCACTCCGTGCCCCTGCATAGAGCCAGGAGTAAACAGAGCAGGAAGTTGTGTGACGTGCATCTCTATGGTCAGAAAATGACTATGCTGTGTGTGTGTGGGTGGGTGTGGTGACAATTTGAGTTGTTTGTGGTGTGAGTGGGTAAAAGATTAAATATTAATATGAGAAATGTATATACAAAAAGATTGAGACGGACAGACACAAAATTATCTAATGTCTGGCCATGGAAAAAATATTCACCTCCTCCCAGCTTTTACAATATCAAATCTTGCCATTCATCCTTAGCTACACTGCCAGTGAATACCAATTGAAATGGGTAGTAAAAAAAATAAACAGGAACATTTCAGCCAACGGATACAGCCTGGTTGTCCCCACGGAGAGGTGTGGTGGGGAGAGAGTACAGATGTCGAAGGCTGCAGTACTAAGCCTGTGGATAATGAACTTCGATTGGTGTATGCTAATTAGTCCCACAGGGATAAAACTAAATCCCTAATGGTATACACATAGACCATGCCACTGCCACTGTTTCTTTCAGGACTAAAGGCCTCACACACCTGACAGGTACATGACTGGGTGGGACCTGCAGAGCTTGAAGTAGATTGCATAGCTGTTAACAATGCTAACATTGGAGTTGCGTGAATACAGAGAGGACAAACCAAAGAGGCTGTGTTGAAGCAAACTTAGACAGACAGACACACTGTAGGGGACTCTGGTTAGGCAGGAATATGAGAGCTTCGGTCCTGTACCTTACTCCTTTAGTAGTCAGGCTAGCATTGCCTAGTACTTCTGCATTTTGCTCCACCACTGGAATCTGTCCATAGGCTTAGTTTTGCACCGTCTCTGAGCTGTGTGGGCCAATTAGGGAACAGAGGGAGGACCGAAAGCGAATTCATTGAATGCAAATGGTGCGTTCCAGCGTGTACATGTCACAACCAAAAAGTAGCAATTAGTTGAGGCAGAAGGTATGTGGAGCATATGATTGCCAATGGATAGGTTTCAGACACTTTGCATGAAGTGAAATGCTGTGAAAGCGTTTGATGCATCAGGCCCCTTTAGAGCCTCAAGGGCAACTGGCACAGATATACTAGGATTTCAAGCTAGAGCTCCACACTGTAAAAGATTGCAGTGAAAGAGAAAAAGCTTCTTTGGATTGAATTTCCTACTTCTTTAGTGGTTATATCTTAGGAAAAAAGCATTAAAAATGAACAGAAGATTAAAAGAAACAAGTACAGTAAGTCACAGACAATGGCTATCAGTAGTTTTATGCTGTTTAAGGCTCAGGGTGATGGTTCAGCATGTTAAATGACCCCTGCATCTTACCAGCACCAAATCTGGTGTGGGAGAGCAAACTCTATTAAGTAGAATACATCCCCCTCTTCTGAGAATCACAGCAGTTAAAGCTGCACTTTATGAATGTAATGTTCTCCCTCTGCTGACTTGTACCATTTTAGCCTTCAGGATTACAACAGACTCAGTGTTCTGAACTCATTCAGCAAAAGTGCTGATGATACAATAACCCTAGACTCGTCTGTTACCTTCTTTACAATTCCCATGACAACCCAAAGGTGCTGAAATCAGATTAGCTAATTAAAAGGCTGCTGAGCATTTCACGCCATGTGGGGGAAGTTTGTTGAGAACAAAAAAAGTTCATTATGATGACGCAGAAACAATATGGTCTGTGCAATGCAGATCAGGTTGTGGGACCCGGCCAACAGTACAGCTGTCAGGCTTATAAAATATCAATGAATATTAGGCACACACAGATTCCATACAGACTGCAGCTAACGGCAGAAGGAGTCTAGGCAAAACCTTGAGAGTCTCCCTTGACACTCTCCCACGCACATACCTGACTGTAGACTGCAGGGTGAGGGAAGAGTCTGCCCAATGCCTGGGAACCACTGATAAATAAGTTCAAATTCAAGGTTTCATGAAAGTTCCTCTTGCAGCAACTGCATAAATCTCTCCACACTACTAGCAGTGGCTGCCCCACAGGTCATCAGTGCAGAGCATGTTTATCTGAGTCATCTCCCCCAGCAAAAACACACTCACTAAACACCCCCAGCTTCAAGGCTTTTTTCATCAAAAGGAAAAACAGCAACTGCAGCCTAAGTGTATGAGTCTCATTTTGTATGGCAAAAAATGAAGATTTCTGTGAAATATCAGGCCTGCAGAACGTGATAAGGCCGGACTGCTTACAATCCTTATCCCTCCCCACACAACTGTTAGGCAAGACGTTTTCCCAATGTCCAAACAGTGCAGTCTTCTACAATGAGAGCTGTAAACAGCCCATGATAACACTGTGAAACCCACAATGAATCTGCATGCCATGCACATACTCCTCATTTGCTTCCACAGATGTGCACAGTTGACCCCTCACATTCACGTCCCATAGCCACGGCTTAGGTGCTTTGCATACATAAAGCCAATGCAATGTATAGGCTTTAACATATATCTTTAAAAATCATTATGAACAGAGATATCAGTCAAGCCAAAGTGGCACTAAATGTAGTGGTGACATTACTGTGCCCATGTAAAACTGAATATTCATCCCTGGTTTCCTGAGCAAGGTGGCTGAAAGAAGAAGCCATATAAAATACCATCAGGACCATTACTGGACTAAAAATAGGCCCTTGTGCTAATAAATCCTCTGGCTCTGTAGGAACAGGCTCTTTTTTCTCACCAACTCATCATTTTCTATCTTTTCCATAAAATGAAGGCATGAACGGTATTAAGCACATGTGTTTCCTCTGTGGACCTGCTCCTTCCAAGTGTTCAAAGGGTGAAATATATTGCATTGTGATTGTATGTCAATATTAATAGCCAGCATGTAGAAGGGCATTACTTTGTCTACTTAAAACTAAAAAAAATAATAAAAATAAGCTATTTTGTTTGAATTTCTAAAAACTACATATTCCTTGATAAAGATAATAATGATTTTACTGTGATATGTTCTTGAGCCAGAAGAAGATGTCAATGTTGATAGAGCTCTCTGAATATGATTGAGTGTTTCAGGATAGATATTCCCCTAAATAACTGAATGAACTGGCCGTGCACCCAGCCAAAGCAAACCCCTTATCGAATACAGCTGAACCCAACAATTACTGTAGTTGTCCTGGCAACAGGCTTCTAAATATCCTCCAACATAAGAGCACACCATAACATCAGGCATCCATGGTCAGAAATTGAATGCAAAGACCATTCCATATATTTCATAGATAGAAGTTGGGGTAAAGTATGTGTGCATTTGCATGACTGACACATTGGCCATAAAACTAAAGAGGGAGTGAATTGGTTAGGCAGAGAGCTCAGAGGAACTGAATTAAATCAGGTGCATATCCTCATGGCACAGATTAGGTGCTGTTGAGACTACATTTAAATTGTGCAGAGCTAATTTTCCTGTCCACTGCAAAATGGGAAGTGCCCTCGCTGTTGGGAAAATGGAATTAGCACTCATGAGTGAAATGTCCACAAGGCCTCCAGCTCATTACCAAGTTGCAAAGCCATTAGGGGCAATAATAAAACAGACTGCGTCATAAGCCAGGCCCAACTCGCAATTGAGAGACTTCATCACCTGTAGTGCCAGACCACTGCAGTGGCTGAAAGACTATTTTTTCTCACACCAACATCTGTATAAATGTACTAGTTAGAGGACAAAGTCTGTAGAGGAGTTCCTATTCATGTAATTCGTGTCCCCTTTAATAGTTTGAGAACAAATGCACTCAACAAAGACTTCCTTCCTGTTAACTGGTTCTTTCTGTGTCTTGTGAAGTGCAAATTGTTATTCCTTATAATAGGCCTGAATTGCACTTCTTAATAAAAATATGTGTGCGTATTTGGGAATATCAAAGACTTTAGGATACACTTTCAAGTGCCAGAAAGACACCTAAAACAAGAGAGGTAATGAACAGTAGATATAGACAATGGTAGAAAGCAATCAATCCTAGCTTTCATTTAAATAGAGAAATAATGATCACCATAAAAACAGCAGGATCTTATTCTCTGTCCTGTGTTGTTTGTGTCTAGGAAATGTATATCTTTTTTAAGTACAGAAAGCAAGTCTATGTGTCTTTTTAACTATATAATGGATTATGTCTCTAGGCTATCTGTCTATATGTATACGTGTCTATATGGCACAGCTGCAAAAGGAACCAGTGAAGATGCCCCATTCATCATTGACATTAACATACATCAGCGTTGCTCCTTCCAGAAGGGCTGGGATGTTGCTACCCTCTCAGTCTGAATGTGTGTGTTTGTGCGTGAGTATTAGCAAAAACAACATGGCTAACTGAGGAGCTGCTGATGTTTAAACATAAAGCACATCCAGGGATCAGGACAAGGTTAAACATAAACCAGTGTCAAGCCATCTAGGACCACCCAAACACTCACACAAATACAGAGAGGAGAGAAAGAGAAAGAGAGGGAGAGGAAGAGAGAAAGAAATGCCATGGTTAAAGTAAGAGCTTCTTCTCATTAAATGAAACCTAGCAGATTCATAAGAAAACAAGCTGTTTTTCAGCATAATCTTCTAAATCACACCAATATATTTATCTGGCACTTATCTGGCACTTATTTGGCACTCAGAATAAAGCCTAAGAATTGGTGACTTCATTCAGTGGAAGTGCACATCTCCTTGTTTCAGTTGATTAGAGTTTCTTAGTTACTGTTTTAACAGCAAATGGGGCGTTTTCAAGAAAGTACCACTTTTTTTAGCAATTTGTGTGTGTGTGTGTATATGTGTGATCCTGCAATCACTGATCTGGCAATTGTAAACATATCTATCAAAACACCAGGGGGGTATTCCAAAAAGCGGGTTTACTGGCTTAACTGGGTATGTTAACCTAGAGTATTCAGTTTTCAGTTCCAAAACGGGCAGGTTAAAAAAAGTCACTATGGTAACACGCCCTGAACATAACCTGGCAGGGGGTTCAGTTATGTTAGGGTATTATAAATGCATGTTCAAGCAAGGGCGCTGCGAAACTTGCTCCATAATGTTCTTTCCTTTTCAGAAAGGTCATAATATTGATGTTGAAGCCCAAATTGTCTGTGCTATTTACCGTGAGAGGGTGATAAGACCACAATGTGACATCTTGGCTTTTAACAAATATTTGCAGAGTCTGTAATATTTTAATATTTAACCTTATCCTTCCTGATAGAGTTTACGCACATGACACATTATGCACACTCACCTCTCTTCAAACAATGTGCATTGCTCTCTCTTTTTTGTGACTGGGAGTTTTGCGCTACAGCAGTTCATGCCTTCATTCATGCTTTCTTCGCCAGTACACATATTGATCCAGTAGGGGTCACACACAAAGAGACACACACGCACACGCAGGAGGAACAAATGTGAGAGAATAACACAAACTGACTGTGTGGTCCCATCCTAAGCTCCTGGGTGATTTCACTGTGAGACTGGCCAGATGATGGGCATCCCCAGGCCAAGGGGACAGAGGACCTTTTGATACCTTTTGTTTGTCATGAGTCTCACTGAGCTGTGTTTTCACACGTACCTCTGCTACAGATGGGACAGACAGGCTGGCTCTGCCCAAATCTCACTTAGCACGCAGGAGCACAGTGCGGAGCAATAAATCAATCAAGTAAGATTTATGTCAGACTAAGAATAACCTACCATTACAGCCACAAACAAAACTGTTCCAACAATATGCAATCATTAATGTACTTCCCATGGACGTTCTCGTCAGCTGGAGTGAGTGATAAGGGGCCTATGCCATGAAGGTGATAGGAACAATATGGTCATAACATACACTAGCCAGCCAAGATTTGTGTCCTGCAAAAGCTGTGACTTATCAACACCATGTCATTATGTACAATACTATGTGCTCTTGCCTATCAGTAGTAATAGATGTTGTTTTGGTTTATGCTTTTATGGCTCCGGCCCAAATACTCAACAGCCCTCCTTTGCATTTATGGCCAACTGCTATCTGACTGGAGGACATGATGCATAATGGTTCAAACGTACACTTGATTATGAAGTCCAAATCTCTGACTAATGCAAACAGGGACTGTCTTTACTCAGGTGGAGAGAGCCTCAGCGGAGGCACTCACACAGGCAGGAGAGTTCAGGGGTGTTAATTAATACATTAATAGCTGCTAGAGTTGGGCAACTGATGACTTGTGAAAGACCATGGGTATGCTTTTAATTAGATAGCACTCAAACACAATAGGTTGGCACACCCAAAATATTGTTCCTGGTCCCTCAAACTCCTTCAGTGCAATTAGATGGCAATGAGCTCAGCCATGGGTCTCTTTCTCAGGGTGCCCAGGGAAAGGTGTTGATACTATTGATTATAGCATTAATGAAAACGGTGCCAGAAAAATGTCATCTGATTAACTGATGTCTCCCTGGTGCCTGATAAGAATGGAAATGTGGCCACACAATAAGAGGCAGCATGTCTGGGGCACTAACTCATTAAGGCAGCGTCACAGCACAGCCAGGGCAGCAAGTCACCCATTCTTTGAGGATAGCCAAGGCAGCAGTAGGAGAAAAGGGATCCTATCTACTTGGAATGTCAGGGAGCTCTATAGAGCACAGTACCATTATAGCAGGGCAGCAGCGGAGAGGTGGCACGGGAGATGACAAAGCAAGCAGAGCCATCCAGCACCACTTTGGAGCACATACCATTGGCAAGCCCAGTCATACCTCCCAGGTGCCAAGGTACCCTGTGACTCACCTCACACTGAACAGAAGCAGCTTCCAGACTAAAATAAAGCCTTGAACAATCAGCCTTGGCCACTGACCCCATCTGTTTTCACATTAGTTTCACACAAAACACTTCAAGGCAAACACTTCAATGAAGGTAAAAAAAAATAAGAAAGAAAGTGAAATGTGGAAAAGGGAAGAAAAAGAGTGTCCAAGCTTCACAGATCAAACCAAGACAAAAAGTATTGCTAGTGACAAGGGCAAACGAAAGACAGCGTACAGAGTATAGCCCAACAATCCAATGAACCATGCCACTCTGTGCACACGTACAGTCATAGTAAAGGATACTGATTGAAACATGTTCACAAAGAGCCTGATCAAGTTTCCTTCAGACTTCTAATTACTGGTTGAAAGGTTGAAAGCACCTTGATTCTCCTATGGTTGCAATTAACTATCACCTATCGACATCAACTTTCACCACCTTACGAGAATGGGGCTATGATCCCATGCTGGAACCTTGAAGTGGTGTTTCCCAGTGATCAACCAAACGGCACACACAATCAACCTTCTACCATGGATATGTGGTTGAAATAATGCCATTTGGTGTATAACGTTTAAAGAATGTTGAATCAAGACTGATGGTTGAAGATATGACAACAGAATCAATGCAGTTGATTCAATCAATGCAGATCCAGGAAGAACTACAACATTGTGCTATATCCAGGAAGAACTACAGCATTGTTGCTCTATCAATTTTTATTAATCTTTTGAAATCCAAACATAATTCAGTGGTGATTGAGTGAAGGGCCAAAATCAACACTGAGTTGGGTTAGGAGGTGCCACCAGGAGCCTTGCGAGATTTTCACATTCAGGCAAACTCAAAGAGGCTGCTAGTACTTATGACCTATGAGCAAATCAGCTTCATAAATTAATCTCCCACACAGTCTGAGTCAATCATTTACAAAGAGCTTTGATGACCAGTTGGACTTATTGTAATGTCGCCTGGCCCAGGGAAGCATACTGACTGTTTACCATGGGTAGTGTGGGTTTAATGATCCCAATTGTGCATCTGAATCAGAGACTTTATTCAGCTGAAGGTCTAGGAACATCTCGCTAGCAACAACCATTTCATAAACAAGCAAGCTTAATGAAGATTACGGAATTCAGAGATGTGGATCATTCTCTGCAAACAGCAAATGTTCTTTGAATTTCAAACCAACAACTCTTATAAAAAGGCAAACACTTTAGTGCCAGGACTACGCCAGACAATCTGAATGCAAACCTCCAACAGTCTGTGATATCAGCTTCATTTGCGTTTCTAATGTTTTAACAGGTGATTTATCCTTCAGCAGAGTACAACAGACACAAATATGGCCATGAAAATCCTGGAATTACAATTTCTAATCAACTAAAGGCCCTGCTGAGGGTTTTGGATGAAGTTTGTTGGAGGGAATCCAACTCTGCAATCCAGCACAAGCCAAAGACAACAAATAGAGGAGAGAGAGGACAGCCAGTCTTTCTAGGCGGGACTGGATACCTTGTGAAAACAGAGGATCTCACACAGAAGAATCTCACCGAGGTCACTGAGCCGTCGATCTCCAGGAGAACACAGGAAAAGGCACCAGACATCTACTATCACTGCTTTTGTGACTCCTTAACTCAACCTGATGAGACTCCTGTAAAAGGTCATGGTGATGGAAACAGATCCATGTTAAGCTCTGAGGGAGCTCCAAGGTGAGATATTATAGTAGTTCTATCTGCTTGCCTTCTTTCTTAACACTCTGCTGTAAGTCGTGTGGAAGTGCATGAGGAGTAGCGTGCCAGAAACTAGGTGACAAGTCAGGCACAGGCTCCCACCCAAGCAGAGCAATGGGAAGGACTGACGCACAAGAGCAAAACATGATCCATTACAGTCTTTAAGCTCAAATGTGATGGATAATAATAACAGATAAAAGTAATTATCATTATAAACACTGCTATTTACCACACAAAGCCCTCAGAAACATCTCAAATGTGGAATTAATTTCAGCTGTTGGACACATATCTTTGAGTCACAGTGCAGGCAATGAGGTACAAATAAAATCACTTTTTAAAGGAATAATTATCAAAAGTATGGCAGGGGAGAGCTTCACAGTGATTGTCTCCACACACAGTATAAAGTCCTTAAAGTGCTCTCAGCACTCAGGAGAGAGAAGCGATTACTAAAGGATTAAAAGCAACAGTAGGTCTTGCAAAATGTGTGGCTCTTGAATGCATTGGACATCAGGATGCATAATAACAAGATTGGGGTGTCAACATTTTACCATACACACCAATAGTCCCACACCAATAGTAGACAGTCCTTAGATGATACAACAGTCGAAATGAACCTATAGAATCAACGCTGAATGTCTGTTATTACACAACACATGGCTGAACGGTGACACAACTTTGGAGTTGACTTGCTTTCTGTCACATAGAAGAGAGCAAACAAATCTTACCAAATGATCTCTTTGCCAGGGAACGTGGCTGTAGTTCAAACTGATCATTCTTGAGACCACATACTAACAATGGCTAGTCCCTCAATGGTAGGGCCTTTTTGGACCTTTATTAGCACTCCCCATTTCTTTCAAGGACTGTCCCCAGTCACCCAACATAATAGTGTAGACATTAAAACATTTTTGCGCTATGGTTTCACATTACATTATCCTCCTGGTCCCCTGGATGTGTGGTAGGCCTATTAATCAGTCCTTCATATACAGTGGTTCTGTATGATCTTCACTGTCAATAAAGAAAAGCATGAATAAAAATAGGCAAAAAACAAGAAAAATGTCCTCCAACAGGTCATGTCTTTATTCCCCATTGATACTTTGAGCACCACTGCACCACGGCGAGCTCCACAGGCAGTTCCATGACCACTCAATGACCGTCATAGCCTCTATAACTGGTCAGACATCTTCAGTTTTTCTGTGACTAAGGCCTTTTGATGCTAAAGCATCCTTCTGGTATATCAGCTAGTTTCTCCTGTTAGTTTATAGCAATGTACTTTTAGATATCCGAAGGGCTGATGTTAAAAAAAAAATGCAAGAAAAAAATGAAAAAACACTTAAGTCTAATTTTAATTTTAAAAAGGATCTGACTGTGAGAAAATGAAGATAATGAAGAAAATAAAAGACTCACCCATTGAATAGAAAGGCATTGCCGCACGAGCGGCAGAGACACTTTGGACATTCACACACACACACACACACACACAGAGGTTGCAAACAACAACATTAATACAGCTCTGCGTCCATCTCACACCCATTCTTCTCTGTGTAATATCTCACTATTTCTGAACTCCCACATGGCAATACAAAGACAAACAATCAAATTCCAGCAAAAACATAATGATGCAGCTCTGTCCATTGCACCCTCATTCTTCTCTGTGCAATGAAATATGAATAAAATATGAAAATGAATAAAATATTGACTACACAGCTTTTTTTCAAATTCTGAAGTCACAGTATCCCACCATCATGAATTCCCCTATCGAAATATGTCTTCCTATGGTGCGATACCTGAAAACATGTAAAAAAGTCATAAGATATAAAATTGTTTTGGTGATGTAAGGTATATGCAAGCTATCGATAGCCTAGACAGCCCTGGGGAAAAAAGCATATGCAGATGGCCCTTATAATAACTGAGTTAAGATCTTAAAAGTAAAGGTAGCGAAATTACCCTCAAAATAGCCTAGCCTTGGGAATTCTATGCATTTACAGAAAGTTACAGATGGATCATTTGATGATAAGCCTTGGCAGATAAGCAAACAAACAAAACACGGCCCTGAATCAGCTGCTCACAAATAGTACACAGGTTTGCTTTCAACGCAGTACTATTGACCAGTCACACCATGTAAACAACCCAGTCAAGGTGTAAGTAGGTAGTTTTTTTTCACAAAATGCCTCTACTGTAGAGTGCATTTAGATCAATACATTACTTAAACCAAAACCACTTAACAGTGCAGAATGTCTGTGGCATGACGCTATCCTACCAAATACCATAATGGAGGCCTTTTTTTGTCTTTTTAGTGTAGGCCTATTTGAGATAGGCCTCTGTTGATTCTAGTTTTAATAGGCATGCAAATGAATGACTGCATAATCTGAAAGCCGAAAGATTGAAGACAGCTGTTGAAGACTGAAAAAAATCCTGTATTGTACTGCAGCATCAGTCAACTTCAAGTCAAATTTGGTATAAAAAAGAAACTGCATTAAACTGATATCATCCTCCCCTGCAAAACTGTCTGTCTCAAAAAGTATTGATCATATAGAAAACTAATTTGACAGGGTGTCTCCTGGATAACATGGGTACACCTGGTAATTCCTGCAGAATTGTTTGAGAGCTAAGTGTGTGGGCATTGGTTGAATTGACATAGAAAGACCCAAATCCATATAGTAGGCCAATCAATATACAGGACTTACAGTATACACGGACAAGAAGAAAAGAAGACAAAAGTCTTCTAAGATACAGCGAACATGGTTTCTATGTTTAGTTAATCAGTCTGGTTTTTGTGCAGATTTCCTAAGTACATTTTAACTTCTGGACAGCTTCTTAAAAAAAAGCATATTTTGGGATATTTTTGGTCATGTCAGATTAAAACAATATGGTGACTTACACTGGGCAGAATTTTTGCCTAGGGCCCCAACAGACTCTACAATAGCCTCTGCACATGCATAAGCTTATGGGCATTTTTGGGCTGGGTTTGGAGTAAAGGTTGGTGTGGGGCTTGCTCCCAACATCTGTGTTTGTAACACTATGAACTGGTCACAGAACATACTCTGGCTCTCAGTACCATCAGCACTCAGTAGTGAGCAACCTGGAACTATGCATTGACTAATGACTCAATAGTTGCAGCAGAGAGCTTGGGTGTGAATTTCGGACCAGATTGGGTGCTGTCAGATCAATAGAGATACTCAGTGTTGTCCTAGATCAAGAGGAAGGCATGATGAAGAGGATTCTGACAGCTAAGACCATTTTGCTTGACAGGCCAGTACCAAAATGTCCATGTCATTCTTTCTGCATTTGGTCAGCCACAGGAGCCACGAATAATTCAATTTTAGTATTTAGCCACTCCTTTGTTTTTCAAAAGAAGAAGAAAGAAAAGCGCTTGCTTTTTCTCTTTGGGATGAGCTGAAATATAGTAGGTTTTGCTAATCGGCTTGGAGAGTTCCCTTAATGTGCTTCAGTGAAAACAATAATACAATTTGGAGTGATAGGCATTCATAAAACACACAATTAAAAAGTGCATTCAACCAGTGGGACAAAGGCAACTTTAAAACAAATGGCCATAACATCCATAATCCATGTCCTTACATTAGCATGCAAGGGTCTCCATGGGGTGTGAAGTTAACATGTGTGTGTATTTCCTGCTAATCGGATGTATGTGTGTGTGTGTGTGTGTGTGTGTGTGTGTGTGTGTGTGTTGTGTCTAGCTAGAGCTCCGTCCTGTTCTGGAAATGGCGATAACACTGCCTGCTTCACTGCCTCCCAAACACCAGGAGGGAGATGATTGAGTTGGTCTGTCTATCCGTCAGTCGGTCATGGCTGTCCTACGCAGGCAGCCATCCATGAGACCAAGGGATTCCCAGTCTAGAATGGCTAGCTCTGCAATAGAAGGCAGTAAGACAAAGCCTGCTTGCACACCTCACAGCACCTCCACCCCCTTGCTGGGGTCGGCTTGGGGGGGCCTTGCTGTGAATGCAGGGCCACGGGGCGCTAAGCCAGCCACTAAGGTTTCTCATGTCACCGTCCACCATCCCCATTCTAGCTCTGGTTCCAATTAGAGGTAAGGACTCTGGCAAGCCTCTGCCTAAGAGGCCGTCCACACGGCAACGTTTTTCTGTTAAAACTGAGAAGTTTCTGTGTTTTGGCCTTGCGTCCACACGGCGCCAGCGTTTTGGGTGACTTAAAACAAAGTTTTTTGAAAACAAGTTCCAGAGTGGAAAAATCTGAAAAAGCAGTCATTTTGTTGCTGGGTGGACAAGCAAAACACAGCTTTTTGAAAACGACAACGTCACCAATCCGTCACTGTCACATTACCAGAAGAGCAGTGAAGACCCAGGCACACAACAAGCGGTAAAAACAACAATGGAGGACAACGGAGTTGTGTTTGTGCTCTACGCTCTCTGTTGTTGGTGTGTCCAGTGGCTCTGGCTGTATCCGTTTACAGCACCACATATAGGTACTTATGCTTTCAAACAAATGCAAAACCAGACTGTTGCGAAATCAAGCTGTTCACATGGCCACTAACGTCTGATTTCACACAAGTAAGGGCATCTCAGTTTCCTCACCAACCTAAGAGGAAAGGACTGAACACCGGGTGAGGTGGTGGAAGGAGGTCTAAACCTGCACATTTACACATGGGAAACTCTTTTTATGATTATTATGACAAGCTATAGAACACTCATTGAGATAAAAGTAATTTTCATTAACATTAGCACATTTCATCTCTTACAGGCAATGGGTGCAGAGGGAAAGGGTCTGTCTCCCGCTGAGCTCAAGGCAGCAGATCCAATCGCCAGTCCTTCCTTCTCTCAGTCTGCTCTTCACAATCTCTACGAAGAGCCTTTACTGCCTCCACCCAAAATGGATAAAAGACCTGAATTACAGCAAAGTGCCAGAATGACCATTTCCTGTCCCTTTACCTGCAGTTGAAATAGAAGGGCATTATGCTGACAACACAAAAGGGTCACGACAGTCCATACATACAGTGATTAATAATGCATTCTTTCGCTGCACTACTGTCATTTTTGACGACTGTACCTACTGAATAAACATGTAAATGCAGGACAAAGGGTATCTTTGATGCATTTACAAGTGTCCTTGAAAAGGCATTGAGGACATGCTAAATGCATTTTTTTCCGGAGGCTTTCATTTCAGCATCTGTGGATACCTCACGATTCACCAAGGACAAGAAGGGCAGAGCCTAGATGTCAAACATTTGTGGACGGTCCGCAGCTTTGCTTAGTTGTAGCTCAGGGCACATCAGAAGAGGATAATGCAATTTGAATAACAAGACTGTTGGAAAAGGGCAAAGCCAGCCAGCAGCTGGCCAAAAGTAGTTAGAGCCCTGCATGCCAGCCATCTGTCATTTGTCCCCCATACCAGAGATTTATGGAAATGGACACTTCATTAATGCATAGCACAGTAGCCAAAATGTGTATGGTTGTATGTGTAGGTGGTGGTGCTGGGCTCACCTCTATCCCACAATATCTCTCTCCACTTCACTCACATTGTCACCAGCATTAACTGCTACACTGCTACCCCACCCTAAATATAGACCCCTTCGTTTAGCAGAGTCCAAATACCTTGTGTCTGCCTACCTGCACATCCTGACATGACCAGTAAGATGTTAATGTCTGACCAAATCCTCCATGTTCTGCTCTCCCTATAACAAAAGAACATAAACAAGCGCTAACTCGTTTATCCTTTAAATTTGTAAGGCCTAAGAAGGGAAACACGGTGCTTCCTGGATCTGTATCATTACTGCTTTTAATTAATTAAATCAAGTTGGTGCTTTATACAACTGGACGCACATTGAGAGGAAAGTGCTTCCAACATAAACTGGCATGCATAGTCTGTGTTGTTTATCAAATGTGTATTCTACGGCATTAGCTTAATCTCTCTCAGCTGTGCATACCATAATCTAGGCTCCCTGTTTGAAGCACGGACGAACACAAGTGTGGGAAAGACTTGATTTTCAAAGTGGACAGTCTATTCTCTCTCTGACAGGGCAATTAGACTGGACTGAGCAGAAGTGGTTCTTGAACTAATACACAAAATGCATTCACACTGACAGCCCGCACCCAATCCAAATATCACTGCAACAAAAAACATTTTTGGTAAATAATTAACCATTTTATTAAAAACATTTCATATACACGTACAATGAAAAAGTACAAATGAATATAAAACACAAATCAGGAGGTGGAGAGCTCTTGTAATCCTTTAACTGCTTCACAAAGAATTCATTTCAGCTGGGGAGGCATTCCCAGAGTTTATCCCCGAGGGCTTTCCTGGTCCCTGGAAAACAGGAGAGGATAGTGAGTGTTTTTCCTTCCCCTCAAAGTCTTGGCACAACTTCACTGAATTTGAACCTCAGATCCAACGCCACAAGGGAAAAATATGACACTAGGCAAAGATGTCATCTGACAAAACCGAAAAACAAGTTCAATGGCCATTGGTTTCTTATGCAATGACCACTTGTGGTCTGTTGGTCTTCCCTCCCTCATCTATGCATGTCATTCATTTTAGACAAAACACAAGACAAGCTGAGCTGGTTGTGTCCATCCTTTGAGCAACACCTCTCCAATTCCATTTTAGATTTTGTGTCAGCACAAGATATCTCCAAAACAAAGACAAGCAACAAAAAAAAAAACCTTGTAATCGACGGAAACACTCTTTGCACTATTGTATTGATTAACCATAGTCAATACAATCGCAGCACAGAAGTTAAGACTGCAGGATACTGGCCAAGGCCACATACCATGGAGCAGGCCAGAGACTGGCTGACTGCACAGCACAGAGCTATAGGAGCTCCTGAGCACACTCAGATGGAGCAGACCCTCCTCTCCATTCACTGGGACACAATCTCCTGAGACTTGTCAGCAGGGAAACAGTTGGAATATTGGGTTCGGGCAAATTGTTCGAGCCAACTCTCCTCATTTACACCAGAGAATGTTTTTTTTTTTTGTCCTTAAATCTTTGTCTCATTTATTACCCAGAGACACATCTGGCACCAATTACTGTAGCACATTTAAGAACTTGTCTGCCTTTACCTGATCCTCTTCGTGTAATCCCTCAAAAACACACATTCTGAACTTTGTGACCCTTCTTCCGCTTTGGTAGACACAGTGCCTCTGCCTCCCTGCACAGTGTGACTTGGGCTTTCCAAGAAAAACATTTCAAAATTAATTAACGCCAAGGGTAAGTTGCTTTCAGGTCGATAACCATTATATAAATAATTTTCTGCCCTCTCTCTCTTTCTGTCGTGTGGGAAATTCAAAGAGGCTTGATGAGAGGCTCTGCAGTCACAGAGAACAGGCATACTTAGAGCATCACAGAACAACTGCTCAAATGACCAGGCATGGACCCCTAGCATCAGAACACACATCAAGCAAGCTGTTAGCCCCAGTCACTTAACTATGGGAGGGCCGAGCCTCTAATGGCTGGCTAGAGCTGAATCAAAGGATTATGTCAAAGGGCCACCATGAAACAAAGTGACTGCTTGTTGATGTGTGTATTAAATTGACAGGAATTGAATTAATGTTAATGAACAAAACACATTTTAAACTTCATCTTTCTCTGTCAGTCTGATGGAAAACACATGGGAGGTTGAGGGCTTGCTGGATGCAGCTCATTGAGACCTATCTTCCACTAATACTTTGCTTGTTGGGGTGCTATGGTTCTGGAGTTATTCTGCAACAATGGTGTCCCCCAGTGAGTTTCAGGTGGTTTGGTGTTTCAGTATCACCAGTCACTACACACCACACATGGGTGGTTGAGGGCTTGTCAAATGCAGCTTCTTCAGGCCCATGTTCAACAAAAATATTTTCCGCTGGGGCACTATGGTTCAAGATGTGGCCATTTTTTGCGGCTCCATGAGACCTAGGAACCACTCAAATTTTGTTGGCTACGGTTCTTCCAAGGTATTCCAAGAAAACTGTCTGACCAACCTGTGTTTAATGGGGGACAACTGTGTAACTACTATGTGGTATGGGTCTACTGGGGCTACATGTCAACGAAGTTTCAAGTGACTTGGGAATCGCTGATGGAATCAGTGGTGCTACACATGGATATATAAGGGCTTGTTGAATACAGCTCCATGAGACCTATGTGTCAGCTGGGGCACTACGGTTCAGGATGACCAATTTTTTGTCTGTCAAGAGGTGGCGCTATAGCACACATGGAAGTCATTGACCAAACATTACAATGAAAAAAAGTGAGTCCAGTAACACCTGAATAACTGCCAGCTGCTCTGTGCTGCATTGGTCATAATAAAACAACGCCTGATTTCATTCTTGTTTTTAGGCAGCTTCACCCCATAGCCTAGTTACCAATACACTTATATACTATATTCACCTTGACCTTGTGTTTTGGTTAATGCATGTGTCTCTTTGTAAAACAGGCTACAATAAAGGAAGCAAAGAGGAAAAGTTATGTGAGTGAGTTGCAAGAGTTGGTCGTGGTGACAGCGTTTTTAATGTTCCTTATGCCTGCGCTATTGAAAACAGAATTTAAAACAGACGAATGTTTGTTGAGAACAGACCAATGTTTGTAGTTTTTTTTAAAGACAATGGTAACCGAAAGCTTATCTTGTATGCATATTCATAGCTTTGATTGGCCTTAAGTGATGTCTTTGGAGAGCTAACAAACACTGTGATAAGAAAGAATGGCCATCAGCCATCAGATTAGATGACCATTCTGGACTTTTCTAGAATCACAGATTGCCAGTCTGCCCCTGGTGTCAGAGGGGAATTAAGCAAAATATTCAAAATGATAAATCAGCAAAGATGACTGAAGTCTATAATGGAATCTGCCAGTGACTAGTTCACATCTGACATCTGTCCATATATTATTATTCTATTTGCAAACACACAATGTAATATTTACAGCAGAATGTTCACAGCAAAATGGCCAGTGAAATTCTTTAACAGGCATGACATGTCTATATGATTGAGTAGATTGAAATACCACTACTTTTTGCAGGTCTAGTTTTATTTTTGGTTTTCTCATAACATTCCCTCAAATACCTATGAATCAAGCATTTGCTGTTTAATAAGCAGGAGTCTGAACATCATTTTAAGAACACCTAATGTATGCTGCTGATTTCACACATTTCAATTTTTTTTTAAACATACAAGCTGCAATACTTGAAATACTGGAGATAATGTGTCTTGCATTTCCATTTTTATTATGGTGCATTTCAGAAACCCCTCGCCTTTCTATTAGCATACTTTGCTAATCATATGGTTTGGTATGCCATCCAGGATAGTAAGAGTAACTAAAAAAGTGCCTACAACAGCTTTGCTACAGGCATTTCCAGAGACTGTGCCAAACCTGATCCCAGGTAGTCAGCCTCCTGCACGCCTGAGCAATCTCAAGCGTTGCATTGTAGCACTGCTGGAAGCCATCGCTAAAAGCTTCCAGGCGGGGAGAGGCAGGTGGAGGGAGCTGAAAATACCCTGACAGGCGTTCCAGTGGTGGAGCAGGGGGACGACAGAGAATACGGAAATGAACCAGTGCAAACAGCGAGGAGAGCACAAGCAGAAAAGGATGGAAGAGCAGAAGAATGGGAGACATGACAAAGGGTGGGAGCATGTGGCTGAGGCACAGAGAAAGGTGCACACCTGCAACAGTGACACATCTGGCAGATTCCTATTCAGAGCGGGGGTCTGTGTGATGGATGATGTTCAAGGTTCCTTTCATTAAGGAGATGCTGAAGGGGAGCAGGAGGAGGCCCTGGCTCCATCATATGTTTTCATTAAATTACATTCTCATAACTCTACACAAACCCTACCACCCAAGCCCCCAAGAAAAGCATTTTTAAAGCCAGGGTTCAAATTATTCACTTTGGCTGGAAGGTGGCTACCTGAACAGGGCCCCATGCAACGGGTCAGGAACCCCGAGAGGCTGGGGTGTCTGTGTTCCTCGCTCCCGAGTTCCGTGCACCTCACAAGAGGCTCTGGGCGTCTTGCGGGGCATTTCAGGTGGTTTAAATAAGTGTGGGGCTGCTAATGTCATCCAGATTTGGCCTGAGCCGACGTGGAGAATCAATCTGAGCCGGCTGACAGCGTCTGAGGGACTATGACGACTCTTCCCAACTCGGACGTGCCAAGACCAAACCAGAGCGGCATGACAGCTGGCTGCCAGTCAGATGACGGCAGGATACAAAAGTGGGCACCATCAACCCTGACGTTGCACGTCTGGGGATTATTTACTGGGATGAAGAGCCCTAAGCGCACTGTGGCAGATAGAAGTTTCCCTGTATTGAGTACAATCAGTACTTTTGAACAGAAATTCACAATAGTAACAGACATCACATTGTAGGGCAAACTGAAAAACATTTGTCCTACTTTAGGAAAAAATGTTTCACAGCAATCCAAATGCACTCTGGATAAATACCTACTGATAGCACAAAACCCTACACAAACTCTACAGGAATATAATACAATATTTATATAATTTATGATGAAATATTTAGATTCATCTATATAAAATAAAACCTTTTGGCCTTTGCTGACATGCTGTTTGACAGCAGTAGCATGAGGCATAACTATAAAAACACCCAATTACTGAGGAAACATTTACAAGTCCACAATCTGGTCAAACAAGCAGGGTCAAAAGCGGATGTTCAGAACGAAAAATAGAATTTGATGAAAAATATTGATTTTAGCCACACTACCGTTAAATGTTTTATCAGACATCAAAAATAGGGTGTGAGACAGAGCGAGAGAGGATACGATGAGTGAGACTGAGAGGCTAATGAAGTGGAGACTTCGGGGGGGGTGAGGACAAAAGAGTGTCCGTCGGTTGGAAACAGGGATATAGTAGACACGTCTCCCTGTTGCTAGCACTCCATTTCTCCCTCTCTCCGCATCCAGGCTTGGCCCCCCAGAGAGCCTCCAGCTCCATAGCCCCCCATATGGAACTATTTAGGGCTTCACATGAAGAGCTTTCAGCAAGTGTTTACACTTCATCCGCTCGCTCAGTCAGGCCACACGATCGCCGCTGACATGCTGCTCTGCTTGTCTGAGCTGGAGAGGAGAAAACTAAATTCCAGGGCAGGAATTTGGGTCACACTTCCATACACAAGAGAAAGAAGTGGTGGGAGTCTGGTGTTACCCCCCACCATCACCACCACCACCTCTGCCGCCACCTTGTCCCCAGTCTTCTCATTTATTTCCTCTATTCTGCTCTCTCATACTTTCACTCCCTCTCTCCCTCCTGCCCCTGGACACAGACAAGAAGGATAACAATTAACATCTGTGCCAACCATTTTATGTCAGGGGCTGAACGCCAGTGATAAGCCCTTTTAGGCACTGTTGAAAGGAATCTTTTACTCAGGACTCTGCCATTGGCCCCAGTGACAAATGAATCTGTGCTTTCACTGCAGCACAGTCAGTGGAGAACCAGAGTCGCCTGGCACTGAATGACAACAGGGCAAGTTCTCTTGTGCCTCCAGCAAGACAGCAGCCATTCATTCTGGTTACACTGCTAGGCAGCAGAGATTCTGAACCCTACAGGGAGCTTAACCAACCAGTGTTGACAAACACCACACACCCAAACCCAAACCAACACACACAGTGAGCTATGAGAAGGGTACCCTGTTAAAACCCTTAAATAATCATACCAATAAATGGTGAAATTGACAACCACACATCCAATATGACCCAAGCCCTCCTAGGAAATCAAATTAAGAATGAAATAGCAAAGGGAATCTGGGAGCAGGCGATAAAGGCATGTCAACGTTGTGCATGTTAAAAAGAGGAGGATGCGGCAGGCATCATTCATGCTCCAAGAAGCTGCAGGCATACAAGTGTGCATGCCAGCCTAATAAAGATGAAAAGCAGAGCAGTGGTGGCCTGGGAGCCATGAAGGCATATGTGCTCCCATAAAATACTCACCTGCTTGTCCACACGAGAAAGTCATGTGAAAAATGATGAGGGAGGACAGAAAGACCTCCTCACAGGCACTACTTATCCAAACAGGAGCCCACTGATGCCTTGAGTTGAGAGCTTGCATGGAGTGCAGAGGCCAGAGTGATTTTAAATACAGCATTCCAGGATTTTAAGTGGCTTTGGAGACCGATGACCTGACCTGTTTGACTAAGTACTTCCACCTGTGGTTGAAACACACTGTTTTGTAACACCACTTTTTTGCACTCTTGCAAGATCATATGCTTCAATTACTGTATACAAATGATCCTCTGCACCTAATGATGAAATTACTGCTGCAGTCGCATATCTCCAAAGATCTGTCCTTATTAAAGGGGAGCCAGTGTCTGGCAGATGCACTGGAAAACA
This sequence comes from Tenualosa thibaudeaui, assembly GCA_027481765.1. Classification (NCBI taxonomy): domain Eukaryota; kingdom Metazoa; phylum Chordata; class Actinopteri; order Clupeiformes; family Clupeidae; genus Tenualosa; species Tenualosa thibaudeaui. The sequence goes on from JAIFZK010000003.1 coordinate 761,855, forward strand.
GCACTGATGGATAACGTAGACTGAACTAATGGGGGATGAAGACTCATCCATCAGGGATATCCCATGATGTCATGGGGTATTTGGTAAGGGGAAAGTGAATCCTATACATGTGGGAATGCAATCTGGGGACCAGTGAGGCTGTCTCAGCATGCCTCCGCTGAGAGACACAACGGGGGCCAGGCTCTGTTGTGGGAGAGGAAGGGAGAGCGAGAGAAAGAGAGAAAAAGAGAGAGATATGGACATCCAGGAAGTCCTGCTGTGCTCATAAGCCTTTGCTCCAGAGTCTGTATATAAAAACAACCTTCTCTAGACATCAAAAGCATTCATAGGAGGTCTGGAGGGAAGCCTACACGATACATGTGTGGGGCCGAATGCTGTTTATGTTTGCACGACCCTGTGTGTGTGAGAGATTGCAATAGTTCAAATGTACACACATGGGTTTGAACAAGGCCAGTAGGATTCAATGGGGATGTGAAGTGAGCAGTGCACACATCACAACCACCCCCATCCTCTGGCCTCCGACCCCAGAGAGCACATGAAATGCCTTGGTATCTTGGCCAAGGCCACAACATCAGGGTAGGAGTCACACAAGGGCTCCTGCTCCGAGGGACTCCACATAAGGACTCAAAACACACATCAGACATCTGGGGATCTACAGGGGGCCTGGACTGACGACCCAGTGTTGCAATACATCTCACTGTGTATGGACTAAGAGGCGGTGTGTGTGCGCGTGTGTGAGTGAGTTTGGGTGTGGGGGCAACATGTCAGCTCCATCACTCAAAGCAGTAGGGGTGCAGTAGGTGTGTGATTCCTGGCTCTGGGTGTGTGGTGTGGCTTACCACTGAGACCATCCCAGAAGCTCCTGTGCATATTCTCCATGAGAGCTACATATTTAAGGTTCAGCTCACATGAGAAGCACACATTGCGCAGTGAGTGACTGTAGCCTAATCACAGCAGACTGATCCAAGATGTACAGCAACGAATAAATGTCCAAAGTTAAAATTCTAGAGATTTTACTTACCCATTCATCGTGTCCAACGGTCAGCTAAACACATCTGAAATTGAGCTGGAATGAAAAGAAAACATCATAGAAAAAACACAGTTAATAACAGTATGAGTATGGTGTTGCAGCAACATGTCCACTATGTCTACAAAATGGACACAATCCCCTTTCTCAGTCCCAGGAGAGAAATGGTTAGTCACCACAGAGGGAGTGTGTTAGTCACCTTCTGAGGCCAAGCAGATAGGCGGGCCGCTGCAGCAGCAGACACACACACACACACACACAGACTTAAGTCACTCTGAGCTCCCAACGGGGGACGATAATCTTATCTGACTGCAGGAGCTGCATTCATCACACAGTTCTCAGCTAAAAGGCCACATCCGGCCACGGCGGCGTGGCAGCGGACATTTTCCCTCAGTCCGCATCTGCATGTGGCTTCTCCAATCTCTGATTCCAACACGACCACAAGCCCAGACGACGCAGCCACGCAACCGCTCTCAGATAATGTGTGTCTATTAAAGATGTCAGGGCACAGCACTGTCTCGCCTCCAGATATGCAACATGCGCAAATTAAATTTGTGAAGATCTTATCACAAGAAATGTTTAACAGGAAGCAAAGCATTTTGGGGGGGCAGAAAAATGGAGCAAGGCCAAGCAAGTATATAGATGGTACAGTTCTAATGACAAGAAATGGAGCCATGCAAATGACTGCAGGATACTGAGGGTGACTCAGAGTCTGCAGTGTGTATGTGTGTGTGTGTGTGTGATAAAAGGTGGGATGGATTTAGAGACCAAGAAAGGCAGTGAGCTGAGACACCACACTTCAGGAATAGCGATGCAGATGGTAGAGCAATGGGGGCGTCCTGTCACAGCAGCCTGCAGGAACATGGCTGAATGGGGAACTTTCTCAGATCTCACTGGTGGTGAAGGGTAGGATACCACTGTGGAGAAGGAGGAGGAAGATGAACAGGAAGAGGAGGAGTGCTAAAGTCCTCACCTCACAGGAGGAGCTGAAAAAGGACAGCAGTTGAGGGACAGAGAGGAGGCAGAGTAATGTGACCTTGGACAACCAAACATCCTTGAGGCCAATGATATATATATATATATATAAAAAAGTAGTGCTGTCAATGTTAACGTGTTAACGCATGTGATCAATTAATTAAAAAAAAAAATTATCATGCAAACACATACGTCACACAGCCCACCAGCACCATCCTTTTTTACACAATCTGATGATCGGTCCAGTCCAGTCGCTTCGTTTTGTTTGCCAGTGTATTTCCGCAGCCCACTGTAGGTACTTCTAGCAACATGCTAGTCCACTTTATAGACTTTGTAAATAATTCAAGACATTGTTTTGGCAGGATTTCCCGATTGTACTGTGATTGTAATCTTTCAATAATGTGTTAAATTCAGCGCTTCGTCATCAGACAGTATTTAGGCAGTCATGAGAAGTTTGCTTGTTAACAGAACATAAACTGGCTGCCCAGGAACCGTGTAAATAGTAAATGTAAATATTTTTTGAAATATGCAGTGTCTCTTTAAAAGTAATGTTAAAAAAAAAGAAAGCATGACAAAGGAATTTGCTAGACTTGACTGCATGGTGTACAGGGTAGATAGTTCCACTCAAAACAATTTGGTGAATTGTGCTACTCGCATGCAGACACACTTGCAGAAGAATTAAAACATCATGTTGTCGGTGACCCCTGGCCACCCCAGTCATAGACAGCCTGTGGCAACTACACTCTTTCACGTTGGATGTGTAGGACTAACCAAGGAATGGCACTTGGCTAACCAGGGGGATGTGTGACATTCTTTCTTCACAAAAAAATAAAAGAAATTTTAAATATGTGATTGATTGTGATTAAGCGTGATTCATTTTCTATTGTGATTAATCAGATTCATTTTTTTAATTGATTGGATACACTTCACTAGCATTTCAAAAAATCTTGATGTGAAGTCTAGTGTTGGTCATTACTCCAGAGGTAGGCAGACAGTCCTGCAGTCCTTAGCCAGCTCAGAAATGCTTGATGTTTAGTGTCCAAACTGAACCTCTCACACAGGAGAGCTGAGCAGAGCAGGCTGCACAAAGATAAATGGGTTCTGTATTCTCTACTCGGCCTGCCCGCCCGCCCGCACGCGCACGCGCACACGCACGCACACACACACACACAAAGAAAGGCAAGGGACAGACCAAAGAAGTTAAGACTTCAAATAATCAAATACCTTCAGGCAATACAAGAGTGCCCCTCTCCAAAGAGAGGACTGGCATCAGTCAATAAGACAGACCAACACCAGAGGACCCACTGACTGTCACCCCTACACAAACAAATAGATCTGGGGTTTATCTGTCCTCAAATCTGCAGATAATACAATTTTATCCATGTTCACAGAGCAAGATTAGCACTGGCTCCACAAACGTGTTTGTTTATATCATGTCAATAAAGGTTAATTCATCAAATTTCCATGAGGGGGGGGGGGGGCGAGAGAGGGCAAGTGATAGAGAAGGAGAGAGAGAAAGTGATAGAGAGGCAGAGAGGGAAAGTGATAGAGAAGGAGAGAGGGTGTGATAGAGTTGGAGTCCAAGAGGAGGCAAACCATTTCCACAGTAAAATAAGGGAGTGAAACAAAGATTAATGCCATACAAACCCATTGAAAGAGAGTGGGGGAGAAAAACAACAAGGTAGGCACATGCTACAAAGCCTTCTGCTTATTCTTGCCTTATATAGGCCTGAAGTTGGCCATGGCGTTTATGTGTGAGTGAGGATAGATGCCGGTCCTTTTACAGCAGAACATGCTTAGCACAAATATAAATAACCCCCAAAAACGCTGTGTTGTCCTTCTGGAGAGACGGCTGGTATTTACATGCCACAATTACAAAACTATCATGGTGGGAGTCAATCCAAAGTGTGCCAGCGACAGCCTGATGACCCAATAAAAAGATTATGCTGAAAAAAAAAAAAAAACACAAAACTTTAGGAGAATGAGAGAAATCATCTATGACCATGGGGGTTAATGCCTAACTCTTGGCTAAGCTAATTTACTGCAAATGGTCCAATGGTCTTTAGTTCACTGTTGAAGGGATGCTAAGGCTGCTTCCCATTACTGATTATTAATAGGTAAACAACATAATGGATTCCCATTCTGAAGCTAAATTAGGGGCCCTCACAGCTTGTAATTAAATATTTGCATGCTAAGAGGTGTCTCAAGTGACCCCTGAAGTTGTTCTGCAATTAGGCAATTGTTGCATGGGGAAGTGGCTGAGGCAGACAGAATCCGCAAACTAGGCAGAGCCAAATATACTGACAACATCTTAAACCCCACCAATACCAAATTCAGAAAACATCTTATTTTGGATATTGAGAATGAATGCCTGCACATCTTCATAGCTGTCTTCAAAAACGTATGTCAGGCATACAGAGGCTAATGACTTATTATGCAATGTTTTACGATCTGAAACATGAGGCTTCACTCCTCCAAGACATGGCCAGCCTGGGGCTGATTCATTTCTGTATGCAGCACTTAGTCAAAGAACAGTGAGGTTAGAAGCTAAAGCACACAGCTCACACGCTTGAAGAAGGGAGGGAGTTAGCAGGGCAGTGCTGGGGGCCGCTGTGCGATCTGAGTGAAGGCTGCGGCACCTATAGAAGGGAAATTGAGGTACCCTCTCCACTGACCCCGCTCCACTTCTCTGGTGATGGTGGCACATCAAATAACCCCTCTTCCCCCCCGCAAATGACACAGCGAGGGGAACCAAAAAAAAAAAAAACCCAAAAAAACGTGTGTACACTCACCAGTTTATCTCACTATGTGTGTGTTTGTGTGTGTATGTGTGTGTGTTGTGTGTGCGCATATGTTTGAAACAGTAATATGTCATTCTTCACTTTGGATTAGGGAGGTTAATTACAAATCAATGGCTATTACATTAGGTCTTCCTTTCCTCTACTTTAATTAAAATACTCTAAGCCAGTACCCAACAGAATTCTTTCAGTGGCGACGTCTTAACAAATGAAAAGAATGAGCAATAATTGTCTTATTTGGCCTCTGAACAGACGAACGTGGACTGACAGCACCACGTATAATAACACACAAGGCCTGATCTGCCTTAAAGTTAACAAGATCAGCCTTTAGATTGGACCAAAGTAGCCAGACAAACCCGCAGGATTAGCACGGACCTCTTTGAAGCTGCCTTCAATGTCACTGGGCATCTATTAATGATGAAAGCTGCGGACACAGAATGCTCCGAGCGGCGAAAGGAAAATGAAACACATTGAGCTGCACTTCAAAGTCATTAGCAGGGGAATGTGCCATGACTGGCTTACCATGCAGTGAGAGCTTTTCTTCCATGGCTAGAATATTAACTATGTCAAAGTGACATGTGTGACTGTGTCACTCAGCCATCACAAAGGGCATAAGGACAAATACACTGGTCATTGGCAATAAGATCTTATGACAAATTAAATCAAAATTGATAAGAGACATTTCAAATAGAACAAACCTTCACACTTACTGCTAAAGCACACGGTTAAGATGGACATGACATAAGAATGATTTCAATAATACTCCAACAAAGTAGTCCTATTTGAGAACGAGTCATATATCTCACCTTAGCCATACATCCTGAGTATGCTACAGCCCCTAGAATCTACACTAACCCACAATCTCTAGCAAGTCTACAGTAGCGCCACTTCCTAACAGATACTTCCCTAATTTAGACAGAGGAGTTGCCTCTGGTTTATAGACTTGAAAGGGGAGCTTTCATGAGAGAGAAATGAAGAGGTTACTTTCAAAATGCTCTTTCTTCGGTCTGGTAAATCTCATCCCAGGATTTAAAGATGCATTGTCTTTGTTTTTCTGACACAAATACCAGTAACTACCTTTGACAATATGTAAACAAACAAAGGCTGAGAATTTGTTGTCTGATGGCAATGAATCACAGAACAACATAAAAAGCATTTCCTCTCCCCTTACATCAATTTTTCTGTGGCACAAAAGAAATTGCAAAGGACCAGCAGGTTTACTGATTGCACTTTGACAAACAAAAAAAACATAATTTACTGCAACTTGTAAAGGGGAAAATCACAGGCACAGAAAATGACAAAAAGGAGAGTGTGAGAGAGAAAGTAAAAGAGAGAGAGAGAAAAAACACTCAATTGAAACCCAACAAATGAGAAGAGACAGGAAAACAAGACTATCCTCACAGGAGAGCGCTGCTGCTGCTGCTGCTGCTGTTTCAGCAGAGTGCCCGCACAAGGAGCCATTAAATGTTGACTCGCTCGTTGGAAATTGAAATGCACAAGGTTGCCACCGCTCCGCTCCCTTGAGCTCATGCATGCTGATCATACAGTACGCCACACGGCTGAGTCACTTCAGAGTGAAGGCTGGTACAACTGCTTCAGAGCCAAGACTTCTCCCATTGTAAGGGTGGCTACAGATGCAGAGCGCTGCTGTGGTCTGAGCTGAGGAAACAGGGCTCAGTCTAGCATAAGGGCAGGTAATGGACTGCAGGCTAGTAAGCCATGGCCCAGATCAGGAGCCTCAAAAAACTATTTGTGGGATTCACGCCAAAATCCTCCGTGCACACAAACCACAATAAAATTTCAGATTTAGAACACTGCGCACAATCGAATGCCAGTTTTCTTACAAATCACATGCTACACAAGGCAGTGACTATGTTCCCCGCCGTGTTCCTCCATACCTCTGGCCAGGAGAATCCGCAACCATGCTCGCCACAGACAATACTTTCAAGGGTCAGCTGAATTAGCATACGAATCCAGAAAATAATCACTAGGGCTCAAACAATGTGTTAAGCAGATGTAAGACCATCAAAATCTCTTCAAAGCTTTTAATCTGCCAATGAATCTCCCTCACAGACAGTGCCTTGTTCCAACACACCAGAACATAGAGTGCAAAAATGACTCCCTTACAAAGGGTTATAGTCCTGTCCCATCTGGAATCACCACTTCTAAATGCTCATTAGGTGACACTGAGTGCAAGAAGATGGGAAGTGGTGAGATGTGGGGGGCATTAACATCAAGTGCGCCTGGGGATGAGGTGGCAATGACTCCCCATCTGCGGAGGAGAAAGAAGCCCTCATACACTAATGTCCCACTATAAGGAAAGACTGAGAGGGAGAGAGAGAGCAGTCACTCCTGCACTGGCTTTCAGCACTGAGGTGGACATTTAAAGAACAGTGAGAGAGATCATTCTTACTGGTAGGGTAGTGAGTATGTGTGTAGGTGATGGACAGCTGCTCTTTATCGGTGGCAGCTTATCTCATCAACTGATTGAATGGCTGCATGCATGGCACAATCAGGCAGACAGGTTTCAGTGCTGTGCACAAGAATAAAGAAGGTGGGGGTGAGGGTGTTGGTGATGGGGGAAAGGGACCATGCAGGAGAATGCTCAGTGCAGCTTGGAGGAGCCTCCAAACTTGGCCTAAGATGCAGAATCAAATGGTCTACAACCCAACTCCTCTCACGAAATGTCTAAGGGGGCTGAATACTTCTTTAGTGTGTGGCCCCCACCCCCACTGTCAGAGGATAATTTAACAAAGCATGGGTTTCATCTTTATAAACGAAAGGTTTAAAAAAAATAAATAAATAAAAAACTCTTGCATGGTCTCTCAGAGAGCTTTACAATTACACCAGAAAATGCTAAACATGTTTGACAGTCAGTGAAATTCCTGCTGCATTTCCAGGTCACCTGGTGCACATTAAGCGAAACATTCAATAAAAATCATTTTCTACATGAAATACTATCAGCAGTATTGAAACAAGGTCAACTTGGACACTTTAAACATTTGTTCTGAAGAGGGACTTCACAAAAAGTCAATTCATATGCTCGCTTCATAGTGAGCTGGTGAGCAAGTAAGCTGTGTGACTATGTAGCAGAGGCCCATGTTTACTCTTGCTTGCTGGCTGCAGTCTCCTGTGCAAAAGCATAAGAAAGAGTTCAGTGCTGTGACAGATCTCCCACCACATCTGCCCACAGCACGGAAGAATGCAGCATCCTCCTCTGCGCCATGGATGTGCATTCAAAGTGAATGCATTAAGAACATTACACACAATCTAATTAGCACTGACTAATTATCACCACAACAAATATTTCACCAAGTTTCATCATACTTCTGACAAACAGAAAGGTATGGCATGGTCACACAGAGAGAAGGCTCACCTGCTTATAGACACCTCACTTGGGGACGGGCTAGGTGACCTTGATCTGATCTCCGTCAGGGAGGGATGTGGCTGTGTGTCTGGCTTCACACAGGCTACCTCAGTCTCCTGATGGAAAGGACTCTCCTCCACTGCTTCTGCTGGGTTAGCTGCGAGAGTAAAAATGTCAGACTGTAATCAATCTATGGATAGGTAGTCAAAACAACATGTGCCCATGAGAGTAACGATCCACAATGATGGCTTTCGCCTTGATTACAGGCTCAGTAACAGACAGCACTAGCAGGACAGGAGTAATTCGATTGGTGCGTGAACCAGAGCTACACAGGTACACAGCTAATTGCCTCAATGCAGCAGCATGTTCCTCATTCTTTCAAGTCAACCTACAAGCTTCTAGGAGTCTCTGAGTTTGTGGCCAAATCAATGTCCTTCTCCCTGCTTGCAGTGTGTGGTTCAGAGAGCAAATCAAATTGTTGGTAACAGAAAGAGCAAGACACAATACTTCTTATTTCATTACAATGGGGCAAAGACAAAAACAAGACAACAAAACCTTTACCCTTAAACTTCTTCTGGTGACCCTTGGAGATACACTGGCCTAGTCTCTCCACCGCTTCCTCTTTCTCTCTCTCTTCGCATGGGAGCATTCCAAAATGGCCATGTTCCAATGAATAACTACTACTCAGCCAATACACAAGCAGAGTTTCAGTGGTCATATTCCAATGGATAACTAGTACTCAGCCAAGACACAAGCAGAGTTTCAGTGGTCATATTCCAATGGATAACTAGTACTCAGCCAACGCACAAGCAGAGTTTCAGTGGTCATATTCCAATGGATAACTAGTACTCAGCCAACGCACAAGCAGAGTTTCAGTGGTCATATTCCAATGGATAACTAGTACTCAGCCAACACACAAGCAGAGTTTCAGTGGTCATATTCCAATGGATAACTAGTACTCAGCCAACACACAAGCAGAGTTTCAGTGGTGAGACATAGGTGTACTGACTAGCCTAGTTTTTACACTTGTTACTGTCAAATTTCAGTCAGTCACTTTGGAAGCTCTTCCATATGTTTGATCACTTCCCACTTAAGCCCAAGTCTGTTCATTACTGGTAATAGTCTTTGTGGTTTATGATGGCCATCACTACTCTGCAAATCAGTCCAGTTGGTTTAGACTACATGTGATGCTCCTTGCAGCTTCCAATAAGTGTGGGGCATTATCTGCTACCATCTCTCTACTGATTCAGAAAACAGCACCCATCCAAAAGTGCTTACATGTCCTGGTGTCAAGCGTTTCCAATCTGGGATGCTGACACAAGGTCTACATTGCAATCAGTGGAAAAAGCTAAATTTTGTTGAGGCTGATCATTTGTGATTTCTCAGAGCCATCATGTGTGGCATGTGGGTGGCAGGGTACACATTGACAACTGAAACCTACCTTCAAGCAGGGCTACAGAGATGACTGTATATCAGGGGTGTGTGCGAGTGGTTCCATCATCACATGGCATGTGGGTCTGACACTGAGGGGACTAGGGGGGCTTGTTTGCCTCACCTTCACGATTTGTTTCCTCGCTGTCTACCTCCTTCTCCTGCTTGATCTGCCGTGCCCTCTTGGACGTCTCCATGCGCCCTCTGACCTGGGCCACCAGGCGGGAGAACTCACTGCTGTGCTGCTTTCCTACAAGAAGACACAACAACAGAGCCACAAAACTAAGCACACCGTATAAAGCTTCAAGTATGCACAGAAGCTCCCTCACAAACAGAAACTTTTTCAAGCTCAAGTGCAAAGGGAAAAGTAATTAAAATCAATAGGACAACGCACAGAAGAAGGTTTGTATGCAGGCTCAGACACTCATGGAGGACAAGCTTTGCAAACACATCAGTGGTGGGTCATCAGTACCTCTCTGTTTGGTCTCTGATGAGTTAAAGAGCAATCAGTCTACATGCACTGGCTGCAAGCTCCAAAGAGCCCTTAATTAAGAGAAAAAAAACTCATTGGGCATGAGCACATCGAATGGGCCTGCCAACACAGTACCATACCTCTGCCAGAATAGTACAAGACAGAACCTTAAAAGGCAACCACTGCAATACCTATGCCATGCATTTAAACTAACACAGAGTATCCCTAGCGCACAGCCTTCATTAGAGTTCAGATGAGTCGGTTATATAATCAGTCACGCAGGCATGTGCAGTGTCTGGGTTTGGTTTCTTGCACCTCATAATCAAATAAAGTTTAATGCAATATCATTTTGTTTATGTGACTAAACATCATCTTGGACTGAAAATTAAATCATTCAACAAATTAGAGGAAATAAGTTACAGAATGATCCTGGAGCAAACACAATCACTACATCATCACTAATTGAGAATGGTTTATTTAAATTGCTGTGTTATCTGATGCAATAACACAACAAAAGACTTGTCAGCCAAAGAAAAAAATGGTCCAATGGTCACAGACTGCAAACAAAGCTATTCGATTGGCCTGGCTGAGGGAAAATAAAAACGCAAACTGGGACAGGATAAAAGCAGTTTGGGATGCAGACAACACAGCAAATGCCCAGACGCAGTCCAATACAATTGACAATTGATGTCTCCAGTAAAAGCAAACAAATCAGAAACAAGTGAATTCCCTGGAGCCTATTTTGGGATGGAATAAAATGTAAAGGTTGAGGTATGCAATCAACGAAACACAGCTTGGGGGAGGGGCACTGAGACTAACACATGGAACAGTCTAATTCAATTTCCCTGCTTCTTCTCACCAGTGCGGGCGCCAATATGGCCTTCGGAGTATAACTGGAGGGCCATATCACAGCATGTCTTACATGCCACAAATCCTCATTGTGTACGTCTCCTGTCAATACCACTTCACTCAAATCAGCCTTGATAACAGACAGAGCTGGTAAGCGTTCAACTCTCCTCCTCTAGTTCTATACGCAAGGGCTGGTTTCAGAAAACTGAAGTGACAAATGCCATACTGTAGAGGACAACAAACAGAACACCCTTTCCTTTCATGTAATTACCATCGGTCAGTGAAGGAGATACTGCTGATGGACTCTGGCCCTTAGAATGCTACCAGTACACACCCAGTGAAAACAGCTGTGTCACTCCTAATATACAGTAGGCAGGGCACTGGTGGGAAGGATTGGCTCCAGGACCACAACAACTTTCTTGCATGTCTACTCTCCCATCTTCAGCTACTCAAGTACACAAACCAACCACCTCCGCAATCACACAATCAAGGCTGAGGGAGTCAGCAGCTCACGCCTGCCCATGCAGCACATCACACAGAGAGAATGACAAATGACCAGCACACAAGACGAGCAAGCTTGGAATGTGCAGCAGTCAAGTAGTGTAAGTAATAAATAAATGGAGACATAGGAAATGTTCTCATTAATGCAATAATGCCTTGTTTATGGAAGAGAAATTCTTAGCTGGAATTCACTCGTGTGTGTGTGTGGAGAGTGAAATACTTGATAAGTGCATGAGGCAAGCACTTACGAGAACACTGAAATGCAGGCACCACCATGTATGGTAAAGAACAAAACCCCTGGGGTCATAGGTTCTAAAACTTGCTTTCAGCCATCTGACCAGCTTTCAAAACAGTGCTGGTCAAAAGGCTAAACCACAGACCCAAGTAAAAGCATACATATTGACATTCTGCCTTGGCAAACACATCAGCATACAACACAGCATCCATCTAAATGAATGATTCCAAGCCACGACAGACTGAACTATGCAGTGAATTCAGTTTGTGTGCTCAGGTGTGCCTCTGGATTCCCCGCTGCACCGGCTCCTTCTGCACTTAAATCCATTTAGGAAGCCTTTTATGTGGAGCCCAAAAGGGAGTGAATGAACACCATAATAAATGGACTCAAAAGCTAAAAAAACCCAAGCAAACACAAAAACAACAAAAAAAAGCAATTTACTCTTCACACGACCAAGTCAGACTCATGTCAACCAATTTCACTGCTCCTTTCTCCAAACTGCTGCTTTCATCCAAAATATGGCAACTTATCCCTAAATGACTGGTCTTGCTAGCTCCAAAAGAATGCTTAGAGGAAAAGAAAGGGAGGAAAATGTCAGCATAAACACAAAAAGGAGGGAGAATGTCAGAACTAATGGGCGTGATCATGGAGCCTCTGTGATCACCGTGGTGCCCCTTCTCTGAGGTGGGCCCCAGCTGGAGCTGGGCTGGATGTCATCTTCAGAGCAAGTTTCCTCATCAGCTAGAGAGATGTGTGTAGGAGCACTGAGTGGCGACCCACTTCAAAGGCAAGAGGCACAGTCATACTGAGGCACAGTCATACCATCTCATCCCTCAGGTAGCACCATGGTGCACCGGGGCTTCTGGGGGCAGAACACCACCAGGAAAAGGAATGATATCCTGCTCACCCCCAGCTGCGATCACAGAAGGAGCGAAATACACATATTGCCCAAGTCAACTTTCATAAACCGAATTAAAATATCTAGAATATATGTTATATAGATGAGATATTCTAGATATTAAATATCTAGAATATATGTCATGTTAAATATAGAATATAAAAACAGTAAACCAAGGAGGGTGAGGGCACTATTGCTGGTAGCTACCTTTGTTGGAATAACTTTGCAAACATTAGCACATTCTGCTTGCAGGAGTGCAAGATAACCAGGGAGTAAATGAGCCAATTCAGAGTGGTTAGTACTGAGCCCTCTGTGTACCATCTTCTGTCTTGACTTTGTCTGAGACTTACTCATAGAAAAATTTTGCTGGTTTATCAAAGACAGCGGTGAGCCGAGAGCCGAGAAGTGTGAGACAGGAGTCAGCAGCAACACACAACACCTTTGGCTCTATCCTTTCAGCTCTGTTTTCGGGCATAGTGCAAGGTCTCAGCAGCACTGACCAAAGGTCAAACTAGGAGCAGTGTGATTAGACTGCAGCATATTTTTCAGCTCAAATTCAATAACTGGGCTGTGTGCGAGACCCCGTCAGGGGCAGATGAGACAGGCCAGGTCTGAAGGTGTTCGGAACACAATGCCATCACGACCCTTCAATTCTTAGCCATGGAGGTCACAGTGAATTTGTCTGAACAGAGCAAATAGTTCAAGGGTCAAATCTACTTTTTGCTAGAATATCAGCAATATTCAGCTTCTGCACTGTTAAATTGTCATGTTATTGCCTTCTGCCCTAGCTGACCCTAGCTAAAGATGTAATTTAATATAAATACAACTCATATTAATCATTTACTATGATAGTATATTAAATATACATTTAGTTAAAAACTAATTTCGAATTTATACTGCTTGCCGTTTCACTGTTTTCACTGACCAACATGTCAATAAGCAGGCATCAACGCATAGCTAACAAGTTTGGTTAAATTGTGGATCGTCTGATGTTTATTTAATTGGGACATCATTTCCAGACTGATATCTGAATTCATAATTCTATAGAATTTTGGATGTTGAAGGCAACACAAGAGATACATCTACGCTGCATTCAAAACTGGGCAAAACGAAAGTATCAAAATTAGAATATCAGCTTGTTGGAATTAGTTTAGTCTTGTCAGAATTTTGTGCAAATATTTGATTCAGACAAATGTCAGTGCCTTGCAGTCACCGAGTGCTACCTTAGAAAGCAGCAAAGGACAAGTATAAGCACATTTAACTGATTTAATCTAAATTTACAGTTTTTCAACCAGTGACAAAAAAATGCTACAAGGTGACAGGCCAATATCCCCATATTCCCATCCTTTACCAATCAGTCTACCACAAAAATATTGCTACAACATAGATCATAAACATATCTTAAAGAGGACATACAATGGATCAACTGAGTATTGTACCTTGTTCTCTGATGTTAAAATAGAATATATTCAACTTTAATTTATAAAAACAAGCCTAATTAAAGCTTTATATTTAGGCTGTGTATTGAAATAGTCCTTTTGGCTAAACGGCGCCCTCTTTGGCAACCACAGTTGAAGTACAATGGCTTTGTGCTATGTGACATCACTTATAGGCTTTGTTCTAATTCATCCATGTTTTGGTGGCTATTTCTAAATGAAAGATTTCCATATGAAGGAGGGCACAACCATGCTTCATGTTCATGATGGCTCTTTGACCATGCACAGCCTCTCCCAATTCATCAAAGCCAAGGCAAAAATGTTTTTCCAGTCTATGTCTCCTTTAAACAGTGAATTTCAGCTATTTTCTAACCAAATTCAGGGTCCAACAACAATTCAATAAGAGATGAGGCTAAAGCATTCCTTTGTATAACAGACTAATCTAAAGCTTAATAGCAAATGTCAAGTAAACAGTGAAGCAAAATTCATGTCATGCTTGTGATTTTCGTGTAATCATGGGGCTATTCGTAATATGTTCATGTATATGTAATGTATTGTACAAGAATTATTCTATTTTCCACAAATGGAGCTGTAATGCTATGCTATAGATGGAAGGGAATTTTCAGATTTATCTGACATCTCAGATTCATAAGATAGAATGTGATGATTTCTGCTGTCATATTCAGGATTCCCTGAATTAGCTGACACTTGTCTCTGACATTTTGCACCACTTAAAATAACATTTTATTCAATTGTCACCTATTTCTTCACACAATCACTATACTGTTACATCTTGCCTTTTTATGTATTTTTGTGAATAATCCACAGTATTCTATAAATCACAGTGGGTTCCTACACACACACTTTGAATCATTCCATACAATAAACCCAGGAACAACAAACGTCGCTGACTGCACCTTTAAGGGTTACAAATTATTATTTTCTCACTGAGAGGAGGTGGCTACACATCACAGGTGACCAACCTTACTATTATTAGTTTCCTTAGAGTGAATGCCCCCACCCTCTCTCTCTCTCATTCACCAGCATGCTGCCACAGGAGTGAGTCATCAGACATCAGTATGATTAATCAAGAGGTTATTACAGCCATACACCTATTTATAGTCCCCCTACCCTACGTGGACAGCATCAATATTTCAATATCCCCTTCCATTTTCAAACTTTAGTCTGCTGAGCTTTTTTTTTTCAAAAGGGCTTTCATCTCCTGCTAGGTTGAGTCTATATGACATACAAATATCGTCTTTAGCACTTCCTGTAGTCAAGCCAGCCCTGGGAGCAGGTAGCCTTCCAGTGCAGTACACAAATCACAAGCCTCTGCCATTACAGGTGAGTCACCAAGGGTGGGGGATCACATACATGCGTCACATACAAAGTAGGAGGCTGCAGGGGCCCAGAGGCTGTGGACAAAGCGGACTGTGGAGCTCTTTGAAGTGCAAGGTGACGTGGACTCCAACATCTACATCAAGCAGTAGCAAGAAGTAACTACCAAGTCTGATGGTTAAGGCAATCTAACCTAACTGTCAAATGATTAAAATTGTAATTGATCTCAAAATCGTGAAAAAAAAACTTCTTTAAACATCTGTTTAAATTGTACTCACATGCATTTCTATGAACATCACAGCGGATTTAAACAGCATAGCAGTTTGATTTCTTAAATATATGCTTGCATGTTTATGCCAATTATAATAAGGATAATCTTCTCTATGATATCTGAATATTTACAGAATATGATGCACGAATATACTGAATTAAAGTTTTGATAAAGAGCAGGCCAGTCCCGGCCCCTCAACAAATCACTTCAGGCACTTCAGACGTTTTGAAAACTTCGGGGTAGGTGATGACTGTGTAACCTTCCGTTTTAAGTAAAAAAATGAATGAAAAATTAAAACAAAAAAGACTGTGTACAAATCTTTTCTCCTTAGAACTATTCATCCCATAAATTATTGCAAGCGATACACTTTCTAACCTTTATAACCTAACGATAGTTCACCGTGCCCCTTATTAAACTGAGAACATCATAATGACTAACTTCCTACAGTTTGCTGTGAGTAGATTCAACTACATGTTTTACCAGCGTTCCTTCCTTCCCATGCTGCCATTGGTCCTTCCCAGCACAGAAATGTTTTGTGACATGGGTGGCCTGTGTTGGCATGAACAAATTGCCTAGCTAAGAGACCCTCCACCAATCAAAGGCACCAACTTACGCTACTTTGTACTTCAGGATGTTGGTTGGTGTACAGCTTCCCTCTGAAATTGTAACTAAAAGACGTTTTTTATTAAAACAGGAAAAAAAGATTGATGCCATATGTACATTTTTATGACCAGACAATCGTTTTATCCTGCTGTAGTTAGCTGGAAGTCTACATTGTGTGGTTCAGATAGCATGGGTTATAATCCATTTCTCAATGGCGAAAATGGGAAATTCTGACTTAACTGTCCATGTTGCGGTTTCATCTGACAAGTTAGATCTACTCTTTACCACATACAAGCTATGTTTTATATATAACAAGCTTTATTTTGCATGCTAGTCACCTACGAAAATCTGATGGACACAGGTCAGTGTTGTTTAATTACCCTGCTTTAACTGTAATTTTAATCATGAGTGAAGTGAGACTGCGTTAACGCAAAATTAATGCATTGACTTCGACAGCCCTAATTATAAGGTCTCTTTCTCACTACATTTTGAAATACACACTTGACAAATAAGGACTAAATTCCAATGCAAATATAAGCTTTTTCTCCAACCCGTCAATGGCAACTAAACTTGTTCATTTTATCAATTACACATTTTATAAATTTTTTATGAGATTATATTTTCTAGCCCAGTACATACATGCATAGATGTCATTATGCAATATAGTTCATCTTCATATCATGGGAAGAAATGACCAACAACAATATCAGACAGAACAGGCCCAACAGCTCATATTAGCACACATCAGTCTAAGGGTCCTTTAGCGGCTTGTCTTTACTCTTCACGTCTGGGGTGCACAACATCATGGCCAGACTCAGTGAATGAAAACACACAGACACAGACCCAAAGACACACACACAGAGAGCACCATAGGTGCATTTCAGTTTACAGGGGCTGTTTCTAAGAAAGGACATGAGGGCCAATTGAAAAAGGCTTCCACACAGCACGGAAGCTAAATGGAAAAAACTGTGGAGCTGCCCATCTGCCAGCCGAGAGCAGACAATTCAGCTCCATCTCCTAGTATTTGAACATGAACATCTAACTGCATCACAGAGAGAAGCTCAGGGTGTTTGATGAGTAATTAAGATACTAAGGAGGTATCTTGCTGGATTTTCTCTCACTACATAGCAAAATTGCTGTTTCATTGATGGCCAATGTAAAGCAGTTGCAATAAGCTTTGGTCTAAAACTGAATGGAATGCAAAATGGCAAACATCAACAACACAATTAGCACAAGTAAAAGCTTGTCGAGAATACAGCTGTCATTTCTGGTGATGTAGTTTAAATTATCCAACTGTGACGTTTTTTTTCAAACATTCGTCCTGAGTTGCTTCACTTACAGCACAAGGGTACAAATTTCCAGGGGCAACTAGTGCTAAAGTGTGCATTTATTAGTCTTTCAGGTTACTGTATATCAACATTAGTATTTTGGTAGTTCTCTACCAAAATATACAACCTCACAGTAAGCATGCTGAAAAATGATACTGTACAATACACTGTATGCCAAAACAGAAAAAATATTGAACTACACAGTAATGACTGTGACAATTACACTGCAGCTTAATGTGGTGATTTTCTTCTGACTGTAGTTCAGACACATGGCATGAATCACATGGCAGGAATACGACCACTGGAAACTGGCTGGTAAAACACGGTTTAAAGCACTTACGGTAGTTGGAGTGCACAGCC
Source organism: Tenualosa thibaudeaui (assembly GCA_027481765.1). Taxonomy (NCBI): domain Eukaryota; kingdom Metazoa; phylum Chordata; class Actinopteri; order Clupeiformes; family Clupeidae; genus Tenualosa; species Tenualosa thibaudeaui. Next base: position 779,744 of record JAIFZK010000003.1, read on the forward strand.
TCAATCTCCTCTTCTGTTTGATCCTTTCTGAATATCATTGTCTAAAAATGGGATCAGACAGAGAAGACATGAAGCATTATTATCCTGCACGCACCTCAGGCCCCAGGTCAGGCCTAGGAGCTGCTTCTTTTCATACGTACACTTTTAGTTGTCTTGTCCAACTGCATCCGCATCTTCTCATTCGCCTCCACCTCCTTGGCTATAACTTCAGCTGCACAGGAAGAAAAATAGCAAATCATTCTCAGACATTTCCTTCATAAATATTAGAGTGAATAACCTTGGACCTCCAAAGCCTCTCATCACTCAGTTAAAGAAATCTACAGAAATTCAATATAATAGAATTTCACTTTTAAAAGCAGTCAAGCCAAGATAATAATGCAGAGGCAACGGTGTGGTCAAACCTCGAAAAGAAGCCCATAGAGCCTTGAAAAAAGTCAAAAGGACATTTGCCATTTGGTTCACAATCGGTTCACACCACAAAGTAGAATAAATGACACGACATGCAACCGCACAGGTAATCTGCTGTAAATAAAGCTTCTAAAATCTGAATCCTAAAAAACAGGCCTCGGCTATATGGCCTACATGTTCTCCCCCTTGACCACCTCAGCAGCACTGGCAGATGCAAAGACAGCTTTTGAATTAATTAACCAAGATCACTTTATTAAAGCAATGTGGATCACGCATCACCTCGAAAGCGTCGCCCGAGCATTATGTGAACATGAACATGAACCTGAACATACAGCACCACTTGACTGATATCAAACCTGATGCCGGCAGCTGAAAATTAACAGGCAGTGCCAATATTTTGACCCGTGGGGCATGTGTGTGAAGTGAATTGGAAAGAAAATTAACTAAAAAGAGTGCACCCGTGGAGATGTGGTCTCTAGTAAGGGTTACTCTACAACAACAACAAAAAAAAACTACTAACAACACAGCCTGAGCAAAACTAGCCTCAGTCAGAGCACCAGATGGGGCTTGCTCTTGCTCGCTCGCACGCACGCACGCACGCACGCACGCACGCACACACACACACACACACACACACACACACACACACACACACACACACACACACACACACACACACACACACACACACACACACACCACACACACACCACACACACACACACACACACACAATTTTGACTGATTCTGTGAATCTCTTGACATATCCATGGAAACTCCACAATGTATTCAGTGCTGAGCGGCTGCTCCCCTGTGGGAGGGGGCAGTAACTCAGAGGGAGCTCTGCCCAGGCGTGACACAGCCCACAGCATAATTCACAAGTGCAGCCATCAGTTGGGCCAGACCTACAGCTAGTAGTGCAGAGGAGGGAATAAATTACCCCAGCAGGCCACTGTGCTGGACAGGCCAAAACTGCACTTTTGGAGCCTCCCCCCAATTATAACACCTCTCCTCTGGCCATGCCTCTCCAGCTTACACACCAATGGCTATTCATAAATTAAGTCTCCATGCACAAACAAAAATTTCCCCATCCATCTCCTGAGCTGCAATATTACCACATGATGATCAGTTGCCACAGAGTGTGATTGTCCATGAAGCTGACCTACTACTGCTGATATTGAACTATTTTGATACAGATGGGCCAGGAAATCTTATCAGCAAACACCAGCAAGTCCAGAAAGTTTTCTTCCAAGTACAAAGTATTTGCAAACCTTATTAGTCCAATCAACTCTGACTGGACTGATTTAAGCGGCGGCACTCCATCTGCGCCAAGCCTGGCCCTTTGTAGTTAAGGCTCCCATCCGCACTACCAAAGCCAGCTCCTCAGCATCACAAGTGGCTATGCTCTCAACAGAAAGCAATAGTTGAAATACTGGCACAAAAGTTGGAGTGTGTGACTAGTCACTTTTTTAATGGATACTGCTCAAGTCAGAACTTCTCCTAACACATACCTGCCAACCCGCCAAATGCAGAATAAAATAAATTTTTGGTGGATAAAAAACTTACTTACTAGCCAGTTTGGCTGACGATTAAATCATTTCAGTTGGGCTATTTATCCTGCAGCAGTGGTTAAACTGGTCCGGAGCACACCGGAGCTCCGCTCCACCGCTTGATATCTAGGACATCTACCGGAGTTCATGCAGCCCTGTCTCGTTCTTGACAATCCTTTGAGTCAGTCACACAACTTGCATAAATCAGAGTGACTGTGCACAATTTACACAGCTGCTGTTACTTCTGCATCCAGAATTCGTTGGAAGTTCACGCCCCTACAGAATACTGTACCAAGCCTACGCACTGTCCCTTCATCAAAATAAAAAGAAGATAGGAGCCCTTCAAATTTGCTAGTCTGGCATGAAACACGTAACCAAACAAATGAAGGAGCCTTTCTGGAACAAACATCAGTAGGAGTTTGGCTATTCTGTTTTGCAGGAACATCCCCATTTTTTTCACTATAATGCTGAATAATGTGCAAGATGTTACAGCTTCAAATTGATGGTAAAATAAACAGGACGTCTCACCTGTTCCAGGTATTGTGTAGCCATTCTGACAAAGTTCATTTCTATTTTATGTAGACTTAAATCCAAATGGTCCTCTTTGGGCAATTACTTTTTGGCATAAGAACATGAAATGGAGGGACAGGGAGCTCTCGGTTTTATTATTTATGTATATTATGCAATACCATTTGTAGGCTACTGCAAACATGATGCACAGGACACCTAATGATTACTGTACAAGTAAATGACATACAAGGCAGCAGACAGTTAAAATAAAAAAAGTTTACAAATTAGGCTGCTAAATGGTTTCTTATGCTGGGTCATGCTGTAAATTTGCTCTATTTGAATACAAATGCCTTTCCCACAATTAAAAACAGAACAAGTGTCATACATAGAAATTTGTGCTTTGCTGAACTTCAGATAGGCCTTGTGAGGGGGCAAGCGGTCACCCTGGCTACGGGGGAGGCAAAACTGGACAGTTGAGGGTAAGCGGACGCAGACAGGCAGCCAGATGTTCCAAAAAAATTTTTTTTTTTATTAAAACAATTTAGCTCCAAAACTACCCAAGCAATGATTGCAAATGTCACTAAATAAACAGGGCCAAATATATAAACATCCAGCAAAAAAAAAGGCTATTGGCACTGGTTGGCAATAGCGTATAGCAATAGCAATAGCAGATGGCAATAGCGAATAGCAAACAGCATATAGCAACACAGCCTCACAGCAAGCTTAGCACCTACCCTCTCGCTCCCCAAAGGCAGAATGAGGGCCCTCTTCATAGGGCTGCCAGTACCCTTAGATTGGACCCTACCATTCTTAAAACAGGTAAACCTTTAAACAAAGTGTTTACAACCTCAACAGCCCATCAAAAACAAAATCATAATAACCCACCACCAACCTATTGTCATACAACCACCTCCAAAATGAAATAAACATTTATATTACAAAATACCACACACATTACCCCCCACCATGCACAATGCCCGCTACCACAGCTCCGAGTCAAGGTGTAAAACCACTGCTCCCACAACGGGCGCACTTCCACTAAGGGCAGTGGAGCCAAAGCAGACCGGTGAGTATGGCGTCTTGTACTTGTGTTTGTGTTTGAGGCTAGGCAGGGTTGTAACGGAGGAATATGGCGTGAATGTGAGACAGAGTAGTTGGTACCTCCCTACGTGTCCGGGTTGGTGTAAATGCAGTTTATGGCAGGAGGGAGAAGTGTGTAATGAGTGTGTTTTTGACCAGTGGAGAATCGTGCTTTAAACGCTGAAGCGCGTTGTCAATGGCGTCGGCCAAACCCCACAAACATTTCCCCAAAATCACCTACACAGCTAATAAAACAGTCCCCCACTCCCAATGCTTTGCCACCGTTCACCAAAAACATACAAACACATTGTCCACGAACCCCTGTGCAGTGAGTCGTGAGTAGTAGGTTTTATGATTAACCTACAGTAAAGTCTAGGAAGGTAAACTGCAAGGCAACTTCTACACACTTTAAAGGCCATTCCGTAAACAACAACACCACAGATTTGATTGTTTATTCTGCATGCCAGTTGTAGCCCAGTGGGGGAGAGGAGACTTTGGGACGTGTTCCCATGAAATCGTGAGTCTCTCTCTCTCCTGCACTCCTACTCACGCAGGCAACAATGGCGCCTGCCACAAGCAAACGCTACTCAGGTAAAAGATTTCTCCAGCATCATGGTGAGAAGGGGGAAGAATCACCTTCTCACAGGCCTTTTCAAAAATTTGGCTAGTGGAAATTCTGATTGGATGGTAACTTTACAAATCCACAAGCCCAAAGGCTAGTGGTCAAAAAAGTTCATTTAGAGCCCTGCATGCATGCATTCACATAACTTGCATTGGCTGCTAGCTCTCTCTACATGTCAGAGAAGTGTGTGTGGAGAGATGGTGCAAATGGAGCTGGTGCTCACCAGGGCGGGGATTCTGGGAGTCACACTCGGCATTGTAGATGAGCAGGAACTCCTGGTGGCGTTTGATCATGTGCTCCTTGGTGCCCTGTGTGGACAGGTGGCACTCCCGCAGTCTCCTCTTCAGCTCTGCCTGCGTTAGCAAGGTATACACCACTTTGGCCATGGGCTTCCGCCTCCCTGAGCTGCGCGCACACACACACACACACACACACACACACACACACACACACACACACACACACACACAGTGTGACCATGTGAGGACACAGTATCTATATCTATATTAGAGCAGGGTGGTAAAGGTTAGTGTATGCTTGGGTGAGATGATGTTTATGTTTATGTCCGAGAGACTTTTCTTTGCACAAGAGTTAGAGCTCTTGGTGCACTTGCATGTTGTTGTGGTTGTCTGTGTGGGCTGCCTGCCACACATAAGAGATACACTTGTTTACCATGTCTATGTATGTATGAGCCCTTTGGCTAACCTCCCAACATAGGGGCAAGGCTGGTTCTAGTGCTCAGATGATGGATTTGCTCTGATCTGTGTATTTGAAGCTGAGGAAGGGTGAGGAAGACTTGAGTGCACACTTCTTGGCATCACTATGCATCCTTCCAACAAACCAAGAGTCCAGGCTCAGCAATTACTGTCTGAGCCTAGAGATGGGCCAAGATTTTCGGTTGAGCCGGTGAGAGAAATCTCTTTCTCGTGGAAGCCATTTTTAGCCCTGTATGATAAGGGCAGCGGGGAAGAGAGAGGCAGAAATCTCCCCTGCAGAAGCCATCTCATGAGCAGTCTGCACCTGGGGAAAGGTCAGGGGATGAGCACCCGGGAGTGGAAAAGAAAGAGTGAGGGGAAAAAAAAGAAAAAAAAAAGGTTGCTACAGTGCTGACACTGGAGTCATCAGTCACAGCCCATCACCAATGTTTGCCTGCAATCAAATCAGCTGGGCTGTCGATCAATCAGGCATCAAAGGAATGGGACAGGCCTTGATCAGCGAAACGTGTCTCTTCAAGGATAAAGTTTGCACAAACAGAATCAGGGCATAATGAGGCCCTAGATAAATGGAAAGCCACCCTGTATGGATGGGGGGAAGTGAAGAGATACTGTCAGCTTATTTGTGGAGCTGATGATGGAAGCTGTTGATTAGGCTCTAAAGATAAGCAACCACTTCCTGTTACATAGGCTAATGTTACACAACACACAATGCTAACCCTGGATTAATGTTTCATATCCAATAAAGACAGTGCCGTCTCACATGTGCTGTGTGCGTTCGTGCATGTGTGTGAGAGAGAGAGAGAGAGAGAGAGAGACAGAGAGAGAAAAAGAAAACTAAACAAATACCTCCGGAGGGCCTCCTTCTTCTCCCCGCTCTTGAGGCAGGTGTCCAGATGCTTGTTGATGTGCTGCTGAGCCACTGGAACCTCACACACCGGACATTCCACTAGAACAACACAACACATCATAACCACTTTCACACAGGTTGTTAACAAAACACATTGAACATGGACATATGGAAGCACCTGTCCCATGTTCAAATGTCTCAACCGACCTACATGGAGAGGGGTTAAGGCCTAAAAAACATGACTACTTTTCTGCAGAGCAATTTGCCGAGATTTTATGATTAACCTACAGTAAAGTCTAGGAAGGTAAACTGCAAGGCAACTTCTACACACTTTAAAGGCCATTCCGTAAACAACAACACCACAGATTTGATTGTTTATTCTGCATGCCAGTTGTAGCCCAGTGGGGGAGAGGAGACTTTGGGACGTGTTCCCATGAAATTGCAAGGTCTAGAGTATATTTTCAGTCATAATATACAGAAATGCCTGTGCAATTTGCTCCATGAGTTCCGTCCGCTCATGGCTGTTAGCCACAGATGGCACGATCCACAGTGTGTAACCAATGTGCATCCCACTGGTGCAAGGGCCAAGTTTCCTGTTTGCGGAGATATCCGTGTCCTCACCCAACTCCCAGCAGACAGCACTTCCAATTAAGATGGCCCAGTGCAAAGCATTCCCACCAACTTTTGGACCAGTGATTAAACTAAGAATAAAAAAACACTTATAAAAGGCTAAATGGGACTGGGAGAGCAGTTTCAGAATAATGGACAATCTCTCCAACCAGGGAGAGGGAGAGGGAGAAGGAGAATCTCCTGTCTCTTCTGTAGGAGACCTGTAGTGTGGTGGCCATACGATATTAGTATTTTTCCATTGGCTCTCAGAGCCAAGCTGTGCTGAGTGGAACCACTTGTTTATATTTCTATTAAATAGGAAAGCACTAGAGAGGGTGCTGATTATCAGAAACCACTGTCCAACACTGGAGGCCACATGATGCAATGAGGTATACATATACGCAGGATCTTTAGAACAACAGATCTTTATATTCCCCTCAAGTCACTCTTCTGCCTTTATACCCAGCTGATTGTACAACTGATACTTTCCTGGGGCAAAGCAAAGCTAGATATTTTATAAGAGCACTAAAGAGCTTCTAAAATAGGTATTCTGGCATGGCATGGCATGGAAAAAGATACACAACTCAAGCACAATTCACAGCATGCATTGGCTTTCGGAATGGAATCAACAGTTTCTCACTGTACAGCACATATAACCTCAGTTTCTGGCTTACTCTAAAGACTGAAGATTAAATGCCCACTGGGTGATAATGTTGCTGCTGCTGCTATTATGTATGCAGTGATCCATTAATTAAGACAAGGCAAACATGCTTGCTCTTATTGTGATCTAGCAGGTGCACACTGGGAAACACTGATGAGCTGCACTATGTTTGTGGTTCCCAACAGCCTTCTTTGTCAAGAAGCTCCATGTTTCAGAAATATTACAGAGGTCTTTGTGAGTTGATAACCTGTTCCTGTGTGTTTATTACATCAGAATTATGCACGTTTGAGGAAGGGGGTGACTGATAAGACTCCTTGCCTACTTGTGTGCGTGGTATAATCTCTGGTTGGTGCAAGAGCAGCGCTACCTTTAGCTACAGGTGTGAGCTCCATGGAGGTGGACGGCGAGCTGAGCTGGCAGTCGGTCTTCTCCTTCTTCACCTGGGCCCCGCCGGACGTGCTGGCGTGCTGCGCTGCCTGCTCCCTCAGAGTCTGCATGGTTGCCGCTACCACCACCTTCTCCTCCTCCTCCTCCAGAGGCTCCTGCTTCACTGTGCGCATGGCGGTGCGGAGACAGGAGGTGCGCGGACGTTTGCCACGGGGAGCCGGCGCCTCAGGTTCCCCTCTGGGCTCAGAGGCAGAGCCTGACACAGCACAGGGCTGTTTGTGGAAAAAGTGAGTGAGGACAGAGCCATCCTTCTTGGGGCCCCTCTGCTGCGGTGGTGGAGCTTGAGCTTTGCGCTTGACAGCTGAGGAGGGAGTCTTGGGCGAAATAGGGGGCGAGTCAAATTGAACCTGAGACAACTGCTTTCTGCAGGAAGAGGAAAAAAAAGGAAGAGAAAAAAAGAAAGTAGGTGAACTGTGATTGGCTGTTTTGTTGTAGTTGAAGTGTACATCACACTAGTGTGAAAGGCACTATTCCAACATGCCAACACCAGTGAAATGAGAAAAAGGCACACTGATAAAGGCATTTGGAGAGTGGGCTCGCTAAGAGGTGCTTCCAGACAAAATGGCTCTTTTTTAGCTTGTGAGGAGCTGCTGGGAGAAACACAAACCCGCTGACAGAAAGTGCACATGTTCAATAAAGGCTCTCCTGGGGCGAGAGAGACAGAAGACACACACATACACACACACACACACACACACGTGAAGATGGAGGGCCACCAAAACCAGTTGGCCACACGGCTGGAAATGTGGAAAGCAAACAGATGCAGCCGGAGGTGGCAGAATCATTACAGGGTCATAAAGGGAAGCCAATGAGGTGTGCAGTGCTCAGATTTCCACGTTGAAAAGCTCTTATTTCTCTTTTGTCTAAACAAAGAACAGTCCAGTGCACAGTTGTGTCCACTGCAGCCTGGCACCTATAGATGTATACATATACATACACATACACTCACTCTCGCACCAAAATGTTAAGATCTCTGCACAAACATAAACACACACAAACACACACACACACACCACTACATGCAACTAAGCTCACTCATAAACATGCACACATAGGAGAGAAAGTACGAGTATCTACTGTTTATATGGATTACTGAGGATTTTCTGTCAATCCAACCTAATTTGGGGAATTACATTTACGCATATTGCAGACGCTTTTATCCAAAGTAAATTACAAAAGAGGATTCAAGCTACAGCACAATGAAAAACTAACAAAGAGTGCATATTGCCAACATAAAATTTGCAGTATTTTAAATTGAAAGTGTAATAGTGTAATAAAAGTGAATTATGGAGAGAGTAAAAGATTAAGTGCATTCCTGGTATTCAGAAATTCAAGCCAAGAGATATTCTTTGAAGAGCTGAGTCTTCCTTATGTTGAATAGAGAAAAAAGGCACGAGCTACAGAGGCAATGTGATCTGCAAAGGTCAGATGGTCATCAATCATGACACCTAGGTTTCTTGTCGCCTTGGCAGGAGCGACAGATTGGGAGTCAATCTTGATGCTGATGATGTGATGTAGCAGGACCAGCAGTTCAGTTTTGGAGAGGTTTAGTTGGAGGTGATGTCCTTTCATCCATGCAGATATGTCAGAAAGACAGTGCAAGATTTGTGTTGATACCGTGGAGTCACCAGGAGGAAAGGACAGATAGATCTGGGTATCATCTGCATAGCAGATTTGAAGGTAGAGAAGAGTTTCCTGGTGTCAGTGGCATTGTGAATCTTTTCTGGTAGAAAGCCTTCTTACAGAAGTGACACTGGATGAAAAGGACTCTCCTCTTGGAGAGTGCAAGAGGGGTGGCATTGTTCTCTGGTTTGATCTAGGTCTCGGTGAGAGCCCGAATGTCCAGAGAAAGATGGTTCGCATAAGCCGAAATGAAGACTGCTTCGTTCACTGCAGACTGACAGTTCCACAATCCTACAGAGAAACTTTTTGTGGGTGTTTGTGGGTGATGATGCGTGATGTCCAGAGCAGAGGTTTGCAGGGTTCTGTTTTCATTTGTAGAAGCGAAATCTCTGACAGCTAGAGACAATAGGAATGGGGTAGAGACACATTGTAGAGAGATGAAGGGAGGTCACAGAAGATTGAGTTACTGAGAATACGGCATGTTGGTTTCTTTGGTGTCCTTGCTCAGTGGACACATGCCGGTAGACAAATCCGTCTTTACCCCAGTAGGTCTTCACACCAGGAGGGCTGAACACGAAGGCTGACGCTTCCGCTGAAGCTTCAGTGTCACTTATACTATTATGATGGAAAAGAACAATGATTGACTGCACCCGGCTGAGACTGTCCACCAAGCCAGACAGAAACAATAGGTCTGATGGGAGTGGCCAACGATGAATTGCTCAATTGCTCTCTGAATTAATCCATAAATTATTATTATTATTATAATTATTATCCATAAATTATCAATATTTATCAGACACATCATGAAAGATCCTAGTAACGGGGAGTTTCCCTTCATTTTTTGCTTGAAATGGGAAAGAGGGTTTCACAAAGAGCAAAGGCTACTGCACACACTCTGACAACTACAGTCCACGCAGCAAGAACAAGCTCTGAGCATTTGGCTTATTTTTTCACCAACAATGGAGATGTGTTTGCAATTTTACAGCAACAAGCTGAACACATGGCACAAAGGGCAATCAGGAAACACAGCCGTACATAAAATGAGACTGTAGGTGTATGTGTGTCCCTTGTTGTTCTGCCTGCCCTGCACAGCCCATGTCAAATGGTAAGTGAAGATCGGTGCGTGCTGTAAGCATCATCACAAAAATACTGGCAATCTTGACAAAACACATTGAAGTAAGTGGTATATGACATATTAAAGATGGATGCATTCATTGATAATACAACGGACAAGTACTACCACTTCCTTTTCCCATATTTAGGGGAGGGTGGTGTTGTAGTGCAAAGACTGACAGGCACTGATAGACTGTCTCTGTGTTAAAATGCCTGAAAAACTGAACTGGTACAAATGGAAATATGTTTATATTGACTGGAGACTTTGAACTGAATCAATGTCCAAAATCCCAAATCTACACTTCACAGTGCATTACTCTAAAATTCCTTCAATTTAAACACTGCCTCTTGAAGTCCCAAGTAAGAGGCTTAGGGTGCAGAGAGGATAAGTGAGCAGGTAAAAGCTTGAGGACTGTTGGAGGTTGGAGAAATATAATCGGTCTTCATAACAACATCAGTGTCTATTTCCATCGTTTAACAAAAAGGTATGAATGGGTTCTACTTCAAAAATAAACACAAGAACATTAAAACCAAACATACATACAAGATACTCATCTCAAAGCCACAGAACTCCAGAAAAAGATTCAAAGTGAAGATTTAGCCCTTTCATCTACAAGGCAGAGGAAATGTGACATTATCTGTATGCATACATACTAACTCTCTCCGCTCCCAGCACAACACAGGAAACACCCTATTCAAAACAGAACCCAAAAAAGGTCTGTGGACAACCTCTATTCTACGATTTATCTTTGAACCTCAAAGACACAAATGAGCTCTGTATTCTCACCTCACATTCCTTTTTCTCCTTTTTTCTTTTCTCCTCCAACACCCCAATCAGGAGAGACTTTATCAAAATGTCGATATGAATTATGGAAGTCAATAACACACAGGCTGAGATGTCGGGGATAATGAAGTAAGAGTACAAAATATAGCCTTAAGTCCCCCCAACCACACCCCCCATCATTCCCTCCCACGGCAAACAAATCACCGTCCTCCTGCGGCAAACTTTACAAGCTCAGGGCAGAGAGAATGTCAGTTAAGAGTGCATGCTGATAGGCCAGAGTACTTGGACATAGCTCTCAATCCATTCTAGCCCTGCAGCCAAGGCACTTTTTACTTTTTGAAAGTCACAGGGCAAATCAACACAGGAGTAAAAACCTCTAGAAAGAAGCCCTGACATTTAGGGGAGAAGGTCACACCGTGGCCACACTGGAGCGAGGGAATCCTGCTCCCTATCTTGCCTGCTGGCTTGGAGGTAGCAGCCGAGGCACTCTCTCTGCCAGATGTTGGCCGTCATCTGTAATACGGATGAGTCAGGTTTCAGCAGCATGGGTCTCTACAAAGTCACCAGTACTCAAGGGCCTTCACAGAGATAGGCCAGAAGCGAGGAAGCGGAAAACACAGTTGGACAGCTCTAATTAGCTGTAACTACAGTCGTATTTCCCTCCTGAAACATCTTGGTGGATGGGCCCATTGATGGATGGGTCTTTTTTTTCTTCCTGTGTTTAGGCAATCATTTGAATTGACTTGGGAGGTAAATCAAACTGGAACACAGGGTGCATGCATCTGCAATCTGATTTCCTGGCTGATTTATTGCACAAGGCTTTAAGAGCTTGAACGGATTCAAAATTCATATTTGTGTTGCAGGATGGGGTGGTGGGCATAGGTGGAGGTGGTGGTTAGGACCTGATTTCCTTGAGATATATGGGTATGCAACTCATTTTGCACATATCAGCAGAAAACACAGCATGAGACACAGGATACAGCAGCTTGGATATTAACCCAGCTATAAAAATATACATGCCCTAAACAGAATGAGTCAGAATAATAAGGCAATGAGAGGCCAGTTAGAGAGAGAAAGGGGGGGGACAGGGCCCTTCCTGTCACTGTATTTGACTGGGTCAATTACCTGCAGTAATTTGATTAGCATCACCATGAACGATTCTTCTTCAGGATGTCTGATAAGGCATTGCCAGCGCATTCATTTAAAAGAAATTAAATTCAAATTTTGGACACTTTTTACAGACTTTCCCCTCTGAGTGATGCACTTGATTATGCCAATTACCCACACTGTTGCTCTGCTTCAGAATGAAGTAATCTAATAAGGGATCCTTGATGAGCTATTTAAATGGTTAATGCATTGAAAGCTCAAGTTACAGTAAAGTGATGCAATATCTCCATATAACAGGCACACAAGCATGCACAATGGGATTCTTGAGTCTAGGTAACAACTAGAGCCTCCTGTGTCAAGCAACACTGGGTATCCAGCTGTGACGTGCTTCACTCTGCCAATACAGGAAGACCAAAACCCACATGACTTTCCTGTAGACAGTGGTAACAGGGACTTCACTCTTGGTCGGCATTCAGGGGCTCATTGATTACTAAAGCAGCGGGGGAAAGTCGATACTGTGGCCTAAAAGCAGAGGGCTAATTGCTTTTAGTTCACCCAACACCCACAGGCCTTTGGTGCAATCAACGTGACTCACCACTATGATCATTTCAGCAACTGCTAATCAACACCTTTCAGGAGAGTCAAAGGTGCTCAACACAAAATGTACTTGAGCTTGCAGTGGAATTCCAGTGGAATTTGAAGCCAATATATGAGATAGAGAAGCACTTCCTTCTGTATGAAGACTTTTAGTAAACCTTCACTTTTCACTTCTTTCCAGAAAACACAAAACTGTTTGTGTCCACTAGGACACCTGATAAATCTACACAAATGTGCAAGGTGAGTTCTCATTTCAAACACAACTCCCTGAGGAATCATGGAAGTGAAAACACAACAGAGGAGATGAGCCTGAAGGTAGAACTCGAGAGAATAAAAATGACTTGAGGACCACTTTTCCCCATCTCCTGTGCCTGGTGTGAGCAAAGGTCACTCTTGGCACTGTGGCCCCTTGTTTCCAATTTCCACTGGCAGACAACAGGAAATTAAACAACAGGGACTGTGGGAGCCCCATAAGCCAGCCCCTACCCACCCCAGTGGCCATGTGAGACTCCGAGGCAGAGAAAATCACAGCTTCCCATGGAAGCCACTGAATTCAGAGATGACAGCCCTTGGAACAGATTAAAACAACATTGTGATGCAGCTCAACGCAAAGCCAGACTTCGCATGCGATTACAAAACGAGCTTTATTCCTTCATCACTCTTGACACCCACAGTTCAAGAAGGGCTCATGTAATCACTCTTCCAGAGAAATTAATGTGCTACCAATGGCCATTTTAACACTGTAATTGCTGGTTAATATGATAGGTTCTTTGCTGCATTCATCTGGCACGCAAACCTGATCTGTAAAGTAGCAACAAAAAATGACAGTCATGGTTTATTAAACAGAAATCCCCATTTTATTGTTATGGGAAATCCCCTGTTTGAGGGTAGATTATAGAGGCTGGATCATAAAAAATAATATTTCAAGATTAGGCATGAGAGTTACCACAAAATTAGGATAAAACACATCAACAAAGGATGGGAACACCATGCCCATAAATGATATTTTGTTGGAGATGACTTTACATTTTGTCATGTCCAACAAAAGAAGCAAAATGATGATACTTAAAGAGGGAATTCTATAAAGAGGGAATTCTACTTTATTAGGGTTAGACAGGGAGCTACTAATGAAAGGTTTCCACAATCTTGGCATTGACCTGTAGCTGCTGTTGTAGAACTGTGACAGGACCTTGGAATGCATATTAGTGTATTCAAAACTCAAACAAAACCAGGATGCATGTCTGATGACTGGTGGACATTCTTGTTAATTGGAATTAATACTCTTCTGACAAAAATCCATAATACACCACACAAACAAAGTCACCATGATCAATTACGCAACATGACATGAGTAGTAGGAGATATACCCACGGCCGTAGTTCAAATACAAAAAAACTGTAACTGTAGGGGCAGTGTTTTAGTAAAAAAAAACTTGAATAGAGTGCTTTGAAAGGCAGCCAGTGTAAATTGGTATGTGCATCAGTGCATGAATTGCATTTGGAGATGTTTGTGGAGATGTTTGTGCAGATGTTTGCACTCTGGATAGAAACAGAAATACAGCACTTTCAGCAAAATCAGCTCAGTTAGAGCTCTCTCTGGCATCCCATCATGGCATTCGTTGGTCAGGGGCAACTTAATTAAATATCTATGTTTAGTGTTGTGCAATTAGCAACAGTGTATAAGTTGGCTTGGAAACAATCATCCTTCCTAGTACATACGTTTTAAGATTTTAGGCTTTATGTTGTACAGAGGGAAAAGGAATATTAATCAACAGTGACTAACATTTTAACTGGTTATTAATTAATGAGTATTGTCATTATCTTTGCTATCCTGACAGCTGGCATCAGAACTGCTTTCAAATAAGTGTCAGAAACATAGTACCTTGCATCTTGGAAGCTCTTCACCAGGTCATCAAGTATTCTATTGTTCCTCAGATCCTGTTCTGTCATTGGCTGAAATTAAGAATGTCCAAATGGCTTGAATCATTTTAATTTGGCACAAAACAGATCACAAAATATTTCTATTCTCAGAGGTGAGGCTGATTAGCTGACCAATGTGTTATAAATTACACTTTATCTAAGGTTGTAGGCCTAGATTAAATGTAAATGACGAAGTGAATACACTGAAAAGTTTACTGTCACAACACTGACAAGTTAGATAATAACACAAAGGCCTTTACTCAACAGTCAGTAATTACACAATTTAACTTAATTTCTTCATACAGGGCAATTTACAATATACACAGTGTCTCATTCATCAGTATCTTTTAAAATATGATTGGTTGAATCAGGTTCCATGCCATTGTAAAATCCATATATCCATATACCATGGCTCCAACCGCCTTTTGTTCTATATTGCTCCACCATAGGAAATTGAACGGTTACTTAGCAACTATTCAACAAGAGGAACTATATTCCTCACCGGAGGAAATGTTATCTATGAATAATTTGCTACATTTCTCGTTGTTGGGTCTTGCTTCTAATGAAACCATCTAATGATGCCAGGTTAATGTGGTAACCGTTTTAGAAATGCAATAACCCCCTCGAGTCTGTGAGTTATGCTGGTTTTACCACGGCTAAGTGGGTCTAACAGCACTATGCTATACACGTATGTCTAACAACTCCCCTTAGCTGTAGTAAAACCAGCATAACAAGCATAAACACATACCAACACCTAAACACATACGGTATTAGATATGAAACGTTTGTGAATGCAAAATCTTCTTTAAAACTGCTGAAGCAGGGTTTGAAAAATGTCTTCATTAAAATGATTGGTGAATGAAACCCTGTAGTAGCTGACGTAATAATGGCCAATAACATAATAACTGCCAATAATGTAAATAACGTAATGGGTAAATTACTTTATTGGATGGCTTTTACATTAATGGCTGGATGAATGAAAAAAAATGCAAAAAATGTAATAACTGCAGCCAATAATGTAATCATTAACAAATATCACTTAATCAAAGTGACACTAGTCACACTAACAATGAGGTGGTGACAATGAGGATTACAGATTTGATCAACTAAATATTGGACAAAGACTATTTGCAGTATTTTCATCCTCTCAGATCTGTCACTGGTTCAAATCCTGGGTGATGAATACCCAATGTGGGTGCTTACAACTGCCACATCCTCTCTAACTCTAGTCCTTAATATTTCTCAAGATCCCCATCTTCCTTCTATCTGCCACTACAGCCCTCTAACTATGTCTGGGTTGTAGAGTAGTAACCCATTTGGATATTTGGAACTTCCAACCCATACTCTGCACAGATGTTCCAATACTATAAACCATCCCACCTGGTTATGGCACTCTATGTATGCCTTGCCTGCCAGCATCTTACATTCTGTTGTTACATGTTGGACTGTTTCAGAGGCTTCCTTGTATGTCAGATCCTGGTCTCTACTGATCCTATATTCAGGGCTTGCTCTTGTGTCAGCAGGACCCCTTGTTTCGGTGTCCCAGAAATCATAGATGGAAATCTGCTCACAAATGTCAATTATGTCAATTTTGCTGTCAACTGATCTGTCTAAAGGGGGCCGAATCACTAATGGAAATGTCCTTACAAGCAGTGTTGCCAGACATACAATAATTATCGTATTTGTGTGATAATTTTGACCTCTGTAAAATGTATGTTCAAAACTAAAAAGAATCCCGGAATGTACGAGAATTTCAGAATTTGTGTTTGTTCATCATGGCCCATATATAGAATCCTACTATGTTCATCTGACCTTTTGAGCATCATTGGAAGGGAGCAAGGCACACTGACAGCTGGGATATATTCAACGGCTCAACATTATAGTCTGTTTTGTGATGTTTTCTTGCATGGTATGTTTGATAATGTAGCAATGTTGTGTGCACACTGAAAAGCATTGCATCCCTTTAGAAGATGGGTATAGCCCTGCCCCTACTCCCTACTCACATCAACTCAGATTGCCCTTAGAACATGCAAACAGAGTAAAATTGTTTGGTTCAAGTACGATAATTTTCCTGTATAATTTTGAGCCTCTGGTATGATACTTTCCAATCTGGCAACACTGCCTACAAGAAAAATCCATAAAAAATAAGATTGAGATGGTTGAGGCAGCTTGTTTGATGCATCTTCTTGGAACCTATATACCACTAAAATTTCATCTATGGTTACTGAGTAATTACGAGAGAAGCAAGTCCAATCAATACATTTTCCAGGGAGGGCTCGAAACATTCAGCAAAAAGTGTGTTCGGCCAACCCGTCTTTGAACTGTCCCCCCAGGAACAAATGCTACAATGCCTTCACCTATATGACTGTGCTGTGGCAGTCAAAAGAAATAGACTGATCAACTGAGTGATAGAGAGAGCCAGAGTGAAAGTGTAGGTGTGTTCAGGGCTTTAAGTAGCTACAGTGTTTGAAAGAGACAGTAGTAACACCAGATGCTAAAGAAGTGTGTCAATTTACAGATATTACATTTACATTTTTTTATTCAACCAGCTATTAACATAATTCAATCCAATAAGCGGGAACCCTGTGTTATCATTTCCTCCTTCATACTGGTGTGTTTTGGGGTATTTTCTTAACCTAAGCTTGAATGGCGATTGGCCTTGATTGGCTTCTGTTGCTGTAAATATTGTAGTCAACCATGAAAATACTGCCCTAATAGATCCTGGGTACATCATTACACATCTGTGACTGCCACAACCCAGACATGTTATGTCTTGGTTCTTGATTGAATAATGTGAGAGATCTTTATTCTAGGGATTTAACATCTTTCCTGTGTGTCAAATTAAACCACAAGCTGCATAAAAACTTGTGTGAGCAATACCTCAGGGTGTTTTGTACTTACCAAATTACAAACAGGGCACTGCAGCTTGTAAGAAAGAAACTTTCGTATGCAGAGGGAACAAACTGTTTAAAGACAAAAAAAATCTGTTAAATTCAATTCAATTCATACAATAATTTTGTATATTTATATATTTACAGCAAGGAGCACCCAAGAGCAACAGGGGCAAGTAAAAACGCCCCTGTGGTGGTTAGTCTAAAAATAAACACAGAATACTGGTTTGAGCTTCAGTTACTTCAGGTCAAAAGTATCACCGTGAATATAGCCCTGACGTTAGGCGTCACATTGTGTACTGTACATCAGTCATGATTACAGGTAATTTGAAATATGAAAATAAAGTAACATTGTGTGAAAGAAGTTGTAAAGTTTTGAAATGGAAAGAGACAGACAGATATCAGAGAGAGCACAGGCGTGCAGAAGAGAGATGTGGCATTCCTCAGATGTACTTACAATTGTGAGAACACTGCGACATCATGGTAATGCTCAAGTAGTCAAAACATATCGGACATCTCAGCAACGTGTCCATATTCTGCATGGATAGAAATCAGTTCATAAACTAAACATAAAGTGGTCAAGAGCAGAACCCCACACCAAAAACAACGCATAGCATTTGGCTAAAATTGACCAAAAATACTTACAAAAATACTAACATTAACTTCGGCAGTATGATGTCGGCAGTTAACTTATCCATGGTAGCTTATTGTTAGCTAACATTAGTGAGAGCTTGCTAACGTTGAAAACGAGTAACTAACTAACGTTAGGCTGAGTGGCTAACGGAGCAAACTGTGTTTGCAGGGATTACATGTCACACAGTATATACACCTTAAGTAATGATGTTGCAACTGTTAGGGGGTTGTTATAAACACAATTGGCTAAGGTTATCTCACATTAGCCCATGTAATTTGCATTTGATTAGTCGTAGAATTTACTTACTTTCAAACAAGCCAGACTCGGCGGCAGATCAACGTGATTTGCAAGAGCCATTTTAATGCGAGGACGTAATTTTATTCATTTAATGGGCTAAGACTGATTTAAATAAGCCAGCTGTAACTGTAAGGCAAAACAGTTCTCCTTCAGCTGGTTAAACTCCCGCGTTAGTAAGAGTTCCTTGAATGATGATGTAACTTCCGCCCGTCATATGACGTCATAAGGTTATATATTTTCACAGTCTACTGTTCATATCTTCACCAAAAAAGACATCCTACGTCATTTTACTCACAACAAAGCTGTTGAATTTATGATCAACTTCCTCATTCTCCTTTGTCATTTTTTACACAAAAACACAATATAACAATATAATGATGTTAATAAATATTAATATCACATACAACACATATTTTAATAGTATGATAATGTAAAGTAATGATCATATATTACTATGAATATATTTCTGCTTGAATTCTATTATTTTCTCAAATCTCTCAGAATAGTTAACAAAAACTCCACAGTGGAATTGCCCATCAAAAATGACAATGACTGATAGCATTCTAGCTCAGTTTTCACAACTCCTCCCTCTGTTTGCTGATTGGATGCGATAATATGCCACCAGAGACAACAAGCTCAATGGAATCAAATCCACACTAGCACTGTATAGAGAGAAGATAATCATGAGAGGGTGTGACCAAGTCAGACAAATCTGTAGGCTACCATTGCAACTTGTGAAAACATTCAGGCAATTTTTGATGGGCAATTCAGCAGTAGAGTTTTTGTCAAATCAAATGCAGACATTTTTATGAAGTATATAATTATATAAATTTTGAGGATTAGGTATATTCAGTAGAGGATGCAGGGAAAAAAAATAGCCCGAGAGTTGGTTAGTAGGCTGCCATCTGAGGTGGCAGTAAGGTTGGTTGTGTACCGACTTGTACCTTTGGGTTCAGCTAGAAGGAAGCACAAACTTTAGGCTGTGTATTTCCCTATTCTAAATTTGCCCCCCCATTTTTGATCAACCATTGACCACATGCAACTGGTGTTACTCTGTAGAGAGAAGGATTTTACAAAGTTTGGCCATGCTATATTTTCTCTGAATTGGTGGCTGACTTGACCAACCATATGGTTGATCTACAGCAATCCTGTGTGGAGATGGCATGAAGTTCAAGACAACCATTACTTTAGCCGCTCTGCCATAGCCCATATTGGTGGAGGGCCGAGGTGACGATTGTCTCTTATTACAGTAAAGTTCCTGCATTGAACTGCTGGGTTTTTTTCTGTAAAAATAAAGTAATTGTCTATTTATTACGGTAAAGTTCCCACAGTTGAGCTTCCCGTAAAAAAATTTTTGCAAGACATTTTAACATTTGAATACATTTTCCAGGATGTTAGGGAACCCTGTTTATTTACGTGATGTATTCAAAACTAACATTGTTTTATCTTGTATGTGAGGTGGCTAACAGATATGACTTGATAACCCAAAGCGAAAGTTTTCATAGAATGAATAATGTTAGTGTTTTAACCTGTGGCTTTGCAATTTAGTGTTTTAACCTGTGACTTTGCAATTTAGATTGTCAATTTGCACATGCAAGAAATGAAATGACAAATTAATCAGTGTCTGTTTGTTAGTCTGGTAAGTAATGATATCTAATCAATATGATATTCAAACATGTTTTAGTAATGTTTTTATTTTTACTTTTATTTTATTTTGAGGGTGGAAAGTGGATCAGTTGCACGTCAACATGGAAAGAAAACCTCACAGACATATATCAGTTATTAAAGACACTGCTGAACCACTTAAATCCCTAGAATCCCACCAAAAGCTCCTGTTTGGAGATACATTGATGGAAAATGTGTTCTTTGCTCTGGGAAAGACACATCTGGCATTCTACTGGAAACCTGACCTACTGTAAGTCATAGTGAAATGGAATGAGCTGACATGTCCAGCTTAACTGTGATTATCCAATGAAACGGGATATTGTGAGAGGACCAGGGCAGACAGCCAGGTCAGCACAGCAGAGTGGAGTAGACCTGTTCTTGATGAATTTGGACCATAGCAGCAGCTTATACCTGGCAGGATCCTGTAAGACTGAAAAGCTCTTCAGCTGAAAACCCATTTTGCTGATTGTTCCGTGGCAGCTGACTGCGAGGACCCTTTTCCTCTGCATATTTCAGAGCGCACTTTTTGGTGGTGGTACCGCATAGTTTCCTGATAGCAAGAAATACTTTCTTGTCCCTGAAAGCAAGCATGACAGATTCGTTTTGATTCACAACATGAAATATGGTAAGAAGAACACTTAATTATTGCCATCACTTTCAAGATATCAGATGGTTCCGTTTGAAAGTCTAGCAAAGGGAATGCACATAAATACACACAGCATGGTGTTTTTTCTGCAGCCAAATATGAATGTAATGATGTAAAACGGTTGAGCACTTCACATCATTTGAACCATGAAAAGCTAGAAAGCAGTTAAAATTATAGTGCTGTATATGCTATTGAAAAAGAGAACACCACCATAAAGTCATTTACAATAGATGGACTGAAGTTGCAGGCAATGTTGTAAAAAAGGTCAATTTATTTACATTTCAGGCACATGTAAAACACTGATGTGTGCTTATTCTTAGTCTACATCCAGAAGCATTTCAAAAGAGAATTTGTGTGTCACAGACAAGTATTTATTGTTGATTTAGATCTAATCCCCAAATAAGCTTGTTTTTCAGATGTATTACACTTGGTGCGGAAAAAAGTGGAAAGAGCATAAATGTGGCCACTTGTGGTGCTTTGGTGGGTCACGGTTGTTAATGCATATGAGCAAACAAGAATTCATCAGCCTCTGCACACACTGCACACACAAATCTTCAATTAGCAAGCTGTCTCACTTTCATAATTTCTCTGTGAACCTCTCTGCCTGTCTTTATCTCTGAACCTCATAGTCTCTGTCTTTATCTTTTCCTTTCTTTTGTCTGCGTCCCTCTCCCTGTGTATTCTCATTGGCTGTCTGTGTTGCTCAGTATGCTGCTCTTTAGTTAGCTTCTTCATTTCTATCACCCTTACAGTTTGCTGGCTCGCCCATCTCTCTCTCTCTCCCTTTCTCTTTCTCTCTCTTGCTGTCCATTTGTCGTTTCCTGTATAACTTTTCCTTCCTTTCATCTGACTTTGACACCAGCGTATAGTCAGATGGAAACATAGCCCCCAGTCCAATAGGTTTCACATACCCCATTTCACTTCTTCTCAATCATCTAATTTCCACTGTGTCCAGGACCTAGGCCTGGTTTTGGCTCAAAAACTCACTAGCTAATTAACCCCTTCTTGACAGCTCAGGAGTAAACTGTTCATGTCTGAAATTGACATTACAGAGTCATAATTGCATAAAATAGTTTCAATATTATATAATTGGGCATGAGCATAATGATTGGATTTTGTCAGCATTTTGTGTTGGAAATTTGCTTATTTTGTTGAAACACTTTGAAGGAGTCACAAAGCCTCGCTAACTCAATCAAGCAAGTTTGGGCCTGGGTGAAATTAGTTCAAAGAGTTCACTTAAAAATCATACAATGGAGGAAGGAGGTAAGGAAAATTTTATCACCATTGCTTAGCTTTCTTCATTAGAGGTTTGCAGCCATACAGACATAATACAAATGTATAGCTTATAGGTTTGTCATTTGAACTGGCAAACCTTAAATATAAGGAGGCCTTGTTTATGTTTATTAATTCTTGGCAGATGCTTTTATCCAAAGCAATGTAGCCTGCAATACAAAAGCACTACATTTTGCTAATAGGTAAACTCTAATGTAAACATGACAGTAAAAATATATGTAATTATATTTCCTTTTGTTTCCTTTGATTGCAGAACTAACAAATGCTAGTAATTGTCAGAAACATTCATCTAATCTATACACACAAAACTGTCTATGTGTTGCAGTAGACCAATGCAGTAGAAATTGTTCAGAATTGGATTTGCTTCCTTGTTCTTGGACATAGTCAGAGTTTCACAGGGCAATTTTACCTCATATTTAATATAATTGTGTGCAATTAAAATCTGGCTAAATGACAATTATTTTGCCATTACTAACATTTTCTAGTTTCAGTGTGGCTGGAAATTAAAGGTTTTTTTTTTTTTACCTCCGGTCCTTGAAATGTCAGAACCAATCAGGTACCAGTGGTCCAAATAATCTCTTTTGTGAATGATTTCCAACTGCTGCAGCGCAAAAGACTTGATGAACCACCTTTCCATGGCTTAACATATCCTATAGCATTTTCCCATTAAGACTCTGGCTCATCATGTCCCCTACAACTTGGGAAAAAAAATCCATTTCAGCAGTTCATGCTTGATGCTTAATGCTTGATGTGAATTTTAATATGATGCTTACCTGTCAGCTTGCTGTCAAGGAAGACATACGATTAACCTGAATGCACACAGCACACGGCACACAGCACCAGATGTTTCAATAGCTTTGTGTCGCCAGGAGGTTTTTTTTTTGTACCTCTGACATACTGTTGGATATGGATTGGAAGAGAAGAGACTATTCAATTAATGCCCAGTCAAGCAGGCAGGAGCCTAAGTCTCTGTCTTCGTTAGCCGCCAAGGACTCTGTAGCTTATGCACCGTTTGATAAGCATATCATCACCAACTATCATCAGCAGTTCAGGGTAAAGCAGCTGTACGTCCACACAAAGTAGCCAATGACCATGGTCTGATGAATGTGTTCCATATGAAAAACTGTGATGAAAGTGCATGAATCAGAATTAAAGTTACAACTTGTTAATTTGCAGATTTATTGATTTATTGATGTGTAGGCTAAAAGTAATCATTCTATTATTTTATTATTTGTGCAATCATATTTTTTATATAACTGTGTAATTCAGTTTAACACATGTATTTGAATCTGCACACCACAGGGACAGATCTCCTAAAGTAGCTAATGTTGCTATGCATCTGAAAGAAGATTCATGTTTGACTTGCTCTATTCTATATTTTCTAAACACTATTGATTAGCTCTGGCCTTGTTGGGAGTTCAGGATCACTGATTTCATTAGGATTCAGACTAGGCATTAGGAACAGTCTAATCCAAACAATGGATTGTCCCAAGGGCTTTATTAGATGCTTTTAGTGATGAGCTGTTTAGCATATTTGGATCTTTCATACATAATCTCACCACCATAGATATATCAGGTAGTAGAACAGAGTCATATTTCCATGTTTTGTGAATTTGGTCACCCACACAAAATAGCAGCAAAATTCACATTGTGCAAACTGGAAAACTAATTCAAGGAATCTTTATCAGAAGACACATCCCAAAGGTTTTATTGCCAGTAAACACTCAAGGATTATTTTATGCAAATTGAGATGCGAACATTCCCTGAAGAAAATGTCACAACTCATTCGATGTCAAACTACAGCAGAATGAAGACAATGCCCGACCCTATCAGACTCTGAAGAATCCATGATAAGGCTACAGATTCTTTTTGTGTGAAAACCATTGTGTTACTGTAGGCCTATTTAATGAGCCTCTAAGATGTAAACAGAAAAAGAAAACTAAATGAAAATCACTATCCACACTCAGGGTCTCCCACTTCACTTTCATCTAAAATATCTTTGACAAGCCGGCACATACAGTATGTCTAGATTTCTGGGCCACCTAACACTTGCTTAAACACTGATACACTTTAGAAAAAGAACCCAAGAGAAATCTATGGGATGTATAATGTAAACAGATTTCATAGGTGATCAGTAACCCTGCATAATAATGTGTAAATGCTGCTACATGCTGTACAGACACATACTAATGCAGTGGCTAATCACCAGTATGTTTTTCCAACAGCTGAAATCTCTCTAGATTTAGCTGATGTGTGGCAGGTTTCTTTATTAATAAAATGTATGTGAACATTGGATTACAGGAAGTTTAACTGAGGTTTTTCAGGATTTCAATGGAACCAGATGAATCTCAAAATATGAAGTCACTGGAAGTGTAACTGCTGAAGTGCTAGAGGTCAAATAATACTGTTCCAGCGTCAGTTCAGGTAAAATAAGATGTGAAAGCCTTCTTTAACGCAAAGAAGTTTGAAGGCAATGACAGGAAAGAATAAAATATGTCAAGCATTTATAACTTGCTGGTGTTACTGTAAATCCCATATTGTGCAGACATTGAGCTTGTCAACCAATACTTCACAATTTGAAAAGATCATTTGTCATGGGTTGAAGATCATTTGTCATGGGTTGAATGACATGGGGCTCACCCAATCTAATTATAAGTGCAAATACCCTAATCAAAAGTGATTGAGTTCACTACAATGCATAGTGGGGGGGAATGATTAGGCTTGGATAAAAGCTCATCCGTGACACACACATAAAACACACAGTGTAATTAAGGATTAGTCCATTTTCACTCCCTAGCTTCATCTTAATTGCAGACAAGAAAATGGAGAAATATTTCTGAAAAAGACAAAGATAATAGTCCTTCAAATATGCCATACCAGATTGAATGGAAATAAAGGCTCTAGATAAGTATCAGACTTTGTACAGAAAAGAAAGTTCTTTGAAAGCTTGACAAAAAAGAATAACATTGTGGGAGTTTGTCTCCTTTGAAAGTCAGATAAAGGAAAGAGGGTTTCTAAATCAATCATCACAGCTGTGTTTGTTATCATTTGCATATGGACAGTTGATAACCACAGAGTCATTTATCTCGCCTTTTTGGCACAGACACACTTGGGACACCCAGTACTGCCATAAAGCCAAATAAAGTGTCTCTTGTCAATTGCTTCACCAAATGTGTGACCCACAGGAAGTCATGGGAATCAGTGTTCATGAGCGTTTGGAGAAAAGAGAAGGAAAATAACAGAGGACATCCAAACCACACCCCAACAGGGCCATCTGGTGCTGCTGCTTCCAATGTGGCGAGGCAGTGAGAGAGAATCCACCAGAGGCCACTGCAGGTACAGCAACAGAGGCAGTGATCAATGGTGATAGCAATGGCCTCAATCTCAGGTTTATTTCACAAGATACACATCAGCCAGGAAACTAAAGTGTTGAAAGAGGAGTTCCTCTGTGTCATATGGAGATACATGTATGTGGGCAAATGATAAATGCCTGATAAATATATAACCAGACCCAATGACTCATGGTGTATTTTTAGAGCAGAGAAGACGGAGCAGAGAAGTTTACAGTCATAATATTTGTTCCTGCAACTATACATAAAGGAGAGCCACTCAGGAATTACTTTTTTGCACTCTCTATGCCAGCTCAGCTAGTTGACCTGCACATTGATAATCTGCTATTCAAGCAAGAGAGACTCTCCCTGCAGCAGGATTAGAATCTAACTGGGCAAGTTAAACTGGGGGCCTAAGCATAGCTTCCATGGTTCTCCATGGACAATGGTTGCTGGATGATTAGGTGTAAAAGCTGTCAGTGCCTGGAACTGAAATAGTTCTGTGAAATATTAACAACTGGTTATGTTTGTGGCCTAAAATCTATGCTCATTATTTCTAGTGCCTGGCAACAGTCAGTTGGTGAAAATAAAAAAAAATGTCATTGGTGATATAATTAAAGGGACACCAAGCAAGTCTAGGGTTTTTTGCTATGGTGCAGCATCAGCCACATAAAATGTTGTTAATTTCTTAATTACTAATTAGTAAATCGGTAAGTAATCGGTAGTAAATAGTAAATAGGATTTCATATTAAAATGTCTGTGAATTCATACATAGAAAGCCTGTCCAGGCACTGAATGTTCTTCTACCCTCACTTTTACATGAGAAATTCAGAGTCAAGTCAAGTAGGGTTTTATTGTCGTTTCAGCCATATACACAGTACATAGTGAGACAAGACAACGTTTCACCGGGAACAATTGGTGATACACGTAACTGTTAAAACACAGTATGGACAAGACAGATACGTAATAGTGCCTACATACACTGTTGCGGGACTACACAGATTCACTCACCTACTCACACACGCACACCACACACACAACTACACGCGCACGCGTGCACATGCACACCACACACACAACTACACACGCACACGTGCACACTCTTGTACACACATTACAACACAGAGTGAGCATGAGCCTAGGAAGTCTATAGGATTCTCCACAGGGGCTGGGAATGGGGGATCAAGTAGAAGTGAAAATCAAAGCCTTCAATACACTGGAATCGTATCTCTTAGACACAATCAGTTCCTCTTATTAATGCTGGCATGTTTGGCCGAATACGGACAATGGGTCCTTCAGAATAACACAGCTCTGCATGGATTCTCTCATTCTAATAACCTGCTATGGTCACCTTGAGAGTAAGGAATTCACGAGATTCAAGAGAATTGATAAAGAATCGGGCCGATGTGCAAATGCAATGGCATTGATATTAATAAAATCCTATCAGTTGCCACCCCTATTCTCCACTGTCACTCACCTTGTCGCTGTCACATGCACACACCTTCCCCCTTTAAATCATACGCTCATTTTCTGAACACACATGTGGAAAGAGGAATGAATGAATGGGATAGATGCCGGTTTGTATCTGATATCCTCCAGAACTGAATGACACAGATTGCTATTGCCTCGTATGGATTACTTTCTCTGACCTACTACATATCTTTGGATACGTATTTCATGAACCAAAGAATTTGTGGTAACACATTTTTCCCAGTTTTCAAAAGCATTATAAATGCATTCATAAAGGGTTATAATACAATATTATAACTAATGACATTAATATTCATAACTGTTTATACACTTTCACAACTGTCCTCATAAGGCATTATAATGTCATCATATCAGCCTTTACAACTTGAAGTGTTACAAAGCATTATAATCTTCTTTGGTCTATTGATGTATTGTATTGTACTAACTTTTTAATTTTCTTTTATACCGATAGTCCTTCTTTTCCTAATCTCTTTTCCGCCCTCTATCACATATGGCAGAGCAGCTTGTTGAAGTGGCTTTAGTTGTGGCCATTAGCTGATCCAACTGAAGAGAGAGGGTTAGGCAGACCGCAAATATCCCTTGATCCTGGATCTCATATTCCCTTTAGAGAGTGCGTGGATCCCTAACTGATTGTGCACAAACATCAAAAACTCCCCATTAAACTGAGTTTTCCTGAATTTGGTGGTGACAGTAAAACAAAAGACTCAATGACTTACATAAAGATATGTGCGGACTATGTATGGATATGTACGGAATCTCTGGATTTAGGACCTACACCAGACTGTGAAATATTGGCCAGACTGTGCTGAAAGGCTTAGTCAGAAGATGATGGATAGCAGAGCAGAACTGCAAAACTGCGTTCTTATCAGCATTTCTGTTCACTGATTTCACGCAGGAAATTAAATAACAGTTGCGTAATCTTCTAAAATTCAAATGAGTTCATCAGGGACTTTGCTTATGATTATGAGTCCTCTGTCTATAATGGAAACCTGACATTGATGAGGCTACATTACTACGTCACATTCTCAGTGACAGTGGCATTAGGGCATTAGGGAAAGCTAACACACACTGGACCCACTCCATGTATGTCCTCTCTGATGAACATCTGACTTATTTAGACCTAGACTTCTTACAGAAGAGTGGCTGGATTTCATGCCAGGAACCTATGGAGTGAAAAATGGGGGTAAAATGATACACTATCCATACACTGACCAGAGTGAGTGGGAAAGTGAATGGTGTACAGTAAAACCAGCTAAAGTCTTGTCTGACTTACCCCAGCAGCCTAGACCTGAGCTGCCACTGCTGTTGAATGAGTGGCCATCCATCTGCAGTGGAAATCTGGGGAGAATAACCATTGAGGCATACACCATCCGGCTGACTGAAGATGTCCTTTCACGTGTGGGAAATTCTGTAAGAACAAGTAATATATGTGTGTTTGAGTGTATACAAGAATAGAATAGTGCATGTAGTAGAGTGTGTGCTATAAAAAGAATTTACAAGATTTATGTGCATGACAGTAGACTCTTTTTGAAAACTATGTTGAAACCATGTTTGGAGCATAATCGTAAGGACAAAGGACAAAGACTGAGATCTCATATAGGATTGGCTCTGTGCCAGCTACATTGTCTACTGGCAGGAGTATTTAAGGTAGACAGATAAGGTAAAAGGTTAGAATGGTTGAGGATTACCACTGTTGTAACCATTCTATTGGTGAACGCAATAAAGACTTGGTTGAACAAGACAAACTTCTCTGCTACTTTGGGTTTTTCCAAGAAACTTCTCCACATAATTTGGCGGCACGAACAGGATGCGGGACTTGTGGTAACGTGGGACATATTTCCTTTTCCTGTCCAAGTTGCGAAATCGCCGGCAAAATCCGGGGAGGGGGGATGTAATTTTTATATCTCATGCTATCTCTCAGTTAACAGAGCAAGGAAGATTTAGTTAGTAGCCTTAGCGACAATTAAAGTATAACGATTTGTCTTTTTGTCCAGATGTCACAATTAGAACATGTGATATGGCAACAAATCCAGCAGATAGGATTCTGTTAGATTATGAGGGAACACCTCATGAATGTGTGGCGGATTCTTTAGTCTTCTCAAAATTGTGCGCAGATTTGGAGAGTGAACCTCTTGAATCTGGCCTAGTATTTTTTGTGGATGGTTCCAGTCATAATTATGATAATAGAACATGTGCAGGATTTAGTGTTATTCAATTAAGTGATACACAAGAGTTGGAAGCTGTACTTTGCATTCCTTGTAAACAACCATGTTCAGCTCAGTTAGCAAAATTAAAAGCCTTAACCGAAGCTTGTTTGTTAGCAGATGGGCAGGAAGCTACTATTTATACCGACAGTGCCTATGTGCATAATGTATGCCATGTTTACGGGGCCCAGTGGAAGCAGAGCGGGTTTAAAAATCAGATGGCTCTCCCATTCAACATTTAGAGCAAATCCAATTGTTATTAACTGCTATGATGTCACCTAAGCGTTTGGCTATTTGTAAATGTCGAGCACACAAGAAGGGTGAGGATTTAGTAACAAAAGGAAATGCATTTGCCGACGATGTGGCCAAGAAGGTAGCTCTTAAGGCTAGGGAATATGAGTTAATATCTAAACAGGCGTCGATGCATGAGATACGATCAGTTGAATCTAACTGTTCTTCCCCTTCTAAAAGTTTTGAGAATGGAACTAATGGTGGTGAGTTGGTCCAAGAACAATTATCACACATGGTGGGCCTGTGGCCCAGAGTGGGGATTACATAATATGCAGATTCACTGGACAAAGAATAAAAACTACTTTTGGACCTTTTACTGCATGGTTTGTTAAAATAGCTGGAATGATTGGGTGCATTCTTCTCATTGTTTCTCTTGTTTTCTGTTGTCTTATTCCCTGTCTGACAACTTTGTTCATAAGGATAGTGGAAGGACAGGTTAAGACTCAAATGGTCCTGTACAAGGCAAGTTGCAATGGACAAGACCAAGCCTCAAAAGCACAGGAGCCACATTTCAGAGGCTTAAAGTGGAAATTGCAGGTTACATTTTCCTGTTGATGCAGTATTCTTATTTAACATAAATATTAGAACTGGTTTTCAATACCAGAAAGCTGAATATAGTATGAAAACTTGGTTCAGGCAGCATGCCTCAAAACCAGAATGCTGCGTGAGGCACCTCAGATCTGCCGGTCATGGGTCAAATTGTTCAACTTAATTTATATTTGTATATATTCAATTCAATTCAGTTTTATTTATACAGCGCCTTTTACAATAGTATTGTCTCGTGGCACTTCACAGAAGGAGCACCCAAGAGCAACAGGGGCAAGGGAAAACTCCCTTATGTTAATCTAGGAAGAAACCTTGGGCAGATCCACGACTCAAGGGGCTAACCCAACTGCCAGGGGTCATGCAGAAAAATTACAATCAGTAGTATCCATGACAGACTATAAGTTGCCTATGGTTTTAGCTAAGGTTCATAATAGTTCATAATAGAGTATTATCCCACTTTTACATTACATGGTAGTCAGTCTATAGGTGGTTATCAGGAATTATGGCTGGACAATGTAGCAGCGACCAGGCATAGTGACAAACTCAAAGGAATGAAGCAAAGAAATACAACTCCATTAATATGCAGACACACATCAACACACACTACCAGACAAGTGTTATTTATATATTTTCTAGTTATTTATTTACGATCAAATTAAAAATTTTTTGACAGTCAAGTTTTGTTAGCTCATGAACTTCTCACATACCTGTCTACATATTAATGCCTGCTAACTAAGCACTGATTTCAAAACTTTATTGAAATATAGGCACAGTACAATCTGGAAACCCTTCCACTATATCCAAAACAACGCATTTATTTACAAAGCTTGCACTGTGAACTAGCATGATGCTAACTATACCTACAGTGGGTAAGAAGAAGCTAAAACAAAGCGAGCCGACCAAAACACGTTCATCTCACACAATGTGAGATCACATACTCTCCACTGCTGATTCCACTGGGTGGCACAGCCCACCCAAACACATGTACAAACAAAGTGATAGGGACATTGGGACATCTCTCTTTTCTTTCTGACAATGAGCATCACTAATTAAATTGTGAGAAATGGATACATACGTGGGTAGATGAAGGGTATAGTTCCAACATGACGTTTGGCTTAATGTGATGGCTAGCAATTGTTGCCTGTGCAGTGTGCATATCTGAGGCTCTGATTAGGACTACTGACACCATGTAAGTAATTTCTTTAGTCATTGCCCCTCCTTGCTATTCTATATTATGGCTAACTTTTGAAAAGACTTTGGCTTGTTTCCTAATGTCATTCAATATTCAAGGTTAATTTTGCGCTTGGCTATCTTAGACTAGCACTCCTAGCTACTTAGCTACTCATCGGGACAGCTAGCCAACCCTCCACTCCTTCTCCTTACACCAAGTATTAATACCTCTTTGAGGGCCATGATTCCTGGCAATTTTCTCCCCTCTCTCATACCTGACAGACTCAGAATTTTACGGCTGCGGTCCATAAAGAATTTGATGGTTTTCCACTGACTACCTGGCAGATCTGAGGAAGGTGTTTCAGAGGCTACACACAGCCTTACTGACCCTCAACCTAAAGAAATATAATTTCCTTAAGACTTCTTAGTGCCCAAAGGAACTGTAGCTGTAGTAGAGAGAAACTACTCTGTCTCTGAAAAAGAGTGTTTGGCTGGTTGGTGTGGGCCGTGGAGAAATGGCAACACTTTCTTGAAGGAGTCCAGTTCAAAGAGGTGCATCACTGTCATGGGTCTTTAACACCCCCAAGACTTCATTATGCCTCATACGCTGAACCCTGAGACTTCAGCCCTTTACTGTGCGGTACAGGAAGGGTACATTAAACGTTGTTCCTGATGCCTTGTCATGGAGCCCAGTGGCTACCGATAATACCACCATCATGACACCAAGCCTTGCTGTGTGTGCTGCCTCCACAAAAATCACTGTCAATCTGCCTAACTCCCTGGATAAGACCTCTGCTGCCCAAAGAAGAGACACTTACATCACAGGGGTCCGTGAGCAGATGCCTTCTTCCGAGTCTGTTGCTGATAACTGCATTACCTTCATTGACCAGCAGGGGCTATACAGGCAAGTGCCAATTACTTGGGATGGGCACAAGTTCCAGCTTGTTGTCTCAAAGGAGTTGCATTGCACTTTCTTGCAGTATTACCATTTTAACCCGGGCACCTGGACCCACATCAAAGAGTGCTCTGTCTACCAACAACATAAATCTCCCAATTCTAAACCCAGTGGCCTGCTCCTGGGGAGAAGCATAACAACTGGGACCAGCATGAGTTCCAGTTTGCCATCAATTCCTCGTGGCGAGAGTCCACTGATTTTGCGCCAGCCATTATGCATCTGGGACGTACTCTAAAAGGTCCTCTTGACCAACTTTTGTCAAAAACTCTGCCACCACCCTCCTCACAACATGTTCTGGAAAGACAATTGGAATAGTCAAAACAGGTGGCTGTCCGTGTAAAACAGGCACAGGACAAAGAAGCAAAATACTACAACTGAAAAAGGAGAAACATGGAATTCTCAGAGGGGAACGTGGCCAAAGCCCATCCATTATCCAATGCCTCAAAAGGATTCTCAGCCAAACTGGTGCCAAAGTGGACTGGACCATGAACTGTAAAAAAGAAGTTAAGATCCCTAAATTACAGAGATCCCTGATAACTCAACCAACAACATACGTGTGGTGAGTCTAAAGCCCTACTTCAGTCCTAATCTTGACATATCCAGTCTGGTGGCGGGGGGGGGGGGCTTTGTAGTATCAGCCACATAAAATATTCCTCTACATTATCAGGCACTGAATGTTCTACCTTCACTTTAAGATACATGGGCATTTACATGCGAAATTCAGGGTGAGCATGAACCAAGGAAACCTATAGCGTATATATACCTTCTCACTCCCTTTCTTATGGCTATAGTCCCTTTATATCACATGCTCCTTGAGAGGAATGAATGGGGGTAAATGGATGCCGGTAAAAAAATTCTGAAAACCTCCAAAACTCCTAAAGTCTGAGTACTTGAATGATACACAGATTGGTATTGTTGTATGGATTACTGTCTCCTTCTATGCCTTTTTGTGGAAAATACTGTTGGGCTGAAACTGAAAATCTAAAGAGGTCACATTCCTTTTTCCCCCTATTTTTGCTGGTGGGATTTTTTTTTGAGAGACTGCTTTGCTTTTAGACTGAGATTATCTGGATTACTTTCCATATGGATTTTGAGTCAGTTCATTGTAGTAAATTGTTCAGGTTAAAGGGGAATTCCGGCCAATTTCAACATGCAGTTGTATTGCTCACTCGACCCTTGACTTGTCAGTACCCATAGACCAGTCATTTTTTTGTTCAGCTCTTTCCGAGATCCTGGCCCCCTAACCAGAGTGATAGATTGTTTACATAGTGTTTGAAATGTCTTAACATACTCCAGATATCATAGTGCTGTGTAGTAAGGTGTCCTCTGATGTTTCAAAACTTTTGGGATGATATCTGGAGTATGTTAAGACGTTTCAAACACTATGTAAACAAACTGTGCCCCCAGTTAGAGGGTCAGGATCTCAGAAGGGCCTGAACAAAAAAATGACTGGTCTTATGGTACTGACAAGTCTACGGTAGAGTGAGCAATATAACTGCATGTTGAAATTGGCTGGAATTCCCCTTCAAGGTTATTGAGATTTGCCTTTGCAGATTTCACATTTTGTGAAGTTTTTACAAATGTTTATTTTGTTTGATGTTTACCATTTCTTTTATGTTTTTCTTTTATGTTTTTCTTACTTAAAAACAGATCTTGATGTAATTCTGTAGTATCTGACATCATGACTTGCCACATAGATTCTTATAAATGCATGCAAATATGTTACACTTTACTTAACCCCAACAATGAAACATTATGATGAGGTGTGCTGCATTATAGATGCATCCATATGAACTTTACTTTACTTAAAGCACACATTGACAGCTTATGATCCCACATGGAACATTATAGCAACTTATGAGTCCTTATAACAGTTGATCATCCAGGTGTGTGCATAGAGGGGTATTAGTAGTCATAATGTATTATAAGCCCCATCAGTCACGAACACTCATAACACCCTTGGATTTATAAGGCATTATAAGATAGATTTATAGTTATTCATAACTGTTGATATAATGCATCATGAAGCATTATGAGTGTAGTCATAATGCATTTTGACTGATTATGATGCACATTATAATTCGTTATGAATGCGCTCATAATGTGCTATAGATATGGTCTTCATAGAAAGTGTTACCTCTTCACATTTAAAGTATTATTGTATTCGTGTTTCATGAACCAAATAATTTGTTGACAATACGATGAGTTGGTTACAACGGAGCTCAGTGCACTATCATTTATTATATTTAATAAATGATAGTGCACTGACTAGCCTGGGAAATCCATCTGAGACCTTGAGTTTGTTCTGCAGCTCAGGATGGTAACTAGGCCTATTTCCAACTCTTTTCATTTGCCTGAGCTAGGGAACCTAGGGAGCTAGAGAAATTGATTCCACCACTTGGCAAACTATCCAGAGCAAAGGCAGTTATGACAACCAGACTAGGCACTGACATGTTGAGAAATCTAACTTGAGAAACAAGTTATAATGAACCCAGTAAAACAGTAAAAAGTGTGTGGTATGAAAAGGCAGTGCTATTCTGTTTAGTATCTGGTCACAGCAACTAAATGACTGGTATCATTTTCTCAGTATGAACATGTCAGCTCTAGAATGTTGTACACATTCAGGCTCTGGATGCCAACCTCTGCATCAGCTGTCATTGTGCAGGTACTCCATGATGTGCAAAAGATGTGTGGGGTTGGCAGTGGAGTGGAGTTGAATGCAGTCAGTCAGTGTGGGCATTGTTGTGCCTAGCTAATTGCCTTTGGCTTCCCAGGCTGCCTCATTCTCTTTTCTGTCTCTCGCCCATCTTACTCTATCATTCTTGTTGCACCTGACATCTGTTTAGTTTCCCACCTGCACACGCTGTGTCATTAAGCACTTAGCAGCAGAGGTAGCAGTCAATCACAAAACCTTGTTCACTGCCCAAGCAGCCATGTGTGCCACCAGAGCAGCAAAAACAAAGCACTTTATTTATCAATTTTTTATTTATATAGCGCCTTTTACAATGCACCCTTTTGTACTGTCATAGCTAGTTAGATGTCTACATTGTGTTTTTAAGACAGCCTGGGTTATAATCAAATTCTCAATGGCGAAAATTACTGCCGTTTTCACATCCGGATCCAGGCTAACCAGTTCTATTCCTGTGCTCTTGCTATGACCTAGATATTCAGTATTGGGACACCAACTGTGGGTAATAGAATGGGCATGTAGTGCTTAAGTGCTCCAACGGAGCCTTGAAGCATGCTCACAGCAGTCGACACTCCTCAGCTGTCTGGGATGGTCATTCTGAGTGCCCATTCGCTCCTTGCAGAAGACAATGTCCTCATCCTCTCCAACCAAATTTACAGAATTAAAGGCCTGCTGCCTGCTGGCCTCCTCCAGGCTTTGACAGCTCACTCTTCTGCAATAAACAACACAATGTTCTCAAGGCCAACGACAGATCTGTGATAATTAGTGTAGTGGCTGCATGGGTCAGTGTCAAATCCTATATGCAAAGGCATTTATCACAAACCATGTACAAAATCATTACCTGTGCACTTCCCAGGTAGATAACAGGTCTCTCTCTATATGCAAGCTTCCTCAATCAGATTGCCAATCACACCTCCTCATGATTTTCTATAGGGCATGTAATACATTTGTGGGCTGAAATAAATAAATAAATATCCTAGAGTGTCTGGACCAAGATTAAAAGCCAGTCAAAAGCGTTCAAGCAGCTAAATTGATTGAGTATTTCCATCTCTTGTGTGTTTGACTTCAAGCATGACTCTCCCCTCCTTTCTTCCTCTGATCCCCCGAGTCATTATCATCTTTAATTCAAACACGGCAGGATTACAGCAGCTTTCATTTCCAAATGGGCATCATTCTCCAAGGCTTTGATGAGCCGTCTGTATTGATCTATTATGGGCACAGTGGATGAAGCAGTGGTGGACCATTTGCCAGACACAATTAATGTGGCCTGATTATGAGGACATTATCAGTTCGCATCAGAAGACAACGGTGGCGATGTTGCCTGGAAAGCCCTTTCCAAAAGCTCAGGCCCACCAAAGTTGTGATAATTCCACTCTTCTGCATGGCTCCCAGTGGATGGGATTGATCAGCTATATTGCCAATGTTTAGACATGTTTGCTAAATATTCTCTTTTGTTTCACTCCAGTTGTTTTGTCCCAGTGTTAATTATTTATACTGGCAATTTATGTGGGTAAACAGTGATTCTAAAGAAAAGAGGAGTATTACATTCATGTGTTTGACATACAAGTCAACCATATATGACCATATTGAACGTCATTCATATTCATAAAGAGTTCATCAATCAAGGACTGTGTTGAGGTGCTTGCAGGGCTCTTCGAGAGGTTTTCAGTCCATATGGAAGGTGGAATCTAACTTCCATGTCAATAGTATAACAGAAACTGATGGGAAAGACCATTATCAACTTAGTCCTTCAAGAAGGAACACAATGAACAGTTTCAAAGTTGAGTGTTTTCATAACAAAAGATTTGCTAATCAGTTTTCTTTCAACAGTGAACACATGGTGCTGATGGATGGGGGATTGTGTTGACCTGACACCATGTCATACAAATTACTTTTCACTTGTCTCCACTTGAACAGCTTTTATTTTGAGCTAAGCAAAGTCATCCATATCTACTGCAAATCAAAGTATGCTATGCCTACAAAAGCACACTTAGCACTGTTAGGATTTGGCTCTTGATGCCACGCCAGCTTAAATAGCCTCCTGGGAAAATGATGAAAACGATGCTTGCAGTCAACCAGCTCAAGTCTATAATCACATGCTATTGGAATGACTTTATGCTGTTGTGTCTGTCGCAATGCCCAAAAAAGTTTGTTCAAAATGGTAACAATGGTAAAATAACAATGGTAGAATTTATGTATGCAATAATTCAAATGAAATGAGGGACATTGATAACCATTTCCTAATGTTACAACACAAAACTGCACCCATGTCTCAGTGCTATAAAATCAGCTGTCACTTCATTATTACCCAAAAGACTGTGACGATTGCAGTCTGTCTGATCCACAGCTCTGTGTGTGTGCGTATGTGTGTTTGTGTGTTTGCATGTATCTGTGTGGATGTGTGTTAATGCATGTGTCTTTGTGAGTGTGTGTGTGTTTGTGTATGTATGCATACATGTATCTGTGCATGCTTATGTGTATGTGTGTCTGAGTCACTGGCTGGGTGGTGAAGTGGATGAGTATTTGTGTATTTGTTAAGCACACACTGGAGAGTAGTGCATCTCACCAAGGGCTTGCGGGGTATTGGGCTCTTGCAGTGAGACAACACAGGGAGACAAACATGCTCTAATCCCACTGGTCAAAAGGACACAAGTTAGCGGCAGAGGTCGCAGGAAAACCTGCACACAGACAAATAAGTGTCTGACATTCGTCTGTCAGTCCAAGGAGAGGCAAATAAACAAATTGAGAAATGGCACAGGCAGAATGTGAGACCAATTCGGGAAGCAGAAGAAAACAAACAAATCATGCAGTGTCTTGTGTATTCTCAGTCGGGAGACCTTGGCTGTGGAAATATAAATACAAGATGTTGCTCCAGGCTGGATTTGTCGAGGTTTTTCCCTCTCTGTCTCAGCCACAGCTGTTTTGTCTAATTCTCTGCACTCTGATAAAGCATCAAATAAAGTAAGCATAACATGGCATTATTAACACAGTTTAAATATACAAACACCATGGAGGACGAAACAGGGGCTTTGTTACTTTGAGCATGTGGTGTTTGAAGCTCCAGCAGTAAACACAGTGAAGCCCAGTTGGATGTGGGAGTTTCAGACTAGAACTGTGGTGAGGAGGGGGGTGCTGAAGCCCCTGACCAGCCGCCCTGCCAACCTGAGCAGGCCGATGTCTTAGGTAGAGTGACTGAGAGGAAAATACACTAGAGATAAATATTTCTGATAGCAAATTAGTTTGGGCCCTAAAGATGGAGATGGTCTGTCTGAGAAACAAAAAGGAAAAAGAAGGAAGAGAAAGAAAGACTGGCTCCTTCTTCACACACTGTCTGCCCTAAAAGTCAAAAACAAGTCTTAAATCCACTGTTTATTTGGCCTCCCTTTCTTTAAGTGTGGGTCTGGCACCAACATGGATGAGGTTTCTCTGTTGTTATTTTTCCTACATAAATACTGTTAAGTCAGTAACTGCTTTCAACAAACAGATTATTTCAGGCAAAAAATAAGCTGTCAGCTGTATGAAGAAAGAAATGAGGTCATTGTCAGCGTTTGGGTTTAACTTGACAAACTGAAGAGCTGAGGGAAAGGGTGAAATGTGACCTCAATAGTTTGAACCGAGTAACTTTTTTAAAAAAATGTCTTGGTTTTTGTGTCTATATGTGGTGAGTGTCTTACCCCAGTTGCTGAATTATGCTTCTGCACGGTTGTGTTGTCCCCCGGGTCTTTCTATTACATGACAAATCAATGCGCCGTTTGTTTTCTACCAATCAAGCAAATATGAGCTAGATGAGGTAGGGGAGGTAGAGAGGCAGATTTGGAATAATGTTTCCTGCTCCGAAATACAGCTCAGACATTATGCATAATTAAACAGTACTTTAATTGGCCTGCTAATTGTTATGAAGAAAAGGCTGAATTGGGTCTTTGGAGGTTTTTAATGCAACTTGCCGCTCCAAGTGTTTCCAGATTTTGTCAGTCTGTTCTGCTGTTTTTAGAATTCCAGCGTGTCACATTGGAGGAAGAGGGTGAAGTTGAGCAAGAGGGCTTTGTGTGTGTGTGTGTGTGTGTGTGTGTGTGCCTGTGTGCATACAAGTGAGGTGTACAGACAGGGGGGTGGGGGGGCTGTAGTCTTTGTGCAAGGACTTAAGATGACTGGGTTAATTTGTCCTCAACAAAATATATGTAATTACATCTAAAGGTTACCACTGTGACAGCTGTTGAGTGAAAGTCAAGAGAAATGGAGTGACTTTCATGAAGTTAAGCAGTTCTGGTCTTGATTCCAGTTTTGAAAATGCTATGGACAAGCACATAGGTTTCTGTAGTGGACGTATACTGACAAATACACTTGATATTACATTAGACGAAAAGGAAAAACAAAATCCCACAAATGTAATAATAACCAGATGCACTGCATAGCCGTACATAAGATGATTAATGCATGCACTGTCAAAGAGACTAAATCATGCTTCTTCTCCTTCTCCCCTACTCATAGATGTCTTAGTAAATCACACGTCTAACATGCTCTGTCCCTGGCTGCTGAAGGACTGATGCTTATGTCAGTTTCACAAAACGTTCACATTTTAAAATGAAATCCACACTCATCCTCCAATGTCATCATCCAGTAAAACCTTTACCATTGGGACAATACACATTGCTTTGTCGCATATTTTCATGTCTATACCTGTGTCTGTCTGTGTACCTTTGTGTGTTTAAAATGATTAATGTGCAGTGATTCATTTATATGAATCTTCAACAACAAAGTAAACTTGGACAGTTACCAAAGCTCTGTAGTCTGTTTTTCCACCTCACAAGACAACAAAACTAAAACAACAACAACTACAACAAAATGAAACCACACTATGGGCAGTCACAGTAAACAAAATTGAACCAACAAGAAAAAATGTCAGTACGGTTCTTTGATGGTGTACATTACCATATGACATGTAATAAAGCATCCCATATTAACATGCACATTTACACTGAAATAGTGCCTTGGGAGCCATATCCTTACACTCTGGAAAGGTGGCAAGTCTTTTGTAGGTTAAACACGATCTAATTTGGCAGAAGTCTGCATAACGCAAATATCTCAGGGGAGCTGCTGTCCAAGCGACGTGATCTGGATTTAACTCGTCCGTTTTCTGCCATCTGGATTCTAAATGCTGCCCACCCGAGAGCTGCTGTGCCAGGCTGATTTGCAATCTGCAGTGTATGTACGTGCATCCAGACAGGGGGAGATGGTGTCTGGCACTGCCTTAAGTTTCAGAATAAACATAAAGCTAATTACCAGTCTCCAAATCCATACCAACCCGTTTATATATGACGTATATTTTACCAGGAGTGTCTCAGTACCACTTTTTAATCTTGCGTGACTTTTTAGTTGGGAGGAAATTGTCCGTCTCTATCCATCTGCTTAACCCTTAAACTCCAGACAGAGGGAACACTGTAAACAGCAACATGAAAAAAGACAGTGCTGCACTCCACACCTGACCCCTTCCCCTCCTCCCTCATGTCTCTGGCCTGTCATACTGAGCTCCAGCTCCAGCTCCAGCTCTCCCAAAGCTCAACAAGCATCAGGGAGCCCTGGAAGCTTTCAGCAGCAGCTCAGTCACTGCACTGCTTCCTCCTTCCTTTGAGGATGCATTGAGGAGCCAGCTGGGTGGTTTACATATTTATATTTATATTATTACATATTATATGCTTCCATGGAAAACAAAACTGAAAAAAGTTCAGTGAATAAAATGCTAGTTTTCATATAATAAGGTGTTCGGCCCACAATTTAAATGTTTCAGTTATCAATTTAAATTGAGATTATACTTTTAGTTGGAGTGGACCTGTTCATGCTTTGTCATCCTTGCAAACATGAAATGCGGAGCCTTATAAGAACGTGACAAAATATAGTTCATCTTCTCATTTCAGGTGTGGAATTATGTGGAATTGAATTCATCCCCGTCCTCTGGCCTCAGGTCTTCTCATGCTGCAGTTTCGCCATCATGTGGCCTGCAGTGGAACTGCAGAGCTTACAAAGAAGACCAAACTCTTGGGATGATTTGGGTTGACACATTTTGGACATTTTTCGTCTTGTGACCCAATGATTTCATCACAATAATTTTAAGAGACATTGTGATTCATTTGATCAAAATATTTTTTAAATTTACTGATAATTTAGAGGACCATCCAATCAATTATTAAAGACAGTGATAATGAAGAAGAATTGCTGATATTTAAACTATATGGGTTTGTAGATATGCTACAAGTTAACGATTGGCTGCAATATTGCAGCGTAAACCCAGGTATACTATATGCCTTACAAAATGTGATATGACATCAGTTGGCCAACAGAATGTGTCATCTCCCCCTCATCCACCCGGTTCAGGGTTTCTGTCCAACATACTTATGGCACTTTGTGGACCGAGACAAAGTCAGAGCCTGTGGAGTATGCAGAGTATGTGGATGAACACTATTTTCCACTTGTCTGAAAACTTGTCTGAAATATGTGGCATGACCTCTAGTGGACACTGGAGCTCATGGAGGCTCTTAGCAGCACACAGCATGGACCAATAACCATTATCACAAGATAGAAGACATGTTACTGATTGTTAATTGAATGAGAAATGTTTTCTGAATATTACATGGAAGAGTGTATATTGAATACTGTATATTGGCTTAGAACTGCTTACTATTTCTTTGAGTAGTGTTTTTATTTTAATAGGCCATCAATGTGCAACACTTGCTGCATGTGTGTCACTTTTATGACAAAAAAAAGACACGCAAATCACCTTCAATGGAGGGCAAAAAAGTAACTTGTATTTATTTCAACATCAGAATTCTTCACATCCAAACAGTGGCATGGTGTACATTTACATCACAGGGAATTCAACCACTCAAACACTCATTTCACAGACAGGTTCACTTGACACGAAAGGGCAAAAGAGTATGACAGAAACTATGCCACAGACAGCCAGCCAGTTTGCTCATGTGAGTGTTGAGCTCCAAGGAGTTCCAAAAGAGGAGCTTGGCATGACAGCAAACATACAATACAACCTGTGTTGGCATACATTCCTAAACTTCAAATGTAAGACAGATATGAGACCTACTTCCTTAAGCACCATAGTAGGGGTGCGACGAGTGCTTTTTGTAACCGTGCAAGTGACAAGATCCTCAAACAGGCTCACCAGGCCTTAAATACTGCAATGCATTCACTACGTAGGATAAGCATACTGCTAAGGATTGCAAAGCTCCACTGGGACACAGTCAGAGGTCTTACAGAGGCAGACAAGGAGAAACGGAGATAGTGGGTGAGCGATGATGAGCGAGATGAGAGGATTTTATCAAATGGCTTCTGACGTGATCCCTAGAAAACATAAAATATTTTTTTGTTGACAACACAGGCAAGGTTTTCGGCTATTACAACGTCTGGCTGGACTCATACAGAGTGTGGTCTCTAATGTAACAGTTCCATAGCACTGAGACGTGCGAAAATAAGAGAAAACTAATTAGTACTTCAAAGTATATTCAAGTCTGTAATCAATGGATGAGGTGCACAAAAGGCACTTCCAAATGTCTGAATGGTTAAAAAAAGCTTAATGCATGAAGACAGTTGTTGATGATTAGTTCAAGTCTGTGCTTATCAATGGGCATGTGTAGACTGAATGCTCCATGTATGCACAATATGTTTGAAAAAGACAGGAACCACAAAAGGAAACTTTTGGAAAGCAGGAAAACAAACTGCTTTTGTTTTTTTGGGGAAAAGTTCCACTTCCACCACAACCTTGCTGTGTATGCTCCATTAAGATGGTGCTGTACAGACAGACACCTGCAGAAGGGGCTCATGTGCCACTCTGGTGTGCCACAGCACAATCCTCGATCACAGATTCTCTTCCTTGCCACCAGTGGGCAGTAAAACTTTACTGAGCAACATGATCACAGCCTCATGACTACATGGGCTTGGCAATGCTGAAGAAGGCTGTGAAAAAGATGCCTTCAAGTGAACACCAGTCAGGAGATCAGAGTGTAAACATGCTTTTAGAATATACTGGGCACTCTGGTTTTGTTTCATTTTAGCCACATCCAATTCACACCTGCCAGGATATGGTGCAAATATTGGGTCTGGACATGCCTTATTCT
This sequence comes from Tenualosa thibaudeaui, assembly GCA_027481765.1. Taxonomy (NCBI): domain Eukaryota; kingdom Metazoa; phylum Chordata; class Actinopteri; order Clupeiformes; family Clupeidae; genus Tenualosa; species Tenualosa thibaudeaui. Next base: position 822,558 of record JAIFZK010000003.1, read on the forward strand.
AGGAAAGAAAAGAAAGCTCTTTCATGTGCTTGTGCATTTAAGAGTAAAGGACCACAAATCACTGGCAACACCAATTTCTCCTAGGCCCCTCCTCTCTAGTGAGCATGCTGTTAAAGGATAGCCCAACTCCATAAAGGATAGCCCAACTCCATCAGACACAGGACACAGCCAAACGGGAACCTGGGTGGCTACGCTAGTAGCGAGAGTTGCATTTGGCATCTCTTTCCCCCTTGTATCCTATTCTGTTTTTTTCCATTCAGTGACTATAATTGAGACATTTGACTGGGACATGACCAACAGCTAGTGCGTGACACTGCAAAATGAAAAGAATGGGTTGATCTGACAAGGACTAAGCAAGGCGGTTATAGTTTTATCACATTTGAAAAGTAAACAGTTAAATTTCCCCAGCATAGTACTGTATGTGGTAATAAAAGCATTCCATCTACAATGTGAGACCCCGGCAAGCAAGAGGCTTCTGAAAGGCTGCCTGACTGTGACATGCTAAATTAGGTGGCAGGCAGAGACCCTGTCCAGAGACCTCATCTGAGTCCATCTGATTGCATATCTGGGTCAATCAGGCAAATATTTCGTACATGAGTGAGTATTTCTCTCAGTCCCCTTCAGTAGGCATAAACGGGCACCCGTTTGCTCTGAGAAGGAGCTAGGATGACAGATTGGGGCCATGTGAGAGAGAGACTCTGGCAGCATGGCGGTCAGGCCTTCCCTCCTGCATAAGAGGACTTCAAAACAAGCCCAGAGAAACCTCCACACTAGTGGGGCAGGCACTGCGTGAATTCTCCCAATCCAGAATGTTTGCTGGACGAGAGTTCACACTAGCAGCACACACACATGCACACACAAAGTGTATCTCTATCATACCAATCCTTTACAGAGAGTTCGTGGATGTGTGAGTGAGAGAGTGACTGAATGAGTAAGGCTGCAATCCTGCACTTTCCAAACGGAGAGCACATTAAGACAGAGCCTCTGAGAGCTGAGACCTCTGGGTTGGGAGTGGGCGGCTTATCACTTGGGCCTTTGTTAACAGGACTCTGTTAATTCTGTTACTCTTTAGCTGGAGACCAAATCTCTCATTACTTCATCACATGAATAAACAGTGTGCTTACATACAGCACAGAGGAGCATTGGGTGCCTCTAATGGTCCATTTGACTGTCTAAGAAGGATTCCTAGTTTGAGCCACTGGATGATTATTCACAATGCTGAATGAAAAAAGTAATAAGATGTTTTTTTAATGAAAAGTGTATGTAATGCACAGAGTGTGTGAGCATGAGCTGTTGACTGGACTAGTCTGAAATGCAATGCAGAATGTGTGGGATGAGGTCCATTCCAAATCCATTAGTGTGGCCTATTCATGCAGAGATGGGGAAGAGAAAACATCTATGGTTTGCTGGTTGTTTGGTGGTGGGTTGGCTGCCTGCTCTATGGAAAAAATCCCATTGTCATGTCTTTGCCTGGTCTGTCTTAGACTATACAAGATTAACACTTAAAAAATCTACTCAGGAGTTACTGTATATACAAGTTAAACTACACAATTATTTTTTATACCACAGGTTTCTTACAATTAGTTGGTATATGGTTTCAGTTTTTTTCTGCATCTCATACATTATGTTTACAACTTGGCTATGTTTTGTAATTACTTAGTTGAACATCCCTTATACTACAAACAAAAGGCATTACAATTTCAAGTACAGGAAGTCTCTATGTACAAGTACAGCTCAAAGGCAAGATGCCATTTTGGTCACAGTCTTTGAGAAAGTCTGGTAGTCTAAATGTACATTTATAATCCAGTTTATGAGGGCAGAAGTGCCAAAGAACTTCCCTTCAAACCTGGAGGAGCTATTTATCCCCCATTATAGAGAGATCTCTGGATAACCAGTGCAGGAGAAAAAATACTAATGCCAACAATATATTGCTCTATCAACAGTCAACAAAAGGTCTAGAGAAGAATGGGACCTAGCCAAAGATACAGAATTTATCAATGAAATTATTTGAGGTAAAATTAATGGTGGCTAAAGGAGGCTAGGCAAACAAAAAATAAAATTTTCTTTTTCCCTCACCCTCCATTGTGTTTCACCTGTGCTTCACAACGCTCTAAGAATATAGTCATTTTTCAGCTTCTCCACAAGGTTGGTCACCATGGCAACTCAAGTTCACCTTCCGAGGAAGGAGACTTTGAGTGGAGAAAGGGAGAGAAGGGTTAATTATAACTTTAAGAAACTGACAAAAGAACCACCAACATATTTTGCTTCCTTGCGATTTCATTCTTCCCTCTGTGTAAGGAAAAGGACAGGACCAGGCTCCTGGTGGTCAGATGCAGCCATTCACAAGGCCTCCAGGACGCATCCCCCACCCCCTGCATCACCCCAGCAGTGTAATCACTACATGGTGCCAGACTTGTCATTAGCGGCAGCTGTGTTAGCATTAGCATTTGTGTTAGCATTGGCGCTGCTGTTGGGGAAGATCTTCTCGGTGGGGGTGACGGCTGGGCTGCCCATCCCGGAGGAGCTGGAGCTGCTGGAGCGGTGGCCTGGCAGCGGCTGGCCCTGGCCCTGCTGGTGGTGGTGGTGGTGTGGGTGTGGCTGTTGAGGCGGCGCTGGCCGCTGGGGCCTCAAGGGAGGCGGGCGCAGCTGGGAGCCGGCCAGGCGGGCAGAAAGCGCCGGCTTGAAGGTGGTCATCATCTCGCTGGTGGAGCCACTGCAGCTGCGGCGCATGGCGGCATCCGGGTCACGGATGACGATGGTGTGCAGCGGGCTGGCCGGTTCGGAGCTTGTCGGGTTCTTGAGGGGCTCCAGAGTGTCCAGCACCACGTCCGGCGCCTGCTTGGCCGTGTTCTGGCGCTCCAGCTCGCGGAGCTCGTGCAGAGCCGTGCTCATGGTCTTCTCTATGTCCTGTGAGTAGACACACATGACAGACTGAAAAGAAAAGCATTCAATAAGAGATCTCGAAAAAATGGGGTCATGTACACCATACAGATATGTACTTTTGAGGAATCCTTCAGCAGACTAAAATTTCTGACTCATTTGCCATGTCTGTCGCTACTTCTTGCACTAATGAAGTGTTTACTGCAGTGCTAATGAAAGACCCTTTAATAGAAGATACTCCAGAGTGCTTAATTAAGATGGTGCTTTTATTGAATCATTATGGTCAAGTGCATGGCAAATTTAGAGCATTTGAGCTTTTGCGAAAGACTCAAACCTCGAGCAAACGACTGAACAAATATGACTGCATAAAATTCTCTTTGATTCTCTCTGGCGTTCCTAACCCATACTGACCATTCCCATCAGCCTATAGGAGGACAGAGTTAAAGGCTAAGGTTGAGGTCATCTTGCCAGGCCATTTGGTGATATTTGCCTCCAAAATGTTCTTAGAGAAGGTTCTTCTCAAAGCTGCAGGTATTTTTTACATGACATTTACCCAGCACCTCAGGCAGTCCACACACTTCAAAAAGGGCCTCCTGACTGTGAGTAAACAACCAGTTTGCCCACTCACAGCACCTAGACTGACAAGCTAACAGACAGGCTGACTGTCAAGCAAACACTCAAGCCCTTTAGATGAAGACATCCATATAATACCTAGTGATGACAGATGGGCAACAAAAATATGTAAGCATATACATATATATATATATATATAAAGGTACCGAGACAAGAGTGCTTTGAGTTCATCTGATTGGTTTAAATTTCAATTCAATTATATTTGTATAGTGCCTTTTACAATAGACAATAGTATTGTGTGTGTGTATATATACACACACACACACACACACACACATACAGTGGTGGAATAAGTACTGGAACTTAGTACTTAAGTAAAAGTACAAATAACCATCAAAAAATATACTTGAGTTAAATCAGAACTACAACATCAACAATCCTACTTAAGTAAAAGTAATAAGTACTTGCTTTTAAATGTACTTAAAAGTACTAAAAGTAAAAATACTGGTGCAATATGTTGCCCCTTAATGGGCCTATAGAATTAGCTGAAAAGCACAATCATTTCTTTGTGTGGACGTAGCTCAGCCAGTTGCCTAACATAGCACCCCCCCCCCAATCACAGATATGATAGGTTTATGCTAAAAATGGTGGAAGCGGTCGAGCACACCCATAGTGGTATGTGTATTTTTCAAGTAGGCGTCCATAGGCTCTGGGCCTACCTCCTATTATGTAGTCAAGCCCACATACTGAGATAATTCTTCTTCTTCTTAATTCCACTCCATTTATTAATTCCATTCCAATTTAGAATTCCATGGATATAAAAGGCTGTCTCAGTAATCATTCATTCTGAGCACGACTGAGAGAGATACATACGAGACATACACGCCTTCAAGTGATTGTAGAAAGAAAATTGTCATAGTACAGGTATGTAAAAGCAGAAAACAAACATGGTCAATACAGATGAGGCGTAAATTTATGTACAACTTGATGAGAGAAATACTGATTTTGGTTTATTCATGTGCAAAAACTAAACATTTGAAAGCAATCTGAGATCACTAAACAGCATTATGTCCTTAGGATTTCTACAATGGACTGCCTCAGTGAGGGTCTGAGAGCAGCCCTGAGACCGGCCATGGCTGAGGAGCTGTGGCTGCATCTTGCGGATATGGCTGAGGAAGCCCAGCACAGAGAATCCGCCCTTAATTCCATTCTGCAAAGGCTTCTTCAGGACATTAAGGAGGTGGAGCGTTCCAGGAGGATAAAAGAGGGGGGGTGGCAAAGTGAGAGGGGAAGGAGGAATGACGCTTGTGAGGCTGCCAGACGCAACGTGCAGGAGCAACACCACAAAGCCCTCACACACATTAAGTGTGAGGCACAAAGGACAGAGGAATATGAGGCAGAGAGAGAGAAGAGGTGTGCTCTCGAGAAAGAACTGAAGAGATTGTCCTTCCTCCTGGAGCTGAAGGAGGAGGACGATTACAACAAACTAATGACCAGGGAGACAGAAAGGAAGATTGTTGAGTCAGAGCATTGGGCCAGGTGGACCAAGGAAAGAGAGGAATGTACTCTATCTATCGCTCTAGCCGCAGCAACCATGAAGCAGAGGCTGCTGAGGGAGGCGGAAAGATGGATGGTGAGAAATTGCTACTTTTACATTACAACACATTACATTTTATGGGGGGTGGGAATTGATAGGATTTTATCAATATCAATGCCATTGGCGATTCTGCTTATTGGTCCAATTCTTTATCAATTCTCTCATCAGTTCCTCACTGTTCTACACAGGTTTTCAGTGTCAGCACAGGCCAATAATGTAGCCTATACCACTAAGGTGACAATAGCAAATGAAAACCATGCACAGCTGTGTTATCCTTTTCAGTTTTGTATTTGTATATGGTCTCCTTGTAATCCCAAGAATATCAAAATCTTCGATAGGAGGAAGAGCCTTTTGTTACCGTGCACCCCTCCTGTGGAATAATCCCCCCCCCCACATTCGACAAGCGGACACTCTCAATACCTTTAAGTCTAGACTTAAAACCTTCCTCTTTACTGTTTCCCATAGTTAGGGATGGTGCGTGGCAAATCATCACTTCTCATGGGTCTTTTGGGAGGGACTGCCTCTGCTGTGCCCTCAGTTGCGAGGCATGGTGGCCACTGACCATCCCTGCAGTGGTGCTGGGTTACCATGCATCATACCTTAGTTATGCTGCTATAGCCTACTGCTGCCACAACAGCTTCATGCGTCACGCCATACAACTCTCTCTCTCTCTCTCTCTCTATATCTATATATATATATATGTGTGTGTATATGTATGTATATATATATATATATATATATATATATATATATATATATATATATATATATATGCCCAAATTACACATTTGCTCTCTGATGTGAGAACCTGGCCTAATGCACTTTCTTCCTCTGTCCACAATTATCTCTGCTGAGTGTCATCCCTGCCTCATTCCGGCAGACTCCTCTCACCCTTCCCTCCTGAGTGGACTACAACCAACACTAAGGGAGGCCCATGTCAGGACCGACTCTCCATCATAGAGGCCCTTCCTGGACGCCCATGCTAGGCCCGTCTCCCCTTCCTTGAGGCTTTGTGACCCCCCCCCCCCACAATGGACCCTTACTGTTACCCCCATTACCCATCTCACTCCTTTGAGTTTGACACTATGTCTGGCCACTGCTACATTGTCCAGCCATAATTCCTGATAGCCACCTATAGACTGACTACCATACAATGTAAAGTGGGATAACACTCCATTATGAACTGTTACGAACCTCAGCTAAAACCATAGGCAACTTGTAGTCTGTCATGGTTACCACTGATTGTAATTTTTCTGCATGACCCCCGGCAGTTGGGTCCTTCCCTTGAGTCGTGGATCTGCCCAAGGTTTCTTCCTAGATTAACTGAACATAAGGAGTTTTTCCTTGCCCCTGTTGCTCTTGGGTGCTCCTTCTGTGAAGCGCCACGAGACAATACTATTGTAAAAGGCGCTGTATAAATAAAATTGAATTTAATTGAATATTTGAAAAAACAATTGACAATGGTCTGAAAAACATGTCGGCATTGATAAGAGGAATTGATGCCAGTGGGATACGATATCAGTGAACTGAAGCATTCGATTCTCGATTTTTACTCAATTCCCGGTTCTCAATTCCCATCCCTATATTTCACATGACTTAAGCGTATTGGTCCTCTAAAGATGGTTATATTTTGTCCCATGGAACATGGACAAAGACTGAAAAGACACTGCTTGTTTTCCTCAGCTGTCCAGTGAGTCCATTCAAGGGGCCAGCATTGACAACAGCGACACCAGTCGTCTTCCAGACATGGAATATCAGGGAGGAGTGGAGGAAACTCCAAGACAATAAAGCATGCCTTAATAATGGCCTCCAGGTACATGTATACATAGCTGATGCGACCAAGCTGATTTTAAACAATAATTGCTTATATTAGGCCTGCCATCACTGAAATAGACTGTAATCATCATTATTAACGTGAACATTCTTTTGTACTCAGAGCTTTATAAACCGGAAGGATATTGAAAGTGATTGCCAAGTACCAGTATAACCAAGGAAAGATGCAGCAGTATATCACTGAACAGAAGAAGAAGCAGGAGAAGATCAGGGCTGCTGAACTAAAAAAGTGCCTGAAGTTGGAGGAGAAAATGAGGAAGGAGCTCCAGAAAGCTGAACAGGCTGAACTAAAAGAAAGGAAGAGGCAGGAGGCCAAAGACAAAAAGGAGGGCTTGAGAGGAAGAGGGCCAAGCAGGAGAGAGAGAGGGCCAGGATCAGACGGCCAGTATTCTGCTTCTGGCCATCAGGACCACAGATAGCCATTTAGCCCTAAGCTGAACTGTTATGTGGTGCACCCACACCCCTCAGGAAAAATACATCAATAAATAAATAAATAATATTTGCCTGGTATGCAATATTTATACAGTGGTAGAAGAAGTACTGGAACTCAGTACATAATTAAAAGTACAAATAACCAGCAAAATATATACTCAAGTAGAAGTACAACTACAACATCAACAACCTACTTAAGTAAAAGTAATAAGTACTTGGTTTTAAATGTACTTAAAGCACTAGAAGTAAAAGTACTGGTGCAATATGTTCTCTCTTAATGGTCTATATGTCAATAAAAATAAAGGCAAATAGAATTAGCTCCTATGTGAAACTGCACAAAACTCCAAATTTTTCCATGGAAAAACTAAACCGTCCACTAATTCTGATTCAGATATTTTATATTAATAAAATGAAAAAAGGGCATGGTCAAATATTTGACCTCTTACATGCAGTCAATAGTGATGGGCTACTCCATTTTGTAAAGTGGAATAGGCTACACACACAGTCGCTTAGATAACATTAGGCTTACCACTTGAAGATAACGCTAGTCAAACTGGGACGCAAATTCATACGAGTGGATCAGCATGTCACGCAGCAAGAACTGGACCACTTCACATCAGACGGATAATAGTCACACAAGATAAACACATCAGGTAAGGTGCATCGTCCCTTAAAAAGAAGCGAACTGGGCCCTGTACTACTAATCAAGGTTACAGGTTAACCCGGGTAGCGTTGGGAGTTACCACTTTCTAAAAGAACCCTCCATTGAGCATCAGTTGTTTCTGAAGTGACGTTGTTTTTAGATCAGCGGTTACTTCAGAAGTTACCCACTTTAGCCAGTAAACTGTCGTATACCCCCCTGATCTAGCAGGTAGCAAGCAGTAATTAGCAAGCATGAGCGCTAACAATGGTGACGCTAAACCCAGAAAAAAGGCACTCTGGCCCATACAAGAGTGCTTCGAGTTCAAGATGACAAAACGTAGCAAAACATTTTATACGTCACCCATTGGTATGAATGAGAACCTCGATGTTGCAATCTGCGAATCGGCTTCACACAAACAATGTATCTGATTGGTTTAAACTTGCGAGACATAATAATGATAAGGCGACTTTAGAAAAAAAGTGATAGACTAATAAAATGTAACGGGATGCATTTTAGAAATGTAGTGGAGTAAAAGTACAAATAATAGCTGCAAAATCTAGTAAAAGTATTCATAATTATTTCTACTTAAGTACAGTTACGTGAAAGATTTAGTAGAAATTTGTACTTTGTTACTTTTCAGCACTGTGTATACACACACACAAACAAACACACACACACACACACACACACACACCTACAAACACTTGCAAAGGTGTGTGCGCACAAAGAAAAACACAAACTTTACTCTTTCACACAGCACCACACTCACAAGTGAGCAAATGGAGCAATTACTGACACAGCAATACAGACATCATCCATTTTTAGCCATAGTAGTTTGAATGCAAATGTGTGCCATTCTAAGAACTGAGTCCTTAATGGGTTGTTTGTATGGTCATAGATCTGCCACCTCTTTACAGCACACAATGTCACCCGAGTCCATTAGGCAGACAGAGATGACAGTGTGTACTATTATTCTAAAGACCATTTGGCCCTCTGGGTCATCACTTTCATTATTATAGCAGGGTGAGTATGAGAGAAATGAGTGTGCATCAGCCTGGACCCATGCAACAGAGCCGTATGCAACATTAGGAGGGTTTTGATGGAGGGGAGAAAGAAAGAAAGAGAGAGAGAGAGAGAGAAAAGCACTGCAGTCATCCAATCACTGATGGGCTATTACCTGGCAGAACAATCACAGGAGCAGCAACAGTCACAGAGAGAGAATCAGAGGGCTTTTTTGGTCTCTTTTATGAACGTACTGCACCAGGGAGAACTTCTCCATGCAAGATTTAATCCCCTCATAAATACTTGACACAAAGTAACCCTTCACATCACCTATTGTGAGAGGTAATGCTGCCATTGCTGAACCAGAGAGAGTGGCAAAGTGCACTGAATGGAAGAGTATCGACTCAAATAGAGCTTTTTGGAAGTGAATGATAGTAAGGAGTGGGAGAGTGAAGAGTGGGCTATGGGTCAGTGATGGTTACCTCAGCTAAGGCTTCTGCTTCCAGGGACTTGTGGTCTCCAAGGCTGCTGTGCCGTGTGGCCCCAGGGACGGGCCTGAGAGGGTGGCCTTCTGGGTAATTCTTCCTGTCCGGGTAGTTGATGCTGCCGGCGCTGCCAAATGTGCCCAGGCGTCTCTTCTCTGGGCTCTCAATGCGCCCGCGACTCACGGCCACCTTGTGAGGGCTGCTGGGACAGGCGGCAGCGCGTGGAGGGGTGTCTGTACCTCTGGTTGGGCTGTGGGTCTCACCACTGCGGCGGCGAGGGATCGCTGCCCCGTCTGAGCGCAGCCGCACCCTGCAAGTCAGAATAGAGAGAGTAAAGCAGAGCAGTGTGTGCACATGCCTCCCACCTCCCTGCCACTCTGTAGCAGTCAGCTCATATCATGGAACCAACAGCGGCCCAACTCACCGCCCCATCACCCCGCCAAAAGGGTACTCAGGGTTGTGTTCGCAGGGAGACTGCAGGTCGTTTTTGGATGAAGCCTTATCATCCAACAGAGGCCCACTGCTGGCCTCACTGTCAGCCTTCTGACTGAGATTGTCAGAGAACGCATCATCTCTGTAAGACACACACACACAAACAAACAGTCAGTCAAACAAAACAGCCAACCAACCAGCCAGAGGACTGGAAGAGAAGCATCAGAGGCGCTACTAAGCAGGCTTCTAATACACCCCTCCCAAAACGCTGTGAATCAATACATGAATTCTAATTTGGTGTTTATGAGCTAATTTGGGCTTGATGGGGCACCCCAGCTGAGCCCCTGGGCCATTGAATGCCGTGTGTGTGTGTCTGTGTTGGGCCACATAATGTCTCAGTCTGACAGCAGTCACATCAGCACTGTCTGTCAGACATTAAGAGCTTGAAAAATCCATTTTCTGCCTCTTTCATTCCTCCATTAGGAGCAATTATGCCCAGACCTCTGTCTTCAGACTCACCTACCATATAAACTCATTCATCAAAAAGACACCACTTCAATTCCAAGCGTAATTATTATCAGACAGATCTGTGTGTGTGGGATGTGAAATCAAATAATGGAAAGAACGATTTGCCTTAGACCTACTTCGGATTTAATTTATGCCACTGATGATCTGCTCAATCAGATATCCCCCCCACCACACACACACACACACACACAGAGAACCTAGATTGTGCGTGTGACACAAATTTACAGCTGCCAACTGCACACATCTGAAGCTGATCCGGGGTCAGTAGCAATGGGAAACAGTAATGGGGTGTATGGTATGCAAATACACGAACAAAAATTAGGCCAAGATCAGTCAGACAGTCAGTGGAGCAGCCATGAATTATGCATGGCGTTCAGGAGAGCCTCATTACGGAGGGGGCTGATCAGATCAAGGCTGTGTGCCGACGTGCTTAATGCTGCTACCCCATTAGCCAACAACACTGCCTGCTCTCTGCTCAGATGCAGGCCTCTACACGTCTCTTGCTGCCCTCCAATGCTGCTAATGCGCTGGAATAGGAAGGTCGGCTGCCTGATAGCCTGATAGATTTGTCTCTGTCCTGCTCATGTTATTGACAGTGTTTACATTCTAATCCGCATTAATTCACTTGCGCTGAGGCCCTTATCCAACGCAGCCTGCCCTGAACTCTCACTTTAATTAGGCATCAGGCGTTCTCCCATGGGTGCAACATGGGCTATAAGAGTGTGTAGGTAGGTATGCCATGCTATAGGTGTTGTACATAATGTGAGTCTATAGGTGCTGAATTAAGTGCAGGGCGTCTTGGTGAGACAGAGACAGCCAGGCACTCACAGGTCCTGCACCACAATGTACTGGTGGGGGATGAGGCCGTCAACGCCGTTGTGTCGTCCCTCCCACCAATCCTCCGAGGCCCGGTGGTAGAGCAGCAGTGACGCGCCCTTCTTGAAGGACAGTTCCCGCGGGGTCCGGCCCGTATAATCAAACTTGGCGATGGCTTCAATCTGCTCCACTTCTGCACATGTCAGGAACAGGACAGAGAGACAGAGTGACAATACAGTGGGAGAGGAGAGAAAAGAGAGAGAGAGAAAGAGAGCAATTTTCAAAAGTGTGACATTGTGTTTTATGAGGATGTCTCTTTTCAGTGTGTTTTCTTGTGTTGATGTGGCACAGAAGTGCACACAACAGGACAAGAAGCTCAAACAGCACAAGAATGTGTGTGTGTGTAGTTCCAGAGGCAGGTGCTAATGCTAGTCATGTCTTCTGCATCCTCACTCATCTGCTTCCCTTAAGCTCTCTGTTATTGTGAAGAGAACAGATACAGGCCTCTGGTCATGCACAGCTGCCACTGTTATGGTTATTTAAGTGGTTAAGTCTGTAGCACTGCCATACGCTATTAGTAGTGTGTGTCTGTCTGTGTGTGTGTGTGTGTGTATATGTGTCTGTCTGTCTCTGAGTGTATGTGTGTGTGTGTAAGCTTCTTACTATTACAGAGCTTAAACATCTAGATTTTGAAACTGTTGGCTCCATATATGTATGCATATGTCTGAATAGATGACTACAGTGCGTTGACCCAAACGGTGCCAAGGTACTTAACAAAAGCACAAAGACGTGGAAGGAAATCTTTGAATGCACACACTACAAAAGCATTTAGGTGTTCGGGCAATTGTAATCTTGAGAGGTCCTTATTATATGTGTCTTTCATGAAAGAGTATAAAGAAGGCTATCCATCTCTCAATGTCTCTTTCTCTCTCTCGCTCGCTCCTCCACTCTTCCTCCTCCATTTTATTCAGGCTCCTTTCACAAAGAGAGTGGAGAGTGCATTCAGTGGCTCTCACAGCAGTGTCTATGGAGAATGAGAGGCCTGTGAGGACATGCTGCTCTATCTGCAGCTCCACAGACACAGACGGTAGGATGCAGACACAGGTCTGAGGTCAGTGGGCACCGCTGGCTGGCCGTCACCCTGGGGGCTCCTGTACCCAGTCCCTTAGGGACACAGGGAAGAGTGCCAAAGGCTTCACTTCTGGCATGCTGGCAGCAGGCATGAGAGGATAAAGCCACACACATACACGCACATACACACACACACACACACACACACACACACACACACACACACCGTCCCTAGGGCTCCACAACATCACTGTCACACAAAGAACGGGTAATGTGACCCAGTAATAGGAAGCATCGCAGCTGATGCCAAACCAACTCAAAGCATCTAATCAAAGCCTGCCTGCAGAGAGCAGTGAAAGGGTGGAGGGGAGGGAGGGCATTAAAAAGTAGCACTGCTCAGAGTGTGAGCAATCCGCACCCTCACTTCAGCCAGCAGGACGGCGCACAGGACAGGGACAGGGACATGGAGCAGAGCAGATCCACGAGGCCCCTCTGACTAGTGCCTGAAGGGCTGGGGGCCATAGATACAGTCACAGCCACGCCTCAGCGTGTGCCCATCAGTCAGACAGCGGGGGTCAGCCTGGGCTAATGAAATGGCCGGCCTGAATGGGCCAGCAGTGGGATATCTCTCCAACCACCACCCAGCCCAATCAATGGCATTAGGAGCTCCATCCAGGGGTGAAATTAGGGCCTGGTGCTCACACACGATTGACAGACTATGGCTGAGATAAAGAGCCAGAGAGACTCAGGGCAGACACACAGAAGAAATATTCCACATTCTAAGATGTATTCTTCTATAGACACTGTATAGTATAACACACTGTATCAGATATAAAAGATTTCATGCAAGAGCTGCCATCAGTGGGCTAATCATTGGATATTAGAGTGTGGTTGTCAGATACACACCCGAATTAAGCATGTGTTTCTCTCATTTCAGTGTCAGGGAGCGCTGCTGTCGCTGTGGCAACGCCCAGGAGCCAGAGTGCCTGGAGAGTCAAGGCCACGTGACTCCCTCCCCTTCTCTTCCCTGAGCACTCCAATCAAAGGCTAGAGGCTTCTCCTCTCCTCCCCACAGCCCCCCAGCACCAGCTTCTAGCCAGGGCTTGGGTGCCAGTGAAGAGAGGACAGTGTGTCTGTCAGCCCAAATTACTGGCCCAGCAGTCAGCATGAGCAGGGCAGGACAGGCAGCCCTCTTCTCTGCCCTCTCAGGCACTAATACACTAGGTCACATCAGACCCGGCCAGCCGAGCACAGAAGAGATGGTTATCAGCACGCTCACTCTCATTTATGGAGTTTGGGAAAAACACCAGGGCTCCAATCAGTGTGTCTAAAGGTGGTAGGGACACAGGACGTAGCATCACAAAAGAGGGAGATCTGTCAGACTGGACTCAGTGCTCTCACATAAAGAAGAAGACATGGAAGGAAGGAAGGGAGAGAAAGAAAGCGCTCTCAGACAGCTACAGAAGACTAGTGAAAGAGTACAGACAGTGACACAGAGAGAGTCCAAGAAAAAGAGAGAGTGAGAGAAAGAGAGAGTGAGAGAAAGTGAGACATGGCCAACAACGCATTTCTGGACGAGACAAGACCCTTTGCTAGCCCTGGGCTGTCACAGCCCATCAGGGCTCTTCCTCGTTATCTCTGCCAGTCAACAAGGTCAGCCACTGCTGACGAAAGAGCCATCTGTACAGACAAGCACACACTCCTCCAGCCCAGGAAAGCAGCCCAAACCATCCGCTGTGTCCACACACACACACACCAAAAGCAGCTCCAGCTAGACATTCTCAAGAGCACAATAAAGTATGTGTGTGTCTGAGATGAGCACAGACACAGCTCCGTCACAGCTCCGTCGCTCACTGGTTATGGCTGTGTGGCCTATCCACTGAAGTCAGCTCTACAAGCCTGATCATGGTGCTCTGATGTTTGTCATCATATCCAGAGTGTGTGTGTGTGTGTGTGTGTGTGTGTGTGTGTGTGTGTGTGTGTGTGTGTGTGTGTACGCAGGCCCGAGCCATGGTGTAAATCACGGGAACCGCTCTGAGTCACTGCGCTTAGTGAGCGACTCATTTGGTGCATTATATAGTCTATATATCAAGGCATGGTGCCACCCGCGGCCAAAGCGCTGACTACCGCATCAGATCAGAATTACTGTACATGGTGCCCAGGCACAGCGGCCACTGCTGCAGAGCTCAGCAATGCTGCCAACACAGGGAAAGAGGGAGACAATATATATAACAAAGAAAGAGAGAAAGAGATTGAGTGAGAGTGAGAGACAGAGTGAGTGAGAGAGTGAGAGAAAGAGGGAGAGAGCAGAAGAGATTGAGTGAGTGAGAGAAAGAGAGAGACAGAGAGCACGATCAGCAGGGGCACCAGGAGGTTCTTCAAAACACAAGCTCTAATTGCCAACAGTTCAAAAGATTAGACGCTCTCTGACTCCAACATGCTCTCTCTTATCAGCATAACTGCTGATAACAACATAACACTGTTTGCATGTGAAAGAGGGGAGCACAGAAAGAGTGAAAGAGAAAACAGTGTACAGATTTTGTTTTTTTTTTATCATCGGGGGTTGTGTTGAAAATGGCTTGATGCCTGAGTTGTTCTGACTGTGTCTGCTTTCTTCCCCCAGACATAAACATCCCCAGAAAAAAGGAATCGCTCAGTATTGGAAACGTGAGGATGGAGGAGGGCTGATGGCTGCACCAGTCACTCACCGTCATCACTGGTGTGGGGCTCAGTGCCATTGTCTGCCTCATCGATAGTCCCGGGCTCACTGTGGGGACTATCACTGCATGACACAGAGGAAAGACGAGTCAAAAAAGAAAATATACATCCCCATTATTAATCCTAATGAATCCTAATCCTATTATTATTATCTTTATTGATATTACTATTGTTGCTGTTGTTATTATTCATTAAGAATAACAATAATTCATTAACAAAGAACTAAATAAGTATCAGTCTACATCGTCTTACAAAACACCCAATCAGGCAGCCATAGCTGACATAGATGCCAAATGTAAAAGGCCACTGCAGGCAGCGCCATGTCTTTCATCAGTGTTGCCATGCAACAGGCTCACCAGTACTCCTCTCCTCCAGTCATGCACTTCTCGTAGAGCGGGCCGTCCAGCTCTCGCGGGCTGGGGAAGATGAGCTCGTGGTGGATGATGATGGTCTTGATGACCTCATTGACGTGGGCCTGGCACGCCACGGGATCCTGTCCGTCGGGGATGGGCATGAGGGTGGGGCCAAAGCAGATGGCCAGGTTGTAGGGGTCCATCATGTTCTCATCACTGTACTGGGACAGACTGTGGGGGGGTAAGGATGGACGGTGGTTAATCCAAATAAACTATAACCACACCTTTTACAGAAAAACCTTAAAGCTACCTGCTAGTTTTTAAAACAGACTGCTGAGCAACTAAAAATATCCCCCCTCCCCCACCCCCCAAAAAACATGTTCCCTAACCCAGTGAACATAATTTCCCACTAAGTACTATCTGCTTGTGACAGTGCAATCTTAGACTGGTGTTTTCCTGTAAGCTGACAACATCCTGACTTCTTTGCTCAGTTAAAGTATGGCTGCACATCACCCAAAATGAGGAAATCCTGCTAACACATGTAAGTTCAGAAGTTCAGCAGGCCTGTGTTTGCCATATCCGCATTAAGCCCTCCCATTCATAATTGCAACAGCAGCCTGGGCTCAGCACAGCTCAGAGACTACAACTCCTCTATACAAGCAGCAAATACATAATCAAAGCTAAAGCCAACCGACCCACTGAGAGAGAGACAGTTATAAAGCTCTGCCTTCAGCTTCTGGCAAAGCTACAAATTCCTGTTGTCAAGGGTGAAGGGAGAGAAGAAGGAGTTTGAAAAAAAAAATCTGAAGAGTGAAAACTGTGGCTATGCTTCTGAAATCAACTTCTTTGTTCTAGAGGGGAACAGGGCAATGGTGGCATCAATAAAAGTCCAATAAAAGGGGACAGGTATATTACTTCAGAGAGAGATGAGTTTCAGCGCTCATAAATAACTTCTAAAGTGGGTCTGACAGACGGCGTAATAAATTGGATGTGAACAGTGCGGCCACTGGACGACTCTTTGTAAATGTCTCTGGCTGCAAGGGCTGCCTTGATTTCTGAGCCCATTCTGATTTACTAGACAACAGCAATGAACAACAATGTTGTTTTTTATCCGTCTCTACCCACAGCCTGACAACTATGGCAGGCTAATCATTTCACAGCAAAAAGCCCTGCTGGCATGAATGTTTGCAGTTAGAGCACACACGCACACACATACACATACACACATACAAACAGTTGTTTGTTCATTAGAATCAAGAGGCATGCTGTGGAGAGTGGCACCCGTGAGGAAGATCTCGATACTCACTGATTGAGGAATGCAAAGAGGTATCTCATGACGATGATGATGGTGCGAGGAAGAGTCACAATGATCTGCTGGATATGATGAGCTCTTTCAGCTGAAGACTCCAGCTCTGAAACACACACACACACAACAATGAGGGGGTTAGCAGGGCAATTCATTCCACTAGCATAAATTACAGCACTGTTCTTCATCTCCATCTGACAGCAAGCAAAATATTAGGAGGTATGAAAACACACCAGATGGCCATGAGGAAAACAGGTAGACGGCAAACAAACACAACTTTTCCCGTCTTCAACTTGGCTTTGCTGTTAATCTTGTTGTTGTTATATATTATCCTGAAGAATCATGACAAGACTTGATTCACTGTGGCCTCTAACAAAGGCCTTCTGTTAGCAAGACTTACACATTGTTTTAATACAAACCAGTCACACACTGTGCCATTAGTTGAGGTTTGTCAAAACCACTTGGGAGTTTCATCAACATTTTCTAGTTTCAACAATCAGAGGAACCAACAAAGGTGCAAGAAAGGAGAGAGAGTTAAAGAGAGGTCAGAGGTCAAGGGCGCTGTGCTGTGCTGCACTGCACTGCAAGGGGAGCAGAACGTCTTTCACAGACCTGAGTGCCGACAGAAGCCCTGATGTGGCCCCCTTCTTACTGCCACGGTTGGCCCCTCTACTAACTCATGGGCAGAGAGCCGTGGCGTGGCAATTGTTTCCATGTGGCGCCTGTCCTCCACACTCCTTACGTCTCCCCCTGGAAAAGAAAACGTTCTTTCCTCTTTCCCTGTGTCTGTAAAAGCTGCGGTGACAAGTGATACGTATCTAAGTACTGGGGCTCAAGTAAAAGAAGATCGTGGAGCTCTTAGTTCCTCCACTCCCCTTCCCTTCAAAGCTTTTAGTCCATAGAAGCTCAACTCCACCCAGCCTGATCTCCCTTGTACCTGAGCCCCTACCCCCTTAAAGCTCCCTTCACTGGGGGTACTTCTGACTCCACCCGGCCTGATCTCCCCTGTACCTGACCCCCTACCCCCTTAAAGCTCCCTCCACTGGGGGTGCTGCTGACAGCTTGTGCTGCTAACCTGTGCCAAAGGTCAGGGAGGAGGGCAGGCCACGGAGGAGACTAGGGAGAAGTAGGCCACGGTCCCCAGGAGCTCATTTCTCTTCTAGGCTGAGTGTCTCACCCAAGAGCCACATGGATCATTCTTCATTAGCCCGGAGTCCTAAGTTCTTTCCCTCAGGAAGCTCCCTGTCCTATTTGCTAAACTTGGGGGAGTGTGTGTGTGTGTACTGGGGGGGATTGGAGGCAGGCAGTCCTGAGCATGCAATGCAGCAGTGAGCTCCATCACCCTCTGCCAGTCTCTCTCTCCCTCCAGCTGGAGGCCTCCGATAAGAGTGAAGCCAGCTGGGGCCAGGAGTCGAGTGAGGCGCGGCTGACTCCAGACCAGCGCTGGCTGTGCACCTGGCGCAATGAACCCCCCCACCCTTCCTCCCTCCACAGGTCTGCAATCAGGTCGTGACTTACTGACGGTGGAGATCAGGTCCAGGAAGCGCTCTTTGGGGAAGAGGGGGTTCTCCAGGCCCCTGAAGTACAGCTTCAAGACCCCGGCCACCGAGTTGATGTCATGGTCGTTCTGGTCGTCAATCAGGGGGTCCTCACCTGAGAGCGAGGCAACATGTGGAGCAGGTTAAGAGAGATCTGTCAGCTGGTGGTCCTCATCACTGTAAGAGTGTAGATCTGTACCATTCTGAACACCATTAAGAAAGTCTTGGCTGGGCCATGTGTGGTTTACATTTGACTAGAGACCGGTTCAAACTGGAGATCAAACACAACCCATTCAGTGACACTTTTTTGCTTTTCACTGCTTCAACATTTCTGTTTTTTTTTCTCCTTCAGGCTGGAAACATACACTGAATGTCACACACACTCGTACAAAACTGACCTCTCTCAAATGAATTCTTAATGTCGTTAACTTCGACCTGAGATCCTGGGACTCTGAATATGCCTTGCTGTTGCAAGCCTGAAAGCAGAGAAACATGATCCACTGGTCAGAAAAAAAAACAAAAAAAAACGCTGCCATTACACTGATGGCAGAATGTTCCGGAACATGAAAGCAAACACAAAAGGCACAGCGCAGAGGAGGGAGTGTGTAATCTAGACCGTAAAAAAGAGACTTTGCTTTCCCCTTCTCTCAGAGTAACCCCCCACCCCCCCCCCCCCCCCCACACACACACACACACGCACACACACACCGTCTGCTCGCCTCATATGGTCTTTGTTAGAGGGCTCCTAATCAGGTTTTGGACTTTCATTAGAGTTGGGGTCTGAGGGTGAGAGTATGAAGGCTTGGGGCCTTACGGGAGTGAAATAACAGATGAAGGTAGGCCTAGAGAAGACCAAAGCAAAGCTCTACATAGAAAACACTGCAGCTAAACCCCCCATTAAAGAAATGTGGTGTTACTTCTGTTGTGTTCTTCATCCATTTCAACTTTAAGTGACAAAGACTTTTGCTCTGGTTGCAAAATAAAAAGTTATTTATTTGACTGCAGCAGTTAAACGTGAGTCGTGAGATGCTAGAGAGTGAGGGAGAGGGAGAAAAACAAAGAAAAACACTAAAAACAGCACAGAGCAAAGGCACTGCTAAATATTTACACACTGGCAAGTCAGTGCCTGGAACATATTAGGGAGGCAGTCCCATAAAAGCCATCTGCTGGAGGGACGAGTTTCACACCAAGCCCCTCGGGATTTACAAACTTCAGAGCTTGAGATTGATGGCACCAGAGGAATATGCATTTAAATTAGCCACACGCATGCCTGATCAACTTGTAAGCAGCATAAACATTCCATAACACACTTCAATACACAATTAACTGAAACTACAATTTGGGAATGGTGTTCAAATTGCATTTCAAATTCTTCAAGGTCAAAAACAAAGAACTGAACAGTAAATTACCATATAGGTTGATGTATCGGATGCAGCTCTCCACAACCAGTGGGATGGGCTGACCTGAATCCTGAAAAGCAAAACATTCCCATGACCAGTGAGAGAACTGCAGAACTGCATCAATTCCTTTCACTTTGAAGCCCTTGCCAGGTATAGCTGCATGCTCTCCATACCATTCCCTTAGGGATCATTATTTAATCACAGCACTCATATCAGTTCAGGAAGATTGTTTAGTGAGCAAAGGGGAGCATTAAGGTGTTATCAGCTACCTACACACCACAGCACAGAGCATTAAGTGATAGCAGTGAGAATTTTATTTTATGAGAATCACCCAGTCCAGTCATTAGAAAAACATGAAGCATTATGGCAGCATCATTATTCATGGTCCCTATTAAAGCTAGCTGTCTGGCGGTGAGAAAGGCCGTCACTCTCATTAGTACCAGTGGGGAGGGGAAGAAGAAATTAAATAGTGCGTGTGTGCTAACAAGGGACAAAGGAGCCCATTCCCCCTGGATATCTGATCTGGGATCAGTCCCTCCCAGGCCTTGCAGGCAGTACCTGATTGCGAGTACGGGCATTCCTTCTTCCCCTGGGAGAGAAAGCATCGCCAGCAGAGGAAGAGCAGAGGAAGGGAAGCAGAGAAGCACAAACAGTTAGAGAGAGGAGCAGACAGGTGTGCAGACAGGTGTGCAAGCCCACCATGAAGAAGGCCCACGCCCACCTGGGGCAGGTGTGGTGGACGTGGTGCAGGTGGTACTGGACTGGCTCAAGATGCAGAGATACAAGAGTGCAGCTTCAGTGTGTTTCTAAACTCCATCTGAATCCTAAGATGCACTGTCCTGTGCTTACCTGGGCTTTGATTACTAGTGAGACCTGGTTAGAATAGAATGCGTTAAACTCTGTTACCAAAACTATTACACTCTATATAAGAATGATCCTTTTGAAGTGTGAGTGCTGATGGCATGTGTGGGAGGGGCCTTAAGCAGTGCGCTGACACCCTACTAGTCTGCATCTTCAGAGCCATGAGAAAGAAGGGATGGCACGGAGTGGGGGAAATCTGAAGGAGGAAGGTGGAGCAGTGGAGGGGTGGCTCAGAGGTCACAGGCTGCCGGTTGGCCTCCAGCCCTCTAGGGGGAGTCCATTTAAACAGCACAGCGGGTACCTTGATGAAGGTCTCCATATTGCCGTTAAACAGCTTATGGTTATAGACGGAGCGAGGTCTAGGCTTTCGGAGTTTCTGTGGCTTAGGGGGGAGGGTTGGGGGCCTAGGAAATGATAAATGTGGGGATACACACACACACACATACAAATGCACACAGAGGAACACACACACACACACACACACACACACACACACACACACACACACACACACAAGAACAACAGTTCCAATGACCATATACAACAGAGAGCACATATGAATGAAAGTTGATCCTGCATTAGCAGACCTTTTTTGTGTTCCCACCCTGCTTTTGTGCTTATTTCAAATGTAATGCATTTGGGCAGAGGATGTGGTCATTAATGAGAAGTTTTTTCCCCCCAAGAAAAAATAAACAGTGTTGTATTGGAGAGGGCTGTTATTGCATCCCTGATGGATCTGACCCATAATTAACCCACAGCATACACAGCTGAGTGCTCAGTTCCTGCCCAAGTCTTGCACCCGACCCCCCCCCCCCCCAACACCCCATCAGCCCTGCATCAGCCCTCACTAGCTGAAATATGACCTATGTAAGATTGCAGAAGGTTATGAGCAGCACAGTGGAGGTTCAGAATCAGAATAGATCAGTGCTGCATTAAACAGACATAAGAGCTAATGATGTCCCCCAGTGGCCAAGGAAGTTAACCTGTGATCCGGGCCATATTTCTGCATGTCCTAAGGCTTCAGTGGAGGGGAGAACAAAAGAGCTCTTTATTAGATCTGCCTGACAGAAACTCAGAGACCATAAAATTGAGCTGCAGTATCTCTCTTAATGTGTTACCAGATTTATGTGGATCCAGATGCTTGCATTTGACCAGCTCTTAAAACAAGCCAAGGCTGACAGTCTGCTGCTTGCCTCTGTTTACAGCCTGGGTTTACTAACTACCCACAATGCAGTGGAGGTTGGGAAGGGGCGGGCGGGCAGGCAGGCATGGGGAGGGGTGTGTGCCAGTGACAGCTCCCTGATGGTTCCTGGTTTGACCTCAGCGGTGCTCACTCTACTGGTTCCTCGCGCTACTGATTTTCTGTCTGCCCACTTTGATGCTAGTTGGGCTTGTTGTCACAACTGTCACTGAGAGTTAATGGAGTGGAATAAAATGTTTTCATCTGTGCCTTCTGCTGACTAACGTGAAGATGACACAGGCAGCAGTAGCCCATTGTGCTAAAAACTCTCCATCAAAGTAAACAAACAATGAAATGTAAACCTTTACAAGGAGAGAAACATTTGGGCCAGAGAACAATGTTTTCATATCTGTGGTCTGAAGTAAACAGTACTTTGGCTGTCAAGTGCTTGAACTTTTCTTGAGCAGGCTTTCCCCATTAATCTCTCAAAAGCTTGTCTACAGTTTGAGGGTTAAATGGCTCTACATACATGAAGGGACTGAGGAGAAAGGAGTGAAAAAATCTCTTGTTTCCCTGTTCTGTCAGGGTGGCTTACCTTGTAGTTCCACATTCAGCCCTTTCTCCTGAGAAAGAGAGAGAGAGAGAGAAAAAAATATGAGTGAAATGTTATTAAATGTTGGGATGTCATGCATTTTTGCCTTTGCTGTGCATCTTCAAAAGGCTGTGTCCAAACCCAGCGAGGACTCGGAGGAGAATAGCTTGGGCCATTGAGGGGAGATGAATGGCTTTGGCCACAAAACCGTTCTTGAGACAAAGGCTTTCAGCTGTCTCCGTAGAAACCTTCCCGCCAGCCAGTGGGGTGCAGGCCTGCCCTCTCACATGGGAAGAAAAGAGGGCTGGGGGTTAGGGGCCTGGAGGGGGGGGGGCAGACTGGAGGGCCATGGCAGAGAGATGGAGGAGGAGAGGAGGGGGCTCATTTCACTAGTGACACTGAGCGATGTCTGTGCCGGCTCACTGAGCTCTTTGTCCCAAGCCCTTACCATCTGAGAGCACTGTGCAGGGCTGCCAGAAAACACAAACTTACATTACACACACACACACTTTCTCTCACTTTGTCCCTGTTTTTTGCTTACCCCACACTTTTGTCTCCGTCTCTGTCATGTATACATGTACACACACACACACACACTTGCACAAACACACACACACACACACACACACACACACACACACACACACACACACACACATAAAGAGCCCTGAGAGAAAAATGGCATCTAATACAGCAACTCAAAACCAAATCTGAAATCAATCCGAAAATCATATGCTGGTAGGGCCAAAACAAATGTATTTTCACCCCACCGCTCCATAATCTGATAATGAACCTATGTTGCTCTGTACACAGTACAAGACCACACCAGTAAACATGCTTTAATGAAAAAAGGGAGAGGAATGCTTACACAATTTTTCAACATGTGCTTGCAGTGCAGGCAGAAGGCCTGTGAGCTCTCTGAAGTATTCATGGCAAAAACAACAGTCCAACTCCTGCCAGTGCTCTCCGTGAGGGATGGCCTCTCTCGGCCACCTGCCCAACCAAGACCAAAAAATTTTTGCACAAAAAACATTTTTGCACCTGCCCAGACTAGAGGAGCTCCTCGTCTCTCCTCTCCTCTCTTTCTCAACGTCACCCATAAACCTTTTCACACACTGAAGCCAATGAACTGTGAACACAGATATTGCCAGGAGGGAAACATTTTGATGGGAATCGTAAGCTCTCCAATCATCAAAGTGTCCAACAGCGAGAGGCTTAGAATCTGCAACTCCAACTCCTCTTCCTACGTTGTGTGTGCAAATTCACCTTACAATCCATATTAGCATGGAAAATAATAGAATTATATATTGTATAATATTACCTTTAGGTTCTTACAGTACATAAAGAAGGGCTCTAGTGTTACATAATCTTTCTCCTGTGTCCTCTAATGGGCTCCCAACATGGGGCAGGTGGGTTCGACCTGCCAAGATCACCCACTGCATCCCAGATCAACCCACCCCACCCCACCTGACCCCAGCAAACCTCCAGGCAGAACGACTGATATACAGCTGACTTCATTAACAGAATGCATCTTTGATCAAATCATGTTAATAACGGTGGCCAATGCATGGAACCACCATATGTGGTGGAAACCTATTTATGGAGACCTGCTGAGATCTCATACACACACACAGACACACACAGTGTTTGGACCACACACTATTCCGGCGACTCCACCCCAGCAGGGGTGTCTGGAACAAAGGTGGTCTGCACGGGGTGGGGGTGGGGTTGGGGTTGGGGGCGTGGCTGGCCTCAGCTGGAGCCCTCAGATGGTCTCCATTAGATTAGGGCCCCGCCCGTGAGCAGCTGCCCAAAATGAACCCGTGGAGTGCTTGGCTGATTGATTGGGTGTAAACAGCTCCTGGCAAAAGGTGACAAGTTCGCCCCCCCCTCTCACCAGCCGTGTGGCAAGCGGCTGAGCAGTGGAGAGGGAAGTTTCTCCATAACCACCTCACAAAAAAGCCCCCCAACCCACTCCACCCCCACCACCCCTGTTGTAGTCAGAGACTGAGCTGGACTGCCCCAGTCATCACAGCCACTCCCCCAGGCCCCAACCCCCTGCTGCTGCAGTTTCACTGGGCCACTTCCCTCGGCAGTCAAGGGTTCTTCCTCGGCCCTAAGGCTACGGGTGCTTAGTAGGCACTGCAGTGCATTAGAACACAGCCCACGGCACGGAAGCTCACAGTTTCACTAGTGAACCTCCTTAACACATGGACCTTTGTGAAGCTAATTAGAGGTGACCCCTCAGCAGCTCAGTCACACTTTATATCAAGTAGCAGAGAGGGTGTGTGTGTGTGTGTGTTTTCTTACCTTCTCCCAGGGTCTGCTTCAGCAGGTCATGCTTGGCCTGCAGCTTGATGATGAGGTTGCTGCCGTTCAGGTACTCCTTGAATTTCTGCGGAGGGCAGAAGATGAAGGCATCAGCGGGTTAATGCAGCTAATCTGATCTGACGGGAGCAGGTCAGGCTGGGCAGCAGCAGCGGGGGCCTCAGCAGCCGCCATGGGGGCAGATTTCACCCCCGGTGCGGTGCGGGCACGACTCTGCTCTGCATGGCCCCAAATTCAATCTGTTCCACGCAGGATTTAATCTCCATATGATTTTCCCAAGCATGGGGCCTGTCATGAGTGTTTTGAGGGAGTCTGGCTGATGATGGGAGGGAGTGCTGACAGCTCTGACAGATGAGACAAGAGTACTGCAGACCGCAGCTCCTGAAGCTCTACAGAGAGGCTCACACAGCTAGCACACAGCTAGCCATCCAAAACCATGGAAACTGAAACCAAAACAAACGGAAACGGAAAACCAAAACAACTAAGGTAAACTATTAGTGATGAAGTGTGATAGTACGCTTGAGTGTAAAACAGTCCTCTGGGGTCAGGAGCATGTAGCCATGGAAAGCTGAAGGGCTTGGGACTAAGACTAAGAGAAACTAAGCTTTAAACAGGAGTAGAGGGAGCTTTGAAAGGGAGTAGAAGAGTGGTCTTGCTCATGGAAAATAGTGGAAAGCTACACTGCCAGAGAGTGAGGGCACCGTAATCTACTGGAGTTGGCCATAGCCATATAGCATTAGCAGAGAGCCCTGCTGGGTTGCAAAGGTTTTAGCGGCCTGTTATCAGGTTAGGGAGAGCTGTGGATGGATGCTAGTTCAGTGAGATCCAGTGAGAGCCATGACTCACAGTGAAGTAGAAGACCTCCGTCTCCTGCTGGTTGGCTCTCCTCTTGGCCACGTTCACTTTGCTCATGTAGGTCTCAGACGCCACAGACTTGATGGACTCAGTGGAGCGGCTGTGCTGGAAGGCGTCCGACACGTCAAAGTCCTCCACAGTCAGCATGTCTTGCAGAGTCTGCATAGTGGCGTCCAGGGTCTTCCGTACCTGACACAAGGGAAAGAAGCACTACTTTAAATACTGAGTCATACGCTGTCTGACAGTGGGCAGCTGTCTTACCCTTCCTGTTCCATAAGCTCATACTGATGGCTAGTCACAGATACACGAGGGGGGAACAAGGATTACACTATTTGTCAATATGTAGTTTTAGTGTCTTAGGGCTTATAAAGGCTGCAAAGCACTGTAAGGAAAAACAATAGGACACAGCCTCACTCTGTCAACCTAGATAGCAACTTACAGGTTCTTCAAAGTGGAGGGGAGTGTTCCCTTATCAAATTCCATGGGATTTATAGTGTGTCAGTGAGTGTTTGAATCCACAAGGAATTGGAGTTGGCTTAACTCCCTGTTATCTATCTAAACAGACTTTTCTGGGAGAGCGTTCAAGAAAATACTGTTTAACAGACTTGTAATTTTGGCAGGTCCCCCCATCATCATGCCAGTCCTGGACCACACATGGGCCTGAGCGGCTTGAGAATAGACCAGCCTGTCAGGGAGTGCAGCGCATGGCTGCGTGTGAACCAGCATGTGGTCTCATTCACACAGGCCAGGTGATGAATGGAGCTCATTCGCACTGTGGCACCAGTTGTCCATTACCAGGCACTTATGAGACGCTGCATGATAAGGATGAGACACAGTCATCAATACAGACAGACAGGGGTTATTAGAGCCTCCGCTGCCTGCCTGCCTGCCTGCACCCATCCATCCATCCATCCATCCCTCCTCAGGCAGACAGAGCTGGGCTGTACTCATACTTGGGAGTGGGGCCCTGTGCCGGGACTGGGGTTAATTACCTGAGAGCACTGAATCACCTCCCTAAAAAACAAATGCACATACTAAATATATCCTCTGAGAGCTCCCAGGGCACACGGCCTGCAAAATTGAAATGAGTGCAGCTGCAATCCACCGGAAAAAAAGATCTCCATCCGAAATTAGAAGGAGAAGAAAGGAAGGAGGGAACAGAGGAGAGGGAGGAACTGTGTGTGTATGTGTGTGTGTGTGTGTGTGTGTGTGGAACATGGGACACTTACCTCCTCATTCTCGATCTTGAGTGTGGCCAGGCGGGACTGCAGCTGGTGGTAGCGCATCAGGAGCTCTGTCTGCACGGGCTGCTGGGCACTCACCTGGCACACCTGAGACCACAGAGCAGCACACGTGCACACACACACACACACAGATGTCAGACAACCACAATTGCTCAAGTGGTCTTTTGCTACACAGCATAATAAAGAATAGTTCCTGCTGGCACCACCACCATCTCTATCTTTGGGCTATCATCATTAAGAATTATTTTCATCTGACACAATGAGACTCCATAAGGGACAGCCATGACAGGGTCTCACCTCGTCGCCCATGTGGGGCAGGTACTCAAAGCGCATGGGCGGGCAGAAGACTTGGTTGTGCATGTCCATGAGCTTGTGCTTGTCACTCCGAGGGTCCAGGTTGTCCACGGCATTCTCAATAACATCTAGCCCTTCATGCCTGGACGTCTCCAGACTGTACTCTGCTGACAGGTACGTCCGCAAGGTGCGGGCCAAACTGGCGTGGTAGCCAAGGTCACAGCACTGAACAGAGAGAGAGAGAGATATCAACTGAACCTTGTTGTTGACATCACCTGTACCTACAGGTATTGCCTGTACTTTGTTGTTGTTAGTACCTGTACACTGCAATACTTTGGCAATACTGTATAACATTACAGTCAAGCTAATAAAGCAATTTCTTTCTGCAAAATGAAATCAAGGCTTTTAAAAATGCAACACAGCAGTGCCCATGTTGAGCTGATGAGGAGGCTGTGAGGAGACACTCCTGTGATCGCCACACTGAAGATAAAGGCATAAAACAGACGCCCAACTTTGGGTAAATGAATATGTAAAAGCCAAGTGCAAAATATGACACAACCCTTTATAGAGCAGCACCAAATTAGCAGTATAAGCACAGCCGGGAATGGTGGCATAATTAGTTAAAGAGTAGAGTCGCATTAAAAACTAACCTCATTTAGCAACGCTCCTGGTTCAACTTCCTAATACGCCAGAGGCAACTCTGACTAGTGCGATCACTTAAACATCCCTAATGAACACATGGCTACAGTTACACTCCTCGTCTGTAAGTTAACAGGGAGGACAAGGAGAAGATGGGGGGGGGGACTCCCAAATTGCAGAGCAAGAGTCAGGTCAGTGCGATGCAATGCGCGTGACGCCACACGTGGATGTTGCACCGCAGTGCGGGGCCGAGCCCAGGAGGAGCCGGAGGGAAGAATGTGTGCGTTTTACTGAGCAGCTGCTGTCAAGAGCACGGATCTCTCAGGAGCTCTGTAATTCCACCAGGAGGGGGAGGTGTGTGTGTGTGTGTGTGTGTGTGTGTGTGCGTGTTATTAGCATAACAGATTAGCACCTGAATTCACAAGGCGCACTTAGGGTAAATAGCAGAGCTAAGTTTGGATAGAGGCATCTCTCCACTATGAGGAGTACAGACTGGGGAGCAATGAGAAAAGACAGACAGTTGAGGAGGGATAATCTTATTCTTCTGTAGAGTAGACCTATGCTCTAATCTAATCATCTAAGATGGATGGCTGTTGTGGGGAGGTTTTCCTGCTGTGTTGAGTGGATGGAGGGCTCTGCAGCCGCTCTGCTCTGCGTCTGGCTGCCAGTGAATGTCTGGCTCTGGCACCCAGGCTCCGGAGGCCCTCGCAGCGCAGGAAGTGGTGTGGCTCACACAATCCCAATCCCTCGCGTCCGCTCGCCGGGGCTCATGCCGAGTGCCGTGGCCAATGAACATGACGACCTCAAGAGTCCGCCGCAGCAGGACGACAAGAAGGAGACTGCCGTGACAGCGACAAATCACACACGTCTCCTGGCTGCAGCCTCTGAGGCTACCAAGACTCACACTGTGAGTGAGAAGCACGTGCCACATGTGAACTCTCAACACGGACACCCCACACACTGCTGGAGGCACTGCTTCGACCATCTTGTTTCCTCCAGGCTGTGGTGGATATTTCCCACAATGCTCTGCTGTTGTGTGTGCACGTGAGCAGGAGACAAGCATTTGGCTTAGCGAATGGCCCCTAATAAAGCCGCAGTGTGGAGGAAGGAGCTGGGTGAGACCATTTAACCACAGGGGTCTGTCTGCACAAGACTGCCATTAGTGGTTTTCAAAGCAAACTCACCGGCGCAACCAAAGGTAATTCCACACAGCCCAAGTTAATGTTGGCATGTTCTTTCCGCCATCATAAAACAGCCAAACTCATAGCCTCTATCCTCACCCCCCCCTTCTCTGCCTGCCTCACACAAGACCTCTCCTTCTCCAGTTCACATCCCATACACATCAAAAACAACATGGGAGCGGAAAGCTGAAGCAGCTGTGGGGTGCGGGGTCAGTGTGAAAGAAGAGCATGTCAGAGCAAATATCCTGGAGCATCCAGTGAGGGGAGCTTGTGTGCATGTGTGTGTGTGCGTGTGCCGCAGCCACATGGGTTTTCGAGTTTCCTCCCCACCCCAGCCTCACGGAATCAGGAAACGGCGGGAGTGAGGGACCCCTGGCCCGTTCCAGCACCCCCCAAGCCCGAGCACTAGTCCACTATTTCACTGTCAGCGCCTGTTTTTCCTGGCTCACCCACTGACAAGAGACTACAGAGCACAACAGGCAAGGACAGGGGAAAAAGAGAAAAAAATGTCCCAAAGCTTTCCAAGGTGTGGAACCAAACCCTGGGAGTTGGGAAGCGTTAGAGTGTTGGAGAGGTCGGTACTATTCCCACCATTTCCCAAAACCAGATGTCAGGAGCAGAGCCTCACTGTAGCCTGTGTCTGCCCTACACGTCTCAACTACCACTCACTTAAGAACAAATAAACACACAGAGGATAATAAATAAATACACAGATCCATCGACACACACATAGATGCATAGATTAGAAGTAAACTGCTACAGGCTTTCTTGTGCAATCCTGACTTCTGTTTTAATAGAGGTTGCAATCTGTATAGAGCTGTATCATGTTCCTTTTTTAAAATTGAGTTGGTCAAATAAAAATCAAACAATTAATCACTTACATCAATCATATCAGAGACGTCATGGATGTAGTACTTTGCTACCACGGCGTTGGTTGCCGCCAGGTTGAGAAGGTAGTCGTTCCGCGCCTTGGTGCACTTGAGCTTGTTCTCGTAGTACTTCGCCTGCCTCTGGAGGAGAGGAGAGAAGAGAAGAGAAGAGGAGAGGAGAGGAGAGGCAGAGGGGAGCCATGTCAACAAACAGAGGTCCAAGGTGCTATTAGCGACTTGTACACAGGAGAGTAGAGAAAGAGCGAGCAGACATTTCTCATGGCACAAAGACTGGATAAATGGCTAGTGTGGTGTTTTCACAGTGGATTGAGCAGGTCTAACTGAAGCAGCATGACGAGAGGCGACGCGGCAAAAGGTTGTGTGGGAGCACAGCAGTCAGCAAGGTACCCTCTCCACTGAACACGCGTCAGACTACGGACACACCCACACACACACATACACACACACACACACACACACACACACACACACGCTGAGAATTGCCAGCTGTTTACCCAAATCCACTCGTGCCTCTGGACAGATGTTGGGAGCAGGCCAGACTCTGAAATGTGGTTAAACAGCCAGTGTGACTTGTGTGACTTGTTTGTCAGTGTGCACGGCACACACGCACACACACGTGCAAATGCTTTTGGGACGCTGTCATTCATTAGGTGCTGAGCTCCGAGGCTATTTGAGATTATTTCACTCGCTGTCTGTGGATGGTCTAATCTGGCGTGGGCTCAGGGGGGAAGAAGCACGGGCCTCCATGTGTGCTCTAGTTAACATGCCTCCTCTCCTCGAGTTGACTCCAGATGGGATGGCCTCTATATTTCATCTAAACACAACAGCATAACTCAAAATGGTCAACTGTTTCCATGCGATGGGTAATGCATGCTGGCAGGCCAATCCATAACGCAGTGACAGGGCACTAACACAAACACTGAATTCATCTCCATCTCAACACGAAACACAAGTTGGAACTGGCAAATGTGGCAACACACAGCAGCACAGAATCCCCCGGCGTCTTGAGCATACAGGAGAAAACACATACGGAGTCAACAGATTTGACATAAAACTATCAAGCTCAAAAGCCTAGGGGAGTGAGGAGATTTATGGTAAGGTGCCCATTTTGCCAGCCTCCTTAAAGGCCTTATGCAGGTAGCACTGGAGTCTGCAAGCTTGCAAAATCAGGTCATGCAGCAATGGGAGTCAGAGAGAGATAGCAAGACAGAGAGGTGAGGAGAGAGAGAGAGAGAGAAAGAGAAAGAGAGAGAGAGAGAGATGGAAGCAGGGTTGTAGCAGAAGAGATAGAGTGAGCATCGGTAGCCACAGAGATATAAATAGTGTGGGGCCTGTGTGGTTTTTCGCTGCCAGCATCTGAGCGCGCTCACTGCGTGCCTGTGGAAGAGGAGAGGGCCGAGCTTCCGGCTGCCTTCTGACTCTGCGCCCTACGCTCCCCTGACAACCAGCTCACTGCCGCGAGACACACAATGCAGCCCAGATGGAGGAGGGAAGAAACTGAGCAAATAGCCTCCGGATTCTAAAGCAACACCAGTGTCTCCAACACCCAGAGCAGCGGGAGCCATCAGCTCTGGTGACACTCACTCTCTCACTCTCTGTCTCTCGCAGCTCCAGTGTCTGCCTAAGCCACCCAGATCAACCCCGCTTGGGGTCACTGACCTGGAAATGGAGGCCTGGGTCTGAGAGGATTGCTGATCCAAGCGGAGGGATGCCTTCCGGCTCCTTGGTGTGTGTGTGAGTGTGTGTGTGTGTGTGTGTGTGTGTGGGGGGGGGGGGGGTCCTTACAGCAGTGTGTTTCACTTCCTCATTTGGCCTCAGCCTTCATGACATCCTGGCTCTCACCACACAAACAAACACACAAACACACAAACACAACATCGGAGACGCACACACACACACACACACACACACATCTGGACACAGCAAGGCTGTTTTGAGCAGAGCTAATCACAGCTTATCAGCTCCATCCCCGTGGCCCTCCAGGAGAGCAGAACAGTAAACAAATATGATCCCACACACAGGGAGACAGAGCCTCACTGCTCTGCAATACTCTGACCCCGAGAGCTCGGACATTCCAGTGTGTGTTGTGTGTGTGTGTGTGTGTGTGTATACAGGTGTGTGTAGGAACACTATGTGAGGGCGGAAATGAGAGGCCTCTGCCTGCGGCCATTCTAGCGTCAGACGCAGCACTGATGGGGCTGAACTCTCTCACCTTCTCCTTCATCTTCTCGATCTTGCGCACAGAGCTGCGCCGCTGTGGCCGGTCCTCGTGGCGCAGCAGGTTGACGTTGAGCTCGCCCGACTTGCTGAACTGCTTCTCCTCCTGCTTCTCAGCCTCCTTCAGCTTGCTCTCAGCGCTCAGACTCTCTGTGTGGTACATGTGGTATGTTTTCATCACCTGCAGGGGACGGGGACGGGGACGGGGACAAACACACACACACACAGAAGAAGAGAGGAGTCAGCCATGGAAAAGACACCCAAATGCATGATGACAAAACTGCATGCCTAACATGGACTGAAAGGTCAAATTGGAAATTGTTCATGAACATTCCAAATTTATGAGTCTGCTCTAAGCAAACACTCCTGCTGGGCCTCCGCATTCACGCACAACCCCTCACACTCAAAGCCAACCCTCACTTTTCCCCCTGTACACACACAAACACACACACACACACACACACACACACACACATTCACTGTTCAGCTCCCTGTTATAGTCAAGGCCACCGCCCATGTGTGTGTGTGTGTGTGTGTGTGTATGCATGTGTACAACCTCCTGCAACAGGAAAGCATCAGTATTCACAGCACAGCTCTGCAGTCAGGAGAGGAGCATGAATATGCATGCAGGAGAGGAGGGAGAGGAGAGGAGAGAGAGAGAGAGAGAGAGAGAGAGAGCAGAGAGAGGAGGAGAAGAGAGGAAGAGAGGAAAGGAGGGGACATAGCGGTTGCCAGAGAGGAGGACGGGGGGAGGGCGGCCAAAGCCCGGCTGCTAACCCTGTGCGGTGCCAAGGCCGTCCCCTCTCCTGTGCCCGCCTGCACTTTATTCACTCAGCAGATGGTTGGACATGCACATAAGGGCCACAAACCACACATATGCAATCCAAACACACACACAGTACATGTGCGCCTTCCCACGTGGGCTCCCACTGCAACTAACTACACTGCTGCAGTAGAGTAAAGTACAGTAGAGTAGATGACAGAACAGAACAGTAGAGTATAGTAGATTAGAGTAGAGTAGAGCAGAGTACAGTCGAGTAAGGTAGAGTAGAGCAGAGTAGAGAACAGTAGAGCAGAGAACAGTAGATTAGAGTAGAGTAGAGCAGAGTAAAGAACAGTAGAGTAGAATAGAGTAGAGAACGGTAGAGCAGAGTAGAGAACACTAGAGTAGAGCAGAGTACAGTCGATTAGAGTAGAGTAGAGCAGAGTAGAGAACAGTAGAGTAGAGTAGAGTACAGAACAGTAGAGTAGAGTAGAGAACAGAACAGTAGAGTAGAGTAGAGAACAGTAGAGTAGAGTAGAGTACAGAACAGTAGAGTAGAGTAGAGAACAGTAGAGTAGAGTAGAGTACAGAACAGTAGAGTAGAGTAGAGAACAGAACAGTAGAGTAGAGTAGAGAACAGTAGATTAGAGTAGAGTACAGTAGATTAGAGTAGAGTACAGTACAGTAGAGTCTCTAAAGTAGAGATAAAATGTCCTCAAGGCAGCACAACCCACTACACAAAGCTTCACAAACACACCACAACCAATAATGGGCTATGTGACATTTTGTCTTTAATGTAGTGTGAAACTCAAGCCATATACTTTCAAAACATGCAGACTAATGTGACTGCATAAAGCACATGTGGCTCACACAAGCATACACTCAATCTCTCTCACACACACACTCACACACACCTACATAGACAAATGTGTGGATCCTCTGCTCTGAAGCAGCCCCAGTCCCCCATCCCCAGGGCAGATGCCAGTCAGTCACATGATGTGTTCAGTGAGAGCTTGACTGAGTCAAGCTGCCAGAGGA
Source organism: Tenualosa thibaudeaui (assembly GCA_027481765.1). NCBI lineage: Eukaryota > Metazoa > Chordata > Actinopteri > Clupeiformes > Clupeidae > Tenualosa > Tenualosa thibaudeaui. The sequence continues at coordinate 856,247 of JAIFZK010000003.1, forward strand.
AGCAGGAGGGCGGATCCATGCACCACTCATCTGGCCTAGACTTGGCGCACACACACACACGCGCACGCGCACACACACACACACACACATAAAATCGTGTGCGCATGCATTCATCACACGCACACACACACACAGACACACATGTGTGGGCAGACACATGCAGACCCCCTCCTCCACCACATCCACCCCCTCTCCCTGTTTGCACTCCCTTTGTGAGGAGAAGAGATTGTTCATCACCTAATGTTTGGAGAGATTCCAACTACTCTCCTTCTTCCTCACTATCTGTGTGGATGTGTGTGTCTCACACCTAGTATATTGTTTGGCCCCTGCTCTCCCCTCTCTCTTGTATAATCCTGGGGGAGATTTCTTCTCCTCCTCTCCTCCACACATACTGCAGATCCAACCCAGCCAGCAGCAGCAGCACCAACCCAATTTCCACATTTAAGTATATGGTAAAACTCCAGTGTTTGGGGTAAAGCCTCACACTTCCTCTTACCATGACCGAGGCTGGGCCGGAGCCGGAGCTCAAACGGCCTCAGACCGGCCCTGGAGTAAAGCAGGACCAAACCAGGCTGAACCGGGACTTTTGGAATGTAATGTAATGCAACACCCAAGAATTTTAGAAAAGGTAGCATTTGTTTAGTGACAGATGTGGTTTAGCTTGTATTTATAGAAAAAAACATCTACAAATCTAAAAAACTTTGCACATGATCCAAGCATAATGATTACTAACTTATTAATGACATGTTTAAATGTTCATGTCATTCATTTTGTTGCATAGTTTGCACTTCTGCAATGTTTGGAAGTTTCTAGTATTGTTAGCAAAATCCCTGATGACTGGGGCTAGACACTGGTGTTTAAGAACCTGGGGCCGGCCCCGGTCCATAATGGAAATGTGCCAAATGAGAGCAGATCTCCCTTTACACACAAAGAACATGAGATATGTAAGGGGGTGACGCTACAGACTGACTGGGCCCCTTTCCAACGACTAATGAGCGAGCGAGAGAGAGAGAAGAGAAGAGAGAGGAGAGAGAGAAGAGAGAGAGAGAGAGAGAGAGAGTGAGAGAGAGCAGGAGAGGCCAAAGATGCTCCACTTGCTACTGCTCTGACATGCAGCCCAGACTAGGCCACACTGGGACGTCCTGCATCAGCCCCTCCGGCCAGGCGGCTACAGCGTCTCGTTAACGCAGGCCAGATGCGGGAGCATCCTTAAACACAGGAGCACAGTGTGGTGGGCGCCTCAGCTGATGACAGCGGTGGCCTATTAACCCAGAAACTGCCAACATCAAAGCACTCCTACAAGCTCACAGCACTGCACTGCTGAGCTTGGATTCATTACCCCCAAAACACACAGAGACACCACACAGCAACACTGAGACCAGATCTACACTATGCAAAGTAGCACAGTTACTATCGCCATTTCCAGCTAGTGGTTCTGTATCATTGCCTTTGAAATATTAAACCTTGACATTTCCATGAAAGCACACTGTTTATGTAAACATCCATATGCATTTAACATGTAAATCTGTGAGGCAAAATAAGAGTCTAGTATTGTTCCAAGTGACCTACATTTTCCCTCATCCATGTGGTGGCTTCAGAGAAAGCTTTGGCAAGCCTGAGTGAGGGCCCACCAGTGGAACAATTTGCTTTAGAGGAGCCAGCTAGTGAACGGGAGAGTGGGAGCCTTCTCACTGCGACAGCTTCAAGCTGTTTGGCTTTCAAACCCCACCAGTGTGGCACAGCCCAGAGGCACCCACAGATCCCCCAGCTGTGACAGCCTCTATACCTTTCAAGAACGAGCTCGACACCCCCCCCCCTCACGCATGCCCAGGAAAGGAGACACATCTGCACCGCTAGCAGCTTCCACTGTCTGTGCCTAATTAGAAATGCAGAGAGGAGACCATGGCCAATTAGAGGCTTGTGATAACCAGACTCAGGATGAAATGACAAGGGTTACACATGACAACGGTATGTTTGTTTACACCCCAGCTAAAAAATTGGCTGAGCTGCAGTCCATAAGTAGGGTCGTTGCATTCAAAGGCACCAGTAGCACCACCACACCAGCCCAGTGCTTGGACAGAGACTACCTTCCTGGACCTCTAAGGGCTGGATGAACATAAGCATTAATAATACAGAGTGCTCTAAATGGCCTCCGTTCAACATTCCCACCTCTGACTTCATCTGTAAATATTGTGCAACCCTGGCTGACTGAGCATTATCTCACTCTGGGAACACAATTGCGCTTCAGTGGCTGTCAGCAAAAAGGTCCCCAGTCTACACAAAAACACATGGCTGCTTCAGAAAACCATTTTTTTGTTTTGTCTTTATTTGGCGGTTGGAGAGAGAAGGGAAAATCATGCCGCAGTGGCTATTTAAAAGCCAGGGTTTGGACAAATGGCATATTTTCATAATGTGTCACAACAGAAGTACAAGCAGGAGAGTAAGGCAGCAAATCCATTATAAAAACAGCCCCTGGTTCCACAGAGCGACCAAATGAAATGCGGCAGGCTCTAGGCCTATTTCTTTTAGGCAGGTGAGTAATCGGCTCGGTGACTGTGGCTTTTTCAGAGGAGGAAATGCAAAAGAGTGTGCTGAGTTTCGATGTTTCTCATTTCATATTCTCAACAGCGCTCCTGAGCCCTCCGGCAAAGAGTGGTCCCTGCACCTCCAATCAATAGCAACCGTATATCAAAACAACTAAATGGATGATGCTAATACTTTTAATTTTCATTACTAAATCAATGCAAAGCATTCGTGCAAATGCATTTTCAGGTGCTCACTCCACTGAGCACAACAAACAAACGCACAGTATAGCTTCCTCATGCATAGCGTAGTGAAAGAAGAAGCCAGTCACCCCACTTGGTCTCAAACCCAGGTCCGCAGGGTGCTAAACATGCAAGTTGACCGCAACGCCAAAGAGCCAGGCTCGTCGCCATGGCAGTCTGAGCACATACTCAACCGTAGTGACAGTACTCCATCACACTGCCCTCCCCCATCAATCAGCCATACTTCTCCCATCCCAGGGTGCCCCACACACTAGTGCTTCACCCATCTCCGGGGTCCCTCTCACCGGGGTCAACCTATCCTGGAGGTCCAGCCATCCCACTTCTGGCACCTTATGAGAGTGGGAGAGAGCAGTGACCCCATACAGTCCCGTACCCAGGTCTCTGGAAAGCTACACGTGCAATTTGACCACAACGCCAAAGAGCAAAGCTTGTTGGTATGGCAGTCAGAGTGCATTAGTCAGAGTCTTCACTATATGCTTCAAATTTCAAACAGATAACTTTCATCTGCACTAGTCCTACACCATAATGCATGCCTTCCCACATCCACAAGTTCTATACCATAATTTATGTCTTTCCACATACACACTTCCTTTACTTATTGTCAGTATATTTAGCAGCATATCAAATAGGAGCCGTCGCACTGGATTAGTTTCCCTGCTGTATGCACTCTGCAGGAGGAATGAGATGGGAGCTGTAAGAGACGGCTTCCTTTATCCTCCTATAAAATAAGACCTACGGGGTCCATCACCGGCTCCGCAAATATCTGCAGACGGAAGCCAGCGGTCTCACCGCACGGGGCAGGAAGGGGGGGGGGGGGGAGGGTGGAAATGAGACGAGTGAGTGATCTGCTCTCCCAGCACTCACTCTCATGCTCATCCGGGCCTGCAACCTTGAAAGACACACCGCTGCAAACGACACTCCCATGGGGGTCGGGTGTGAGGGTGTGGGTGGGTGAGTGGGTGTGTGTGTGTGTGTGTGTGTGAGGGGGGGTGATTGGTCTAGCTGGGGTTGGGGTGGGGGTGCAGTTGAGTCTGCACTAGCAACCTAATTCATAGTCATGAGATCTGGGTAAATAGAGTGGCAGCCCAGGGTCACAGGGACATGCTCCTCTAAAGGTCTCAGATGGATTAGGGATCAAGCGCACTGTTTACCTGGTGCTCTCTAAAGCCTTCAGCAACTTGGACCTGACAGGATTAATGTTTTCCCACTGTCTGGTCAGACCCTTTCCACAGCCTGAGCTGGAGAAGCCAGGGACCAATCCCTTTCTCCTTTTGAAGTCAGCTGACCACTCCCGAGATGAATCTCAGTGGCCATTACACTGGCTTGTTTCTCGCATCTGTCGGTGAGGCAGTGCTGACGGATGTTTAGCTATTTGTGCACAGCCCCCCTCTGGGATAACCCCCTGACAGAGAGCGAGCCCTCACAACAGACAGGCGAAGCTCTCCTCAAGCTTGGCTTTCACTGGTAGACGGCTTTCTCCCACCATTACACAATAGGAGCTGAAGACTGCTGACACACACACAGCGGAATTCTGCTAATGCAATCCAGGTTTTTTTTCCTCAAGTCGTAGTGATAACTCCAAAAGCTAAAAATGCACTCTGTCTTTGCAGAGTGAGCGCGTGCACACTGTGCAGCAGGGTGACTCTCTGAACTCTGCATGACTTCAAAGACACGAGTCTTATTTCCTTTTTTTATTTTCCTCCTTGGCTGACTGCTCGATGTGCCTTAGCTTCCTTGTCAGAATAGGAGCCTGCATACTGGCCTGACCACCTGTTCAGAAGGGCCGGAGCGGAGGGCCACCTGGATGGCCCTGTGTGAGAGATAGGCATCGGGGGCCCGGCTGGCTTTGATAAGTCGTCTCCTCTGACACAGGATGAATAACTAATCTCAGGCTGCTCTGCTCTGCTCCTCAGGGGGGAGACAGGAGTGCTGAAGTTGCCTGGAGTTCATCCAGGGCCCTGAGTACAGAGTCTCCTTCAAAACACAACTCTCCCAGCCAGAGAGAGAGAGAGAAGGAGGGAGGGAGGGTGGGAAAAAAAGGGAGGAAGAGAGAATGAAGGAGAGGGAGGGGGAGGAAGACAGGAGCAGCAGATAGAAGGAAGAAAACAGGACAAGTAGGCTGGGAGATAGAGACTATTGAGCATAATTTGCCTTTCACTTCTGGATGAAGGGATAAATCCTGGAAGAGGTTTTTATTTGGATCACGCTAGAAGATAGAGTGAAAGGATGATGCTATAACCACATAAAGGGAAAGAGAGACAGAGAGAGAGAGAGAGAGAGAGACAGAGAGAGAGGGGGGAATGAGCGGGCTGCTGGCAGAGCCTCCTCCTTCAATGTGTAAGTGATTTGAGCTGAGACAGAAGACAGCTGCTGGTCCCCACTCAATCACCACAGTACAGCACAGCACGGCACAGCAGAGAGGAGAGGAGAGGAGAGGAGGCACCAGCACTGGACTTCATCACCACAATCATCAGCTGCAGCATCACTAGCAGCACCTCTGCCTGCTACTAATACCCCCCCCCCTCCACACACACACACACACACAGAGGGGGGGGGGGGGGGGGTGAGATGGAGAGAGGGAGGGAGGGAGAAAGGAAGGGTGGTGTCACTGTCCTGCATTACACTGGTCCAGTGTAACATAAGCGCACAGTGTCTCTTTGTCTTCTGCACTGTGCACTGTGCTGTGATACTAGTGTGTGGGGATGAAGGAGGGAGGAGGGAGGGAGAGAGAGAGAGAGAGAGAGAGGACTCAGAAGACAGACAAGATTAGTGAGTGGATCTAGGGAGAGAATAATGATAAGATAATGCAATCAGATGTGAAATGAAGCCTTCAACCAATGTTTGTGTGGATCAAACGGATGAACAGAAGGCTGACATCCATCCAGAGCACTTAGGGGACATGATGCATAGATACTGCATGCGCACACTCATCCACAAGAAGACAGTGACAGAAAAGGGAAGAAAAAGTATTTTACTCACAGTATAGAGTTCATTTGTCACCTTCACCAGCTCCTCATGCATCTGGATGCCAATGTCTTTACTCTGTGAAATGAAAGAGAAACACCTCATGTTATTTGAGCTCTAGTGAGGACAGGAAGAGCCACTGAGCTCATGTCAGGGTCCAGTCTAAAGACATAAAGCCTAATAGACCCCCAGTCAGCACTGGGTGGGAGTGCAGATAAGCTCCGATAATGGCCCAAGCTCGTGGAGAACCGTGAGGGGAGCAAGGCCCACACATTAGCATTAGCGCTCTTCCATGGAAAACACATCAAGTCCATAACTGGATTACAGGAGTCATTCAGTGTGCTGCTCTAAAAAGGTCTTCTCTCCATCCTCTCCATCATCATCATCATCACTCACACTCCCCTTCTGGAGGGCGACACACTGGCCTGACTGGGCGTGTTATGGCAATAACCCGATTAACTTAACTTCCTCCTCAACTGGCTGCCTTATCGGCAGCTCTGAGAGAATGCTGCTGTGTCTGTGTGTATACATATTATATGTGTTTGTTTGTGTATGTGTATGTGTGTGTGTGTGTGGTTTCATGTTTCAATTTATGCCCCTCAAGACCCACCACTCCCACCCCCCTCCTCCTTTCCTGTCATTATGGGGGTCTCTATGTTTAGCCTGCGCTTTGACTAAATGTCAGTCCTCTCATTACAGACACACACATCTGCTTGGCTCCGACTGACAACACCCTCTCTCTCTCTCATGCTCTCGCCCCGCGCCACTCCACACCGTGCCTGCCAGCCTCGCTGCGGGGGTGGATCTGCTTTCTGCACCTTTCCCCACACACACATTTGTGAGGATTGCTGAACAAAAGGCACCAAACATCTCTCGTGCTGCTGGGGGGCTTCAGTGGAGCAGGAACAAGGAGATGGTGGGACACACACACACACACACACACACACACACACACACACACACACACACACACACACAGCTACTGAGAGAGGAGAGGAGGAAGCTTCACAAACTAACTTCAGCACTTCTCTCTCTCTCTCTCTCTCTCCGTCTCTCTCACTTAGCTGAGAGTCAAGAGGAAGAACAAGTCTGTTCCTCACACCTCCTACACGGGTAATATCACACACAGATGTGCGCACACGTACACATACACATACACACACACGTACACACACACACACACACGTACACACACACCCGCAACTGGAGGGCTGCGAGCAGAGAGGTGAGAACAAGACGCACTCGCTAAAGCACTCTATATGAGAGACAAACAGCACGTCGTAGGAGGGCGGCAGCGACAAAGAACTTGTGCCTTCCGGAGAGTGTTAAAAACCTAAATAAACAAAACACACACACACGAAACACACACATCCTTCAAATGGGTGAATGATTAGATTAGAAACAAACCAGCTGACATCAGGTGGCCTGTCTGTGCAGAACCAAGAGGCTCAAAAGGTGGCCCTGTCTGCAACAGAGATGGAGTCTCTGTACTGGATGGGCTCTGACTGGAGGAGTGGAGGTGGAAGTGTGAAGAGACATCTGCTCTGTGACAGAATGGCCGTTTACCTCTCCGCTTCAGACATCACACCACTCACTCACCACTCGCTCACTCAGTGCTAATGGGCCCGACAGCCCACAGACAACAGTTCCCACTCCCACCACCACACGTCTCTCTGTCTCCATCAGTCTCTCTCTCTTTCTCTCTCTAAAGAGCCCCTACTCTTAGCTAGGCTCCATTTGCACCAGCAATGGCTGCCTCTGCCCTGCTGCTGTGAGCAGACATGGATTCCACCCGATACCCCACTCCACCCCTCTGTGTCCAGCTTAATATGGCCAGATCAATACAGCCCCCACAGCACTGCTTGCAGTCTGGCCTCCGAGCAATGGATCAGAGATTAAACACACACACACACACACACACACACACACACACGCATAAAGTTATGCATACATACACCCTTGCTTACACACACACACACACACACACAAAACGAACCCACTAACACCTATGCTACATTCCCCCGTCCTCTACTACTGGTTGTTGCGTCATGCACTGAAGCTCATTTGGGGCGTCTGTAGGGAGCGTATGGCCTCAGCTCCCTTGATATGCTGAAAGGCAACACACTCTCCCTGCATGAAAGCCACATGCAACACTGACAGCCTTTAACCACTGGGCCTCTCTGATCTCCAAGCCCCTTGTGTACTCTGCTTCATATCTAAACACACACACACACACGTGTGCGCGCAGACACACACGCACACACACACACAGTAGTGGGAGCCAGTCATGTCGAAAGTTCAATGAAATATCAAATTAAATCAGTCTGGGAAGGGATCCGTCTGGAGGTTTTTGTTGTTTTGTTTTTTTAAGGGGGTCACAGTGAGCGTATGGCATTTGTATGGTTGGCTGGCCGGGTTGTCAAATGTACTGTTGAAAGCATGGGGCTGGACTGGGCCCAGAGGGAAAAGGCCAGAGAGAGAGAGAAAGATGGAGGGAGAGAGAAAGTGTGTGTGTGTGAGCGTGAGTATAAGAGAGGAAGAGAGTATGTCGGAGACATTGACATGGAGGGAAGGAGAAAGACAGGACAGCCCTGATGCAAGAGCCGGAAAGAGAGAGCAAGCATTAACGCTAGCATTCCACAGCTCTAAAGTATGGTGGCCTTCCTGAAACATGGAGCACTGAAAATAATACTAATTAAAGATTTTCTTTTTCCTGCTCTGACAGAGTTTGATGAGACATCTGAGCGGACCACAGTTATGAGCAAAACAGGAAGTAAAATGACTAACAACCAATCACCAGGTCTGATGCCTTCAACAGGGACAAACTGATATCTGTATCAAGAGACGTTTTCGTCAAAGAGGCATTTTTCCCACGGAAAAGAACCCATCAATTACCATACCAGCCAACCAACCCAGGCAGCTAGAGAGGCTGTTCAGTAGGGAGGTCCAGGCTTAGCCGTGGGCTAGAACAACCCCCTGCTGGGAAGCGAGCCTCCCATCCAGTCTGTGTGCTCGCCTATTCTAAGTGCAGAGAACCAGAATAACTGCACCACTGTTTTTGCCTGGAGTTCTTCCACAGGGGGTTTGAGATATGCAAGCCTTTCCCCCCCAACCACATCCACCGTTGGATGAAAATGTGAGAGAGCTTCACTCCATGCACCTTTCCACTCATTTACTGTGGAATGCACACATGTATTTATGCATTTATTTGTTTGTTTATACCCACCAAATAATGTGAGGAATGCAATTAAGAGCTGCATTCATTTCCTGTGACAGGAGGGAAGTCAGGCCAAGACATAGTTCTGTGACAACTTCTGAGGAGCGATACCTAGGACTCTGGCTCCCGCAGCCCGTGATTGGCTCGTCAGGGGACGTTGGACAGGCTGTGGCGGGAGCAGAGACAGGGTGGCAGGCAGGGCCTCACCTCCAGGAGGCCCGGCCAGGTGAAAACATGGAGCTTGTGTTTGGCTAAGACCTCAGCCATCTCTGCTATGTGCTGACAGTGCTCCAAACACAGCACACACACCGGGACCTGGGGGAAGGGGGGTGGGCAGTTTGGGCTGGACAGAGGGGCACCCTGCAGCAGCAACAGCAGCAGACCCTCACCAGACACACACACAAACTTGCAGACTTAAACACATATGCTCAATGACACACATGCACAGCACACACACACACACATCATAACTACACACACACAAAATCACACAACCACACACACACACACAAAATCACACACCCTCACAACCTTTTCCACCACATTTCAAAGCAGGACGCTCGTGCCCAAGAAGCAACTTGATCACCATGAGAACCCGTCCAGGCAGACTAGCATCTCAACAATGCCTTCATTCTTCCAAACAGACCGATAACAGGCCATGCTGCTCCGTGCCCAGTGGAAGCCTGGGAGATCCAAACACTACTCAGTCTCAGCACAGTATTCAGTCAGGCCACGTTTGCAGGTTTGCTAAATCTACGCCCTAATGCTAGATCGCCTTGAAACAATCAAAGCATTATATGCTCCCATTCCAGCACAGATGGGCCCTGATATTTAGACATAAAGATGGGACACCATTCACACACTTCCTCACTGCGTCTACTGACCTTCTTGAAGAGCCGGATGACGTCCTCGGAGATCTGGGACAGACGAACGATGACGTTGTTCATGTAGATGTCGTTGAGGGTGGCATGGTCCCGGCTCTCTCGGCGTGTCTGATTCAGGACCAGATACCAGCAGTTGACAGAGGAGAGCAGGTGTTGGTCTTTCCTAAAAAATAACGGTTAAGAGGGTTAGAAAAGGTTTAAAGGGTTAGAAAAGGTTTGAAGGTCTCTGCTCTGCCTTCAGTACACACTAGCAGAAGTAAACTAATAGAAAAGAAACTAGCATGAGGTCAAAAAAAGGTTTATTTACAGTGCATGGACGTTTTCCAGTGTGACACATACAGGCAGTCTCACTACATTTACATCTACCACTGTGGGTTTTTTTCTATGAGACTGGGTTGTTTTCAGGCCTTTGAAGTACACTATTCAACCAAAGGGGAAGCTGGCACGATGCCAGCCCACTGTTCCCTCTTCAGACAGAGGAGGGAGGGTGGTCCGTGCCGGCCCGAGGTCTCACCACCATGCTGTTGGTGGTGGACAGCATACGGCTGCCCGAAACCCCCCCACCTCCCCTGCCTTCCCCGCCAGGCCAACGGTCTGTCTGACACCACTCCATTGATTGCTTAATTCCTTGACGCTGGTTGCCACAATGACCCCTGAAGGGGGAGTATCTTGGCTTGAGCTAATCAGCTTTCAAGGCTTTCACCATCGTTGTAGTCGTCTGCCCCTCTCTCTCTCAATCCAATCTTGACATCTCAGCACACATCAATCAACAAGAGAGGAGGGGGAGAGAAGAAGAGAGACATGGAGACATGGAGACGAGGGAGCTGCCTGAGTGTCAGGTTGTAAGATGGAGATGAAGGCCTGTGGGGGTCCCTCCCTACACGTCAGAGTAGAGCGATGTGGGGAGAACATCAAAGCTCATCAGCACCACCACAACCAAACCCCACCATCACTATCACCACCACCCTTCCCATAACCAGCCCTCCCCCGCCAACCACCAGCCCTCCTCCCCTTGCCTTCAGTGAGGCTTCCGCACGGCTAATCACCATTAATGAAGCTCATATCAGTCAGCTCCAGCACAGAGCTCCTTATTAGGACCACTCTAATCCTCCCTAAATCCCCACACAGACATACAAACACATACGCCTGACGCATACAGTACACCAGAGCATACACTCTGGTGTATACACACCAGAGCCAGGGCAGGACAGACCCACAGCTACAGACACAGGCAGCCATGCTTGATCCAGCCCTGCAGGGTGGAGGGAGTGGAGGGGACAGTGAGGGAGGATGGGGGTGAAGCACACAGCAGCCTCTGGGCTCCCACCACTGGGTTGTGTGCAGCAGGGAGGAAAGGAGAAGAGGAGAGAGGAGGAAAGAGGAGGAGAGGAGAGGAGGGCAAGGGCTGGCAGGCACAGAAGTCCTTCTTGAGATAGGAGTCACTGCTGTCAAGATTAGCTCAGCTGACCTACGGTGCCATTTCACTTCCCATTTGGAAGACACAGAGAGGGATGGTGGATACAGATAGACAAAGAAAGTGAGAGAGAGAGAAAGGGAGCGAGAAAATGGAAGAAAGAAAGACAGATCAGAGAGAGGTGGAGGGAGAAAAAGGCCAAATGATTTCGTGAGAGATTTGTCACACTGGCCCCTCCATTATGAGTGGTGAGAAGTGTAGAAGTGAATGAGTCTTCACAGACATACAAACAGCAGAGAGAAGAGAAGAGGAGAGGAGAGGAGGAGAGAAGAGGAGGATGGGGGGGTGGGGTTCAAGGAATGTTATTCTGCTCAGATGAATCTGTGCTTTCGAAACGGCCAGATTGACTGTAGGGCAAATGTCTCCTCACAGAGTCCGCAGCTCTCTGGAAATAGGTCACTCACTCACTCACTCACTCACTCCACAGCCCCCAGCCACCAGGCCCAGAAAAAGATTAGGCCAATGAAAGAAAGAGAAAGAGACAGAGAGAGGGGGGGGGGGGGAGAGAGAGAGAGAGAGAGAGAGAACGGGAAGCTTGGTTGAGAACTAAAGGATTGAGGAGTGACAACCCTCTCATGTCCTCTATTACTCTCTCGCTCACTTTCACAAGTCTTCCTCCTCCTGAAAGGCCACTGCAGATCAAAGGATGGGAGCAGATTTCTATGTCCAGTTGGGAATAGGAAAGTACGCCTCTACTCTAATTGAATTGTGTGGCTCGCCTTCCCTCCATTCTCTCTCTGCTTTGGTAAGGTTACTTTATCATCATGAAAAGTTGGAAGGAATTGAAAATGGGAAACTGTTGAGAATCCATTGTGGAAATCAGCGCTTTCTTACAGCAGATTCTGTTCACAGTGAAGACATCACTCAATGCTATGAACCTCCACACATAATAATTTTATCATTATCAGTCTGGTCTGTCTGGCTGGCATCTGATATCGTCGTAGAGAGAGCCTTGATGAACACACACATGCTGTCACATACTAGCCAAATATTTACACAATATTACTTTGAGTAACAACGAGCAACAATTTTCTGTATTATTTTACAAAATCCAGTCAGTCATCCTAACAAAGCACATTGAATTTATAAAACCTAAAGAGGAAATGAAAAGAGATCTCTGGCCATCAATCCCTCTCAGATCACCGCACTGCCAAAATGGCAGCCTTAAGCATGACAGGATTACAAACACTGGCTCTTAAAAGTCTTCGCCTGACTGCTAGCCTGACATGTAACAGACAACGCCAATGGCCCTCCCCCTTCAAAGCCGCCCATCTCCACGAGTGCTGACCACACAGCTCTCTGCCGCGTAACTCTGTGGAAAATAAACACTCTTCCTGCTTAGTCAAATAAAGTCAGCTGTTCTGCGTGAGCGGCGCCCCAGGGCTGCTCTCCTGGAGCCTCCCTTTCTCTGCCCGCTCAGGCAGGACCTGCAGCAGACACACAGACCAGCCCTAATGGAGGAGGCTAGCTTGGACTTTGACTTTCAAAGAGGTTTTTTTTTGCTGGGGACATCCAACTCCTCTGCAATCACTACGGCACTGACGATTGTCTCCCAAGGCTCCTATGATGAGCACTGCAGTTGGTGTCAAAGGCTCCTGTCCTCCATCAGACACATGTGTGCAAATCACTGGGAAAGAAAGCCTATAAAAAGAACATGAGCTCTGTATTTTCAGCCACTGTCCTCATTAGCACCAGTGCAAAGGTTTGACAATTAGGCCAGCATTCCCTGTGAACAATGGATGAGCAGAGACTTCTGATAGGACACTGGCTTCTCTGGGATCAGCCTCTATCATAACTGTGCTGTGTTGCTACAGCATCCTCCATAGCACTCATAGCATCTATGAGTGAAGAGAGAAGAGAGGAGGAGTGAATGTGTGTTAGTGTGTGTGTGTGTGTGTGTGTGTATACACACACACACACACACACACACACACACACACACACAGAGAGAGAGAGAGAGAAAGAGAGAGAGAGAGGAGACATGGATGTTATAAGTCTGCAGTTCTCCATCTCACATGGCTGGAGCCTCACTGCTGGCCATGAGCAAACTGGACTGCAGGTGAATCCCAAGCGTGCATGAGGAGGAAGCTCAGTTTCCACAGCGGTCTGGGCCACCAACCCCACTCAGGCCCAGTCCGCCATCATTAGTGTAGAGCTGGAGCAGCTCGGGCCCTGCATGTCCCTGCTGGGCTGGGCTTTAGAGGGGAGGAGGAAGGGGGGTTGAGGATAGGAGTTTGACTGCTGCTCTTGTCATCTCATCTGTCAGAAATGCAGTCCTTCTAATCTCGGCTCTCCAGCCCTCTCTGCTTCACTTTAAAGAGCTGCTCACAGAAGAAACAGCACTAGGCTTCTGAACATGAGAGCAGGGGGAACAGAAGGGCGTGCATGTGTGTGTGTGTATATATATATGTGTGTGTGTGTGTGTGTGTGTATTTGTATGTGTGTGTGTGTGTGGTTTTATGGATTCGACACTTAATCCTTTTTCCTGCTGAATGAATCCATATTGAGAGGTTTCAGAGCTCCCCGCACAGGGTTGTGTGTGCAACAAGGTGCGTGTATGTCTGCACCTTGGCAACCTATGCTACCAACAGCAACAACCCTAACATGGCTGGTGCAACGGCAGAAAATCAAATGCACAAACATGCAACAAAACCTTGCGATCTCACTGATATTTTCGATGGCTTCTTAAATGAAACGTCTGCATTAGCATACATGCTGCTTTACTGCCTCTAATCCACTCAGTGGTGGTTGGAACAGGCTTATCTGAAGGGGACTGAATCAAACGGAATATCAAAGACGCAGGCGGGGGGGGGGGGGGATTGTAGAGACCTAAGCACACACTGGCAGCTTGAGCAGTTGAGATGCATTTCCTGGCTCTCAAGCGGCAGACTCAATGCGTTCCCAATGCAGCAGTCATTTGCACATCTTTCAGCAGACCTCCACCCCAAACCCCCTTTCTTTATTTCAGAGGTCGACTGCTGCCAACATTTGATAGTAACCAGCTGCAGACCTGCTGGGCCAGACCAAGAGTGTGGTGGGGAGGAGAGGAGAGGAGAAGAGAGCCTGGCACAGCCTGAAACACATACACACACACACACACACGCACTCACTCACACACACTCACTCACACGCCGCAAAATCACACTGGGTGGTTTGGTAGCAGTGAGGTGGTGATAGTTTTGGTACTGACCTCAGTCAGTTGGATTATGAAAGAAGCGTGTTGCAAGGTGTGTGTGTGTGTGTGTGTGTGTGTGTGTGCCCATTGACTTTTACAATGTTAGAAAGCAAGCTGGATTCAGCTAGTTCAAACTAAATGTCCTGGCTAGGAGTGGCAGGCAGAGAAAGTGGTTGGACAGGGTTGAGACTGTAGCTGTGGCCATGGGAGAGTGTGTGTAGATGGGACTGGGCTGAGACTGTAGCTGTGGCCATGGCAGTGTGTGTGTGTAGATGGGACTGGGCTGAGGCAGTACTTGTGTCCATGGGAGTGTGTGTGTGTAGATGGGACTGGGTTGAGATGGTGTTCGTGTCCATTGGATTGTGTGTAGACAGGACTGGGCTGAGGCAGGAGCTGTGTCTATGGGAGTGTGTGTAGATGAGACTGGGTTGAGATGGTACAGTCTGGCAGAACAGCCGTGGCACTGAGGGCCCAGAGCAGACAGGCCTGGGGAATGAGGAGCAGGAGGAGGAGGAGGGGTATTGAAGAACTTGGCAGCCACTGAATGAAGCTTCAGGTGGGAGGCTCATCTTGTCTGTAATGGGGGAGAAAGGGGAGGGAAGCAGCAAGGCTGTGTTTCATCAAATGCTGCACACTCGCCTCAGCTCCTTTCAGCACTTGCAGACAGAGCGCTTTGACTGTGGGGGGAAAAACAGCATTGAGTGGGACAAGTCTAATGGAGGGCATATCTCAGAGTCTTCAGCACAGCCCTCCCTTTCACAGGATGTTCAGCATTTAACACTATATACCACATCTGTCATTACAAAACTGCATTCATAGCATTGAATAATTATGAATACTTAAAATAATTTTGCAATCTTACAAAAATAAACTAGATCTACTAAAACATGTCATGGTTTCTCCTTGGCCCACCAATCCAACTCGACTCATGACAACATGCTAGTTAGTTTTGTTCAGCCCTGTCAGATGAGCAAAGACACAGAAAGAACACAAAGAACCCTAATTTCTCCAGCAGAAGCAACAGTGTAAGTAACCTTACTGACATTTCACATAATATCAGCATTTAGAACACTTCAAAAAGGCTACCTGCTGTGACTGCAAATGACTACTAGTGCTGGGAAAGATAATGGCTATAGTATACATTATAATTACTAGGTACGCAATCTTCTATCAACAGGATTTGTTAACATTTACATAAAAGCAGCAATCTGTATGTGTGTGTGTGTGTGTGTGTGTGTGTGTGTGTGTGTGTGTGTGTGTGTGTGTGTGTGTGTGTGTGTGTGTGTAAATGACATGTTCCATCACCAAACTTTAGAAGCATTCCCTCCTGGACAGATTATGTTTAGCAGAAACAATGGACAGATGAGATGTCTGGCAAATGAATGATGATATGAACACAAAAAGAACCGAAATAATCCAAACAGCATGCGTGTGTCTGCATGTGTGTGTATGTGTGTCCTCCTGCAGTAAAGACGAGCTGGAAGAGTCTGCTTCACTGAGATAGTGTGGAGGCTTAAATGACCCACTGCCCCCTTGAAAACACTCATCCCAACACAAACAAACTCACGCACACTCACTCTCCTATCTCACTTGAGCAGGTGACAATTCCAAGGGAATGACACACAATCCTTTCAACTAGTGTGGTTCTGTGCTCAAACGGGTGCATAATTGCTGTGAGGTGCGGAGGTGCTCTGGCTGTCCTACTGCATGGACTGATTAGAATTTTAATGTACAACAATAAAAATCATCTTTAACTGCAACTTAAAGCTTGCATGTAAAACACAGGGCTGTAAGACTAGAGTCTGCTTCTCAGCCCAAAACCCTTAGCAACAGTGGGAGTTGTGGTAGGTGTGTTAATCATGAAATCATCAAATGAAAACTATTTTGTCCATCAAATCCATTTACATTATATACATTTTACATTTAAGCATTTAGCAGACGCTTTTATCCAAAGCGACTTACAAAAGAGGATAACATTCAAGCTACAACACAATGAAAGAAACTAACAAAGAGTGCACATTCAAATCCATCATCCCATATTCCCTTACTCTAGCCTATCCATACAGCCCAAACATCCTCATAAACTGTGTACGGCTCAGTACAGTATGTACTGTGTACAGCAGGCTTCGGTATGTTCACACTAAAACCGTGGGTAGGAGACATTTTAGAATCTGCTGGAGAGCAAAGTGCCAATGAAGTGTACTTTATTTAGAGGCTCCAAGTCTTTTAGCGGAAGTTCTGCCACACATAATTGGTCAGCCGTTTACACTGTCTGGCTGGGCTGTGTTAATGGTGTTTAAAAGATGTCAGCTCAGGCCCTCGTAGAGACCTCCTCATAATTGTCACACCTCGTTGCTATCAGAACGCCAATAGCCACTGTGGCAGACTGCTAACTGCAACTTCAGAGCTTACAAAATGTCTGCTCTCTCAACATGAGGCTGGACTCAGCACCTCCAGATGACAGACGCACAGGCAGCCCAGCATTGATATTTATAGGCTTTGGAAGGGCCAAAGAGCAGACACTGTCCAGACGTGGCCGTCATTTCTCCAGGGTCAAGAGGGACCAGGACCAAGGCCAGGCGTGTCTGCAGATAAGTGAGTGTTCTTCTGCGCAAGAGGATGAAAAGGCGACGCTTCGCAAACACACCATTCACAGGGGAAATGAAGACCAGAGAGATCCAGAGGAAAGATACAGACACACAAGAAAGACTCAGAGTGAAAGAGAGAGAGAAAGAGAGAGAATATGTCACAATGAACAAACGCTTATGAGGGAGATCTAAACAAAGAAAGAACAAGAAATGTTAAAGGAAGAGGTAGGAGAGATTGAAGAGTAAAACAGATAACAGAGCTAGATGCTAGCTAGCATAAACATGAGTGAGTGAGAGAGAGAGAGAACAAAGTGCCAAACAAAGGCCAACAGCAGCAAATCCAGCTTGTGGGCATGGCTACAGTCCTCAGCGGACCCAGGGGGCTGCTGTAGCCTAGCAGACCGTCTCCCCTCCAACAGCTGGCCTTAATTACTCCAGCCAATCCGGCTGCTCGCTCACACTGCCGGGCCTCGGCGAGCACCACACACTGGCTTGCCAGTCACTCTCCACTTTGCTCCTCTTGTCTCGTCTCCTCTCACTCACCGACAGACACACCGACACGTCTCCACTCCCCTGCTTCTTTGGTCCATCTCCTCTCACATGCTGCAGTCCCTCTAGAACACTCAAGTCATACATTAACTATGCAGCCTTCTCATTAGAACTATAGTATACAGTATACTACACAACTATATTGAAGTATACTAAGCCACTCTGTTTGTGAAAGTGGCAGGCCTGTTAAACTGTGATGCAGTCATATTTTGAGTATAGTACGATTGTGTATAATGAGGCCACTTTCAGACAAGGCCACAAGGAGGCACATGACTGCATTGGCATAGCCTATTCCAGCATCAGAATGCACAGGGCTGCAGTGCTGCAGTAATCCTGTTGCTGGGAATGCAGTTGAGCTGGCAGGCTGTGGCTATTGAGTGCTACCCATTGATCCAACATGGCGCTAGCTGCTAGCTGTGGCTCATTTATCTCCCACCGGCCCGATGGTGCTTCTCCTGTTTCCGCTAGCCACCTGCCCGCGCTCCACTGAGCCACAACCTGTCTTTGCCACTGGTCTGTGGCCAAACACCAACATTAGCAACGAGGCACCACTGTGCTGTATTGACTAGCTGGTTGTTCGGTTTGGTAGTGCACAACACACCAACTGACAACATGAGGCATGATTAATCACTTCCATGTGGTGCAAATAAAGAGTGACTGCTTGAAATGGCTGTGTTGGATGTTGGGTGTTTGTGCTGCAGTGACTCTAAAGTGCACTGATCCTGATTGATATGACTATGAGCTGATAACGCAGGCCCACATGCATATGTGTGCACATTCACAGACAACCAGAGATTTCACCTCAGAGAAAAAAAAACACTGCTTTATAGCCACACGACCAAATCTGTAAACATGCACTGCCCACTCCCACTCCTACGCAAAAACTGTTCTGCTCACTAACATGAGCTAGATGGCTCACACATCCACACACGGAAACACACACACATACACACACGCACACCGACACATAAATAAACACACACACATACACACGCACACTGACACATAAACACAGACACAGACACACACGCACACTGACACATAAACACAGACACACTCACACATAGACCGACAGACAAACACACACACACACCCACAGGCACATCTCCAACATGCACACTAGTCTGCAAACAGCTCAAGTGACCACAAACACATTAACACTTAACCACCTGCTGACAAACTTATTGCACTAACCCAGTTTGACCCCAAGATGGTCGTTCAGTGTTGAAATAAATCTATACTGTGTTTCACGTAAATAACAATCACATTTAATTGACTATTTTCCCTTAATTATGTAGCAAACTGAATTATTTATTACCATTTGCATTTGCCTTCATGGGTGTCAAGTGAATTATTAGTCTTGTATCACTGTGTTATGGTGACTCCCATACATGCCTATAGTGGCTGTATCTTTTCAATGAACTCTCTGGATAAAAACAGATCCCTAATAAGCCAGGGTCTGTGTTTAAAGTAGGGGAGTGAGCGTGTGTATGTGTGTGTGTGTGTGTGTGTGTGTGTGCACACGCATGTGTATGTGCACACGCATGTGTATGTGTATGTGTTTGTATGTGTATGTCTGTGTGTGGGGGGTGGTAGTGTGAGAAGAGAGGGACTCACTTGAACTGCTGGTGCTCGCGGGAGCTGCGGATCTTGGAGGAGAAGCGCTCGGCGAGCTTCTCCAGGCTGCGCGAGTACTCCAGCTGGATCTCGGCCTTGCGGCGGAAGAACTCCTGCAGGTCCTGCAGCAGCTGGATGCGTGCCTCCGACTGCTGCTCCAGACACTTGAACTGCTCCACCAGCTGGTTCCGGATCTCTGCACATCAAACCCAACAGCAGAGAGACACAGAGAGAGGGTGTGAATTAGCCAGGTAAATGCAGGTGCCATAGTGCTTGAAGACAGTTGCAATGAAGACATGTCATATCAGCAGTGTAAAGCAACTTGTTACATATCTAAATACATCTTGATAATTCCTGGGGTGCATTCCCCAAAACCAGCTTCAAACCAATTAGGTTGGCAATGGGAAATTGTATTGCAACCAACAAAGTTGCTAACCCTAACAGAACAAACATGAAACACCAGCTCTGTCCAGTGTCCATGGGCTGTCAACACACTTGACCAGAGAAAGCTTCCAATGCACTACTAAGGGAATGCAGACAGAACCAGGCACACAGGCTCTGGTTCAACATCCAAATTCACTCACACACTCTCTCTGGGCTGGAGTGAGGCGTTGGCCGCCAAAGACGCTCAAACACACTCAGTCTAGCAGAGCACACAGAGCTGCCCAGCCTTTAAGAAGCAGACATAACAGAGTGCATCTCAGTCTGCTCCTTCTGTCAAACAGCTATATTGATTCTGAGGATCAGGTGTAATGATATTCTGGCCATCCACACTCCCCAGAGAATGACTAAAAGCAGAGGACACCAGCTAACCTTCCTCTGAAGCTAAGCTCACATACAGCAGGGCATAGCCTACCTTTCCCATGGCTAAATAAATGTACTTCCATTATGGGGCAAGTTCTTTTCCTGCTCAATAGCTGAGTGAGATATGCTATAGGCCCATTATTAAGATCAGCATCTTATCAGAGCAGGGAAATCTCATTAGCACATGTGGATTTTCTACAGCTCCTAACTGGGACAAATTTTCTTCACAGCCTCAGAGAGCCTCAGAGAGCTCTCTGGCACTTTTACCTGCATGCAGCTAACAAGTGTGAAATGGGAGGCGTCACAGGTTCCCAAGCGCAGCACTGCTGGAGATACAGCAAAGCAGCAGAAAACTGACTCCATTTGTTCTCTGTCTCACCCCTGTCTCTTCACTTGCTCTATGCAATGCTTTTTGTTGTGCTGTTTTACCTGCAGGCTACTCAGCGCACAGCGCTGTGCTGTTTGTAGATGAGCACACAGGAGTTTGGATGGCTGAACTGGACTGAGCTTGTCTGGATACTCTATGGATTTACTCCCACCGCTGGGAAGAGTGAAGACAGGAGGCAACAGGAATCAAAGCTTCACCTGCTACTGCTGCCAATAGCAACAGCAAAACACTCAAAAACAAACCCCTTAATTCTGCACTTTAACTTATATGTTAATCTAATTTAACATAATACTTCTAAATAGTCATGTAACATTTCAAAAACATAATTTTTTTCACCTAAAAATTATCGCTAAGGTTACAAAGTTCCTAATCTTTGAGGACGCTGAAAAATACATGCATTTGTTACCTTCAGGCTTGATTATCATAGTGCTCTGTTCTCTGGCTGTATTAAAGCCTACAGCTAATACAAAATGCTGTGGCCTGAAGACTCATTCAGCTCCTCTATCCTCGCTTACTTACACTGGATTCGTGTTAAAAGTCCAATCGATGTTAAAATACTCCTCATAACCTACAAAGCCCTCAATAGCCTTGCTCCAACATATATTAACTTACTTACTTACTTACTTGTCCTTTACCATCCTCCTAGAACCATAAGATCCCAGAATGTAAAAATGTAAAAATCATAATAATGTATATAGATATGTATCCAATATATATAGGTATACATTAATGTACCGCCATCTCACTCCTTGACTTTAACACCATGTCTGGCTGCTACTGCGCCATCCAGCTATAATTCTTGATAATCATCTATGGATTGACGACCATATTATGCTATGGGACAATATTTTGGAACTATTATTATGCTCAGCTAAAACCATGGACAACTTGTAGTCTATCATGGTTACTACTGACTGTACTTTTCCTGCATGACCCCTGGCTGTTGGGTTAGCCCCTTGAGTCATGGATCTGCCCGAGGTTTCTTCCTAGACTAACATGAGGGAGTTTTTCCTTGCCCCTGTTGCTCTTGGGTGCTCCTTGCTGTAAAGCAGCATAGGGTGCTGCATAAATATAATTGAAAAGGTGCTGTATAAAAATAATTGAATTGAATATATCATTAATTTTATTTTCGTCATGTTTTAATCCTTGTGCCTTCACATTTCATCTAATGTAAGTTGTTTTTATTTTTGCAATGTTGAAAAATTTTGAAAATTTGAAATGCGCTATATAAATAAACTTGCCTTGCCTTGCCCATTATTTGTTGGCTGTTGGCAGGTTCGTGCATGTTTTCAGACCAAACCGCAGATTTTCCACTTAATTAACCCTAACCCCTGATTCACCCAGCAAATGAAAACAATAATCATCTAAATAGAGCCTTAAACTAGGCTATGCATATGTCTGGGGTTAATCATCATAGGACAATTAAGAGTAATTAACTGGTTAAGAAGAAAATCAGGAAGAACTTAAATGAGGTCTATTCCTCACTGAACACCCCCAAAACACATTAAGGAGCCTTGAATGATTCTGTGTGATTTCTGGGCCAAATTGCAATGAGCAGAAGATTTGTTTAAGGATACATTGGGTTAGGTTTCATAATTGTAATTGCTGGTGCCAATGGCACTGGAAGCTATTGTATGTCCTCTGCTCCAGCTGACTGTCCTAATGCTGTCATACATCCTGCAGAGTCTACAGATCCAAGTGGACCTGAGAAAGCAACAGCCCTACAGACATGCTACAATTCAATCAAATTGGGTGTTCATTTAGGTGGCAACTGGAGTCTTCCTGCTTTGTGCACTTTGGCTTTTCAGACAAACACAAACACACACACACTCCCTCACAGACACATACACAGCCTCAGCTCTGGACACAAAAATGGCCTATTTTACAAAGCAATATCTCTTTGGCTCCATTTCAGCTGAAAGTACCCTCTTAAAAAAAGACCTGCATTCACAAACTAAGTCAAGTTGCTATTGCAGACTGTATATTTCATCATTTGCCACTCTGACTTCTTTCACAAGAGGTATCAAAGGTCCTTTAATGCCACATCAAAGACACCAACAGGAGAGTGCATTCCTTCATTTTCTGTTTAAGTACTCTTAGTTGAGGTTAGATGTAGCGTAAGCATGCAGGCGAAATCCCACAGAGACAAGATGACAGCAGACGTGAAGGGGCGTGCTGAGCCAGGTTTGAAAGTGTGCCACTCCTCTCCACAGTGATGCACCATCTCTCTCTCTCTATCTCTCTCTCTTTATCAGGACCAGCAGACACTCAACAGCTGGGCTCATTACAGCAGGGGGCATCTCACAGTCTAGCAGATTACATGCCAACAGCACGCAAAACACTGCCAGTCCATAGCCAGCCTTAGCACCTAAGAAAGCGTTTCTGATTTGTCCTTTTTGCTTCTAATTGACAAAAAGGAGTACATATGAACACGGCCGAGATCAATGAAACTAAGAGGCAAGGCTTGTTCTGGTCTCCCAAAGAGCTCCATAAGTCACCCATCCTGTTAACGGTGGACCAATGCTCCAACAGAAGGGGGGAATCACTGTGTGTTGACATGCTCTTTAGTGTGGATTTTGGTCAACCAATTATAACCCATGGATAAATACAGACTCTCACAAAGAGAGAGTAGAGGAAGAGAGACTGAACCAGATATTTGGGCTGGAGGAATGAACAGCCGTGATGTTATGCAGGGGAGGCACTTTTTCCATTCTCTGATGTTGTCATGACTGCCCATTGCTCAGAGTGGTGCACTACAATCTCTGGTTAACCACCTATTCCAGTGCTTCACTTCTCTTTTCCCTCTCTCTCCCCCTCCCCTTCAGGCAGACAGGCCAGTGAGGCTCAAGTCCATGTGGGCCTGGCCAAAGATACTTCACGTACTCCAGGCGGAAAGCAAGGCGTGCATATGCCCTGGTGATCCCCTACTCTGGTGCATTCCACTCTTCCCCAACAGAGAGCCAAGCCTTCGCTCCCAGGCCGACCGTGGCTGCTTCTCATTCCTCCTTTTTCTATTTCTCGCCTTTCTTTTTCTCTCCACTCTTTCTCCTTTGTCCCCCACTCCTTCCCAGCATGCTCCGGTTGAGAAACAGAGAATGCCAGGAGGAACGCCCCAGAAAAAAATCTGACACTGTTTTGCTTGAATGGCAACCTGAACTGGGACTTTTTTGTTTTGTTTGTTTGTTTTGTGAGAGCTAGTCTCATAAAAAACAAGAGCTTCCTCTGTGAGAAGCAGCAGCAGCAGCAACAGCAGCGGCTTTGACAGGCGGGTTTGAGAAGGGGGGAAAAATAGGTCACGCGCGCTGAAAGTGTGCCTCCGTCTCGCAGAGAGCATGAACATCAGCAACCTCAGAATAATTCAGAAGCAAGCCCACTCCGAATTCCATTCAAGGCTTCCCCTTCAGTACTTCATCTGCAGTCAGAGCCCACAGCCTCTCCTTTCACACACTAGGACACGACTGTAGAGTGCTGTGGCCAGCAGCTCACCGACAATGCTGAGCCACTCTCAATACTACAGAGGAGACCGTTTGAATCACAAGAATGAGATTTCAGAGAAATGCTGCAGGCGTTGATGTTTTTTTCCAAACCTCTTCTTTTAATGGACTTGACGATGACAAGCTGTTAAATAATGAGCAGAAGACACGGCAGTGAGTAGAGGAGCAAAGCAAATCCATTGTGCGCACAGGCACAGCACTTCACTGCAAACATAACCGCTCGTCACTGGCTGCCAATGCGTGAAACCCTTGGTGTGTTTGATCACACTAAGGCGTGGGCACTTCCTCCTGTACTTCCTCCTGTCACGTTCATATGCTGAGGTCTAGTGGCAGTGAAGGGGCTCATCACGACCACAACCACCACCGGGGGCTGGGGATGGCAGGCAGGGTGCGCCATAATGGCACCGCTGAAAATAAACTAGAGCTGTGATAATTAAATGTAAGCCATGAGCCTAAATGTTAAATTAAAGGGTGTGCTTTACCCCCATCCCAAACACCCAACCCCCAGCCTCACCCCATTCCCCATCACCCCAGAAACACTGCAGGAGAATAGCAATTATGTGCATCCAGCACGCCCTCCACTGCACCATCCAGCATTTGCCCCCCTCCCCAAATAAACACACACACACACACACACACACACACACACACACACACACACACACACACACACACACACACACTCCTTTCTATAGGCAGGCCCCCTGCTCACGCGACAGCAGCCTCTGCAGACAGGCAAGCCGAGAAGGAAGCCTGGTTCCATGACAAAGAGCTGTGGTATGGGTGGGGTGGGGGTAGGAGTGTGGGTGCGGGTGTGGGTGGTGGAGGCTGGGCGACCAGCATAAAGACTCTCCCTGTGGGATCCAAGTGGTCAGCATTGGCCCTCCACTAAACTCCAACAGCCTCAGCCACACGTGTCACATGTCAAAAACAGCACTCCAGAAGAGTAGTGGAAGAACAGGAAAGAGGGAGCAGAGCTAGGCTGGGGAGGAACAGAAAGGGAAAGGAAATGGAAAAAAGTAGTTGGAGGTTGAGAAATGCAGCCTCATGGCTCTTGTGATGACTACAAACTAGCGGGAATCGCATACTGTAGAAGATCATTCCATCATCTTTACTGCTTCACCTGAACATTTCAAAGTCAAGGACTGCCTTAGTGCCAATTTCTCCAAAGGTACTCTAGATTCCTCAGATTCCAGACGAATCTAAAATACCTTTCTTGCTGTCACACGCTGAAGAAAAAAATGCACAACAAAGAAGGCATTACTTAACACTAAAGTAAAAAGTTGCACAACAGATCAGGACATTTTCCTAACACTAAACAGTAAACAAGACAAGATCACAGGACAAAAACACAAGAACTTCACAAGCAGCAAAAGTTTCTGTATCATTTCAACTCAACTAATTCTAATTCTAGAAATATCACAACCAATGAGCAGGCCTAATCTCATGGCACACATGCTGTTAGCACCTAAGCTATAGGCAAACAAACAACATAGCTCGTGGATGATGCTCAACATTTAGTCTACAGCTTGACTGGCAATGTTACAAGTGTTGGATCCAAAATCCAATAAGTGCTCCTGGTCCATAAACTATTTGGAAAAGAGGGAAGTGAAGGGATGCGGGAGTGAGTGTTGTGCTGCGGCAGTGAAAGTCTCCTGGCCCAGGCCTTGCCATGCATCTCTGCACAGACAGCTGGAACTTTATGGCTGGCTATCCATCAACAAGCACTTGCTTATTTATAAATGTCTAGCTTGGGTACAGTGTGAGCTTTTCTGTGATGTGCTTTAATAAATCTTTGTTTATACATGTGTGCGTGTGTGTGTGTGTTTGCATATGTGAATGATGGCATACATGCAGTGCTGTTTTCGCTTCTCAGTGTCATAAGGAAGTAGGGCTATCACCAGGGCATATGCTCCGACTGGCATCAGGAAACAGTAGGATGTTAATGGACTCTTTGTCTCCCATATTCTTGCTGAGACAACTTCCTCCATGAATCTGTGATTTGTGGCACAACAATGTGTCCTTCACCGATTGTCACAATCAGTACAAAAGGGTGCTGGAATCCGTTATTTTGTTCACCAGGAAAAGCTAAAGGAGAAGGATCTGACAGGGAAGTGATTTATCAAATGCCACTTCTTCTTAACAGAGGTGCTGTGCACGTCACTGTCAGATAACATACACTTCTGACATCGGTGAACAAGGAAGGAAAATATTCCACACTAAAAATGCAAACACATGATCACACATATTGCCTTTGAGATGCTGCAGGCAATAATGCAATTCAGTATTAGCTCTGTAGAATTTATGATGATATTCTGTCATTAGTCTGTCATTATTTAGCCATTAATTACAGATGAAGATATGGCTATGTGGTTTGCAGGAATTAGTGTATGCCTTATAGCGACCACAGCGTTCTCTGCTCTGTGACATAGTAATAAATGCTATCCCTGACCTGATCAAAGCCTGCAGGCTTTTGTTCCAGGAGTCCTGGAACATTAAAACCATTCACTTGGTAGACTGAATGCCAGAGATAAGAGGAGACATCTTAACATGACCTTGAGAGGATACATCATTGCCAGTACCCTCTCGCCCTTTAGGAAATAAGCACCTGCTCGACAAGATTATTTACCTTCAACAGACCTCCATTACTGCCGTCTGTTGGGCTCAACGCCCACCCAAAATGGCAGACGACCTCTGAGAACAATGCCAGGATATAGGGAGAGCTCTGACCTTTGACCCTGCCTGAGGGGAGATATCAATGTAGCTGCGGTGTGTTATGGTGCTTTGGGAATCACGCTCTAGCAAGCTAGCATGAGCAGGGCCCTGAAATAGAGAAGTAGCTTACAGAAAGAGCCCAGGTCCCAAGACTGAACTACTCCAGGCCTGTGAACCGTTCCCCACAGCCATAAATCTCACTTAATCAGAGATGGTTTTACCCTCCTCTGCGGTTTCCCCCCCTCGCACTAGGAAGACTTCCACAGCTGGAGAGCATCACAGTACAGTACAAGGGAGAGCATTGTTTGAGTGGCTGAACTGCGTCTATATTCAGCGTGTGCATATAATTGACTACACAAGATGGCCCCCAGAACAGAGGAGAATTCACAAGACCCTCCATCCTTTTCTCCACAGAAAAACAAAAACTTGGAGACAAGAACTGAAAGACAGGAACCATCACTCTTTCATATTGTTCCCATGTCCCACTCACAATAAATGGCCATGTATTATTACAGTACATCACTCTGTTGCCCAGGAAACTCATTTTTCCAGCCTTTTTGTGAAGTCTCACAGAAGCAGAATGTTCATGGCTTCAGCTTTGGAGATGCTGGCAAAACAGGGCCTGGGCATGTGATGGAAATCTGCCTAATCATGTTAGAAGATGAAAGTCTGATAATGAGCCCATCCTCGACCCCCTGACAGGCCGAGACCCTGCAGCAGTGTTGCATATCTCAAGTTTACATAATGACTCCTGCAAGCAGTTAACTTGAAACAGAATGAGTTAACCTCCCCTGGCTGCACTTCACTACCTGAATGAGAGACAGGAGCCGTCACATCTCCAAAGCAAAAGAGCGCAGATAGAGAGAGAGGGAGGAAAAGATAGACAGATAGAGATGAAGAGAGAGAGAGAGGGAGAGTGAGTGGAGATAGACACAGCAATGGAGCTAATCGAGAGCTAAAAGCAACATCTCAGAAATGTCACCTCAACCACAAGCTGGAACACATTCAACACCCCACACAGTTAAATCCACATCCTCTAAATGAGCCTGTCTCGGACTGGTGCTGAACCCTGCAAAGGGCTGCTGGTTAACCAACAGGCCAGAGTATCCCAGTACATTGTACTCTTGAGACATCAAAACAAAGGTAACTATAAAATGTATAATTTAACCTATTTATTTTTTCACACCTCACACTCTCCAAGCACTAACATGAATGTGTCAAGAGTGCAGGAGAGCAGAGGGGAGAAACCAGAAAATAAAGAGAGAGAGAGAGAAAAAGATGAGGTCAGCAGAGGGGAGCACCTCTTGTCCTCATCCTCCTGCTAGCACTTCTGCCGTGCACCACACTCACCGCGGCTTGGCCTCTGCTCCACTGACTGTCGAGTCCCCACTGGCAGTCAAAGGGACGCATCATTACTGCAGCCATTTCAGGCCCTGATGAGTGACAGTAAACACGGCCCATTTGACCTGAACGGTGCAATAATTTCAGAGAGCAGTGAAGAGTCTCAAAGAGCACAGCTCTGGACACTAACACGAGTGGCCAAGCAGCTAACGCTCCCTCCTCAGGGCACCGAGCTGTGCAGAATGTGTGAAGAATGGCTTCCAATTATACAGGAACCTTGACAGGAAGGAACAGGAAGGCTCGTGAATGAATGCAAAATCAGATGCACTGACTCCTAGCCAGTTATCCACGATGGGGAGAAGGGAGGAGGGAGTCGTCTAAAGAGGAATCAGCAATGAGAATGCAGATAAATGGAAGCCCGTCTTCACTGGTGCAAATTGGAGAGGCTCCAGGCACACAGTCTTTTTCCACAAAATTTTCCTCCAAATATCTGGAGGCAATGGGTGTAAAATAAACAGAATCAGAAAGAATTAGGCTGTTTGGTGATGGTGCCTCCAGGCCTCCATTGCCAGCATGCGATAAAACACACACACACACACACACACACACGCACACACACACACACTCACACACACACTCACACACTCACACACACACACACACACACACACACACACACACATCCTTGTCTCAATGGGGAGACAAAAACACCTGCCTCCCAGCCAAATATTAGCCACCTAATCCCCAACCAAGAATCAACATTAGTAGGGCACTTTGCTCCAGTGCTCCTACGGTGTGGTGGTCCCATTACACTCTATGAGATTCCCTGATGGCACTCCAATGACTGGATAGTGAGTGTCTGGGCACCTCACTAAAAATGATCGGGCAGAGTGGGTTAGCACTTTTACAAGGAGCAGGCCAGCTTCTGAAGTTGCTATTAGAACTGATGGCAGGCACTTGATCCCTACTTGGAAGTTTGACTGTAGAAAAAAGCTGAGCGAGGCACATGGCACTGGGCAGTATATTGATTGCGTTTATTGCACAGCACACCACGGTCAGCTTTTTAGATCTTTTTTTGAAGATACATTATCTCCTTACTGCTTTCTCTCTCTCTCTCTCTCTCTCTCTCTCTCTCTCATAATATAGCATTTCACCCTCAGCTGCTGATCTGTTCACTGGAGACTCCATTTGCAGGATGACTAACGCCACTATTGTGTTACCAGTTTCATATTATAACCTGTGGGACACAAAAGAGCCGAGTCATATGTCTAAGATTGATGTTAAGACAACAAAAACAGGGACCTGAAAGGGGCATGACCCAACTTAAAGACATACACCAGGGAACTACACAAACCAGATATATTCTACATGCTATGGTGCTTTGAATCACAACCCTAAAGAAACTCAAAACCCTCAAAGGTGAGCTGCTACCGTCATTCAGAGAGAAGCCACATGAAAAGGGGCTGCTGTGTTCTTGGTTGACGAGCTCAGATCACATTTACAGCCCGCTTCCCTCTTTGCCACAGATATCAAACGAGGGGCATGAATGAAAAAACAGGATTCAAGATGCAGTTTTTTTTTTTCATTCTCAGAGGGAATACAGCTCTGGCTTGTGATCAACAGCTGGTGGAAATTCAACTGACGGCACAAGCTACGACAGCCAGTCTGACGTTTCTGTTCTTTTTGGGCTCATCTGAGAGCCTGTCCTTGTTAACAAAGCGCTGTTTGCAAAATGGACACGTTTTGTCCCAGAGAAAAAAAGGGAAAGAGAAAAACAACAAGAATCTCTATTCATTCCTCTGAAGCCCAGTCTATGGCCCAATCTCCAAAGCTAATGAAGCCAATGGAGGCTCTGGTGGAATGGAAACTCTCATTGTACAGGCCAGTCGTCCGGCCAGAGCGTGACATTCCCTACTGTGGTCCACTCCCAGCTCGGACTCTTCCTTTTCTTTCCAGAATAATAACCCTAAGCTGGATGTGCATTAGTGTTTCACACAGACTTGAGGACCGAATCCCAAGGAAAAATACAAAGGGCTTGGTCTGACTGCTCAGAGGGGACTGGCCATCATTGTGTTCTTGTTTATCCCAAGCCTCTGTCTGCTCAGGAAGAGTGATGATAGCAACTCCATTGATTTTTCTTCCCCTCCCATCTTGCCAGGCTGTCATCAGTGTGTTACATGAGCCCGTTGCTCAAAGCAACCCAAGGCCCCGGCTCTGGAGACACGCCCTGTCGGAGGGCCAGCTGTCAATCAGGCGCACTGAAGCCCGTAAGCTGGCGCTGAGGGGAAGAGGAAAGGATGGATGGCGAGCAAGCGGGCACAGGAATTAGTCTGACTGCACGGTGTCGCCCCGGCAACCCAGCAACTGACTGCAGAGCTCTTCGAGGTGCCCTCCCCCCCCTCCCCCTCTCTCTCTCAGGAGCTGATCCACTGAGACATGCTGTAGTGCAGGGGGATGGGAAGAGGAATCCACACTCGTGCACGCTAACATGACATGCACACACGGCCCTTCCACCACCTGCATATATGCATATATGCACACATGTGCGCACACACACACACAGAGTAACACACTGAACACTCTGTACAAATGCAAACCTACAGTTTTGTTCTAGGCCAAGTGGCACAGTGGAGCAGGATGAATCACCTTTGCCACACTGACTTGTCACAACAGGACTTGATCTGGTTTTCAGAGCTCTGTATTCTTTTCTATGTCTGCTGATCTGAAATCAGCAATGACACAGAGGGTATAAATAAAACAGGTTTGTGCATCTCTCCAGGCAAAGCTGCACTTTAGGCTGTTCATAAGGACAACGTCTTCTCCAGCAGTGACTAACCTTTTTGACCCGCATTTCCCCTACCCTGATCCTCTTCATGGAAATGGAGAATTTGGAGGAGGTCATTTAATTAAAAAAAAAATCATTTTATTATATAAAATCCTAATGCTGACAGATATCAGAAAACCTGTGCAAAATAGCAGGACAGACCCTTGCAAAAGAACAAGAGTAATGTCATGCCATGTGATGCCCTATTCTTCTGTGTTGATATGGTTAAAAGGCTGACAGTTATTGATTAGAGAAAGCGGTCCTGCCAGTTGGAGGGTGGCAGGCTTTCAAAAGCGTGGGCCCGGACTTTTCTTCCCAGCATCCTCTCTGTCCGTCTGCTCCCCGAGCTTTTGGAGCCAAAAGCCTCTCAGCGCTTGGAAAGAGACAGATCCCTCCACCAGCGCGCGCACAGACACACACA
Source organism: Tenualosa thibaudeaui (assembly GCA_027481765.1). Lineage (NCBI taxonomy): Eukaryota > Metazoa > Chordata > Actinopteri > Clupeiformes > Clupeidae > Tenualosa > Tenualosa thibaudeaui. The sequence goes on from JAIFZK010000003.1 coordinate 887,488, forward strand.
CGCACGCACACACACACACCAAAGACACTCCTTCTTTGAAGCAAATGCACTGAGGGACATGGGAAGACAAAAGGCAAAGTGGTATAAAAGTAAAGTTTTGTGACCCAGCCAAGAAAAAAAGAAAAAAGAAAAGAATACAGAGTCGCTCCATCCTACCCTTCCCTCCCTCATCAACCCTCTAGCACACACCAAGTTCTCTCTAGAGAGACAGAGAAGGTTTCTCATTCCCCCCTACTTGTTATGGAAAATAATCCTTAATAGCATCATCAATTATTCACAAGAATTCCCTCCAGCCAAGACATGGCTGCTAGTCCTGGAGCAAAGACAGCACAGTGTGTTGAGGAAGAGGGGCCCTGGCTCCTACTGGACAAGAGGGGCCGTCTCCCCACTGCAGGGGGAGCGTCAGGTTGTTGTGATTGGGCTGTGGCATTGGAGGGCACTGGCTATCTAGGAGGGATGGAGAGCAGTTAGCAGCTAGCCCCGAGAGCACTGCAGTGCAGCAGTGCTTGGCTGCAGACACCAGGCCAGTTCTGGGAACAATGGAGAGCAAAAAAAAAGGCTGTGCCTCGATTATTCCCTCGCTCTGCGCTGGAGTCCAACTTCAAAAAGCAGCCAATTAATAAAACTGGTCTTTGCACAGGCTAGCCTGACTCACACATTCCACTGTAACACAGCGATAAAAATAGAGGCTGTTCCTCCTAGTCTGAGCATTATTATCAACATCACGGAGACTTGACTCGAAACAAAAGCAGATGGCTTAGCTCATTGGGCTAATTCTTGTTTTCATTTTCCCTCTTGTTTACTTAACCCAGGCAACCCAGCCCCAAAGCAACCCCAAGAGCCACAGACTACTCCCCAGCATCCAATCCCAACCTTAAGCCACAGACACATTCTCTCATCTGTTTCTCTAGCAACACCTGGGAGGCAACAAGGAAATCATTTGGCCTGTCTTCTTAACCCAATTCTTCCTAGACAAATTCCAGTGATTGCTTATTGCTATATATTTCATAAAGAGAACAGCTACCGTTTGCAGGGGGAGCCTGGAGAATAAGAGGTTAATGGTTGACCCCCTAGAATTTTCTGTCCCCCTCAAATTCCTCTTATATAGGAAGGTGTGTGTGAGACGTAAGTGACGTGTGTGTGTGTGTGTTTGAGCCAGCTGCCCATTCTTCATGCCCAGTTAGCCTGACGAGGCTGTCATAAGTCAGCCTGCTGCTGGGCATTTCATTGACTCGGCCTTTAAATTATCATGGATCCTGCAAGTGGCCCTGCTGAGCTAGCCATGGAAACTCCTTGCCAGGGCAGCAAACGTTGTATAAAACAGCATCCCAACATCCAGCCCTGGCCATCCAACAGGGACAATTGTTTTGATTTCTTTCAGACAGTTCTGTTGTATTGGGTTGGAAGCAATTTTTGATGAACTTTTTTGCCTGATGTTATGGATCTTTTGCTCCCCCTGCACAGCAGTCAATGCCTTTAAAACTGAATAACTACTTTATTTAACACTGTGGTGGTCACACTGCTGAACACACCAGTGTGGTAAAATTCTTTGTCTGTCAATGAGGTTGTGTTGCTTTGCTAAATTTTATGAACATGTACACAAAAGCACAAAAAGTACTACTCTGTGGCTATATTTTTGCATCTACCAGTATGGCTTTGTCCAAACTCCACTAAAGCGTAAAGTCACAACCACTCTCCTGTGCAAAGGGGAGCAGACACAAGAGGCTCGGAATGTTCAATTATCAATTTTGTGAGCATCAAGGCCCAATGGGTCTTTTGGGCTCAGAGTGGCTGCCCCTTCAATGGGTCTGACCGTTGGCCTGCACCGTTCGGCTGTTTGGCAGCAGCTCAAGACCGCTATTGAATAGCTTTCAAATTGGCAGAGCCAACACCCTTTCAGAGATGTCGCCCGCTTTTGGGGTTTCATAAATCACAGACTCATCGGGTCTTGCTGAAACAGCCGAGCTTGGGTAAAATGCAGAACAGACTGCAGTCCTGTGGCTCTGCTGTCACTGATTCACCTTCTTTCTGTGTGATTACCGAATGAGGCAAATAGTCCCCTAAAATAATATATTTAAAGTCCTGAATACTTAATAGTCTATTCTGAACAATTCCACAGTCATAGTTTGTTTTTAACATTTCATTCTATGGTTTTGGTAGTCTATTTAGTGATTTATGAGTGGGGAATTCATCTTCTACCAAATCTTCATTTATTATGATAATCAGAGCACACAGATCAGTGTACCATACTTTAGTGCTTTAGTGACTTGTACCACTGCACATGAACGGTATTTCACTTCTGAATCCCCTTCAGTACCCAGTTTGGCCTCGACACTGAGGTAGGTTACAGTTGACACAGCCTTGACAGCTACTGAGGTGATAACACTGGGTCAGTGTTGGCATCTAGGCTGTCACTGGTAATACACACACATACTCTCACAGACACAGACACAGACACACACACACACACACACACACAGACACACAGACACACACACACACACACACACACACACACACCCGACAGATGCTTATCCAGTCATGACTACATTAGTCCCTCATAGAGATGAGGCAGACCTTCTCTGTAGTGACAGTGTGCTTGTTTTCTGATCTCACAGCTAGAGGGGGAGGCAGATATAAGGTGGGGAGATGCTAATCTGGCTCCACTTCCGGCCCCTGTCACATCTGCTGCACTCGGAGGGTGACCCTGCAGGAAGTTAACAGGCTGTAAAAGTGCCAACAACCACAGGACCTCACATTGAGTCACGCACACATGCAGACACACACATGCATACACACAGAGTGCAAGGTAGTGGGTGTATCACCTGAGCTGAGCCAAAGCAGTGCGATGCGGTTCCATGGAGGCTTAATTTGTGAAGACATACATGCTGCTGCAGAAGATTAGAGTTCTGGCCTAACCTGTTACTCAGCAAGACAGAAACAGGTTTGGGACAGGAAACAGCAGCAATGGAGGGGAATGGGGTGTGGGAGGCACTCACAGTGAGTGTGTCTCTGTAATAATCACACACACACACGCAAGTAACTCCATTGCTGTGGCACTGCGGACGCATTCACTCAGACACAGCAGCAGAATTCCCCATTCAAGCTCAGACAAGCATGCGGGCACACGGGTGACTGCCAACCGGTCTCGCAAGCACTGGAATTTTGCATGCATCACCTTTTATCACTGCGAGAGAGAGAGAGAAAAAGAAAGAGTGAGAGAGAGAGAGCGTGCAATGAGAGCTATTAGCATGAGATTAAATCCCTGACACTAAAAGTTTACTGCTAAATGGTCCTAAGAAATAGCCGCAGAGCTAAACTAGAACATCAGCGCTGCAACGTGCCATCGATTTCAGATGAAACAAGCAGCCTTTACTTTCAGACATTTTTCAGTTTTTTGAACAAACCGGCCCCCTGCTTGTTAAGCTTCACAGTCCTCATCCAGACATAAAGCTGTGGAGGGGATGAGAGGGGCTCGTGCTGAACCCCCCTCTAATCACAAAGGGTCAGATTCTGCCAGGGAATGTAGCCAACAGCACAGGACAGGCAACCTGCTCCTGCTCCTGCTTCATCTCTTTCTTTTATTTTCTCTCTCCCTCCCTCTCCTGGCCTCTCTCCGGGTAGAGGTGGAGCAGGCCAAGAAGAGGCCAGCCGCCCAGAGATAACTAACAGACAAATCTAATAAAAAAAACAAGCTTTCAAAAGACGAGCGAGTCATGTGAGCAACACCATATGGCCCGGCAGCAGAACAGAGAAGCGGTTTAGGCGGATTAGGAGACGGAGGGGAAACGCGCTGGGCGACGAGGCGGCTGCAAACGGGGTCTAGTCCGATTTTCTATCGAGCCAATCTAGGAAAGAGGCACAGGCACTTGGCTCTGAGCTTAAATAGATGAACGCGGGCCTAAGATTAGAATTGCAGGCATAAGCCCACAATCGTGTGTGTGTGTGTCTGTGTCTGTGTAATATCAGGCAGATGCATGCATTGCAGGCAGTGATGGATCTAACATATAGACAGCATGGGCAGCTACACAAGGCAGGCAGTGTCTAGTGAGGTCTACACACATAACAAATGGAGACACTTGTGTAATCGCTTTTCTATCTCTTCCGTGCATGACATGGCTCAAATAATCTTGTTGGGAGTCTTATACTCAGACATGCTAGTGAAGAGTTATTTCATCTTAGATCTTTGTCTTCCACCGAAAATGATAGTGCTGAAGGAGCTACTGTGTTCTGTATATCCTCAGGGTTTCTGCAGGTTTCAACAACTTAAATTTAAGAGCTTTTTATGGCCATTATGATTGAAATTAATTGAATAAATTGAATAAATTGAAAATTAAGACCAATGTTAAACAAATATTTGCACTGGTGAAATTTATGGATTCTTCGTCCATAAGATATACTTTTCAATCATGCTATCAACTACAACTACCAACTTCATATTAAAAAATTCCCCTTCCCCTGAAGACACACTTCAAGTAAATGACATGGTCCATACTAAATACACCACACAGGGGCATTTGCAGTAATAATTTGTAAGACTAAACTAAATGTAGACTTCATTTTTTTAGACATTTCATTACATTTAAGACTTTTTAAGGCCTTAAATTAATATTTTTACATTTTTTACTTTTTAAGAGCCCACAGAAACTCTGACCCTACACAGGATTCCACCCCACCCATTGAAAGCTGGACTAGTGTGGAAGACTGTACTGAGCTCACTCAGAAACTTTAATTGCAGATGAGTGATAATATACTTCAAAGGCTAAGCAGCCCCATATCTCTCTGCCATTACGCAAAGGGCCATTCCAGTCCTAACTTAAGCCATGTCCAACACGTGCTTCTAGAGAAGTGGACCAACAGGAAGTGCTCCTCTTCACTGGGCTTCGTCTCTACCCTAGTGCTCTGCCTTTCCCCATATGGGGCATTGTGGGAAGGGGGTTGGAGGGCTTAACAAGGTCCAATTGAAAAGCTTTTTTTCTATGTGCAAGTTCCAGCTCTCATCTGTATGGAGGGACTCTATTGAGATGGAAATGGTGCACTCAGCCAAGAAGCTGAGACATACGTGCAGGGGACCATAGCGAGGGCATCCAGGGCCTCTCTCCCTCTCCCTCTTCCTCTCTTTCTCTCCCTCTCTCACTTTCTATCCTTCCTTCTACAGGCCTCCCAGAGACTGTTCACTCAGCTGCACCAGAAACAACATGATGGAGGCAGTTTTCGGTCCTGGAGTGTCCAGAATGCAATTCTGCATCAGTCAGAACCAGCAGGCTGGTGTAGGTCTTTTACGAGAGCAAAGTTCTCAAGCAAAAAAGGGTCACTTCTGGAGACTGTTCTAATAAATAGCATCCGTGCTGCTTTTTTTGTAAATAATCCCATGTTGTGCTAGTGCTTTACAGTTTCTCTTCTTAGGGTTAAAATTACTTGGCGCTTGATTTACCATCATATGTCAATATAAATTTTTATGCATCTATTAATTTCAATCTGTAGCAGAGGCTTATCAACAAGCTATAGTTAAATAGAACCATAGAAACGCAAACAGACAGAGCCTGTGGACAGCTCCCAAGATTTCACATCTTCTTTTATTTCTCTCTCTCTCTCTCTCTCTCTCTCTCTCTCTCTCTCTCTCTCTCTCTCTCTCTCTCTCTCTCTCTCTCTCTCTCTCTCTCACACACACACACACACACACACACACACAGACACACACACACACACTTTCTTCCAAACCACACTCTCCACCTAAAAACAAACAGAGCTGGGAGACAAGTAGAGCTCCCCACACTCCATCTTTCCCCACAGGTCTCCACACACAAACCAAGCTGCTGCATGACACACTTGGACTGTGGACTTTTCTCTCCTTCACTCACACAGCACAGAAACAGAGCAAGCACAACATGTAGAAAGAAGAGAAGGGCCCCTTGTTCACAGCCCCTACTGTAACCCTGGGAAACAGTGGGCACTCGGGCAGCCATACCACTTCCCACACACACACACACACACACACATACGGAGTGTGTGCACGTCATGAATCACAGGGCCCTGTACAGGAGATAGTCTGTACTTGTACATCCTTCACATTCTTTCACCATCATGTTGAGCCAGAGTGTGCCATTTGCCCAAGACTTTAGTCAAGACAATCGATATACATTTATCTCAACAGCAGGTCAAAATGAATGGTAAGAAATGCAGTGGTTTTGTAGTTCTTTCCTTATGGGACGATTCAGAAAAATACATGAAAATGATTCTCTTAAAAAGGACTATAGGAGCTAATGGAGGATGTTGGGGCACAAGTTGAATGTCAATCTTGGACAACTGTCCTTGTTCAGCACATGGAGGTGCAAGTCAAAGAGCAGTGATACCATCAAAGTGAACAAGGGTGTTGAGCAACCGGGATCGTAAATCAATCTTATCTGGGTTTCTTCCAGGATGAGCAAACGTTGTTTTGTTAAGAACAAACAATGCATGTCTTGTGACAGATAAACACCCTGACCGACCTGTCTGTAACTTGTTCAAGATGGTATGCCATAAATACCTGGACCGAAACTAGGTCTTTTTCTAACAACCAATCAGCAAGTACCAGGAATGACTAACTGAAATGAAAGTACCGCATGTCATACCAGAAAGATGTTTAGCTAATCTAAACAGACACCAGGACCAAGGCTGATCGTCTAAATAAATAAAAGTAAATCTCTAAGTCTTTGTTTATATCTCAGACTGAGCAGTCGCACTACATGAAGTGTCATACTGCAGCTTAATATTTCACTATTAATATTTATTTACAAGCATTTCCAAGTTCATCTTGGGGCAAACCTGTGCACATACCTGATAAGTCACAGGAGGTTCTGGAAAGGCTGTGTGCTCAAGGCAGAGCCAGTGGCACACCAACTGCTGCACAGGGGACAATCTCAGAAATGATCAGGGATACAGATTGATTTAGCCATATATGGTTAAAGAGGCTTCACTGCATGCTTAATGAAATGCACAATTCATCAGTGCTGTCTAAAATTATCTCTACATGGCAACTTAGCAACTGGCTTTACAAAAGATCCATTTAGAATCCAATGATGCCACCATCTCCTTCTCTCGCCTGCACACACTCTCTCTCATTCTTTCTGGCATTAGAACATTCCCACAACCAAGCCGCAATAACTCACTATATGACAGGTGCAATTTAAGAGTGCATCTCATTAGCTGGGCAGAGGCAACAAAAGGAACACTTCTCAATGTCAGAAACCACCCTCCAAACACACACATAGTCTCTCTCTCTCTCTCTCTCACACACACACACACACACACACACACACACACACACACATATTTGTGTCTAAAAAAGCGGAGCGTTTCTCACATGCCAGGGCAAAGCATGAGCAATGAGCAGGATTCTCTCTGCATTATCATCAAAGATGATAATGATGATACTCCTTTTCCAGGGGCCTTGTCTCACACGTGTTTCCTTAATAAACAGGGGCAACACATCCACAACAGGGCTGGACGCAAAACTGGATCACTGATGCTTGAGTGCACTACAAGGCCTCCTAGTCAAATGATCAGCCATGGCTGGCATGGGACACCCTGGCATTCAGTGACAGTGAAGGACAGAAAAAGTTATTTAAAAATCCGCAGAGGTCACAGATAATGGTGTGTGTGGGACAAGGGGAGTGAGGGGGTTGATGTAGAGGGCTGGCTCACAAAATTGGAGGTCTCCTGAACTCACTCAGTGGCAAAGACTATTTGCCAAACTGTCAAACTGACCACTAATGAGGGCCTGATCCACAAGATCTACCCTTAATTGCAGACGAAAGAGGACAATATTAACTCCCCCTACTGAAGCATATCCATAACACAGAGAGGCATCTGAGAGAGGCGAGAGGAGCAATGCCAGACTCTACTACACTTTATGCCCCAGAAGCAGCACTGACAGCCCTGCACTCTGAGCAGGCCGAGAGAGAGAGAGCAGGTGCTTGTGTGAGTGCGGGAGGGGTTGGGGGTGGTATTGCGTTGGATGTTTTCTCCTCAGTTCACCCTGGCATTGAACCCATCCCTGTTAACCACCATGACGTTTATGGATGCTCTCAGTCTCCCTGTTGGCCTGCTGCTTCCTATGGTCTCTTCTTGAGGCTGGCCTGCCTGCAGCCATCTCCCGCCCTCCATAATTCAGTTTCATGTTCTACATTATTCACAACATTTTTAAGGAGCTTATCTTTTTTTGCCCCTTTATCTCCACCTGAACAAATTCCTGCCTCCCATTCCATAAGTAAGTCGCTGAATGATGAGGCATAATGATGATGGCAGTAATGATGAAATACATATTCTTGACAACTTTTGTTGTCAGTGACATACAGTGGCATATGGCAGTAATGGAAAAGAACGCATGGAAAAAAAAGATGACCCTGATTATAAATGATTGGAAAAAAACATATATGTGTTTTGAGCATGAGATTACCATACTAGATAATGAGCAAATCTGGGGTTTTCTGAACATGAACGCCATTCAGTTAGGTTGTATTTCAGTAAAACCCTCACAGGATTTGGCTAAATAACAATTTACCATCAGACCCACACGCACACTTATCCACCCCAGCTTTAGGAGTAATCCAAAATAGCTGAGTATGAGATGCACAAAGCTCACAGATAAACTCTATGGTAACCAGTCCACATAAAAGGCTACTTCTCAGTGGTCATGTCTTCTTTATACTGCCAGTTTCTGAAATTAATACACCTAAGAAACATGTCCATCAACAACATGAAAGCGAGGCTTCTATGTTCCAAACCTTAACCTCACAATTTCTAGTAAGTATGAACCTTAACTTGATAGAGATTGAACTGTTAGGTTCAGCTCTGACAAAAGGTATAAACCCATCTGACAATATGACTGCATTTTAATTCAATGTCACCCATTCATAGCACAAGGCCATGACCTGAAGTACAAGGATACTGTGTGACGGCTCACTTCATTCACATCTTTTCTAACTGGTAGGAAATGGCTCTGGTGAAAGCAACATAAGAGGAAGGGCCAAAACACACACTAGTAGGTTACACAGAGATAAACAGCCTAGTAGATCACTAATTTTATGTTTTATGCATGCACTCAAGCAAGGTGTCAAGCATCGATAAACAACATCAAAGGGTATGACATCTTCCACAAACAGATGAAACAAGTCAAGCTTTTCCCATTGACATTTGGGCGTTCTAGCCAGTGATTTCGTTCGTGTTGCGCTAACGTTACCGTTACATATGGACTAAAAATCCGCAGCCTCTTTGCTTACGACGCTGCAGTGGGAAGACCTTTGCATGCTACTGACCATGTGATGTCCATTTAATGTAAGGCTGATCGCCGATCCGATGCGACAAATGTAATTTTTTCAGCGTGTCAGGGGGGGCACCGGGGTGCGTAAAACGTCAACAAAGGAGAACAATTAACAGAGTTCCACCCATCTGTGCGCGGAGCATGACATTACAATGATCGTTCTTCCCAGCAACAAAGCATTCACCCTCCAGCTTGCGAATGCATGACCCAAATCAAACCAGACCATTCATACAACGGTAGTGAATGCCTGACAATATACTGCTGAATGGAACGAAAGATTCTTTCGTCCACCTCAATGACGAGCAGTCGCTACCAAGGAGTGGAATCTGGGTGTTGCCAAGAGTATCAAGACGTAGGCTTTTAACGCCAAGGGAAGAAAACAGGCATATTTGCTAGTTCTTGGGTAAAGTTATCGTGTAATTGAATTATAGAACAAGGCACATGACTGTAGCCTACCCTTGCCTGGCCTGAGTTCATTCAGACCACGCATTTTATGTGTAAGGTTACAAGGAACGGGCCAAGGGATGAGTTACCAAGTGACCAAAAGTGGAGATGGACAAGCTACCTGTTTCTAGTTGTGCATTTGCCACTATTAGTCCTACATAAAAGGTTTCTTCATGAGACTCCAAAGCAAGTGACTCACTTCAACTATTCTCCATTCGGTTTTGCATATAGCGTTAGTACAGATTCAGAGTGATAACACACCCAAAACAATCTCCACACACAGTAAGATGACAAATTTGTAACACCGCAGTCTCACTTACCTTTAACTTGCGTTTCATATTCTCCAATTATCTCCTTATCCTTCTTAAATTTAGTTTGAGATGACATGTTTCCTGAGGTATGAATGTACTGTGGTCCAGTGAGATGTCGAAGCTTTGGGGCGAAAGCTCCTTAAAGTGATCTCTCGTAGCTTGCAGGGTTTTCTCTCTCCTTTTCTCTCCCGTGCTTTGTATCTGCGTCTTAGGCTACTAGCTTGTGTTCAATACATACAAGAGTTCTTCGTTAATGTTCTCCACCCAGTAACGTTAAGTGCCGTAAGTAAACAGGGATTGCAGTTTTAAGCACGGTTCGTCAGGCTCACCTGCATTGATAGATCTTCGCTTACGGTTAACGTTACTCCCTGGAGTAGAAAGTGCTATGCTATAGCGGAGAGGAACGGGTGTTTTTCTTTTCTTGTGATAGCCATCCAGCGCGAATGTCAAGCAGAGAAAAACAGCAATGCAAAATCTTCAGTTCAAAACAAAAAAATTAGAAGCATCACGGGACTAAAATTTATGCGTGCGTCCATTCCGAAGGATGCGCTCATTGTTATTCGTATGTGTCCATATACTAAGTAACCGCGCGTGTGATTCAGTAACTGGACGATCGCAGATTAGCTTCTCACTTTGAAATATTGTCCAGAGCTGAGAATTGAATCGACTCAAGCGTTGCACGAGACTCCTCCTATTGTAGAACCCCCTCCCTCAACCAATCCAATCAGCCAACACACAAACACACGCACAAGAACACACACCACACACGAATTGAGCTTATACAATAGTACAACTAATAAAACTGTGTACATTCGTCTATCTGCAAATGAATTAATACATTGTAATCTATTGAATCTACTGTAGCCTAGATATAATTACAACTGTATCATTACAGGGCATAGATGCCCTGCTTCAAACTGATAGTTAATCTCCTGAAGGGCCTCTGGTAAAAGTTTTCTTAAAAAAAGAAGAATTTGCATAGCCAATCATTTGCATAGCCAATTAAATAACGGGTAAGCAAATTGATTGCCTAGATGAATATTTCCTACCCTAACATACTACACATAAATCGAACAATTAATTGTAAATTCCTGATATCATTTAATTGCCTTGCAACTGCACATGCAATACAAACAGAACTGAAAGTGAATACAAATAGAACAAAATCACAAATGAAAGTTTTAACAGGCAAAAATGTCAAGAGTAGGCTATCAACCTATTACTCTCTATTGCCATGGCAACCTCCAGCAATGCTGGCATGTATTAATATCTAGAAATGTAACCTTCCATTCTTTTCCATTCTCAACCTTTCTCATTTCAAATCCTACATGATGTGAAATAGCAAATTGTAATTTTTCTGTAGAGGCTGATGTAATCTCTTTCTTCACATGCACAACCTATGCACGAGAAGACAGTGTGTCTATACTTGAAATGTATGCTGAGGTATTGCAAGACAGTTATGTATCCATAGTCAACTGTTTGTCAAGGGTTTATTCAAGGTTAAAGGTGCAGTCTCCATTTCTGGTGAGATGTTGTTTTGATAGCTGGTTAGGCTCCACAGCCTCAGCCAATAACATTACCCCACTCTCCTGCTCTTGAAGCAAGGTATTGATTGGCTGGAATAGTCTATGTCACGGTCTCAACCAATGTGTTTGTTCACAATGTACAGAGCCAAGATGGTACGTAATCTCTGGAAGTTTCCTTGCACTCATGCCCTATACCTTAGGGGCTCATACTTGAGCAAAGGGGTCTGATCGGTAGGAAAAATGTGGGTTGGGGAGACATTGAACATTGCTCTCTAATGCCCATAGTTGAGGTGCCCTTAAGCAATGCACCTAACTGCTCTGGGTTAGTGTGTGTGCATGTGTGTGTGTGTCTAATCACTGATTGGTAAAATGCAATGCATGTATTTCCCTAAGGGATCAAGACAGTCTACAAGGCATGCAACTGATATAGCCAGAAGAACATGAAGTAATTCACTCAAGGTTGATAAACCATGTATTGGATATGTAATCAAGCCTGAAGTCAGAATGAAGCTGTCTGTGTGTGCTGTCATACTGCACCATTTATTGGATTCACACTGACTCTTCTGCTGCGTGATAAAGAAGGTACTAACTTTTCAGCCATTTGACCAAGAATGAAGTATTATCAAAAACATGGATCATGAGCTTGCTCTTTAATCTGCTGCCACTCGCCTTTACACCTCTACAGCATGAACATGAGGCATGACACTCATGATATCATATCAGGTACAGTGACAGGCATTGCAAGAGCGCAGGCTTCCCCTGTCAGCTCCTGAATGTCAGCTGTGTGTTTGAAGTTGTGGTGCTTTTCTCCCATAAGCCTGATCTGGTGTCAGCCATCCCATTGGCATTTGGTAAGCCACTGATCAGCAAGAGTCTGAGCCAGATAGACAGCTGTCTATGGGAGACCACAAACATCCATACTGACTGACTCAGGATTGATTTATGATAAGGCAACATTGGTTTGGAGGCAGCTCTCTGTTTTATTTGCATTTAGAATAAGATAGGGGTAGGGGTACCTAATGACAACTGACACCAAAACATCCATTGGCTTGCACAACTTGCTTGATGGGCACACAGACATGTTTCTACAAGCATGAGCTATCACAACTAGTGATGGACTTAAACAGAGGGTACATAGAAGGCTAAAACTGAATCACTGAGGAGTGACTATATTTAGATGATGTCAAATGAGAGTAGGATATGGCTCCTCTCTTGTCTGTTGTCCTCCAGTCTTTGTTGGCCCATGTACCCCACAGTGTAAAGAATGTCTAGCAGTGGTAAGACTAGAGCACCCTTGGGGTTTTTGATGACCATATGTAGATATGTGTTCCCTCTCTCTCTCTCTCTCTTTCTCTCTCCCTCTCTCCCTGTTCTCAGTCTGTCTGTCTTATGTAACACAGGCTAACTCACAGTTGACTAACAGACATACCTTCACTGAGTGCCTCTCACTATCATTGTCTCCATTGAAATGTCTGGTGGTTATTTTCCTTTTTTTTTCTCTGACCGCTCTACCTTTCATGACCAGTGTAAGTCTCACGGAGGGGCAGATGAAAGCAAGCATGCAGCCCTGCTGAGGGCTTACTGCAGGAATGTGAAATGTTCCCAGGGAAATGTGCCCTGGGAAGCAGGGCAGCATCACTGTGAGAGGAAAAGCCAAAGCTCCATCCAGGTCTGATGATCACTGATGGGGCAAAAGAGCTGGGGAGGAGTGTGGGGTGGTCGGGCAGTGGGGCGGTCGGGGTGCAGAGGAGGGTGGAGATAGGGAGAGGGGTCAGTGGTCTTTCATAATTCACCTGTGACGGCAGCCAGCTGTGCTGCAACTGTGAGGCTCCAGTCTGTGTCTGCTGTGTGCCTAAAACAAATGCTAATATTTCCCCTACCCCCAGATACACCCACACACGCACACACACACACACACACACACACACACACACATACACACACACACACACAAAGTCACCAGACTCCTCCTCTGCCTTGTCTCTCCCCCTTGTTGCAAGCCATCTCTCAGAGGCGAGCAGAGTGGAGCCTGGGAAACTATGAATGCACTGTTTCAGTGACAAAGCTCCATTGTGAGCCTCTGCTCTCTGTATTTCATTTGGAGGTGGGAGCCACTGCTGGGCTCTTCTGAGGAACGAGAGGCTGGAGACCCGTGGTGGGGACAGCTGACTGTAGATGGATGGCCGCATCTAAGAACTGAAAAGTTGGTACCACAGAGCAAAGACTTCCAAGGGATCTGTAATACAAATCTTATTGTGCTAATTATTATGAAATCACTCCCCCAATGGTTTTCATTCGTTACACTACCTCAGACTTTAGCTAGACATCTAAAACATCTTGTGCCAGAATAGTGGGAGAGTGTGAATACCCAACTTGACCTTTAACCCCTCAGACTAAACTGAGGGAACCCCAGCTTGTTTACAGCTCAAATGTTTAGGTCACTGTCCTTGACCCTCTACATTTCATCCTTACTGTATTTAGAAGGCTACTGGCCCCTGCACTGTCAAAGCTGTCCCATTGTGACCATAAAGTGCTTAAAACAGATACCTAGAAATGAAATGTTGAATGAGCAGATAAGTCTTGGTAAGTGCTTTGATCTTTAAGGTAGTCAAAGGTATATGTAAATATGGATTCTGCTTTACTTTGGAAATGGGGCCTAAAACAGAAAGCCTAAGAATCTACTGCAAATGTAAAAGTCACAGCATCATTGACCTGTAACAATATGCAAGCAAGTTCTCCTCAGAAATCTTAAATATTTCCTGCAGCATAAACTTGACCTACTTGGTTTCTTTTATGGTTAACATCTGGCCCTCAGCTGGAGGGAGATATCTATTGTTTTTGACATGGGTAAATAAGCTCAGGTTGTGACTCACTGGTTTGATTCCTCTCTCAAATGAGTAAGTTACTATTGTAGAGGTAACTTAAGACTGAGTGAAATGAAGCATAAGAGATTGTGTTTATCATTATAATATTCAACTGCTGAATTAAATCATATGTCAAGTGCCAAGAGCTTTACTGGGCTAAAGGGATGACTTGTGACCAGTGACTGAAAGTTTAAAGTGTTTAAATTTTAGGTCAAAAGACTGTGCATCTCCAAAGTGATGTTTTGCACACATTCACAGAACTGAGGTCCTGTGAATATACACCATGTATGGATTTGTGCAATGTTACATCCAGTGATTCATCCAGCCTAAACTAAAGCATGTGTGACTGGTCATGCTCACTTAAGAGAGGGTTTCAGTGAAGAGCTCATTTTGTGTCTCTCCATGCAATAAGAGGTTCCCCTAGGAGCAATAGCACAGACCTGTAAAACCCATTTTGCACCAACAGTCATCCATCTGTTCCGAACAGCAAAAGCTTCATTGCTTTTTTTATCATTGTGAGGTTGTCCTTTGGCTGACTAGGATAAAGAGCCCCTCTACATTTTAACAGTTTTGTTTTTTTCTTCTCTTTTTTAGTTCTCTTATTATTTAGGGGTATCCAAAACAAGGTACAAAAAAATGTGGGTGGGGGCAGTGATTGTGCAGCGTTCTCCCACATCCACAGCCACGGATGAGGTGCCCTTGAGCAAGGCACGCAATGTTCTCAGTGCTCGTGGGCACCAGTGGAAGATGCTGATGAGATGATGATATTTAAGAGTTGATAAGAATCAAGGTGATTAAAGGCAAATCATGCCGTGGGGCCCCAAGTATCATTCCTTGCCAAACCCATTTTGGCACTCATCATTTTGCCCACACTTTTGCTGTAAGGGCAATGATTTGCATGCTCTTCCATCCATCAATGCAGCATCAGGTCCATGAGACACATTTAAAACAGGACAGCTAAAAAGAAAAACAGAACAATTATAAACAGGATGATTAAAAGGAAATTAATTGTCATTTTAACCAGCGCACCCTCAGTCTGCATGTAACAGGAACAATACATTCTTCCAGATGTTGCATAAACTTAAAGGTGCCTATATGGTATTTCAAATTGCTCTGGGCTTAATGCTCCTATGAAACCTATTCAAATAGCCCCAGAGTAAAGCACCTAATTTTTCTGCCTATGATAATGAGCTGTGCTCTGAGATTCACTGCTGTAGCATGTCAAGGTTAAAAGGCATGTTGAGTGGATATTTAAAAGAACTCAATAGGTTAAATTAGTTTGCTAATGTCACAATTGCGAGGACATAAATTGTTGGAATAGTAAATTCTAGAGGAAGTGGAGGAAGTCATAGCCAATGATATGCACATCCACCAATTGCTTGGAGACTGTAAACAGACACTTTGCAACGGTAAGCTTGTAATATGTTGAGTTTCACCCTAGCCAACATAACCAGATAACTGCACTCAAGGCCTTTTACATAGGCACTACAGAGAGCATCCTGACTAGAGGCATTCATGTGTGGTTTGGAAGCTGCTCTGCAACTAAATGAAAAGCACTACAAAGAGTTGTGCCTACAGCACAAGGCATCTGTGGATGCGATCTGCCCTCCATCTAGGATTTAGATAACAGACGATGTATCAGAATGGCCATAAGGATCAGTATGGACCCCAACTATCCTAGTTATGGGCTGTTTCAGCTGCTACCACTCTTTACAAACTATGTTTTTTTTTTTGAGGAGTAAAAACACAAGAATTTATTTTCTTTTACTAGTATAAATAGATTCAATAAAGACAATCTTGAATCATGAATCTTAATCCTAGTTGACACATGAAATGCGCTACAGTCACAAAGGTCCTATCAAGGCTACTCTTTGGCTGTGTGTAGAACCAGTGTGGTACAACAGCGCCATCAGCTGAGGAGAAAAGATATTTTTGTAGACTAGGTTCTCACAACCCGGAAGTTTAAAACAGTTCAGCAGAGATCTTATTGTTTCAAGATTGGCGATTTTACTCTGGTCGTGTCCTACTTCCATTTAACCCCAACGCTTTTCAAATCTCTATTTACAGTCTCGATAAAATCACAAAGTTGCGTAAAATAAAAATAGCTTATTGGAAATAGGTTATCAATCTTATCGTAGCCTGTCATAGCTCACATGTTAGGTGCGTCTTGTTTATGTAGTTTCTCTATCTTGGAGTCACCACGTGGTTTTGTCGGTAGAATGAGCAAGGAGAGTTGAATTGATAGTGAAATTAGTTTGCTTCGTCGCCTTACCGTAGTATTCTATTTATTCGCTCTTTTCATTTCCAAGCAATACAAGCACGGTACTGATTGATATCTTTCAACCTTTGAATGTGTAAAGATTTCCTGGATAATGATAGGTCATTTTTAGTTGACGCTTGAACTGTATGGTACTGTATGGTAATTTAGATATGCAAGTCAGACAATTGTAGTTCACTATCAACTTTTTGTCGTAATTGTTCGTAATTACATTGGATGTTTCGTACAGAACTGAACATTGATTCATTTGTGGACTAGGCTATCTGACAGGCAAGTGGAAAAATCTGCCATAATTTGTGTTGTTACTAACGTTAGCTACGCTAAGTTGTCGTGGCCCTTGACAAGTGTCTGAAGTACATTTTTACGTTCACACTTATCCAGGAGGACAATGTCGACACCAAAGGATGGAAATTGCTGTACAGCCGCAAACGCGTCGTCGAATGATGGGGAAACGCTGTCTGTCTTTACAGTAACCATTGGCGCAACAGTTCCTACTGGTTTCGAGCATACTGCTGCAGATGAAGTCGGAGAGAAAATTGGAGCTGATGCAAGAATTAGTAAAGATCGTGGCAGAATTTATTTTCAGATATCTACGGACAGACTTCCTATGGTAAGTTTTGACAATGACATATAAGCGCTGCTAATGTTCAGGTGTGGTAGGCATCATACGTCAGATTAGTCTGAAACTACATTGGGCCTGCACAAAGTTTCCAGGACTGTCAAATAACAGTTAGGATTTTCAAAATATCTCTCGCTGTTTTGCAAACTATTGCCACCATGGAAGACCTCACAGTGCAGGCCTAATTGGTAGCTTTAGGCCTGGATCAAAGATAGTATTACAGTGCAGTGATGGGATCTCAAGGCAGAATGTAGCAGATAGATGATGACGTAGCCCCCCTGCTCCATTCAAAGTTGGTGGTTCTAGATGGGCATAGACAGCCTCCCTCTCTCTCTCATACCACCTGTCTGCCTTGTCCAAGATGTGCATGTCAGTGTCTTTAAAGGAGTATCCTTTCTCCTTTAGATGTAGATATACTGCTGAATCCTGGTCTGATGAAGTTGGCCTCCTGTGTTGGGCCATGCGTTTGTGGAGTGATTGTTTAGTTTCCCCAATATAAAAATGGCAATGGCTCACACTGACTAATGTAAGTGGAGATTGCAGAGGTGATACGTAGGTTCGCATACCTATTACGTGCTGAATATTACCACTTTTAATGCTTATACCATCAAAGAACTTGATGTGCTACATAGGAAGAAGTTTGTGGAGGTAAGCTCTTCTCCCGATGTGATTCGAAATTGAAAGATGTAAAGATTAAAGAAACCAAGCACAAAAGGGCATTAGTCAGGATGAATTAATAAGGAAGAAGAAGTGACACTAGACCTGTGTACATGAAGGAAGATGTGGTTCTCAATAATGTCTGCCGGTGTAAACACCAAAATAGAGATTACTCTTCCATGTTGTTTCCATGTGATTTTACCAAAATCAATTTTAGTTTATTTGGCCAGATTTGTTATTGTCCACTCCCTCATATTTGACCCATGTCCATAAACTTCACTAAGTACTACAAAAACTGAGTTTGTTCAGAAAATAAGAAAGTAAAAGTAAAATAATAATGTCCTGAAAAAAACATTATATTTGATGACTAACTGTTGTATTGAATGATGAAAAGTATTAATTTCAGTAGATATAGCAACAGAACACATATTCACACATATACATGAAATGAAACGAATGGGGGTAATTTTTGTCTGCAAAAATGGATGTAATTATACAAAAACTGTTCATAAAATAAAAGAAGAAAATGAAAAAATATGATTTGAATCAATGAACATTAATTAATAAATGATTGAAATATTTATGGATAAAATGTAGTATTTCAAGAAATACACCAAAGAACCCCCCTGTGATGCATGAAAGACCATAGAAAATGAATGTGGGTAATTTTTCACCCATGTCTGCAAAAAGGTCTTAGTGTTTTTCATAAAGTGTTTTTCATAAAGAAGAAAAATAAAGCCTATTATTTGTATCAGTCCAAAACAAGACAATTAATAAGTATTTGGAATATTTTGGGGGAAAAATGTAATATTTTATTAAATACATCACCGTGATTCATTATATAATGCGGGTCATTTTTTACCCATGTTGGGCATCAGAGGGTAGTGAAAAAATTCTATTTATTTAAAAAGTTCAAAAGTAAAAATAAAAATAAGGTTTCATAATCATCAAAAACAAGGTAACTGAGGAATTCATGAAGCCCTGAATGGATAAATAAATACTCACAGGTGCTTACAGTTACTCAAAGAATCTCTGAGTTGAGCACCCATAGACCTCTGCAGTGACATTAGCAAAGTGTAATTGAAAGCCCACCCACAATTCCATGCCGAAAAAGCCTATTTAAATTAACATGTGTTTTTTGACAAACCTCTGCTGTCAAGCTCAGAAGGTAATGGAAAGTAAGTCCTGATGTTTTTGCCTACACACTTTTCTCCTCTTTTCCCGCTTCTGCGGTCTATTTTCTCTGCCCTATTGCCTCTAACTTGATAATAGGCAATATCACTCTCTCTCACAAGCTGCTTACTTTTTTTATAATTAAATATAATATTTAAAAGTTAAATATGTTTTGTATGTTCTTATAATTATAATTATTATCTTATCATTTTTACAATAGTATTGTCTCGTGGCGCTTCCCAGAAGGAGCACCCAAGAGCAACAGGGGCAAGGAAAAACTCCCTTATGTTCAGTTAATCTAGGAGGAAACCTTTGGCAGATCCACGACTCAAGGGGCTAACCCAACTGCCAGGGGTCATGCAGAAAAATTACAATCAGTGGTAACCATGACAGACTACAAGTTGCCTTTGGTTTTAGCTAAGGTTCATAATAGTTCATAATGGAGTGTTATCCCACTTTACATTATATGGTAGTCAGTCTATAGGTGGTAATCAGGAATTATGGCTGGACAATGTAGCAGTGGCTAGACATACTGTCAACTCAAAGGAGTGAGATGGGTCATGGGGTTCATGGGGTCCATTTGACAGTGCCATTGT
This sequence comes from Tenualosa thibaudeaui, assembly GCA_027481765.1. Taxonomy (NCBI): domain Eukaryota; kingdom Metazoa; phylum Chordata; class Actinopteri; order Clupeiformes; family Clupeidae; genus Tenualosa; species Tenualosa thibaudeaui. The sequence continues at coordinate 907,257 of JAIFZK010000003.1, forward strand.
GAGGGGGGGCATCACAAAGCCTCAAGGAAGGGGAGACGGGCCTAGCGTGGGCATCCAGACACTCAGGAAGAAAGTGAATTAGGCCAGGTTCACACATCAGAGAGCAAATGTGTCATGCCATGCCTCGCAACTGGGGGCAACAGCAGAGGCAGTTCCTCCCAAAAGACCCATGAGAAGTGATGATTTGCCACGCACCATCCCTAACTATGGGAAACAGTAAAGAGGAAGGTTTTAAGTCTAGACTTAAAGGTATTGAGAGTGTCCGCTTGACGAATGTGGGGGGGGGGGATTATTCCACAAGAGGGGTGCACAGTAACAAAAGGCTCTTCCTCCTATCGTAGATTTTGATATTCTAAGATATGCAATAGAAACTTTAAAGGGATCCTGATTAGAAAGACATGTTGGCCTTATAAGACCCTAGGCTACATAAACATGATTTTAAAAACAACCTAAGTGTTTTTGGTGTTATTAAAAGAAAATCCTTTAAATTTTATTATAATTTATTAAATTAGAAAATCCTTTCACACGTAGACTATTGTTGTATGAAGGGACATCACCTGGTTTAGCTAATCAAGGTCCAGTCAAGGTGCAGCAATCAAGCTGTTGCTGCACATACGCAGCATCAATATCAACCAGGTGATGTCACTTTTTACCCAGAAAGCACTGGGACATAAGCGCAATGACAGCTTACAAGCTCTTCAAATGAAATGATTTTATGAAGTTTTAATAAAAAGGAAAACATTTTGAGTGCTTTTAAATCCCGAGTCATTCTGTCATTCACAACTTTTCTCAAATTGGTTTATAATTAGTGTTCATTGTCTACACAGAGAGAGAGACAGACAATACTAGGACTAGGTTCAAAATATCGATTCAACTAATAATATTGATTCTTGTTCGAGAAATTTGATATTGATTATATTATTCATTATTTCGTGGGTTGATCTTTTGTCTACAGCATGCCGCTTTATATATCAGCTAATTTCGCAAACGCGCAAGAGATATGCACGTCAGAGACCAGTCAATGAAAACAGGCTGTTCTATTTCGTTTCTCCTGACCGCCAGAGGCGGTGCTTTCAGCACATGGATGTCCATCACACAAACGTGCAGGTCGAGTAATAATAACAACAAAGTCACTTGTGACATGGGTGACGTCACCCACAAAAGGCCGGTGAACCCAGGAAATGATCTTTCATCTTCTCGCGTTTTGCAGGTTGCAAGTTTGCACAAAAGTTGGAATATTGGACTAGCGCCGAAAAAGTTTCGTTACCCTCTGGGTTGGGGCAGTGCACTCGCATCCCCCAAGAAACTGCGTACTAGTCGTTACATTTCTTATTTCGGATTTTCTTCGATGGTAAGTGCTCCGTTTGTCTGAGTGCTCTCGCTCGGTGGAGCTACCTGACTTAGCCCTCCGGAGCGGTGTTCCTCACAGCTGGAGATTGGCCTTGGCGCTTCAATTTTGAGGTAAGCTGTTTTATTTTATTATTTTAGCGGTGCTCTCGCCGCAGTTTGTAGTTTAACAAACGGATTGTGGCGCACAGTTTTCAGCTTGGTCGTAAGCCAACCTTGTTTGGTGTAACCAGCTAGCTACCTGAAGCCGGGTGATCCCGCTCAGCCCCTCACACCGTTACTGCCGACAGCGGGTGTGCTCGCCCCAGCTGTTGTTTGTTTCTGCCAGTTTGACTATTTATTTTGTCTTGTTATTGGGGTGCTCTCGCCCCAATTCATTATTACATCACAGATGTTCAACTGCTGCGCCAACTGCCTGGCCCCCCTCGAGCCGGACGACGGCCACCGTGAGTGCCCCTTTTGCCTGGGGATTGAACACCTAAGGCAGGGGTTAACTGACATGGCCTGTACTGACTGCATGTGCCTGAGCGTGGCAACATGAACTGCCAGGCTGGCTCAGATGGGCCCTCAGCCAGGCCCCCCAGGCCACGGGGGGACAGGAAGTGGCGCTGGCCGAAGCGGCAGGGCCCAGCAAGCGCCGTGGTGTTACCATTTGCAGTGTCTCCAAGGCAAAAAAGAGGCGACCAGGCAATTTGGCCCAGAAGGTCAATACGATCTCTGCTGAGCTGCAGGCGATGAAGGCCCTGCTGGCCAATCTCCAGCCTCCAGAGCAGAGTGCACAGGGTGGCAGTGTACTTGCGCACACCCCGACTCCCTGGCAGCCTGAACGGTCACCATCACCACCATCCCTGTCACCGGTCGTCGAAGCCCGCGACCTAGACGTTCTCTCCATCCAGGCTTCTGAGAGCCTGGTATACGGTGAATCTGAGCCCCACGATTCCACCTCTCAGGCTGGCTCCCAGGCTACCAGCCCTAGTACAGCAGAAGCATCGGGCGGCTGAGCGACCATCCATCCAGCCGACCTTGAAGGCAGCATTGGCCTGCCTGGGGTTGGACACACCCCCAGTGGCCCAGCCTAGGCAGAGTGCCTTCTTCAGGGGCTCCGCACAGCCCCCCATGCTGACTGTGCCACCCTCAAGCCCATACATCGAGGAGCTGCAGAGGTGCTGGGCTGACCCTAAGCGCCTTTCTCACCTCCCCAGAGACTGCAGGGCGCTGGCAGCTATGCAAGACGCCCCCACCTACGGCCTCCAACGGATGCCCAATATAGAGCCATCCATGGCTGCCCTCGTTCTGTCTCCTAACGAGGCTCTGCGGCCTGACGCCCGGTGCCCCCGCGCTTAGTGCCGCATGCAGTGCCCAGTGCAGGGTGCCCCGGAGACCAGCGGGGGCGAACTAGGCGGCGGTGATATCATCATACGAGTTCCGTGTCCTGCCCTTTGGCATAGCACTGGCCCCCCGTGTCTTCACCAGATATGTGGCAGCGGCATTGGCACCACTTCAGGTGCGAGGCATACGTGTTCTACCATACCTCGACGACTGGCTCATCTGCTCTCGGTCAGAAGCACAGGCCCACACTGACGTTGCGGCTGTGCTCATGCATGTCGCAGAGCTGGGGCTCAGGGTCAACCACAGGAAGAGCTCTCTGGTGCCCAGCCAGGAGACCATCTTCTTAGGCATATAGCTAGAATCGCGGTCGTTGAGGGCAACCCCCTCCCAGGCCAGGATCCACAACATCCGCCAGCTGACAGGGCTTCAGACAGGGCAGGTCGCTCACTCTAAGGACATTTCAGCGCCTGCTGGGCATGCTCACAGCAGCCTCCTCTCTGGTCCCGCTGGACCTCCGTCCACTTCAGAGGTGGCTGAACGACCTCCAGCTCCACCCCGCACTGCACGGGCACAGGCTGGTGAAGGTCACACATGCCTGCTCCAGGCTCCTCTGTCCATGGAGGAGGAGGGCATACCTCATGCAGGGTGTTCCCCTAGCCGTCATCCCTTCCCGGAGGGAGGTCATCACCACGGACGCCTCCCTGGAAGGATGGGGTGCAGTCTGGCAGTGCCGGACGATCAGGGGCTGCTGGAGTTCACGGCAGCAGCAACAGCACATCAACGTGTCAAAGCTACAGGCTGTATTTCTCAGCCTACAGCACTTCCTCCCAGACCTAGCCGGCAGGCATGTTCTGGTAAGGACTGACAACTCCACAGTGGTGTACTACATCAACCACCAGGGGGGCACCCTACAGTGCTTGAAAGTGGCGCATCAGCTGTTGCGGTGGGCCCATCAACACTTTTGGAGTCTGCGGGCTATGTACTTGCCAGATGCTGCCAACAGGGCGGCAGATCTGCCCGACCCGGGGGAGTGGAGACTCAACCCAGCGGTGGTACTCGCCATCTGGGAACACTTTGGCAGGGCAGAGGTGGACCTCTTTGCCTGTCAGGAATCGACACACTGCCCTCTCTGGTTCAGCCTCCACGGCCCCAGCCCCCTGGGCCAGGACGCGCTGGCACATGCATGGCCGAGACAACGGCTGTATGCATTCCCTCCTCTGCCACTGATCATGCCAACTCTACACAGGGTTGCAGTGGACCACCACGAGCTACTGCTGATTGCCCCTCGGTGGCCAGGGAGAGTGTGGTCCCTGTTTGACAGGGGACTTGCACCTTCCACCATTAAGGTGTATGCAGCTGCCATCTCTGCACGTCATGCCAGAGTCGAAGGGAGGACGGTAGGGTCCCATCCCCTGGTGGCCCGTTTCCTGATGGGTGCTCTCCGACTGAGACCCCCCCAGCGCAGCCGGGTGCCCACGTGGGATCTTCCCCTGGTGCTGCAGGCTCTCTGCGATGCACCTTTTGAACCCCTGCTGGAGGCAGACATTTCATGGCTTTCCCTGAAAACTTTCTTCTAGCCATTACATCGGCTAGGCGCGTTGGGGAATTGCACGCGCTGTCAGTCAGTGGGGACTGCATGCAGTGGCACCCAGTCGACAGTGGAGCCACACTGTGGCCTAATCCCTCTTTCCTTCCGAAGACCCTCTCTTCTACATTTGTCAATCAACCTCTTAGCCTGGCGGCGTTCGAGCCGGATCAGGGTTTGAGGTCGGAACTTTTGTGCCCGGTTCGCGCCCTCAGGGTATACGTGTCCCGCACGGAGGGTTTTTGCAGAACTGACGCCTTGTTTGTTTGCCACACAGGACCGAGAAGGGGTCTGGCACTCTCCAAGCAGAGGCTATCCAAGTGGATTGTGGAGACCATACTACATGCCTACAGGCACAGTGGCTCCCCAGCCCCCCAGCCCATGCGGGCTCACTCTACACGGGGCGTGGCAGCCTCGTGGGCGTCACTGAAGGGCGTGCCCCTTTCAGACATATGCAGCGCGGCCTCCTGGGTGTCCAGCTGCACCTTCACCAGGTTTCACCGGGTTAATGTGGTTCTGCATAATCCCGTGGCAACAGTGGTGCTTCCAGGCCCGTTGCAGCAGCAGTGAGAACGGGTGGGCGCTCCTCATGACTTTGTTGATATTAGTCATCCATGTGCTGAAAGCACCGCCTCTGGCGGTCAGGAGAAACGAAATAGAACAAGGGTTATGTATATAACCACGGTTCTATGAGTTTCAGATGACCGCCAGAGCTTGGCAGTCACTCGGAGTGTACACGAGAAGATTTGCCAAGAGATCATTTCCTGGGTTCACCGGCCTTTTGTGCCGGTCACGGGGTGACATCACCCAGGTCACAAGTGACTTTGTTGTTATTATTACTCGAACCTGCACCTGGACATCCATGTGCTGAAAGCACCGCCTCTGGCGGTCATCCGAAACTCATAGAACCGTGGTTATATACATAACCCTCATTTCGATTAAATCAGTGTTAGGGCTATCCATATGGGGCGTGGCAGTGTTCAGTATTTTAAAAGTTAGGTGCCAGCAAATGAGTCTAGGCTTTAGTGTAAACCAGCATCATAGTGCAGCGCTTAGGTCACAATAAGCTACGGTTAAGCCACGTTTATTTCATTTGACACAGTGAACAGCAAAATGCCAAAGATGTGTGTGCAATTCAGCCTTTTATTGAGTTTTAGTGCGCACACTGTAGCCTGGATTTCTCCGCACTGGGAAAATGCAATAAACTCATTTCTTGTTAAAGAATGCGATCGTCATTGATGGATGCTGAACATTAACGCCTTTCACAGATGGTGCTACTACAAGATGATCAAGGAGTTACAGTGTTATTAGCCTAAATGATCAATATTTCCAAAGTTTGCTGCTGTCTGTTATTTTAGTCTCTTACTTCTGGTGCTCATCTGCACTGCCTTTCTCACTACCAAACAAACACTATTGGCTGCACAAGTAGGTTTTTTCAATTATTTATTGGTCTTTATGAGGCCGTGTAGGCTGTGCTACATTAATTATATTTTGTGACTTAGTTTGTTACTACCATATATGAAAGGTTGAGAAACACTGATGTAAATATACTGGCTATGAAATAGTGCATTTATTGTGCGTGCATTCATGGTTGCTGACTTTAGTCATTGTTTTCCTCATGCAAACATTAGGCAAATGGAGAAAATATTTGCATGCCTTATTACATAAAATTAAAATGTACTATGTACTGTTAATCATGTTACAATGTTACTATGTATAAATTGAACGCTGGGTACTTAAAGAGCAGAAGCTCAATGCAACAGTACACCACTCACCCAGTGGGGTCAGAGGTCATAAGGGGCTCTAACCGAAAAACCATGTAAACGGCATTTACTGTTAGTAGTTAGTTAGTTAGTAGTAGTTAACCCTTTAGGCCCCTAGCATACACAACACCCATCGTACACATTTCAATTCTACAGTACACTCAGTGTGGTCAAGATGACTCTGTACCTAGGGGCAATTGCATCCATAATTTTGCCTCGAGAATCTTCAATAAACAGTATATGCAAAATACTTTATTTGAAGGCCTAACAAAAAGAAAGGAGATTTTCTTTATATCAGTTTATATCAGTTAGTGTTACTCCATCAGTTGGCCAGTCTGCACTGTGACTAAATTTTGTCCCCTACATATGGTGTACCACAACACATTACATCATCATGCGGAGAGGCAAACTACCTGGCTGAATATGTGGAAAAATTCCATTGTCTCACCAGGTCTTTGTGATCCTGGACTTTCTTAGTCACTTCCAGAGTTAAGGAATGCTTGTAAACGGTATCCGTCAGCCCTCAGAGAGCATGTTAGAGAGGGTCTGCATGTATGCGTGTCTGTAAATTGACAGAGTAGGACAAGTATAAATTAGGCTTAAGCCGGGCAACCTGGCCCATTCACTGGCTTTCGAGGTCAGTAGTGCGTGCGCAAGATGTAATGTTGTGGTGATGTAATGTTGCCAACGCCTTTTTGGAAGGTATCATGTAACCTGGTAAATTCATCTACGTCCTTTTGATGGGACAGAGCAAGTTGACAGCAAGACAATATCATACTTCTTCCACAGAAGATCTGTTACGCATATGGAAATTTTTCACCTATATATGCCTACTCACTGAGGTCACATAGTAGACACTGACAGCATTTATCTAATAACCAACCCTCAGCTGCCCATTCCAGTTTATAGATGAGTAATTTCCATATGACAGTCCTCCCTTTGTAAACATTTAGTGCTGGAATTATACCTACTGGATCACAGTTCCTTGCAGTCATAGTTGTGCTTTTCTTGGAATGAAGGTCAACTTTGGGATGACGTAGCAGGGTAAACTACAGTATTTAACAATAATGGGACTGGATAGGTGTGTAAATTATGTGCAATGAAATCAGAATTATTTGTTTGTCAGACCTGTTCCATGTAGTTAGGCTGAGCTGTCGTACTTAGAATCCTTCCTGTTGGCACCAGTAACAACTTGGAATGTACAGAGCCCATTTAAGCCCTTAATAAGCAGTGCTCATAAATTGTGCCAACCGTATAGCCAGAACAGGCAGCTGGTGTGCAAATTGTATTTAGAGTTTTGAAAATGAGGCTGATGATCGGACAAAAGCTTGTTAGTGATTGAAAAAAACGGCAAGATTCCCAGAGGAGGGAGTGCTAGTCAGATGTATCTGTAGGAGTGAGCACACTTAAAGTACTTTTAAGAAATCTGATGTTTAAGTTTATGCCATGTCTGGATGATGTTATTACACATCCAGACTGAGGCTGAAATGTCTGTAAGTGATTTAATTCCTTTTATTTTTATTTGTTTTTTTATACTTTTAGTTTTATCTGTCCTGACTTGTATGGTTATGATCTGTCAAATTAGCTGAATTGAAAACTGAATTGATATATGATTGAGTGTGGGAAAAATCTGGGAAAGTAGACAGTATTCAAAGTATTGTTTATAGAATGACTTAATGGGTATGTAATATGTAGATAGACAGATTCAAAAGAAAAATGCATTAATGTGTTATAGGTACATCATTTGAAGTCAGTGGACAACCTGTTTGTTGTTGTCAAGGAATTTGAAAATTATCAGTTCAAAGACACAAAGGTAAGAAGTACATTACCTCTCTTGATTTTAAAAAGTCTGTGAAGTTTGTGTTGTGCTTGGTAAGATGTGACCATCACCATCAAGCGTGTTACGACTTCTCTTGACAGGAGGAGGCGATGTCTGACCTTCAGCAGCTGGCATCTCAGTTGCCCTGGGCCAATGCCTTGGAGGTCTGGAGGATGAACAACTCGCTGAAGAAACGCAGGGGGAGACGGAGAGGTGGAAACAGCACAAAACCCAAGCCAGGCAAGGGAGAGGATGCTCCTGTCCCCGTCACTGATGGAGGGGATGCAGTTGCAACAGAGACAACAGAGAAGGAGGCAGCTGCCCCTCGGGAAGAGGAAGGAGAAGAAGAGCGAGGAGGCAATCAAGAGGAAGAGGAGTTGGAGGATGAGGTCACTAAGCCACTCAAGTTTCGGGTCACCTGCAGTCGGGCAGGTGATAAGCACTGTTTTACCTCCAACGACGCCGCCCGAGACTTTGGTGGGGCAGTCCAGGAGTTTTTTCAGTGGAAGGCTGACATGACAAAGTTTGACGTGGAGGTATGACTATAAGGAGTTTTCTGTGTCCAAAAATATCAGAACCAATTTCCAGTGAAATTTTTAATTTCAATTTCTTCCCCTGGCCAGTCCTTTCCTGAGATTTTTTCATTTGGCTAAGAATGAGCCCTTTATGTACAGTATTCCCAGGTTTAGACATTGCCGCCTACCCATGAAAACACTGATCATATTAGTTTGCACTAGCCTGAGACCTAGTTAGTTTGCATTGGAAGTATTGCCAATGAACTGAACCCACAGTCATTGTCAGAGTCTGAAATAATGACTTATGATAATGATGATGATTGTATTCAAACTTTGCCTTTGTGGGGAAAAAGGGTATCAGCATGTTTCTACTATAGCACAGAATGGCCAAAATATATCACTTTCTTTAGGCAAAAGCATTTGTGCTTTTATGGAACTGAGAGCATAGGTTGTCACATCATAGCCTCTGCTGTATGCTTGACTTATGAAATCCCACCAGACTGTATTGAACAGCATTCTACGCTTTGCACATCTCTGTGTAACATGTCACAAACCGTAATGGAAATCATATTACTGTTTGTAATCTTTTTGTAAAAGATTTTTGTTGTCTTTTTGTAATGTCTTGTTAACCTCTTGACTCACTTTCCTTTTTCATTTGCACATTTTTGTCATGCCTGTTTGCATGTCTAATATTTGTCTAATGTTTATGTAATGTTTTTGTTTCCTTGTTTGCTCATTTACTTGCCCCCAGGTCTTGTTGAACATCCACAACAATGAGGTGGTTGTAGGCATCGCCCTGACAGAGGAGAGTCTCCACAGAAGGAACATCACCCACTTTGGCCCCACCACCCTGCGCTCAACACTGGCCTATGGCATGCTCAGGTCACCTGCTCTCCCGTGGCATCAGATTTGACAGGCATCCTTGTTTTTAGAGCCTCATATGATGGTTGCACCCACAAGAGAAATGGCAGCGCTAGAGTGATTCACAAGTGCCCCAAAACTGCCTTTGAATGTTTGGTATGTAGAGTACATGTGCTTAATGTCTGTGGCCCACAGGTTATGTAAACCCCAGGTGTCTGATGTCATCATTGATCCAATGTGTGGAACTGGTGCAATACCAGTGGAGGTTAGCTTGGCTAGCATTTATTTGTTTTCAGTCATTTGAGACAAGAGCTGGCCCAAATCAAATCATACTTTTCATCATTTCTTTAGGGATCTATTGAATGGCAGCATTCCTTTTTCATTGCGGGCGACAATAATGACATGGCTGTCAGTCGCACTGTCAATAACATCAATCACATTCAGAAGAGGAAACAAGATGGTGACAGGTGAGCTGTACAGTGGATATGCATAATTTACCACATACTGTTATGGATGGAATAAGAGGTGATTAATTGCTGTTATCCATTAATATTTTGTTATTCATATAGTAGCTATAACCCATTATACCACTGGTTCCCAAACTCTGAACTGTTGCACACCTCCTGTAACACTCCCGAGTCGACTACCCCTGCATCACAGACCACTTCCTATAGCCATCAAGATTTCTGCATAAATAAACAAAATGCTACACAAAATGTCAACACTCATGAAATGGTACACAACAATGTAGAAGCAATTGGGTTGTAGGGGAAAATGATGACAATGAGTTTACATGCACAGCATATTCAGAATAGGGTCAGTATTCTGGTTTAAGCAAGATCAAGAAAGTGGTTTGGTACAGGAAGAATCCGGTTCACATGCCAGTCAGTATTCTGAATATACAGTACAGTATTGCGGAACATAAGAGTTCACAGCTGCAAACCCTGTTTTACTGTTTTACAATACTATCTGCACATTTCATTAGCACAAAGGACAGTAAAGAGCTTATGAGACCTTCTGAAGACTGCTCAGGCCCTTAAACCACTTCCAAATCACTTGCAGTCATCACTCATTCACAATTTCTTAGTAACTGAACATGTGCAGACACCTTTTTCTTTTTCTGATGTTGAAGCGTTAACATGACCCAGAATTCCAGTTAATACAGGCAAATACCAGGGGGTTTATTCAGATTTTTAGAAACTGTAATATGACTAAATCTGTTATATGCCAATCGGAATAAGGAGTTTTCATGACTGTCACTCAAATATTGTCTGTATTCCAGTTAGAACATGAATAGCGTTATTGTGGATAATGGATTTACATTATAACCTTATATACATATACATATATAACCTGAAATTATTTAGTTAGTGTTTTTGATCAATTCAACACACTTTATCAATATCAAGATTATACTAAAAGTCATGATGCTTGATGTCACTATAATCATGTTGTTAAATTTCCATAGTGTTACATCCCTACTGACTGCATTTGGTCCCATATACATAAGGCTACATGGCAATCTGACAAGCTGTATGTGTGGATGAAAGTCTATCATCTTATTTTATTTTTGGGCATATATAAAGTCCACAGACACAATGCAATGTCCATCATAACAATAACAGACAGGTGTAAAAGATGTGCCCCCCCCCCCATTAGAATAATGCCAATAGAGTAGAGCTTAAATAACGGCATGCAGATGCCTCTTAAAGCCACTGAATTTTGGTTGCTGGTATTTGAGATCATTTTTGAGTCAGTTCAGGCATTGTTGATGGTTACTGATTGTATAGTCCACTTCTAATTACCCCGTATTTTCAATGATGATGAAATCCCTGCCTATATAAAATAGGGTGACGGGCAGATAATGCTAGGAGGTGTATGGCTAGCACAGGTCCTGAATACTACAAAATTGAGGGTTGCTAAGATACCACCCAGTGTCAGCAGGTTATTGACCACAAAGTTGCCCGAACTTTTACAGCTACTCGTTATTGTTCTTGTAGCGTATGTCAATAACTTTTATTTCACAGCTGAAATTTCTTCCAAAATTTAAAAAATAAAGGTTTTACTTCAAAAGATTAGTAAGTTATAAAATGAAATAATTTTTTAAAATAAGGGATCCCAAACTTTTACATAGCATTGTAGGCTAGGTATGCATCTGTAACATGACTTGACTCTGCTTGTTTGTTTCTGCTCCGCAGTAGGCCAGGTATGCCTGTGGACACAGTCCAGTGGGATCTCTGCCATCTGCCCATGAGGGGCAGCTCAGTGGACATCATTGTCACAGATATGCCATTTGGAAAGAGGTGCCTTCCTGAGGCTTGGCCTTGGCTTACCACTTCACAGCTCACCACACACATAAGCTGCTGACCTAGTCCTGAATCACACTGTATGTTTAGGGAGTTAGCTCAGCGCTGGAACACAGTACTGTGCAAACAGTGGTTTGAGGCTTTTCTAGAATGTGCTTTTCCTCACTGCAGGATGGGTTCCAAGAAGAAGAACTGGGACCTTTATCCATCATGTCTCAGAGAGATGGCCCGCGTGTGCAGACCCGGGACCGGAAAGGCAGTTTTGCTCACACAAGACAAGAAATGTTTTTCAAAGGTAACAAAGGAATTATATCCTGCAATTTGGCCACCACACAATAATGTTTTGGTTTTTGTTTCCGTCTTCCAACAAAGTATGTGAAACCCACTGTTGGGAACAGTCATATCGCTGAACTAATAATGAACACAAAGACTTGTCACTACTGGGCTGATTTCCGGGACATGCCTTTTTGAAAGGTTTTATGAAACCACCTTGTTTTTTTGGTAAACTTAAAGGACAAGGAATGCTTATCACAGGAAGTCTCGTCTGGTGATACTGGTCTACTTTTTATGACACACATACAGTAAAGGTTTTAAGGGACTCTGTAGGTGAAATTTATACAGAATCAAATTTATGCATTATGCATTATCTTGGATGTGTGTGTGTGTGTGTGTACACCCATGACAGGCTTTATCCAGGATGGGTGGACTGTGGAGGAAGGTGCACACAGTCTGGGTGAATGTGGGTGGGCTCCATGCAGGAGTGTTTATCCTGAATCGCACAGGCTCAATTTACGGCACGACACCCGAAGATATCCGATCCCCTCAGGAAGCCTCAGACTCACAGCGTGACCTCAAGGAGGAGCAGTGATTGGAAACCCTCCCACCTCGTTCAAAAGCATTTTTAAGTATTCAAGAACCCATTTTACAGACAAGAGTGCCAAAATGTGAGTGTTTTGTGTGAAAAGTATGTTAAGTACAATCTAGTTTTGATAAGTTCAGTCCAAGAGTCAGTTTCTTTTCTCAGTATTCTGGAATACCAAGTTTAAGGATATCCTCCTTTTTATTTTATTCCTGGCAGAGTTCACAAAGGATTTTTTGGATCATTGTGTACTTTAACTTCACTATTGTTTGTTGTGAGAAATGGATAACAGCTGTTCAAATACCAGACACAGCCTAGATATCTTCTTGTTTGGGTAAAGTAAACCATAGGAGTTTAGCTAGATTGAAAATGTCTGGCTTAGTGTTTTGACAAACTGTTCTTGCATTACTGTTTTACCACAAGCTCAAAAGAGGAAAGCACTGAAGTGCACAGCAGCTGTAGTTGTTTGAGTTTGCTATTTGCTATTTATGTTTCAGTACTCAAAATAAAGTTCGTCGTTCATTCAAGATTGTTTCGTTGTGTGTCTGTAATGACATTGGAATAACTGAAGATCTTCACCTCCTGAATACACTGAGATAAATGTCCAACCTCTGAAAATGAATCTGAAAATGAATTTTCTACTGTAACTGTCCCACTGATACCTGCCCAGTAGTCACCAGAGCTATGAAAATTACTTAACGTGAACTTACTTTTTTATCTGAGAAAGCGACAAAACACGTGCGCAAATGACACTTTGACATTAAAAACGCGGGAGATATTTAAATGTTATGCCGTGTTTCGATATAGTTATGGTAGACTATATTTTCAGTGTCTCGTTTACTCCCATTACATCTAGTACTGTAAAGGCAGATTACCTGAAAATCCATGGCAGTTACCCACCGCCTCTATGCAAAGAGTATCATGCAAGGAAGCGGACGATTACATATGTATGAGAGTAGGCTACCGTAACTGTATATAACGTGTCTCATTAATACGTGCTTTATCTTCGATGTAGATCTGTTTATTCTAAATCTCTGAGTACAGCATAATCTCCTACCCACTGCGAATGACGTAGCCATTGTGCCGCCGCCTTTAAAAGCGACACCAAACCATTCTTCATACAGACGTGCGCTCTGATTTTGTTACACAAACCAGGATGATCTGGACTGTACTACTTCTCCTAAATGGAATTCTGTTCTTTTTTTTACTATCAAACCGGTCGAGGTGAGCAGAATTGATCAAGTGTTGACACGTGCATGTCATTGTTATTGTATTTGATGAACGTTTTATGAAAATAACATATTGTAAATATTAAACACAAATATAAGGTATCTCTTTTCTAATAGCCTAATTATTAAAAGTTATCCTTGAAGTTTGAAACGTAGTAGTCTAATCCCAAAACCAAAGGAACATAATGTAACTTTTCTCCACAATTTGAGGTATCCTTTTTGTCAGACAATTCGTTTTGATACCATTTCCAAAATAATTTGGATGGCATATATATGAAGGGTGGATAAAAAAACAAATTTTATTCCAGCCAGCCCTCCAGAATAATGCACAGTGCAGTATGACTCTGGAAAACGTTTGGAAGGTTTGATGTGCCTTGTTGGTTTGTAGTTCATTAATTTTACACCAACATCTTTGTAGTGTTGCTTTAAAGTATGTGTTAATTGATGTGTTTATGAAATGAGCTATACAGTTATAGTTATTTATGTGTTAATGCAGAATAGAGTCAGGAAGTGAAGCATCCTTGAGGTTTGGGGCAGACTTTACCGTAGGCTAGACATAAACCCAAAGCAAAGGATATTACTTCAGCCCTGACGCCAGCGTGAGTAATAACTGCTAGAACCTCCGAGACACTGGGAAGTCTCCGCTTCTCTGCCCCATCCTTCCATAAACACGAGCATTTTTTCCCAACAAAATGCTATCTGTGTAAATTCTGAGGTGACTGATTCTGGCAGAATAGCATCTCAAACTTAAATACTGTGCCGTAGATATAGGCCTCAGAGAACATTTACATTTAGGCATTTAGCAGACGCTTTTATCCAAAGCGACTTACAAAAGAGGATAACATTCAAGCTACAACACAATGAAAGAACGAACAAGGAGTGCATATTGCTAACATAGAAACTGCACCATTTTAAGTTGAAAGAGAAGGATTATTTGAGAATATGTTACAAGTTACCGCTTATTCTTTTTTATCTTCATGCAGGTCAAAGAGAGAACCCCCTTTAGATAAAGGTTATATTCCATGGTTGGGGCATGCTCTGGAATTTGGGAAAGATGCCGCTAAGTTTTTAACACGCATGAAGAAGAAGCATGGTGACATTTTTACAGTAAGGATGTGAATGACGAGTTATAATAATCAATCTGTATCTGTATGACTTTTGGTTGAAAAAAACGTGTTTGTAGGTAGTCTTTCGTTGCCTATGATGTGCTATGAAAATAAAGCGCTACAGAAGATTGCATCATCCTATGCAACTATTACAATCAGCATTGTAACTGTGACTGTTGACTCAGTATCTCCCTACCACACTCTCTGCAATCAATTTCTTGCGGCAGGTGCGAGTGGCAGGCCATTACGTCACAGTCCTGCTGGACCCCCTCTCATATGATGCAGTCCTTCAGGACCCAAGCTCTTTGGACTTCTCCCGCTATGCCCAGGTGTTGATGGACAGAATCTTTAATCTGCGTCTCCCCAACCACAATCCTGCCATGGAGAAAGCCATCATGAAGCAGTATGTACCCACTTATTTAAGCACTCATCATTATCAGTTACACTTACAGTTAAAGTTACTGTAGTTGGGTTAGGGGTGGGGATGAGGACAGTGATCAAGGACCTGACCTTAATCCAAATTTAACCCAGACAGAGAAGCATATTGTCCAGTATAACTCTATTTTTGTCATTTTTGTGTGGATACTTAATGATAACTCAGTCCTTAATGTGATATCCATTTATTTTCAAACAATGCTAGTGTGATTATAGGTCAGTATGTTTAGGGATGTTTGCACATTTTTAAAGCTTTTTGAAAGGACTTTTGTCCACCACACTGCCAAATTTCAAAGAGAGGCTAAAATACTGTGATTTTTCAGTACCTGTCTGACAGACAGTATGTAATTAGTATCACAAAAGCCTGTTTTTCCGACCCAGTTGACTCAACTGCTTTCGCTTCCTCACTGCTCTAACTGCCAAGAGTAGCCTGGCAGTTAAAGTACACTGCTCATCACTACACCGCACAAGTACTTTATACAACCTTGCAGCACAGAAAATTGCAGGTCACTTTGGAAACTGGGTGATATTTAGGATTTCCCAACAGCTATAAATCCTGTGAGAGCACCTGGCAATAACTGTGCAAGAATGATGCCCTGATTATGGCTTGTCACCTAAATCAATGAGTGAGCTTGTGTGAAAGGTGATGCATGTGTAGGCGCCACCTCACCCTGACCCTGAGTCCTTTTCTTTTGGCAGACACTTCCAGGGCAAGAGTCTCAGCTGCCTCAACAACACAATGCGCAGGAATCTCCGGGCCCTCCTGACATCTGAGATGCCCCCGAACCAGAAGGACTGGAAAAAGAACGGGCTGTTCAACTTGTGCTATGGGCTTTTATTTCAGTACGTATGTGATGTATTAGGAAAGCCATGGCGTCATGTCATGTGAGATCATGACATAGGCAAGCACACAAACAGGTGCACAGAGACGCACACAAACACACAGTGACAGGAGCAGACGGCCACACCCACTTTTCTTTCATTTTGTGGTGACTTGTTTGTATGAGAAATTCACCTGTGCTTTATGAAGGTTTTACGCTCTGTGACTAGCCTGCTCTGTGACTAGCCTGCTCTGTGACTAGCCTGCTCTGTGATTTCAACCTGCCCCTGACCTCAGGCCCTGACTTGAGCAATGAGCAATAAGAAACATAGTGTCAGAGTCTGTTACTGCCTGTGCCATCAGCTTGGGAACTTCCCCTCGTGGCCCAGTGGTTACTGGAACAGTGGATGCTAATTTTCTCTCTCTCTCTCTCTCTCTCTTTCTCTCTCTCCTCTGTGTTCAGGGCAGGATACCTCACCCTTTTTGGAGGGGAACAAAACAACAATGGAACAGATACCAAGCAGGTCTACAAAGAGTACTGCAAATTTGATGGACTCCTGACAAAAATGGCACGGACCACCCTAAATTCAGGTTTGCCGTGTTGTTATGCACATAGTTTCACAAACAAGAATTTGAGTCTTGTCCCTCATACAAATTCAGTGCCTCTTGGAGAATTTGAGCCTTGTCCCTCATACAAATTCAGTGCCTCTTGGAGAATTTGAGCCTTGTCCCTCATACAAATTCAATGCCTCTTAGAGAATTTGAGCCTTGTCCCTCATACAAATTCAATGCCTCTTAGAGAATTTGAGCCTTGTCCCTCATACAAATTCAATGCCTCTTAGAGAATTTGAGCCTTGTCCCTCATACAAATTCAGTGCCTCTTAAAGAATTTGAGCCTTGTCCCTCATACAAATTCAATGCCTCTTAGAGAATTTGAGCCTTGTCTCTCTTACAAATTCAATGCCTCTTAGAGAATTGTTCCAGTTCTAAATGTAGGTAGTAAGAACAGTCTGTAAGAACAGAACAGAGGTTAAGGTTAAACTGATACCATAGTAACACTAATCACTGAAAAGTTTACCAGTGACTATTTGTATTGATCTATATGCTACATGAATGCATTTTCAACTGAATCATCACATTGTAAAGTAATCCTACAGATAAGTTCAATTAAAGATGAATTATTTTGAACAACACACTGCTTACTAATACATGGGTGTGAGGCAAGTTCAATTATTTTGACATCACAATGGCTGGGTGATGTTGCATTTACAAATCAAAAACAAGCAGCTTGTGTCTAAGGCGTGCCATCATAACTTTAGCCAGCCATGATGTCACTAGAGAAAGTGCTTTTGTTTTCCTTTTGTTAAATAGTTGTTGCCACAGAGACCTCAATAAGACGTCTGTTACATGGCGGACAATCCACCATCACTCACTATGTCACACTCCTCTCAGACATACATGTCTTAACAAGAATGTGTCGCATGCACAATCAGTGCTGTTTCACTAATCCAGAAACAGCAGTTGTGCAGTCTAGTGTATCACTCTGCTCCTCCTCCCCCTCCTTCAGTGTGGGGATTCACTGGTTTTCCAAAACATTCTTACTCTTACTTCTATGTGCGTCACCTGTGTCTGGTGAGTTAAGTCATTGATGTCGTCTAATGAACCAAGTGAGTCTTCCTCTGTGTCACGTTCTCTCCGTATCGCAGACACGTATACACACACGCACAAACACGCTTTCATTCTTTCAAATGCACATGTGCAACAAGTCAGTCTGTTTACCAGCTGAACCTCTTACCCTGCCTAAGTGTCTGTCTTAACTAGCTGACACACGTCACCTGTCAGCCAGAGTATGTCTCTCTCTCTCCACCACCTCTCCCCTTATCCCCTCTCTGGCCATTTAGACAATTGTTGTCTGTTTGTCTGTTGCCCTGTGTTTCTCTGTGATATCCTCACTGAAGCCCTGTGTGTTGTGGTGTGGTGTGGCTTGTTTGGGTGTGTGTGTTGTGCACAGGTGAGAAGCAGGTGGCCAGTGGGGCTCGCAAGCGCCTCTGGGAACTGCTGTCTTCGGCGGGGCTCAGCGAGACTTCCAGCCCGTGGCTGCAACAGTACCTCCAGCACCTCCAGGAGGGGGGCGCCGACACCCATACCCAAACCAAAGCCATGTTGCTCCAGCTGTGGGCTACACAGGTGAGACTCCCTCCCTCTTCCTCTCTCTCTCTCTCTCTCTCTCTCTCACACACACACACACACAGATTTACACAGAGATGTGCACACACACACATAAAGACATATCCAGACAGATATACTTGAGCTGTCATCATACACCCACACACAAGTATTTTATCCGTCAGGCAGTCTTGCACACACCCATGTCCATACACATGCCTGTCCTTGTCTCCCCATCAAACCCCTGTTTTGTGTGCATAACAAACTTTATTAAAAGTTTTTAACCTGGCCTGTCATCTACAGCTACCTTGCTGACTGTGGTGTAGGGTAGCTTCATTGATTTAGTGCTTGGCATCATTGTGCAAAGGCCCCCAGAAAAAAAATCCATTTGTTATTGCTTCTTACGGGCAATATGGCAGAGTGTTGTTGTCCCACACCCTAAGAAGACAAGGGCCTAGAGTTGGGCCTGGGCCAGCGTCAACATGTCACTCTCCAAGCCAAGCAGCTGCGTTGTCACCAGAGCTCTCTGCAGGTGACGCATTAATGGCTTACCAGTCAACAGTCTGATATAGGTTATTCTTCTGCTGTCATGGCCCAGGGAGTTCCCTCAAAACCAAGAATGTGTTAATCTGATTAACATGGGGAATGTGGGTGTACTTCTACAATAACATTGGCTTGATTAGCCTTCCATGTAAATGACAGGTTCTCTGGAAACACTGAGGCCAGGACAGGACATATCAGAGGTTAAGCACCCGTGGGTGGACCTGCCCAAACGAGGTAGACAGACAGAACGTTCAGTCTCTAGGATTATTTTATCCATTTGTGCCAATACAGTGTTGGCACCAGTGGTCCCTACAGATTATCAAGAAAAGTACAGGTGACTGTGAAATAAGGTTAGGGTTTAGGGTTAGGGTTAGTTTTTGATTGCCACTAATGATTATCTATAATATTGATTTATCAACTAATCAGTTTAATGTGAAATGTTGAAAACATTTAGATCAGTGTTCCCCAGAGCCCAAAATGTTATCCTTAAATGCCCTGTTATGTCACCAAGCATATTTAGTTTACTGACCTTACTGAGGAGAACCTAAAGCGGAAATTATGTCATATTTAGTTTAATATTTAAGTGTAGTCTTGATGCAAGCTTAAAATGGAAATATTTTGAAGCATTTAAATTAGAAAATTACTCGAACAGATTAGCCAACACCAACCTCCAGATGCAGTCTGTCCTTTAAACCCAGGCAGAGGTGCTGTGCCCAGATTAGAAATGTACTCCTGCTCTCAACCACATGAGTGCATTAGAGGCTCACTGCCAACTGCCTGCAGTCCTCCTGGGCAATAAAGTGCAAGCCCAAGTGATGGTGGGGAAATTATAGAAAGCTTGTGATTATAAGGTCCCCAGCCCAGACTCTCCTTGTCACTGCAGTATAAGGCTTGTGAGTTCATCTCTGCACGAATAAACATGGCATGTCTGTGTGAGACTGTGATAAGCACTTGTGTGGCACATGCTGTAGATCTTTTGCATTTTAAAGCATGAGTAGACATTTGACATGTGGCTCCTGCTTATGGAAAGGCAAAAGAAACGATGGGCCTCATTCTCAGTTTTTACAAAGAAATTTGTTCTCAATCTCACTTGCAGTTTTCACATTCACTGGTGCTTTCTTATATACAAATTCCAGAGTACACTGAAGAGCAGGGGAACCTGACTGGTGGTTGTATTTTTGATAGTTTTGCTGTTGTAAAATATAATAAAATGTAAGTCTTTAAAATGGGACCTTAAGAACAAATTGAAGAAAAAACTTAGGAAGATATTGGTGAATGAGGCCCATTGTCTTTAAGTGTTTTCTGAATACTTTGGTTTAGTAACCAGCAACAGCATTTCACTTGTGTCCTGAGAGAAGTGTAGTTTGCACTTGAATAATCTTTGATTAACACACTCTGGCATGTGTCCCATAAGAATGCACTCTACAGTCCCCAACCCAGTGTAGGTCACACACACTTTTGTGCTCCTCTACTCTTTAGTTAAAGTTCTCCACCACCTCCTCCTCCTCCTCCTCCTCCTCCTCCTCTTCCTCCTCCTCCTACATTCTCCTTTTTTAGTAAGCCCTTTAGGACTTCCTTTGCTAAACTAAACAGAACATGGTTGTATATTATGAGAAGGGGAAAGGGTCATTTTTAAGGACATGCAGCATGGAGCATTACTGCATTTGTTAAGGCTGTTATCATCCAATCTAACATTGCACTCTCTGTGATATATTGGTGTTCTTGCAATCCGATGGGCTCAATCTGACCTAATAACGCTGACTTCACTGGAGATGAAATCATGTTACCTTACAGTCCCTTATTCCACACAGTAAAAGCTAATGGGCTATGGTGACAAGGACATGATGTTGCTATGGCCTGGTGCTAGCATTCTTTTGTGTTATTTATCTGGGCGCCCCCTTCACAGTACTCCGTATTTACTTCAAGGCTAAATAAATCAGCCTAATACAGTCAACAGATCTGAAGGAGACACTTGTAAGAGCACGTAGGCTTGGACCAAAATGGGACTGGATACTGGGAGTCTTGGACTGCGTTTAATTTATGTTATATTATCGCATACTTTATCTCTGACCATTCTCCTCTATGGCAAACAGACACACACTTTAAATGATATACACCCTCTATGGAGAAGCTGACTTGACATTACAGGGTTTACACAAATCCAGTGGGTGTTTCAGAGACAGATGACTGACTGGACAGGTGATGACACATTGCTGGCAGATGATGACACATTGCTACAGTGTTAATGGGAATGTTAATCTGTTGCCAGGGTAACGTGGGACCTGCAGCTTTTTGGCTCCTGGCGTTCCTGCTGAGCACTCCTGAGGCCATGAAGGCTGTGAGGACAGAGCTGAGCAGAGTCTCTCACGCACACACGCTGGAGCACACACAGCCAACGCCTGTATTTGGTAAGACTCAACTGGGGACAAACACTTTCGTAGTCATGGATTAAATGTTCAGATGTAGCATTTTTCTCTAGAGGTTAGTCATGCTGTGGTTTGTGCCACCGGGAGGAGAGTAGGCAAAACTTTACTGTTTGTTGGTGACAAAATTATCAGAAAGACAAAGAGAGAGTAGTTGCATAGTTCCTTTACTTTGTTTTTCTGCAGCGGTGGTAATGAACTTACTAATGGGGGAACAAGCCTATGCAGGAGAGCTTTGACAGTGACTCCAAATCACTTAAGACGTGACATCCAAACAGTGATCTGGATTCCCCTATAAACACAACTCAAGTCAGCATTACAAGCTCTGCAGTGAATTCTCATTTCATTCCACATAATCTATACCAATGTATATCTATTCATACACACAGAGAGAGAAAGTATTGTTCAATATTTATGTCTGGCCAGTGAAATATATTGTGGTCTGACACATGACCTGGCCTGGTATCTACTCCCTCTTTGTTCACACTAACAACAAGAAATCATCTGGAGTGAATGTGCCACCACTGCTCCATTATGGCATCCAGCTAGCCTCCGACCAGTGCCCTCATAACTCAAACTCTGTCTTCTTCTTGCAGACAGCGCCCTTGAGGAGACACTACGGCTCACTGCTGCCCCCTTCATCACCAGAGAGGTACTGCAGGACAAGAGTCTGCGCCTGGCTGATGGACGGGAGTATGACCTCAGACAGGGCGACCGCGTGTGCCTCTTCCCCTTCATCAGCCCACAGATGGACCCCGACATCTACCAGCAGCCTGAGGTTCGGCCCGATCCTCTCACTGTTCCACAGCTACATAACTAGCCCCTTTATTTCTAGGAGAGAGAGAGATAGAGAGAGAGTATACCACCACTGACTTGTCTGACTGATGTCAGTTTTCTGCTTAAATTATTATTTCTGATTATAGGTAGTATGAGTGAATGTTCTCAGCACATATGTCCTGAGGGATCAAAGGTTTAATAACATTTGACCCTTGAAATGTGAATGATATTTTAGTGTGCCTTCTATCAATTACACACAGAAAGCAGTCAATGGTTAACTCTACATGAAGGCAGAGGAGTCTGAGGAGGTGTACTCTGTGCCCCCACTGGTAGTGTCAGCCATGTTAAACTACTCTGCTCTCCCTGAGGACAGACCAACGCTGAGTTACCTAATGTGGCCCTGATAAAAGGCTTGAAACAGGTTCAAGTGTTGAAAGCCTATTGTGTCTGTATTCAGCCGCCCTTCATGGTATTTCTGGCCATTTGATGCTAGTGAAGAAATCTGTAAAGTGGATTGCCTTCTTATATAAAAGAATCTATATATCTCTTCCTCTCTCTCATTTACACACTAGTGCACACATTCACAGTGTCTCTCTTACACACAAACGCATACACACACACACTATTTAAACCAACCCTGGATTACGTATGGAAAAGGTTTAACCCACTCTGGTCGGCATTAGCAGATAAGTGCAATGGAAACAGAGCTAAGTAGCGTGGGAAGCTAGCCACTGGGCAGGTCTAAGAGATATGGCCTCAGGATTGTCACTGCATATGAATCACATAGTTGAGGTACCAGCTTTTAACACTTTTTAGGTTGTGACTTCATTAATATGCTGAATTTGACCAGTAGCTGGTGAATTCAAGTCAAAACACAGCAATCTGATATGGAGTGTAGCCTCTCTGTTTAGCCACGAGCTAAAAAGTCACAAAAAAGCTACCCTTGGGTATCGATACAGAACACTAGGTATTCACCTAGGTTGAAAGTTGCCCTTGTAGTCATGTCCACTCTCCATCTCCTCTATCTCCCACTCAGTCCCATCTCTCTCCCACACTCCCCCCCTCTGCTCTATGACAGCCCAAAATATGAATCTGTAAAAAGCATTTACTCATCAGTTGTACTGTCATGGACTGCTGCTCTTGTTATTGGCTGCTGTTGATGCATAGAATATTGTATTCAGTCATCTGTTGTGATCTACAATTCAGGATCTTCTTTTCCCAACACAGAAATTCCAGTATGACAGATTCCTGAATGCGGATGGCTCTCCGAAACAGGTGTTTTATAAAGGTGGCCAGCGACTCAAGTACTACACCATGCCCTGGGGAGCAGGCAGCAACGCGTGTGTGGGAAAGCCATTCGCTATCAATGCCATTAGACAGTGAGTATCTCATCATGAGCTTATGCAGGGAACCCGTAGTGGAAAGGACACACACACACACACACACACACACTCAGATTACCTGTATAGCCATGTCTATATAGAGCAGACAGAAACGCACTAACTTAAACCGTGACAATGCAAGGCTTACATCTTAGATGTGAGTCATAATATTAATCGAAGCCCATTTTTAGCCCCTCACAGGCTTCCCTTTCTTTCCTCACTATCTTAAGCCTCAGATGGCACACATTTTAGCTAGCTGCACTTTGATTTCAAACAGACTAAGAATTGTCACAGAATGTGGCTAAGCATAGTTACTGTTTTGTTGATGCAGAGGTCATTATTTCCTTGCATAAATAATGTTTAAATCATTTTTACAATTGCAAAAGATTTCTCCCAATCAAAAGAAAGCATTCATTCGAAGTTTCAGACTGCCAGAAATCCGGAAACTCTTCAGTGGATATAGGGAAACTGGTGAACCCTTGCTCTCCATTCCTCCATGTTTAGGTTTGTGTACCTGGTGCTTACTCATCTGGATGTGGAGTTGTGTGAGCCAGAGTCTGGGTTGCCAGCAGTGAACACCAGTCGCTATGGATTTGGGATGCTGCAACCTGAAGGGGACTTATTAATCAGATACAGACAGAGACTTTGTGACAATATCTCTTAATGCATGACTTATTTATTAAAACAACAGTGTTTATGTTCATGAAGTACCACTTAAGATGGCATAAATTGCTTCATTGCTTTTTGTTAAAAATATAATGTATAAGTTATATGATTTATTTGTACAGTATATTTATATTCAGTCACTTAAAATGTATATTTGCACAAGATTTCTTATGACTTTGTACCATTTCTATATTAATATCATTTTGTATTAAGTAAAGCACATTTTTAAAAATTGCAAAGCCGTGTAGATGCGTTCTTTTGTCAGAAGGTCCGTCTTTGCTTTCCCAATATTATTTTGTTACCAGAACGAATTCACTTTAGTTTGAATTGGACTGGTAAGTGTAACAAAGTCTAGGTTTACAGCTCTTGGTGGGCATGCTATCCTCTAATAGGGAAATGTTCTTCTAGTCCCATGAATTGCGCACTGGAATAACAGACTGCTTCTGTGCGCGATTATATTTTATGTCTTATGTGCCATCAGTGTGCGTAAATGCTCACCCTGTGTTGTTACTTTCACCGCTTGACCTCGTAATTCCTATTGCTGCGGCTGTACAGTGTAAAGTATGACAGTGACAACTGCGCAATGCTACTTCACAACACAAACGTACTGCATACTTTGCCAGGATTTTTAAGAGATGCCATGGGTGTCTGCCTTGCGCGATTGTTTTGCGCGATTGTTTTTATTGTGCCATAGAAATGGAAATGTCATAATGCACAGCAAAGTATAGTATAGATGCAATATGTTGTAACTTTAAGTTGTCGACGTCTGGAGAGTACATGTATATCGCCAAAATAAACACGTCAATGCGGTTTTAGACTGCAAGAAGCCGGCAACGACCACGAAAATACCAGGCTACTGGTAGTCTGGTCTGTCTGGTCTGAAGAATTTTACGCAGCTTCGGCCCAGCCCCTAAATTCTGATAGGGTTCTGAGGGGACGATCGCATCGGCAGCGTGCTAGAGCCAGTTGGTGGAGCTGCGCGAAATCATCCCGTTCCGCAGAACCGCGCTAGAACGTCGCCTGTCACGCACAGGCACGGCCACCCAAATCAGGTACAGAAAATCGCGTGGATTTTCCACTAACTTGTTGATCTTCGCCCATTGGGAAAGCAGGCAGGAATGGACAGTAGAATCTATCGGCTCCACATCTATGGTGAACTATGTCCACATCAAATGCAGGCTGATCACTAGCTTGGCACCATTTAAGAGAGTGAGAGGGGTGTAGCAAGTAAAACGACAGGCAGCTGTTTGTCAATTTACACCAATTTGGGCACCGTTTGTGTTGGACTGGATATACCGAAAAGATGTGTAAGTATATACGCCGCGGATAGGTTGTAAGTAATAGTGCAAATGTAAACAATGTTTGTTACTTGCTAGAGTCTTTGTGTGAAGTAGCAGTGTGTGCTATTTTCTTTTCTTTGGCACACGTATGGTTGGTTGTGTAGTTACTGTAAGTCTCAGTAGTTTTATGGTTATAATAATTGTAGAAGAGGATTTTCGTCCATCGTTTCTATGGATTAGAAAGTAAAATTTTGTCTGTTTTGTGATTGTCCGTGACAAAATACCATGTAAAAATCTTATTATGGTGGGCAATAGCATATCTCGTGGTATGTCCATTCCTTTTATATAATACATTTAGCTGTGAAACATGAACTGTTCCACCTTGTTGCAATGTTCATAGAATATGGCATTTTGCATTTACCAGGCCCCATTTCTGACTTTTCTTGGGATTAATTGTGTTTTTGGAGCGATTGAGTAGATACATTTTAAATCACAATACGATGACCACAGATGCCAAAGCGTGTTAAATGAGCAGTCAATGACTTTATGGAGGTAATCCCTGGACAGTATGTAGGAAATGATGGACAGACATAGAAGTGGTTTCAGCACTGACTCGGTGGACAGCGCTCGGGACAGGACCGTGTTTTATATTACTGCTTCCTCATTCACTTTGTCAATAAGGTAAAGCTAACTGTGCTTCTTAGAGCAGATCTATTTGGCCTCTAGTTAACTGGATAAACGATTCACGATGTTCACTGACGATGGTTTATCTCTTGATATCCACTTTTTCCTCTATCAACAGTAAATCATGGTGTTTTCTCATTTTCGCTCTGCAGGTGCAAATATGGATGAAAACAAACCTAAATGTAGGCGCCACTGAAGCGGGGTTGGTGTTGTCTTCTCAGAGAAGAATATCCCAAGCCTTAATCATTCTTATTTAACAACAGAACTGAGGTGAGAATGAACAAAACTGGCTCCCGCTCCACCTCGTCACTGCCGCCGGAACCTGTGGAAATCATCCGGAGCAAAGCAAGCTCTCGTCGGGTGAGACTGAATGTAGGAGGACTCCTGCACGAGGTGCTATGGAGAACGTTAGACAGGTTACCCCGCACGAGACTAGGCAAACTGCGAGACTGCAACACGCACGATTCAATAATGGAAATATGCGACGACTACAGCCTGCATGACAACGAATACTTCTTCGACAGACACCCCGGTGCTTTTACGTCAATTCTCAACTTTTACCGCACGGGGAAGTTGCACATGATGGAGGAGATGTGCGCTTTGTCTTTCAGCCAGGAACTAGACTTTTGGGGGATTGACGAAATCTACCTGGAGTCTTGCTGCCAAGCAAGGTACCATCAGAAAAAA
This sequence comes from Tenualosa thibaudeaui, assembly GCA_027481765.1. Taxonomy (NCBI): domain Eukaryota; kingdom Metazoa; phylum Chordata; class Actinopteri; order Clupeiformes; family Clupeidae; genus Tenualosa; species Tenualosa thibaudeaui. Next base: position 933,839 of record JAIFZK010000003.1, read on the forward strand.
GAACAGATGAACGAAGAGCTCAAGCGAGAAGCGGAGACCCTGCGGGACAGAGAGGGCGATGAATTTGACAACACGTGCTGCTCGGGGAAGCGGAGGAAACTTTGGGACCTCTTAGAGAAGCCGAGCTCATCACTTGCAGCGAAGGTAAGCATGGGATACAGCCACTTCTGTCATGAAGCCCAGTGATTGCCCCTTTGTTCACAACACTTGGCCTCAGGGTGTCACAGCCTTGGCTTTAATCGAATGGGGACTGGCTAATTGGTACATGAAGTGGTTCAAATAGGTCGACTTAGTTGTGGCCCTACACTAAATTCTATATTCAGTTGTTTGTGAGTGTGACCCAAAAATTTATAAGCCAGTGGAATTTGCGACAAATCCAGTACCCTACAGTATGAGAATAACATCTCACTTGTGAGATTAGAAATTACAAGTTGATATTCAGTCTCACCTGTGTTTGAATTAATACATCCCCATTGGTTTAACACATAAATCAAGGTAGCCTAATGATGAACGAAGATTTGCATGAACACATAACAGCTGCTGAATAGTTTCGGAATGATAAAAGGGGAATGCAGGTTCTGCAAAATAATTGTCTTGTGATTCACAAACATGTCAGCATTTAACTGATCAGCATCGTGCAATTACTTTAAAAGCAAGATGCACTCTAGAGCAGCCCAAATGCAGTGATGCAGTTACAGAAATAGAGAGGGTGCTACATAATGAACTTAGATCTCATTGCAGTCACTGGAATAATTGCAAAAGTAAACAATTATAAAGGAGGCTGGAAATGTGGGACCATTGAGAAGTGGAGTGTCTGAGAACTGAAGAAGCCGTAAGAGGCTCTCAGAGTAATGGAGGCCTCATCACAAGATGTTTAAACAGTGAGCTTCAGGGCAATCAAATGCTTTTGCACTGTGCAGAGGGCCTGCCATGGCATAGAGATTTAAAAGAAGGACAGAGAGAATACAAAGAGAGAGAGAGAAAGAAAAAGAGAGGAAACAAAAGACACATCTGCACACACACACACACACACACTTAGACACACACACACTTAGACACACACACACACACACTCAGACACAGTCATCTCAGAAGTGTTTGACAGTAAGAGTGAGAGGGCACAGAAAAGAAGGAAGCAGAAAAACAAGATCAGGTGAGTGAGGGAGGGAGAGAGAGAGAGAAATTAAGACAGCGCATGAGATTTATCATCAGTGATGGATGAGGCTCAGTCCTCCTCAGGCTCCACAGCCTTTTACATACAACATGAGCAGCATGCTTTCTCCACGTAACCAAACCTCTTGTTTTTCCTCAACGCAGCCATATGCTCTCTTCTCCTGAAGTAATTTTAAACATGGCCTCTGTCTCTCTTTCTCTCGCTATCTCTCTTTCTTTCTCTCCTTCTCTCTCTTTCTCTCCTCCTTCTCTCTCCTTCCCCACACAGCCTGTGTATGACTCAAGACATTCTCTCACAGGCACAATCTGTCGGGGTGTTACTTCGCGCCAAGGGCTGTTCAGGGTTGCATGAATCCCAGCTGAACTTGTGATTCGATCAGCACTCTTGCTGTGTAATTAGAAGCCTGTTGTTGTTGAGTGAAAAAACACACAAACACACACCCATAGGAGGAACATCTTCTTTGGTAACAACACCTACTCTGTGGAAAAAAACGAACAACTCAACCCCCTAAACAGTGAATGTACAGAGCTGTACCATCTGGTAGCTTTATGTTGTGAGCTGTAAGAGGCGTAGTACAGGATGGCTGTGTAAGCAGAGGATCGGGATGCTACAGGAGAGCAGAGAGCACCACAGCTCTCCTCCCAGCCATTCAGGTGACTAATAGGGCCCCAGCACCATGTTTTCTCTGCATAATCGCACGGAGGCACAATAAAAGTGTCAGTGCTTGTTTTAAGGGCTGACGATGGCCGCCAGCTTGTTTTCCCCTGTGCTTAATTGAAGGGTGGCATCGCCAAAATAGGTTTCACCCATACACAGATTCCATCCCATTCATATTTCAGCGCCAATGAATTTTTAATTGCACATTAATAATGCTTGACTTTATGCCTGGCAAGGGAAGGTGCAATCCAGAATATCCATAACTCCAGATGTCAGCCCCCTCACCCCTACCCCCACCCCACCCTCCACCCCTCGCTCAGGCCCTTCAGAGTTATCACCTTCCCAAAAATACATTCCAGGGAGGCAGGGACCTCAGCAAGGGTGATTTTTCACGATCACACAATCTACTCACTGTACAAGGTGCATGACCATGAGGTTGTGCTCAGTGACGTGGAGCTGTAGTGTTGCAGTTTCCCTGTGTAATAGGCTGGTCAACTTCAATTATTTAATAGTGAGAAACATATCAGTGTAGGAAACCCAAACCAAAATCTTACACTATACATTAATGAATTATAAATTATACCTTTTATATGACATATGTATTGCTTAATTCTTAACCTAAAGCACTGCTAAGCTTTTTGGAATGACTGAGTCCCACTAAGCTGAGCTGAAGTGACCTCAGCAGCTCCACCTCTAGACTAGAGAATGGAGACGTCAGCTCTTTCTTTGGAAACCTGCTGCTTCAATTGGCCAGGATCACAGGACCATTACATTAGGCTAATACAAACTCTGCTCATCCATGGATTCCTGTAACGTGCTGCGTTCAGCAAACAAACAAGCCTTGGTGAGTACACACACACATAGACACACACACACACTCACACTCAGGTGTCAATAGAGAGTGCTATTGGTGCCATTGATTTAGCATTATCAATTGCCAAAAAGAGGATCAAGCACTCCGCTTGGATATTGTGTCATACCCATTCATCATAGCAGAATAAAAACACAAACACACACACCCTGGCTTCCTGACATCTTTCTAAGCAGTGTCCAATGGCAATAAAGGGAGCTTTACATAGCGGAGCAGGAGCACAGGGCTAACATTTCACAGACATCTTAGACCTTTCATCTCAGTGCAAGAAATCCACTACACAAGTAAATAGAGTCTTTAGTCTGTCCTCTCAAAGTCAAGTGCTGGAATCTAAAACCACTGCATGGCTGGATCACCCACTGGGCCAAAAGGGAGCAACGCCGAACTCTCTCAGCCCACCCACAGCCCCGCGCTCAACCCTCACCTATCAATCATGTGCTTAAGCCAATCACCACCCAGTCAGGTCAATACCAGTCAGCCGCCCATGTCCCTAAACCTGTCAGGCATCACACCCCTTCCCCGGTAATTGTGTTTTGTCATCAAACTCAATCCAAGGCAGAGTGATCATGGCTTTCCACAAATCTGTTATATCTGAGAATATATTTTCTCTGCTGCCCCGCAACTTCAGAGTCATGTGCTGCCAATGGAGAAATCAGTGGTAATAGCATTATAGGATGTAAGGCAAGCTGGGTCAAGCAAGGATAGGGAGGCTGTGAAAGTGCATTAGCTGAGTTTCTCTTGGGGACTTGGGCCATGTCCCCTGCTGCTAGCCTCACTCCCCTTCGCTCCACGCAGCAGCCATCCAGCAAGTCCACATTTTCCCTATGTCCCACACAGGCACACACCCAAGGACTCAGAGAATGACCAAGTGATATTGGCCATCCCAAGTCCTGTGTGTGTGTGTGTGTGTGTGTGTGTGTGTGTGTGTGTGTGTGCACTCATGTGTGCATGTCTGTATGTGCATGTGATATGGCGAGTGCTGTTTAGCTGAAGTGCCTCTCTAATAGCGATAAATCTACTGCACACTGCTGCTTCCTCTGCCAGACTGATTCAATGTGCGTACATCACAGAGAGGAGAGCTTCATTTGGCACATGGAAGGTCTCTCTCTCTCTGTCTTTCCCTCTCTCTCTCTCTTCCTCTCTCTCTCTCTATTTTTTTTCTCTCTCTCTCTCTCCCTTTCTCTGGCAGGCTCACTCTCTCCTTTGCACCCTGCATGAACACATTCTCTCTATCTAGCACTTTCCCATACTGATTCATCAGAACCAAATGGCTTTTTAATCTGTAATCACACCAATGAAATGAAAAGATGATGTATTCCATAGAGAAGTATGCACTGTGCTTCCTATGTGAACTCCATGTAAATATATAGCTACTCCCTGTTCTCTCTGGGGAAATATGAACCTGCCAGTTAATTGAAGATATACCCGTTTTATCCTGTCATACTCAAGGTTTTTAATTAACAAAGTAATTAAAGTAGTTAAATTACTATTTTTCATTTGCCTAACAGCCGTATCACTGAGCATCTAATTTTAGGCTTTCAAAATGAGAGCTAGAACCAACTCTAACTTTAGCATGTCTTTGATATCATTGATTACATCAGTGGACTGATTCTAATCATAGGTGCATGAAGACCAGAGATGCTAAAAATGCCGTTAGATCAACAGCTAGTCAATACTTGCCCTCCTCATCTCTCTGTAGGGCACTGAAATAGGGATTAAGTTGTTTGTGATGCTGCCAGAATTTGTTCCTAGTGTCACATTTGCTAAGCCTGAATGATTTCTTTCCACGCTTCAAAGGCCCTTTAATCCAGACTGGGGAAAGATATATCAGAAGCCTTCACAGGCTTTTAACAGACTGTCCCTTGACACATTTTGCCCAAAAGAAGAATTGATGTGCAGCTCCTCTTCTAGAAAGAAGTTGTGTGGGGAAAAATAATGATCATATATTGTAGTCTTTTGAATCCTGGAGGATCCTGAGAAGGCTTTTGCTGTGGGCTGCTATTTCAGACTGGAGGTTGAGAAGAGGGCGATGGGCACCCAGCTCATCTGCTCTGTAAATGACTTCCCTCATTGATGCTGCTGCTCCATTACAAATGCTACTATTCCCAATGCAGCCCTTCACAAGCATCAGACCTTTCGTTTGGGGTTCAAATGCACTTCGCTAATGACTAAGTGAAACATTCCTCACCAGTACGGCCACACAATGATGCTTCTGCCTGTATTGATAGGAGAAGGTGAAAGAAACATGGATTAGCGATTAATTTATTTCAGCTATTACTGCACAGACTTGTCCTCTGGCATGAACATATAAACACTGGAGGCGTGAGCTGCATAGCTCATGGAAGTATTAGTTGGTTGAATTTGTGGTCAATGAATCACATTTACTCAGCCATTTCTTCATGTTCCTATTTTCTGCCTTTGATTTGATACAAATCTCTCTTTAATGTGTGCAAGCAAGCCAGAATTTATCTGGAAATATAAACAGGTAGTGATGATCAATACCTTAGTTTGACTTGAAAGTTAATCTAATTTGACCATGGGGACGGTGTGCGGAGTTCTCCGGGAGAGTGTGCACACAGAGCTTTGCCTGGGGCTGCTTGACCTGTTCGATTTCACGCAGAAGTGGGCGGCCCTGGCAGCAGAGCCTGTTCCATTTGCTCCGTGTTGCTAGGGAGACAGGTGATCTCCATAAGCTCATTACTTTTAAGGGAGGAGTGCTCTGGCAAACAGAACAGCTGAATTACCCAGGCATGACTCCGTCACCTGAACAGCTCTCCTGCTCCATCCACACACACACACACACACACACACACACACAAGTGCATGCAAACCATACAAACACACGCACACACACATATGTAAACACACATGCACTTCTACACTGTTCACCCCATCTTCTCTCTTTCTCTTTCTTGCTGTCTTTCTCACTCTTTCTGACTCACACACACACACACACACACACCACATAGACGTTGTCAGAGAGTCAGTGACACATACTTCCTGCCAAGCAAAGGGTGTTTGAAGCTAGGCGCTTGGCAGCGATGTGACAGACATCCCAGGCACTGTCTAGGATTTACAGTCTGGTAGGGATGTTGTGGCAAGCGGATGATGAGAACCTTCATTGAAACTCTCCAAGGAATGTGCTCTCCTCTGGCCACTGCCAGTTGGCAGGTGGCAGTAATCATCCTCACTGGCCCAGGTGTGTGTGTAAAGGTCAGCAATGGCAAAGGTAGCCCCTAAGTTGCTAGTTATAAAGGTGAGAGGTCACATGTGGCAAGAGCAACACGAGCGCTGTGGTGTGTGTGAGCCCGAGTACCCTGGCTCGTTAGCCAGCAAGCCTCTGACACCTGGCGTAGCAGCCATCACTCAGCAGCAGCCAATGGGAGGCAGCGCAGCTGCTCGGGAGGACAGTGGGACAGGCCTCAGTGGTGCACTTAGGACTTCATCTTTATTTCCTGACAAGGAGGCCTGGAAGGGCTCATCTTGCTTCACAAATAGACAGGTGAAAGTAGGCCAGAGAAGATTGATAAAAGGATTGGCTAGTTATGGGTTGAGGTGCCTGTGAGGTGGCCAGGTAGTGTGTGGGAAATGAGGCAATTTCTCATCATGGTGTCAGTTTATTTTTGACCAATCACATGAAGTCATGAAATCAGGCCCGTGTGTGACTAATGTCACCAATTCTCACCTGTCATCTTGGACACTGAAAGTCTATCTGGACATCCATCTTGTGAGGCACATATGTACCTGTAGTATGTACATTTATCTCCAGTATGTCCCTGTAGTATGTGCATTCATTTCAATGTTCTCTGCATTTTTAATGTTAGTGATTTGTTCGTCATTGTCATCCCTAATCAGAACAAGGTTTTCAGTGATTATTTTTCCATGAGGCCCATGGAACGTAAGCCACTAGTCATGTGTGCCTGTGTCACTGGAACCAGGCCAGGAGCCAGCAGGACACCTCCGCTCTGTCCTCTTCTGGTGGTCAGCTCTCATCAGTGACCACACGCTTCACTCCTGGACACCCCTGTAGTCCAGAATATTCTCAGCTAATCTCTCAGTGCTTCTCATTAAAGAGCGGACCTACTCAGAGCAATAGAGGCCTGGAGCTGGTCTGTCAGGAAGCGCAGATGAGGCTTTCAAAAGGGTCTCTGCTAAGATAGAAGACAGCTCTGTCTGCAGAGGTTAATCCAGCACCCCAGAAAGACAGTTTCCACCCAACTCTCAAGGACGAGCTGTCAAATGCACAAGAAATGAGGTGCATTTGAAGAATGCACTAGTGCTCAGTCAGGGGTCCGCAGACACCACAGCTGCACTGGGTATGCTCCGCTCTTGGCTCCCCACCTCCGCCGATGAAGGTCACACAAAGTGTACGGTTGCAGCGGAGGCCGAGCATGTGGCCATATGAGCTCTGGCGACATCTCTCTCATGTCTCTCGCTTCCTCTCGCCATCGCTCCATTAACTCCATTCTGTGGGCCTGAAATCCCAAATAAAAGGCATGGCAGCCCTAGCCTGGTCTAGGGTTGTATGGCCCCGGTCTGCTTGCCACAGACAAGACTGCCAGCCTGCTGGAGGTAATTACCTGAAAGTGGATACAGCAGGACAAGAGTGATGGGCTCTCCGCACAAGCAGTCAACAACGCCTTTTGATTAATAAAAGATCACTTGAACTAATGTTGCCCAGAGTTGTCTACCTGCATGCCGTCACAGTAATTCAAGCATTAAGTAAAACAACGACCAGCAAGTGGAATCGTTTAATCAGAGAGCTGCCCAAGTGAAGTGATGTGATTGAGAGTTTGGGTGTCTGGGCAGGCCTTAGAACTGGCCGATGGGGAAAATGATCCAAGATGTGCAGGAGCTGCTGTAATGTCTCTGGTGCATCCATAGCACTGCAGCTGTGTTAATCACTCAATTTCAGCTTAATTTCATTATTTCTGTTATATTGTTAAGAATTATTAAAGGATTTATTTGACATTCATGGATGCTTTTTTGTCACCTTATGCATTTGGGACTAGGATTCATTTTATGAGGTTAGTTCATAAAGCAAGTAGGCCCCATTGGGAAAGCGAGAGGTTTTCAGTAGCAGCTCTGAGAGGCGATGATTGACAGCAGATGCAGGAGAAGGAGAGAAGGACCCATGCAGTCAGGAGTGTCAGTCACAAGCAGGTGGAGACGCAGCAGGGACCGCGCCTCCTGCTCAGGAGACGCATTCTCACATCGATCAGTCATCAGATGGCCCGAGGAGTCTTGCATGAAATTACAGTAAGACTGCAGCAGCTGTTTAAAATTAGCCCCAGGAAACCGCAGTACAAGTGGACCATTGACTGGGACTCATGCGTTTTTTTTTTGTTTTTTTTTGGTGTTGGTTTCACTCAATGTTGTAGGTGCTGCTGAGTCCCAGGAGACACTCGGAGAGGCAGATGGGCAGACTTGCTGGGCAGAAGGGTGACAAAAAAAAAAAACCTCACAGCAGCCCTGTTGCCATCCTGATGGGGGAGGTTTTCTTTAGGCTGTGCTGCTTGACAAACACAGCAGCGAAGTGCTGCGCTGTGCAAACAACAGTGGCCATTTCACTAACGCCCAATGCAGCCAAGCAGGAGCGGGCCACAGGAGGCCGTCTCATGTTTCTGTGTATGAGATTGTATGTGTGCATGGGTGTGTATGTGTGTGAGCGAGTTGTGTGTTTGCGCATGCGGGTGTGCGTGCGTGCATGTGTGTGTGTGTGTGTGTGTGTATGCATGCAGCAAAGAGAAAGGACCACACAGCCAGGTGAGACAAATGAGGGTGAATGCTCGCTTTGGTGTTGTGATGTGCAGTGTCTATTTTAAGGATGGGCACATGCATCCCCGCCATGCAGGAAGGAAAAAAAAACAGCAACAACAAGAGACAGTCGTTAATTAGTGTGAAGCTAAATAAAACCACTGAGAAAATGAAGGTTTTGAGAGACTATCGCTAAGCCATGCTGTCAGAGGAATTAAGGGATGATGGCTTTCTCATGGTGATATTGACTATCAGTGCATGTTTGTTTGTGTGTGTGTGTGTGAGAAGTGTGGGTTTATGGGAAGGCTTCTTCCAGAGGTCAGTTCAGCCCCACTGGTCAGGTGTGCTCCCCTGTAGTTGGGGCCATTCCATTGATCCACTGATTTCCCATTCACCTACACTGCCTCCAGAATGGAGCTGCCGTTGCCATAGAGATGGCGCACATGTTTCCAAGGAGATGCCGAGCTGAAGTTAGGGGGGGGGTCAGTAAGAGAGGGAGCTGAACTGGATTTCTGAATCAATGCCACCCTCCCACTCAACCAGCCAGTGCACCTCCTCAGAGGGGTAATCTATTCACACTGAGTGCACACACCACACCAATACACCAAGCAGCCAGCTCCACCCAAACAGCCTAACAGCCTACCAGCCAGGCCCAGAGGAGAGCTGTGCTAAACAGGCGCCAGTCCACGACAGAAGGCTCATCCCCGAAGCCTCACTCAGTGTCACCCATTGGCTACAGACCATGTGCCAGCAGCTAGACACTGTTGGCTGTTGGGTGTTGGTGGGGGTGGGGGAAGTCCTCCTGTTGTTTCTGCACAGGGCTATTTGGGGAGACAGTGCAGGGGAGGCAAGGTAAACACTACACTGGGTGCCGCTCGTCCTAATTAGGAAGAGACAGTGACGAGAGCTGCAGCCAGCCTGGGACCAGAGAGGTTCTCTACCTGAGAGGCTTCAGCAGGCTGTGTATGTTGTGACACACTCTCTGCTGGGGTGTCTAAAATTGTCTCCCACACAGACACACACATATATGTGCGTGCACACACACACACACACACACACTTGAGGAGATGCATCCAGGTTATGCTTTCACTGATTTACACTGACAGGAGCAAAATCTTTTGATCATACTGAGCGTGTTGAGCTGCTGAACAATCCCATGATTTCCCTGAGGTAGACCATTAGTCTAAAACTAAAGAGCATATAAAAGCCTGCATCGTCTCTGTTGAAGACGCAACGTGAGCTTTTGTGTTCAGCATGACACCTTAAAGAGCACAATAAAGAGAGAATGAATAAAAGAGAAGAGAAGAGAGGAGAGGAGAGGAGAGGAGGGACAGCTGAGAGATAAAGAGAGAGCTGGAGAGGAAGAGGGAGGCTGGCCAGTCCCTGAAGACAGCCAGCCCCGACAGTTTGGGCCATTGTTGATTGCTGCGACAGAACCGTGACCATGGCGACAGCGAAGCACGAGACGTTCCACAGCGGAGTGCTCTGAGTTTCCTCAGTGCCCTGTGGCAGAGAAAGCACTAAGGAAAGAAAGAAAGAGAGAAAGAAACAGAGATGGGGGGAGAGAGAGAGAGAAACACAGGGGGAGAGAGAGAGAAAGAGAAGCACATTAACTCTCAAAGACAGTATATATTATGCAGAGCTAAAGCGGAGGCGCTACACAGCGCAGACGTGGAGACCAAAACCTTTCATGTGAATGTGACTGTGGCGTATTTCAGTGCTGCTGTGCGGGAACGCGTGTCTGCCAGGGCAGGAAATGTGAGAGTGATTTGATTTCACAGACATGCAGGCCTTGAAATAATGGAATAGATGACTGCAAACAAAAAACGTCCAAAACATCCTCCTTGGCACAGACTGACCCTCCACACCAGTCCAGCCCAGAGCACTGCATAACAACAATCTATGCCTGAGTTATTATATAACTCATATATATAAGTTTTTCAGACATGATAGCCCAGTCCATTATTGGCTTTTCATGTTTTCTTCATTCTGAGGGGTATTCCTCAAAGGTGGATAAATGATAAACTTGGCTTAGTTAACCAAGGAAACGTGGTAAACCAAGAGCCGCCTAGCTTAAATTAGTTAGAGAGAAAGAGGACTCCAGGCTCTTCTATTATCAGATTTACCACTACCTCCAGCTTTACTTACCCAGGTTTGCTAACCACCTTCTTGGTATACCCCCATGACAGCGCATTCATATAGAAACATTCTGCCACTCATCACACATATGCCGTAATTACTATATAGTTTGCTGCTCAGAGCAGCATAGAGGCCTAGGCCATGGGGCAACAGAATGCTAGAAGAGATTGTCCCTTCAACACAAGTAGAAAAAAGAGTCCTTTGGAGTGTGTAATTGAGTGTTTGGCTGCTTTTGTGTGCTTCCAAAAATGACTACAAATGGAGTTAAACTGAAATAGAGTAGATAATGGGTGTCTGTCCCTTTAATCTCACATCTGCTCTGTGCTGGAGTTTATTAGTAGAGGCTCAGTCCTCAGCGAGTGCCAAGTATGTAAGTGGCAGCCATTACAATCCCCCTTAGAGGAGTCAGAGCAAATCTCAGGGTCCGCTCCACCAATTAGTGACGACCAGCGTAATGTGCTCCCTCATCTTGATTAATGCAGGCCTGTGTTTGTCTGCTGCTCTGCCATCTTTGATTAAGGAAGTGCAGATGGTGGTTTGGGTGTGTGGTGAGGGAGGGGGGGGTTGTTGGAGGGGTCCTGTTGTGTGGACTTGGGCCTGTGGTCGTAGGCAGCCAAGCGGAGACTATCAGCATGGAGGCCCTTGCTTGCTCTGGCACAAATGCATTTCTTTTTTTTTTTCTTTCAAGAAAAGGTAACAATAGGACATATCCCATAATCGAACACTGCAGGATTCTAAAGAATGTATGTGTGAAAGAATGAGAGACATTCTGTTTGTGTGTGTGTGTGTGTGTGTGTGTTTGTGTGTGTCTGGGGGGTGTTTATGTGTGTATGTGTGGTGTGTAAGTGGAGAATAGAAAGAGCGACAAAAGGGAGAGTGACTTTTCTGGGTCACTGCAAGCACTGCTGGATCAACTACACTTTCTATTTAAAACCAAGCTGAGGGAAAATATTTCCATCTTCATTTATGTTTTAAAATAGATGTACAATCTGCCGAGATTACAAAAATAGATGTACAATCTGCCTAGATTACAAAAGATCTTCATTTGGCAGCTTGTGGAAGCTTTTTTGAACTCCTCAGGGCCAAGACTTTTAGCAGTGGAGGCATTGAGGTCTCTTAGGTATAGAGCTCTGCTCAGCAGTGAAACCACATGTGTTGGCATGCAGACCCAAGCCCAGAGTAGCACCCACTCTGGACACAAGCATCTGCCAGCCTAATGAAACATAATGATCTCAGAGCTCTTACTCACAGTTCCATCGCTAGGACGCTGTTCAGCCATGTTCACACAGCAGTACCCTCAGCTCATGCCTCTTGTCAAGCAGATGTTCAATTCAGTTCAAATCAATGAGAGGCAGTGTGGTTTGATGCATCTCTCCTTATGAAATGGCTTTTCTTCTTGGTCTGTTCTGGTTTTATGGGAACCATCAGCACATCAGCCATTTAAAATGTATCTGCCTGTGGGGCCCCAGGAGGCAGCCGGAGGCAAATGTTATGTGATGCTCTCTCTCTTCTTTTTCCCCTCATCGTCCTTCAGTGTTGCCCTGGGTGGCTGGCTGGCTGCAGTAAATGGGCTGCACTTGACAGGCAGCCAGTCAGTCAGTCAGTCTGTCCCCCGTCACAGCTAGAGACAGCAGCACACATCTCCGTCTCCAATACATTTATGCATCTGGAGCCCCAGGTCCCCAGCAGTCCCCCAGCAACCCCCACCTTCTCTCTCTCTCTGTGGCAGAGCTGTGATTAAAAGCCTTCATCTGCTAACCACATGGCACCCTCTACCCTCTATAGGGGGTTGGGGGGGTTGGAGAAGGTGGACGGGTTGGGAATGATTCTGAGTTAAAGGGTCTCCAGAAGTCTATTTGGGAAGACATTAAGTAGGCCAGCATCAATGCGGCAGTAGTTCTATCAATATGGACAGTTTTGAGAGAGATGAAGAGAGAAAGAGAGAGATAGAGAGAGAAAGAGGAGAGTAAGGTACGGAAAAAGAGGAGAGCAAAAACTAGTCCCTGCAGGTCTCACCGCACGAACACCTGATCCAAGTACTCCTCTTTTTTCTGCTGGGTCATTCCACATCAATTCAACCAGGGCCCACGCACATAGGCTCACATTTTGCAGGCTGGCACATAAATAGGAGTAGTATGTAGCAAAACTGTCACATTTGGTCTGGATGATCCTGCAAGGCCATAGCAGTCCCTCAAAATGGATCAAAATTTAATTGGAGTTTCTGGCTGGACTTTGTTTAGGCCTTCATAGGACATATCTGTACCCATCACAGGCTCTTGATTTTTTTCCTTATTCAGATAAGTAGAAACACTCTCACAAAAAGCAATGAGCAGAAAAGAAATTCCATCAGGGTCTGAACAGCAGATCTCACAATCTGAAAAATAATTTTGGACCTCATTTTCAGAGAACCCTAACACGTTGTGGGAATGTCCAAAGATTTTTTAAAATATTTTTTTCTATATTCTCCAAAATCTCTTATTTGTAAAAACACCAATTTGACTTGTTTTATACAAATCTTTCTTTCATCGAGACCCAACATGACAATCTTGCTGATGGTTTAGTTCTTGAGCTATGGGCTTGTGAACTTTGACCAAAAAAAGAGGCCGTAAAACATAAAAACTATTGATCCTATATAAAAATAATTTTATAGTTAATTTTAGAGTTTGTCTTGGGTAACATAGGTACACCTTGTAATTTTTCCGGATTTTTTTTTTTACTTTTTTGTGCATGGGCCCCTGTTGAATTGATGTGGAAGGACCCTGTCCTCTCTTCTCTCCTCTTTCATATGTTTCTCTTCCTTCCTCTTGCCTCTTCCCTCTCTCTCTTCTTCCCTCCCACTCTCTTTTGCCTGCTCTCACATCTCCCTGTGTAGCTGCATCCCAGCTGTAAGACCCCTACATTTAGCATATATTCCTCTTCCTGTCTCTTATGTCGCTCTGCTCATCTATCTGGAGGATTGATCAAATGGGCATTTGGATTCTTACACTGCTGACTCATAGAAAGATATTACAGATTACCTCCTTTGAAAACATTTCTTTTGCTGGTCCAAATACAGGTGGGAGCAAGTCGTGAATCAATCTGGGTTTTTTGGGTGATGGTCATAAATTACCCAGAATTCCTTTCAGGGCTCTTTGCTGCTGCTGGAGTGTCATCTTGGTGGGCCATGCCGAGTGTTGAGGGGAAGCAATGGTTGGAAATGGGTTGCGCTGAAGGTAAATTGAGCTGCACGAGGTAAATTGAAAGGGTTAGTGATCTGCGGGGAAACTCTACCCCTGTTTCCATTGCATTAGGAAACCACGAGAAGGCTGGGTCCACTCAACCAACCAAGGCCTTGGAAACTGGCCTGATTGTGTGTCTGTGTGCTCGGAGGGGCTGTACTAGTGATAAATCACACAGCAATTCAGTGTGAGACCTTATCTGTGTTGGTGAGTCCAGAGTGCAGGTCAGGTGGATGGAGCTTCAGCTTGTCTGATTAATGAGTCTTGTCTGGCTTCCATGCGAAGCACTTGGCCACCACAGTCCCCACACTCACCTCACACTTAAACACAATGGGCTTATCATGTCTGTCAAATCCACACTGGATTGCTGCATACGTGTGTGTATGCGTGTGTGTGTGTGTGTGTCTTTATGTACTGCTGTCCACGTTTCTCTCGGGGCCCTAAAAGCTGGCAGAGCCCTATAAATAGCTGTTAGCCAGCAGGAGGGGCCCTTAATCAAGGCGGTGATTGTGTGAGCGCTCACCAGGGGAGAGGAGGAAGTGCCTCATCACGGGGAGAGGAGAGCAACCCATCTCACCCAGCGCCTGATGAACTGAGCTGGGCACACACACACACACACACACACACACATGCAAAGTCTCTCTCTCTCACACACACACACACACAAACACATGTGTATGCCCACACAATTTTACATGCACACACATACATACACTCTCTCTCTCACACACAGACACACACAAACACACAAGTACACACCGCATTATTGCATATAGACTGGATTGCAGACAGTACCTACACAGCCTTTTTGAGTAGACTCCCTCATTTTCTTCAGACAAGATGGGAAGCTTTGGGAGAAATCAAAGACAAGGCTGGCGATTACATCTGCAGGACTCTAGCATGGAAGTGTTGGATATTTGTGGATTAAGACAGCCACAGGATTTGTTTACTAATCTTGGTCTGAGCATGGGATCTGCAGTCTAAAACTTGTTAGGCAAGCCCCACTAGATCTGCACAGACCTGTAAGCAGTATCCACATATCCATATAGGGAAAACTCTGCCTCTGTACTTCATGGTACACTGGGTAAAATGCTGGAACCAAAACAACTGTTCTATCAAAGTAAAAGATACAGCGAGGTTGTAAGCAGTTTGTCAGGGGTGCTTAGCAACCACAAGAAAACAGGGGGTAGTTAAGAAGATAATTGATTGCTGTGGTTAATAGCTCTCCATACAACACAGTAGAGTGTTTCTGTCAGGATAAAAAATATGGGTTTGGAGATGTGTGTTAGTGGGTTTTTCACTGGCCCAGAGACAGCACAGTATTGTGTGGTGATCCAGATGATGACCTGAGAACTGACCGCTGGGTAGTCTTTAAGACGGACTGTTTGGAAAGATCAGCCATAGCCTTTAGGCTGCCTGCAATGGACTTTTCTCCCCCTCTTGCTGTTTGATTTTAATTTTTCGGACCATCTTTGTCATGTCCCTCCCTTTGCTCACACACTCACATTGCCATGGCACACGGCCCCCTGATAGCGGCATTAGCCAAGGTGAAGCCTAAGGGAAATGCTACAAACATCACATTAGTCTGAGCCTCTGTCATTTCTTCTCTCTCTCTCTCTCTGTCTCTCTCTCTTACTGGTAAGACTGGCAGAGGCCGAGGGTTGGAGGGGGGTTTGAGTATCTGTGTGTGTTTGTGTGTGTTGGGGGGTGGGGTAGAGATAAGCAGCGCAAATTAAAAATCAGCACGAGGGCTGCTGATTGATCGATTTGATTAAAAGCAGCCGCTGTGGCTGACTGGTCGGGCTGGCAGTTGCCTCCGTGGAGAGAGAGAAAGAGAGAGGGAGGGAAGGAGTGAGGAAAAAAGAGAGAGGGGAGAGAAAGAGACGGTGATTGGAGGGGGGGGGGGGTGTGGGAAAGGCGTGGGAAGGGAGCCCAGTGCCACAGACAGGTCAGACTGACCATGTATGGCCGAGGCTGGCCAGCCCGAGCGGAGTGAAGCGGAGCGGAGCCGCATGCCAGAGTGACTGGCTGTTTGCACAGCGGCGGATAGATGTGGGCAGTATGCTGTGTGTCATCTTCACGCCGACATCTGTTTGGCAAACCCGCGGCCCCAGCGCTGAGAGAGGGGAGAGGAGTGTAGAGCAATGCAGGGGAGTCCCTTTCCATTCCCTCCTTCTCTCTGTTTATTGGGTTCATCTGACGCAAACTAAAGCAGCAACTTACAGTAATGCTGATTTGGAAATGAAAATGTATGTCATAAATCCCATTCTCATTCTCTATTTTGTCATCACTGTTAGTGTGTGTTGTCTCTTTCTCTCTCTCTCTCACTCTCTGTCTGTCTGTTTCTGGTTGTAAACAGCAGGAGCATCTTTAGGGCTGATAAGTACATTACGCACTTCCTTTTGTAATTGATGATTTCGTTCCACTCCGTAAATTACACTTAGTGTCACCTTCACTTTATACACTTGATGGTGAAGTACGGCTTGTGGACCACTGCCACTCTCCCCTGAAGCCAACCAGCCCATTCCTTTAGGCCACTGTACAACCACATCATTCCTAGCTCTCTCTCTTACACCCTCTCTCTCTCACACACTCATTCTCTCTCTGTCTTTCTTTCTCTCTCTCCCTTTCTCAGTCATTCTATCTGTTGCTTCCAGTCTCCATAGCCCTGAATGACAAGAAGAGAGCTGTCAGTTGAGTTGTCAGAAAAGCAGTCTGTGTGTGTGTGTGTGCACGTGTGCATTTGTGTGCCTTCCTCCAAGTAACACTGGTTTTCCCTTACACCTCAAGAATTAATTATTCAGTCGAGACCACTGCTTGACTCAGGCTTCGGAATCAAACCCCTCTCCAGGTCGCCTTTGTTCCTGCGGGTTCCCCAGGCCTGAGAGAAAGGATAGAGTCAGTGAGGCACTGAGAGAGGGGGAGGACCCGGGCCACACACACAGCCTCCTGTGACTTCAGCACTCATACTACAGCTCTCTGCATTTCCAGACATCCATGGTGCAACACTGTGGAGAAAGGGAGAGAGAGAGAGGAAGTTGAGAAATGAGTCTGTATCCTTCTCTCCTATTCCACCCCCAAGTCCTTCCCAGTGGAGCAGACTGATGTCATCTCCTCAGCCCGTCAGCCTCTTCTTACCATTTTATTCCCTTCCTGTCAAAAGAAGAGAGCATGTCAGGGAATTTCAAATCACCAAGGCAACCCTCAAAATATGCACCATTCTAGCTAACTACTGTTATCTTGCTGGGATGAACTTGAACCATGCAAACATGCATGTTTCTGTGTGTGTGTGTGTGTGTGTGTGTGTGTGTGTGTGTGTGTGTGTGTGTGTGTGTGTGTGAGAGAGAGAGAGAGAGAGAGAGAGAGAGAGATAGAGAGAGGGACTGTGTGTGCATTAGTATGTCCTATTCCTAGGGAAGCCTAATTCACTATTATTAATGAGTGGTCTGTCAGTGTTTTGTGTGTGTGTGTGTGTGTGTGTGTGTGTGTGTGTGTGTGTGTTTGTATGTGAGGTGACATTCAGCTGCGCTC
The DNA here is from genome assembly GCA_027481765.1 of Tenualosa thibaudeaui. NCBI lineage: Eukaryota > Metazoa > Chordata > Actinopteri > Clupeiformes > Clupeidae > Tenualosa > Tenualosa thibaudeaui. The sequence continues at coordinate 951,186 of JAIFZK010000003.1, forward strand.
TCTGCTCTGTGTGCTGCCGCACCGCTGAGATGACCCAGCTGCTTTTGGTGTGTCTGAAAGCAAGCCTGTCTGTTGGCTTTTCAAGCTCAGATGGAGGCACTGGAGCTCTGCCTGGCTTACCTCCAATACACACATCAGCCCTCATTCTATAGGATTCTATAGGAAGCATATAGGAGGACCTTTCAGTAGCAATATTTGCAGGAGCTGAATGTGTGTCTGTGCCTGTGTGTCTGTCATCTCCAGTGACCAAATAGTGAAGGTAAGATAATGTGACTTATTAGCTTTATGACTGGATTAGTTTAATCCCGCTTTTACACTACTGGTTTAGTTCAGGGAAACATCTTGTTTGTGAGCGTTTGTTAGTCTGCAGGGAGGTGTGTGTGTGTGTGTGTGTGTGTGTGTGTGTGTGTGTGTGTGTGTGTTTGGGGAAGTTCTATCGTGCCAGTACCTAGGCTACAATCTCCTCTCTTAAGAGGCACCACCAGCCATCTGTTCATTCATTAGGCACCCAGCTGCTGATGCTGCAGTCTCCCTCAGACCAGACAGGAGGGCTAATCTTCCCATCCAGGGCTTCCCTTCATGGCCCTTAAATCTTCAGGGCTGCGCTAGGATCAGGCGGACATAGCACAGCTCCCATTCATCTCCCAGCAGCAAACACACACCAAGCCTCTGTCTCCTCCACGCTGTCTCCCCCTGACACTTTCTTCAGTGTTATTCTGGGGGAAAAACTATGGCCAAGCTTTGTGAATGGTGGACGGTAGTCGACGGTAGTCCTGGCTCTCTTTGTGAGGATGCAGAACATATTTTTAAAGGTTATATCCCTCTAAACTGTTCCCTGGTAAATGTCAGATTGTAATACTGTTTGAATGGGTCGCATCTTATTTTGAGCTTAGACAAGCCTTGGAGGACTTCGGGGAAATACTTGAAAGAGCATTTTTTGTTTGTTTTTATTATGAAGCCCCACGGGTTGGTAATTGGTGAGAAGCAGTCCTCTGGCAGAGCATGTCTCATCCCTCCCCATGTAGTGTGAGGCCTGGTAATTATTTAAAAAGCAGCTTTTCAAATTTTCATTGAAAATGTTTGGGAAAATAGGTCGCTTACTTCCCGTCCGTCAATGTCTACTTCAAAACACACACACACACACACACACACACAGACAAGCCCAAATAGACCGGCAGCCTTTCCACAGCTGTGGTGTGAGCAGAAATGTGTGTGATGTAGCCATCTGTCCTCTTATTTACTCTTTTCTCCAGCCTCTGATTTCCACTGGAGATACAGGCCTTAAATCTAGCATGCAGCCATTCCAGCCAGCCAGCCTCACTGAGGCGGAGACGGCAGGAGTGATCAGCCGTCTCCGACGGATCTGCGAAAGCCTTTTCCCCCCTTTTCTATTTCTGGGCGTCTGGCAGAAGAGCAGAAGGGACTCAGATTTAGCCACAAAGCTGAGGTTCCACTGGTCCTCTCTGATCTGCCTGCCATGAATTATTGAGTGTTGGACTGTGGTGTGGGGGTGGTTGATGCCCCTCCCCTGCCATCCCCTGAGTCAAATAATGAAATAAGGCTGAGAATGATGCAAGGCTTGGGGTGCTGTTGTTGTTTGGGTGTGTAGTTTCGAGAAGAGGCAGAGAGCTGAAAATAATTGAAGCGGCTGTTTGTATCTGCGTGTCTTGCGCAGGACAGTGGGAGTGATAAAGTAGATATGTGATTTCTGATGGTGTGATGTCACACGCTGACTAAGTGTAAGAGACTGTAGGAGAGCATTGTGGAGGGGAAGGGACAGACCAAAGATATTGTGAGCCAGAAAGACATGGAGACCTGAGCCGGAGGGAAGTGGCAACACGCGAAAGCAAAAGGGAAATGTTTTTGGCCGGCGTAATGATACTGCAGTTCAGTTCACCCGATTTAACCGAGGGCCTGGTAAATTGTATCTACCCATCGAGTGTAAAGTGAATGACCCGAGGTGTATTCTGCGTGCAGCACCGGATGAATGGCTAATTTTCCGTGGGAGAGGGTCATCAGCTCTCGTCAACGGCAGCTCTGCAACTCCAGGCAGTGCTTTGGATCTGCTTCCCAGTTTTCAGCATCCCAGTTATTTCTTTTTTAAAGAGTGAGCTCAGCGCTTGTTAAAAAAGGCTTTTGTTCTAGTGGAAATGAGAGGAGAGAGTGAGAGAGAGAGACAGAAAGAGAGAGAGAGAGAAAGATGACAGGAAGTCTTCTAGTAGGGGAAAGGAGAGACAACAAAGTATTAGACAGAACAACTGTGGGTTGTGGAGGCTAATCAGAGATGAAAAAGAGAGGGAGTATGGAGGGGGGAGTGAAAGAAAGAAAAAAAAAACGAGTGAGAGGAAGTGTTAAAGAGGGTGATAGACTTGCTGGAAGATGGGTGATTTTCTATTATTACCACCTGGAGGGGAGTGAGGGGTTGTCATGGTGACACTGGGGGACAGGCCCTGCACAGACAGCTCTGTTTGGTGTGTTTAGGTTCTGTATCAAGGACTTCCAAAGGCCACTCTACATTTGGCTGATAGTTTGGGAGGTCATGTTGTAGCTTCCAAGCCAAGTCATGAATGTGCCCAGTCAATCGCCTTAATAATGGAAAACCAACAAAACAGCAGAGAAAACATTGTGCTTGTATTGTTTTACATTAGCTGGAGTTGTACTTACAAGACTGATGCTTTTTTTGGCAGTATTATCCACTTACTCGGTCTTGTATTGACCCTTTAAAAAATCATTCAGGCATTCAGGACAGTCATCTGATCTTGAGCGAAGACTTGGGGCGATATCTGCATTTGTAAGACTCAGCAATTAGTGGCGGGGGGGACACTTGATCTGGACTGGCTGAATAGATGCGCACGAGGACTGACCCAGAGTGGCGGTCATCTCGGGTTTTTTTCCCCTTTCAAAACAAGCAGCCGCAGCACACATGCAGGTCCGGCAGGTCACCTGATCTGTTGGGGCAGCGTGGAGTTGAGACCTGTCTCCTGTTTCAGAAAAAAGGTTGTGGGTCAGACGTCAGGGGTAGAAATTCCACAGCATTCCGTGTCAACCAACAGGGACCCCTGGGGCATTGAGTGACACATATGTATCTTTAGAAACAGGACAGGTCTGTCGCAGCCGTCCGGCACGCATTAGTGAGTGTTAATTAGCTGTTGACGGAAACCAGATCAGCCAGAGCATCTTCTAGTTTTTCATGTTACTTGCTTGTTGTCTCTGGTATTGAGCTTCAGGCTTGCAGACGGGCAGAGTTACGCCAACACATACATTGACCTCCAGCAAAACTAAACCCCTGAATGTTTGAAACCACAGACAGAATACATCCTAGAAACAACACTAGCTGTCCAGCATATTTTTTCCAGCTAAACTAGTCATTTGCTTAATCATTTCTTCATGGAATGCAGACAATTTGCCCTCCTAATGCCCACAGGTCATGCTTGAGTGCAGTAAGCCCTGAGTAATCTCTGACTCTGACCAGGCTTATGGTATCCCCTGCACCCTAAAGCCCCTGGCCTTTCCTACACGTATACACAGTTGATAATGAAGGTCTTTTCATCTTCTCGTAATCCCACAAGCATCTTCAAACAAAATGGAGGACAGATGGGCAATACAAACCCAGCTTGATGCCCCAGACGGTGGCCTGTGTGAACTGTACAGACTCCTGGTTCTGCACTGTCACCTATCAGTGGATCCCAGTGGTCTGCAGTGGCCCTTCTTCATGGAGGAGTGCTTGGAGCCACATGAAGACAAAGAGATGATGTTACGCAACAGAATATTAGGTTATGCAACACTGAACAAATGCCATAAGTTAATTACGATTTGGTAATTAACTTATTCATTAAAGGTGGATGTAGGGATGGCATTTGTTTTTAATCAGAGTGAGACAGTAAAGTGTTGTGAGAAAGTAAATCCCTTTTTCTTTTCCAACACACACACACACACACACATACACTCATAGATAAGGCTCTGGGGCCCACGCATGCACACCCCCACACTGCATTCACTTAACATCCACTGATGTGCTGTACTTATTTCATAAAGTGAATCAGTCTGTTTTTCCTGTCCCAGGGGGACGTGGGCCTGTGAATGCTGTGACGTCTCTCAGCCCTTTGGGGAGTCTCATCAGCCATCCCAAGTCAAAACCACCCACTCTTGTCAAGAACACACACACACACATACGAGACTCACACTTTTCCTTTGCCAGTTCCATATAACCTTTAAGTAAGAGAGCTGCAGGGCACCACAGCAATGACTCATTCGCTCTCCAAACTGGACTGACGAACAGCAGTGACTTGTATACACTTGTCCTGACTTACAGACAGCGCGCCAACCTCGACCCAGGGTCTCAACAGGGCACAGGCACCTAGGTGTAAGTGCCCTCAGCGACCGGGCCCATGATTCATGTGCAGCTCCTGGGGGAAGGCTGTGGCAGACACCTGACCCTCAACCTGCTCCCCAGTGCTGGTGAACCACAGGGGTCATTTACCTGATGAGGCCATCAATCAAAGAGCAGCAGGCAGGCAGCCACACAGACCACCCCAGCAACCTTGACAAGTTAGGACTCTGCAATTACACACACTGGAGGTCTCTTTCACACACTCCACACAGCTGCACACACGTTCAAACACTCCACATAGAAACACACACACAGAAAAAAATCTAGGACATACCAAACTTGAAAGACAGTATTGTTTTAGATTAAATAGTGTCTGAAAGCCCTTGGCGGAGCATGACAGTGGGAAGCAGATGTTACAGATGTGAGCCCTGAAAAAGGGAAAGTTTCCCTTCAGAGGTCCTGGGAGACAGCCTGGTGACTAACAGATGTTAGCGCTGGAGCCAGAACTGTAAACAAATAAACAAGTAGCCACACACACATGTACATATGCACACACACAAACACACACACACACACACACACACATACACACACACTGGGCTAATGAGATACAGAGTCCTCTAACCTGCATGTCCCTGTTAATGAGAAAGTGAACGTCAAATAACCAGACACACACACACACACCTGTGCATATTTGTACCCCTCTCTGGGACTGTATTACCTGCAGAGGACACAGACACAGGTTTGGTTGAGAAGTTATTTATCTCTCGCCCACGACTGTGTCCTGACAGCACAGGGACAAAGCTGCCCCAGACCCAGCAGCTATTATAGTAGGCCTACAGAGAGAGAGAGAGAGAGAGAGAGAGAGGTGACGCTGTCATCCACACCCACAGGCCACAAATGATCACATGTAGTGAGCAAAGGGATTTCTCATAATAACTATGTGTGATAACCGTGTGTGTGTGTGTGTGTGTGTGTGTATGTGTATGTGTATGTGTGTATGTGTTGTGTTTGGTTGTATGGGTTTAACTATATGTATGTGTGTTTGTGGAGTAGGCCTGGTATGCAGTGTGTATTTGCACAGTATATGTGCAAATACACACTGCATATTCATTTGTGTGTGTGTGTGTGTGTGTGTGCACATGTGTGTGTAGATGGGTGTGCGAGATAGAGGCACACCTATCTGTGTGGGTGTCGTGCTCTGTCACTGCCACCCAGGATGATTGCGTAATTAATGTCAGGCTTGGCGTGCAAAGGAAATGGGAGTGGGAGACTGATGGAGAAGCTGGCCGGCGGGCCATCCATAATCATGGCACCAGAGACATACATTACCACAGACAGGCCTGCCACAGGAAGTCAGGCCCAGAACATCCCACACCCCACTGTTTCCCCAACTCCATAGGACTGGGAACCTGTCACGGCCATGAAGCTTAGAGGGAGATAGCTATGCTAAAACTAGCCGGCTAAAACTAGCTAACCCTGAGTGTGAGGGAGCTAACAGCTAAGATTCTAAATATGTGCCACATCAAACTTAAATATAGTAAAATGTCATTACACTTTGATTTTGGGTGAAAATGGTTGACTTAAACCGCAACAGGGTACATTACTCTTCATTCCCGTGTCATTTCTGTCTACACTAGCCTTTTAAGACTCCTGGATGATGTGTCCGTGATCCTATTTGACAACTCTATTTTATGGCTGTCAGGCTGATGAATTATTTCCCCTGTTGTAACTTTCTCCTGGCTGCCTTTGTTGCTCCACCTGACTCACCCCCTCACCACCAACATTTCCTTTCTGGTAGCGCTAAGTCTTTCCTTCTTTTGTTCAATTTCCTCCTTTATTTCTTATTTTCTTTTTTGATCTGAGGCTGTTGGATTTGGAACACCAAGACTCCCAATGCTATTCCTATACAGGGAAAGAGGGACATTGTTGACATACGGGGATGGAAAGGAGAGAGAGAGAGAGAGAAAGAACGAAGAAAGTGAGGAGGAGGACAATGTGGACGTGTTAACAACACCCTGCAAACAGGGAACTTTTCCTATCGCCTGCCACCCTTGGGCTGCCTTGTTTACAGCCCGCTTCCTTCTGCTCCAGTGCCTTGCTTCCCTTGGCCTCACAGAAGCTACCGGAAAGGTGAAGTCCAGAGCCATGGCTGCCCACTCCCTACAATTAATCTGGGTCACCAACTGCGCTCTCCCGACCCGACTGCAGGGAGGCAGTGGGTTGTCAGATATTGTCTTTTGGAAGCACATCAAAGATAGTTTGGAGGCTGATTACACAGATAGGCTTTTCCCAGTCGCATCTCGGGCCTCCTATGCACTCCACAACAACATAATGAGAGTCCACATGGGAGAGTGCTATTACCCTCCCCTTGTAACAGCACACTGTGTATGTGTGTGTGTATGGTGGTGGTGGTGGTGGGGGGGGGTCTTATGTGTGTGTGGCTGTGTGTGTGGTGGGGGGGGGGGTGTCTTGTGTATGTGTGTATAAGGTGTGGGGTGTTGTCTTGTGTATGTGGGTGTGTGATGTGTGTGTGTTGGGGGGGGTGTCTTGTGTATGTGTGTGTGTGTGCATTGTGGGGGGGTCTTGTGTATGTGTATGTGTGTGTGTGGAGGGGGGGTGTCTTATGTATGTGTGTGTGTGTGTGTGTGTGTGTGTGTGTGTGTGTGTGTGTATGGTGGTGGGGGGTGTCATGTATATGTGTGTGTGAGTCCTAGGGGATAGTGAAGGTGAACTACAGGGAGGGGAGTTTACAACCCAGTTGCCTAAGAGAGCGGTGTCTCCAAGGGGAACACTTCCTGTGAGAGGAGGCTTTATATAGTGCAGCAATCCTATTATATTTATCCTTTGCTGTCCTCAGCTGCAGGTGACAGTCATGTTTATTGAGTGTAATTTCCCACTCGCCTTCTTATTCACCACACAGTTCCGTCTGCACCCCTACTGCCCCCACCACCCACCACCACCATCATCCATATTTTTTATTTTTAGCATCTCTCTCTCTCTTTTTCTCTTTCCAATGTCATGATCATCATCCCTCCTTTGCCACCCTGCCACTCACCAATGCTGTAAATATCTGCATCGGTCTGTCTGCTTCCCCACATGAGATCAAAACAACCCCTGTGACGCTCCTTACTGAAGCCGCACCTCAGTCAAGAATGGAGCAGCGGTGACTCAAGCTCATCTCCTCGACAGGGCAGGCACTCCTTCTGAGTCAGATGGCAGCAGAGTCTGCGCCAGGGGTGGGTCTCATCAGGGCCGGACCCGTGCTGGGGCAGCTGCACTGTGGGGAAATGTGTATCACTCCTCTGACTCTCACTGGAGTTCATTAGCCCTGCACAGCCCAAAGCAGCACTAGCTACAGCATCTACCCCCGGCCACACACACACACACACACACACACACACGTATAGATTGCACACCCATATTCATGCACATCCATATTCATGCACATCCATATTCATGCAGGCAATATATACAATCACACATTATCCTTGTGCACATGTTCTAATAGCTACATACACACACATACACACACACACACACACACACATGCTGGAAACCAAACACACCCATCCTTTCATTTATTTCCACCCACACACAAGATAAAGGTACAAGCCTCCCTAACCAAGTGAGGAGTTTTGTGGACAGTTTGGTTCCCAAATGCTACATCTCCAAATATTTATAAATAATGTTTTATACTGTGCATTTCTGATAATATGAATAAAATTGTAGCTTTTTGTTTTACTGAAGTAAAGATGAAACACACAAAAATAATCTTTCTGTAATCCCACCTGAAAACGAATAAAAATATTTATGAAAATACATACTCAAAATGGAGAATATAGTGTTTTGGAACAAATCATTTACATTAACCTTTCCATGTAGGACAACTTAAAGTAATAGTATTTTCAGCAGTGCTTTTAGCTTCTCTTGGGGAGTCCAGTAACACTACACACAAAAACAGAGAGAGAGAGTGCAAGAGAAAGAGAGTGAGAGAGAGAGAAGAGAAAGAGAGTGAGAGAGAGAGAATTAGGCATACACTGTAGCCCTGATCTGAACGGTGATCTCCCATACAACCGGGGTGGCTGAGAGATAAGGGTGAAACAGGCTTGTTATTCTTTTCCACCTGAAACATGGTTGCTTTCCAGCTTTCCTCAACCACACACATGCACTTACTTACACACACACTCACACTTGCACTCTCTCTCTCACTCACACACACGCACTTGCTGCAGGTCTTGATGGAAAAGGGATAATGGTGCAAGCTGTCTCTCTGGGAGGTGATGTTCTGCAGAGGGGAGTTAGCGTCTGAGCCCTGTGAGCTCCCTGTCTGCCCGCCCTCCAGTCCTCCCTGCCTTCCTTCCCCTCCGGTGTCCACACACAGGCCTAACCTTTCACACAGAGCAGACTGAGAGAGAGATGGGGAAAGTGGGCCAGAGCTACTGCTGCTGCTGGTGCTTCTGCCCTGGGGTCCTTCATGCTTGGCTGAGCACTCCCCTCACTGAGGCACCTAACACAGGAGAGCAGGGCAGCCTAGCCCAGCTTTCCTCAAAGCCATGAAATATTAATTTGGCCTCTGAGGGGAAGATGGCAAGACAAGAGGATTCAACATTTGCTAATTGTTGGACTAGAGGACTAAGTGGTTCAGCAGGGGTGGTGTGTGTGTGTGTCAGTGTTTGTGTGGTTGGCAATTTTAGCAAACAAAAGACTGTGAAAAACCCGGGATCTATGCACTTGTCACTTAGCACCTCACTCAAATAGCGGCAATATCTATCAAGGATTTGGCTGTGATTTGGAGTGGATTCAGCGGCTCTGCCCCCTGGGGTCAGCATAAGAGCAGTTTCACAGGCTGAATTGACTGTTCTAGGGTCAGAGTGACTATAAATCATTCAACTCCCCTTGACAACTAGAGGGACTAACAAAGCCCAGTGAAGCTCATTGGGCCCAATATTGTCCAGCCACTTAATCATGGCACAGAACATTCCATCTCCTATCCAAATGTACACAACCTCACTAACATGCACACTGTGTTTACGCTCAACTTCCTGATTTAATATGTAGAGCGCAGATGGTCTAATGATACGGAGCAGAGCAACTCGGCTCAGCGGCAGTGTTGCTTTCCCTCATCTGTGAGGTCATAGTCATGAAAATTGAGCAGGACATTGGATAGCTGGATATGCATGGGGTGTTGGGTCAGCCCCGCTCATACAAAACCATGGCTACTATTTTCAAAAGGTGCAGGTGACCTGAGAGTCCAGTGTAACCTTGGCCTACGTCTGCCTCTTTTTTTTTCACTATCAGCTCTTCTATGCTGAGCAGCCGCTGTCACTTTAGCAGTTGGTGGAGATTAGTCCCATAGATGTGCGGGCCAGGCCCACTGAGCTGCCATCCGCTTTGTTAGGGAGTGAGTTAGTGAGGCTTGGGCTGGGGTTGTGGAGGATAGGGCTGTCCCTGTAGGGGAGTCCATGTTGCATCTCTGTAATCTCTCCCCTCACTGTATGAATGGCACACTGCCCAGACAGGGATGATAAGGAAGCCAGTTAGCGGACGGCCGCCCACACAGCAGCTGATTCAGAGAGAGAGGTGGCCCGTAGCCAGTGCAACCCCTGAGTCCCACTGCTGGGGGAGAGTACTGCACTTATGAGGTATGTACACATGTGCAGTCATGCACACCCGATAGTCAAGAGCCTGGCATAGACGCACACACACACACACACACACGCACACACACATACTAACAGCTCCAAGACTGGCATGCATAGACACTAATGCACAGATCCACCACTGCACGCTAGAGATTACCGGCACCCCCTTACACATGCACTCATCTGTGCCACTACCTTGTTACCTTGTTACTCTGCTAAGTCACGGTTCGTAGCAGAGGTTTGAGTCCAGTCTGTGTGTCAGGCTGAATTAGTCATGATTTAATGAATGTGAATTCTCTTCAAAGGCAAGCCTGATCATCAGCTCGTATGCCAATTGTTTTAATCGGGAACTGAGCAAGCGAATCACTACTGAGTCACTAACGAGGGGCAAATGAGTGAGATGTAGATGAGGCCTATGTGGAAATGGGACTGGAACTCACATCATTTAGCAGCATGATGGCTCACTTACACCCAAATAAAAATGTTCATCATACTCACAGCCTCGATTCATTCACTACATGCTTCTGAAAGTGAATGGGTGACATACTGTAGATGCATAAAAATAGTTGGATTGGAAGTTGTATATCCAGTTGTTAATCAAGTTGATCTAGTTTAATATCTAATTAAATACCCAGTCGAGGTAGACCTTTGGGTTATGGATCGCAGATCACCAGTAGAGGTGTTCATCTGAGATCTTGAGGTAAACTCTATCCTTTTGGTGAAGTTTAATTGCGCCATTATATATGTGTGTATGTGTGTGTGTGTGTGTGTGTGTGTGTGTGTGTATATAACTCAAGAGCTGAGCTGTCACAGAGTTGATTTAATGCAGCCTGAAGAGCACCAGTGGATGCCACTGTATCATTTAGAGGGACTTTAAATAACCACCTCAGACTTATTAAACAGGGTAGACTACGGCAAGTTGGCAAGTTGCTTAGTAGGATTTTTAACTTTCTTTTCACTTGTGTGCAGAGAAATCCTCTATATTTCCATGAGAGCTGGCACTTGATCTTGCATGGAGTGAGGGACTGATTGTTTAGTGAAAAACTTTGGACACTAGGCACCATATTAAGGTTTTACAGTAGGATTGTATAAAGAAATGCTATTCATTAAAAAGCTAGTAACAAATTAGATTCTCATTTGCAATAACATCAAACTGCCTAATGTGGTGAGAGAGTTTGTCTTATGAGAGTTTCATGTCAATGAACAACACACTTTAAATAGGCCTATTTAATTGGAAAGTGAAATTGCCTTTTTAAAGCTTTCTCTCAGAAATGCATGAAGCTGAGGCTTTAGAAATGATGAGGTGAGTGCATGGCCTCCTCTTAGGAGATTTTCTTTGATGAGGGCAGTTGTCTCTTGCAACCCTTGCTAATTCTCTGGCCACTCACCTTATTTGGGGGCAGGGGAAGAAGTTTTGATTGAGGTGACTGACCTCTGCTGTCCTCCAGATCACCTTTTCACACAGTGTGTCTCTGTGTGTATGTCTGTGTGCGTGTGTGTGTGTGTGTGTGTGTGGAGCACTGGAGGCTGAGTGCCCATGAGGAACCTCTCAGTGCTCTACATGCTCAAAAGCCACGGTGGGGTTCTCAGCCACCTGCCAGGATTAATCAGAGATAATGAAGGGTGAGGGAAGGGAGTAATCCTGCAATTCAGCGCCCTCATTCGCCACCCTAGTGACCTTGCATCAGACTGATAGGGAGAGGGTACAAGATACAGATTCCAGCCCCAAAAAAACCCTTCTACACCATACTGGTGTTGCAGTCCCTCTTGCGCCCCATACTCCTCCAAATCACAATGCACAGTAGTTGAAAATTAGGACACTGTGCTTTGTTATTGAACTGGCGAATGTCCCGATGCGATCTTTGCCAACATGTTTGCAAATGTTGTCATGAACGCCGTTTTCCTCTATCCAAGATTTGCTTCTCCTTTGCTGAATGCAAATGGTATTGGGGAAGAAGGAGTTTGGAGGAGGCTGCTGTTGAAGAAAGGAGGACAAGGTGCCGTTGAGAGAATGAAAAAGGGAGAAAGAACAGGGAGAGAGAGATGAGAGGAATGAAAAACAAAAATGAGGGTGGATGTGGGAGGGTGACAACAGAAGAGAAGAGGCTAGAGCTTGCTTGAGAGAAAGAGAGAGAGAGAAAGATGGAGGTGGTGGAGCCGAGCTTGAGAATAGAGTGAGTGCTTGTGTAAACATGGAATGGAAAAAAGGTTGTGTGGAGAGAGTGGAGAGTGTGAGTGGCAGAGGCTGGTGGAGGCATGTTGGCCTGAAACAGAGCTGCTCTCTCCTGTCTCTCTCCTTCTGTGTGTGTGTGTGTGTGTGTGTGCACTGAGGAGAAGCTGTGGGCACCCCAGCCACCTGCAGCCATGTGCAGCCCCAGTGAGAACTCCCAGTCCCCTCCAGCCCCTAGTGAGGCTCTCGCCGCCCCACCTGCTCTGCCAGACTCTGAGCCACGATGCCACACTGGGTTGCCAAACGGTTACTGGGGAAATGGAAGGCAGTGATTTGGGCTCTTGGAGTACTTCACATCTCACTGCTCCATCAGAGATTAGAAACACTTCATGCATTGTTTTTATTCATTCATTATTTTATTTACTCTGCTCTCTTGGGTTCTGTACAATGTAGAACCGCCTCATTTTCTGGAAGGACCATCAGTGAAGACTGCTTTAATGATCACTGATTGATGCTACTTGATTGAAGTATCCATAATGTAATCTTATCAGCTTGTATTAGAATTGATGTGGTTGTATTATCTTTCACATCATCCTGTCAGCACAACTTGGAATTAATCAGGACATGTAATCGTATATTCATGTGTAAATGTCATACAGGGATAATAGAATTTAGACATCAAATGCCATTCTATAATGCTCACTGGATTCTAGGAAGGAATTAGTGCAATAACTGGGTCATGAATAAATAAAATGTTTCCAGCATCAGGGACACAATAACTCTTATGATTAATTCCTTATCTACTCACGTTCTCAGCACCACTTTTAAGAGGTAAAAGTACATTCCCACTGCAGAGGGAGGACAGAGATCCTTTTGTTATGAAACTCATTTTGCCCAAAACAACTCAGCAATGGAAAGAGAAAATGGAAGGATCTTCAGTTTTAAATGTCAAGCTGTGCTGCAAATGATATCTCACCTAACTGGCTGCTGTCTTCCTTTTACAGGTTCTTGCCATCATCTCCATCCTGTTCATAGTGCTGTCCACCATTGCCTTGTCCCTCAACACCCTGCCAGAGCTCCAGGACCTGGACGAGTTCGGCCAGGCCACCGACAACCCTGAGCTGGCGCACGTGGAAGCCGTGTGCATTGCCTGGTTCACCATGGAGTACCTCCTGCGCTTCCTCTCTTCGCCCAACAAGTGGAAGTTCTTCAAGGGCCCGCTGAACGTCATCGACCTGCTGGCCATCCTGCCCTACTACGTCACCATCTTCCTGACCGAGTCCAACAAGAGTGTGCTCCAGTTCCAGAACGTGCGGCGTGTGGTGCAGATCTTCCGCATCATGCGCATCCTGCGTATTCTCAAGCTGGCGCGCCACTCCACGGGCCTGCAGTCGCTGGGCTTCACGCTCCGCCGCAGCTACAACGAGCTGGGCTTGCTCATCCTCTTCCTCGCCATGGGCATCATGATCTTCTCCAGCCTGGTCTTCTTCGCCGAGAAGGATGAGGAGGACACCAAGTTCAAGAGCATCCCAGCCTCCTTCTGGTGGGCCACCATCACCATGACGACGGTCGGCTACGGAGACATCTACCCAAAGACGTTATTAGGGAAGATTGTGGGAGGCCTGTGCTGTATTGCAGGGGTGTTAGTGATTGCCTTGCCAATCCCCATCATTGTCAATAACTTCTCTGAGTTCTACAAGGAGCAGAAGCGCCAGGAGAAAGCCATCAAGCGTCGTGAGGCCCTGGAGAGGGCCAAGAGGAACGGGAGCATTGTGTCCATGAACATCAAGGACAACTTTGCCCACGGCATGGAGCTCATGGACGTAGTGGTGGAGAAGAGCGAAGAGGCCTCGGGAAAGAAGGAGAAGATCCATGACAACCACATGTCACCGACACGATGGAAGTGGGCACCCAAGCCAGTGGGCACCTCAGAGACCAGCTCCAATAAGTCTTTTGAAGGGAAGGAGAAAGGCTCGCCAGAGACAAGCCGCCAGGCCCAGGCCAGCCCCCAGCACCTCAACGTGAAGAAGCTGGAAGAGATGTACAACAAGATGGCCAAGACCCAGTCACAGCCCAACTTGAACAGCAAAGAGAGAGCGCCCTTATCTCGAGCGGCAAGGCTGAAGGATGAGATTGAGCTGGGAACTATAGCGCCAGAGCACAGAGTTCCTGAGGGCATCACAGACTTGAGGAGCGTGTCCAGCATTGACAGCTTCATCAGCTGTGCCACTGACTTCCTGGAGAGCTCGCGATTCTCCCACAGCCCCATCAACAACCTGCCTGTGAGAGTAAGCGCTAACCCTGGACTTGAGACCACCTTAGAGCACCATGGGGAGTCTACGGCAACCCCAGCCACCACGTCCAAGCAGTACACCGCCAAATTGGAGGGCAGCCGACACGGTCTGTTCTCAGATAGTCCTCGAGGCATCCGCTTGCTCAATCCACTGAAGTCACGCTCACTCAAGGTCAATTTCCAATGCATGGACAGCGGTCCCTCACCCACTTCAACTCCTGGGCTCACCGGCCCCTCGGACAGCTCGGTCATGTCCGACCGTTCCCTCCTGAGCCCGGAGGTGTCAGTGTACACCACGGCCAGTAGCAAGACCCCGCCAAAGAGCCCGTCTGAGGTCCTGGCGCCCAGCGTCTTCACGTTCCACGACGCGTCCATCAGCAAGTACATTGACGCTGACACTGATGAGGACGACCACCTGCACGACGGGCCTGAACCCAGTCTGTCACAGCGTCTCTTGGGCAACGCCAGCCCCAAGTTCAGCAGCAATAGCAGCCACCAGCGCACGGCCAATCATCTAGAGATGTCCCAGAGGTCACTGGCCCACAAGAGTGGGTTTCCTCTGGAGGGCCGCTCAGGGGGCGGACAGGAGAACCACGTGACTCAGGGGGAGAGAGCCCGCTCCAACACCTACACAGAGGCGAGCTAAAGCAGGGAATAACCTAGCTGCTGCTACTGCCGCTTACCAAGACAAAACTGGAACAAGAGGGATAGACAAGATTTCAAAATAAGGGTACAGGATTTCAGAAAAGATATAAGCTACATGCTATGATTTTTGAGCAAAATAATTGGAACGGTTTGTGGTTGTCATGGCAATTCTACAAAATGTTGCAAAATACAGACGTTTGATCAGTTTGTTCTTTGCAGTACTTTTGCATTAAATACCACAATATTTGAAGCTGTCCTGAACCAAGGTTGTGTAGAAAAGGGTATTTTGGTTCATATGTTATTGTGTGTAACACACTGTAGATTTAGATATTACTGAATCGACTTTGTGTTAGGAGCAATTTGCTGTTTACTTCCTAGTGTTTTCTTCCTCAAAACTGGCCTTAGTTATATGCACCTAAACTACATTGTGTGTCTGTCTGTGGGACTTCATGTGAGTGTGTGAGCATGTGGGTATGTGTGAGCGTGTATATGTGTGTATGGGTATGCTAATATAAAGTCCCCTATACACATACGAAATGTACTGTATGAGTGTCCTCTTTATGATTAGTAGTCTTTTTCAAAAACAAAAAATAATTATTACTAATTATTAATAATGTTCCTTTTGTCTGATGAACATTCCTCTGAGAAACTAATGTAATATGATATGTTGGTTGCAGAAGGTGAATTGAGAGACTTTCTGGTGGATGCTCAGCCACTGTGACTCCCCGTCTTTTGTCCAGTTCATTTCCAGTCCGAGCACAAAAGCGCACCTCAATGTGATTTTTTTTACAACCTGCATTCTTTGTTCTACGTGTTTGCAAATGCATTTGTTTGTTTGTTTGTTAGCTTTGTGTTGTCCAGTTGTGTGTATTATATGATTTTTCTAACCCCCTTTTTAAAACCTCTGAAGTACTGATGGCTAGGGTTGATGAGGCAATAGCCTAAACAATCTTGTCAGTGTTTCCTACTGGTTGTGTTGAAGGGATTCACTCCTGGTGTGTTGGCATACTTCACAATCCATCACCGTCAGCACGGACACAAGCACAGCAGGCTGGAACTTTACGCAGAGAGCAAAGCACTGAAACTACCATTTGAATGAACCCACACTGAACTGACCTGGACAGTTCCATGTTTGTATAAAGAAATGGTTAATGCTATATTGTAACAGGATAAAGCTTGTTACTGTGGAACAGGGGGAATAGCACACACTGATGTGAGTGGCTAATGAAAGAATTGAAAAGAACAGATTGTATATTTTTTAAGTATTTTCTAAAGAATGGAAATTAGAGGAATAAATTATGACGATCTAGAGGTTTTGAATTTTAATATATATTTATTTTATTCTGAAGGGATTGTATTTACTAGAGAATTTGGCAAGGTGACAACTTTGTATTGTTTGCTACTGTCTCCTGGTCTGTGTAAATGTTGTGGACTTCTTCCTGTACTAACCCTGTCTCTCATTATAACATGAGGAGCCAAAGAGTTGTTTTTCCTTCTTACACAGATGTTACACTTACACAAATGCTGTGCCCCAAACATTTTGATCAGCATAAATTGTCCTAAGTGTATTATTTCTTTAATTCTCACTTGGCAAGAATCGAATAACAATAATATTTCAGGGAACTCTTTTAGATACAGCAGTCCACACTCTATATAATAAACCATTTAGAGCACTCTGAACTGCCACGGAAAATCTCACTCCAATGACATTTTTGTGTACCGATTTGAAAAAACAAGAGACTGATTGGGCATTAGAGTAGTGCAGGTAGTTTGGTAAAGCCACAGCACAGCACAAATGCACTCAGTAGCACTGGCAAGCTTCACCTGCCTCAATCTCAGGCCTGCAGAGATTTCCAGTCTGGATGGATAGACATCCAGATGTACAGACAGACTGCAGATAGACTCACAGAGCGTGGGGGAAGCGAGAGAGAGAGACTTTAATGCACTGAAGAGCCATGGGATGGCTAGGTGCTTTCAATTCACGGGCAGAGAGGAAGAGAGTCTGAGACGGAAAGACAGCTAGGGGACAAATGGACACAATGACACAACGCCATGCGCTCCTTCAAGTCACTTACACACCTCCAGTATGCAGCAGAGAAACAGCTCTGCACTTCCACTGTCATTGCCATGTGCTGTAGCCTACATTTCAAAACACAGAGGAACAGCCCCATGTGCACACACTGCGCACACACACACACACAAACACACATGCGCGTGTACACACACACACACACACACACACACACACACACACACACTGCCAATGACTAGCCTGACCTTGAGAGTCCCACTCCTCTGAGACATGTCTGCAGACACTTCATGTCCTACCTGTTGTGCTACATGACTGATTGAGGTCATCTCAGCCCAGTGATATTAGACCTTCATGCACTTTATCCATTTAACTCTTTCTGTTGTCTTCTATTGTATTATTTTGATTTCAGAGAAACCTGCTTTGCAGAGAATCTATTTACGTGCATCACCCAACATACCAAAAGTACAATTTTGCTATATGAGGTTGCGATTTGTGTGATTCCCATTGTTCAATTTCTCTCCATTGCTGTCAACATTCTACATTAAAAGAGGTCAATATATGTGTGCCTTCGCCTGTGCATGAGTCGTCTCCCTCTGCCTGTGTCTTTATTTGGAAAGATCTGTCACTGGAGCTGCTGCTCCTAGCCAGATGGACTTGCAAGAAGATTGAGCACATTTACCAGAAAATAAACAGACAACTGAGTGAAAGATTTTGTGAGACTGTCATGCAAATGCCTGAGCATTCACACATACACACTCACACACACACATGCAACTGCAAGCAGGTAAAGAAGCTCTCCAGGGTAAGATAACATGGTTTCCATGGTGATAGCAGGCTGGTTCAGACTGGCTAACTAGCCTAATGAGAGCAAGGAGGCAAACGCTCTGACAGGTACACGCATGCTAAACCAGCAGCTTTTTGGAGGAATTCTGAGCGATTCAAAGAGCTTTTTAATAAGCATTACGAGACCAATATCCAGGAGCAGTGGGGTATGTGTATAAATGTATTGCCCCCCCCCCTCACAATGGCACTGTCAAATGGACCCTTTCTGTTACCCCCATGACCCATCTCACTCCTTTGAGTTGACACTATGTCTGGCCACTGCTACATTGTCCAGCCATAATTCCTGATAACCACCTATAGACTGACTACCATATAATGTAAAGTGGGATAACACTCTATTATGAACTATTATGAACCTTAGCTAAAACCATAGGCAACTTGTAGTCTGTCATGGTTAGCACTGATTGTACTTTTTCTGCATGACCCCTGGCAGTTCATCCACTGATGGCAAACCTGAGGCTTGAGGCATGTCTGAGAACAGGAATGAAGTTGATTAGTAGCAATGACATTGTGCCTTACATTTGCACTCAGTGCACTCAAAACACAGCAGAACATACCAGTACTGTGTGCACATCAATGAAAAGGCAATTCAATGTAAGAGATAAACACCTGACTTCACCTGTGTGTATCTCTTAACGCAGCTCAATTAGAGACCCCCTGCATTATGCCACAGAGACATTTAGAGAGTTGATGAAGTCAGTGGATGTTAGAGCCATTGAAAGAAGATGTAACCAGGATTACACATCCCAGTGAACCAGGTATTTAAAGCAGTGTTCAGTTTTCTATTGTCAAGCCCAGTCTAAAACAAGATGAGTTCATTGTCACTGTGGGGACCAAAATAGAAATGCATCTTAATGAGCATGTCCTTTGATTTGCCAGTGATGAATGTCTATGAGAGTGAGGCTTAACAAAGAAAGAAAGAGAGAGAGCTAGAGAGAGAGAGAGAGAGGCACAACAAGAGAGGGAGAGGCATACAGAGCAGGGAATACATGTTACATGTTTTCATGTCTGTTTTTTAGATCTCTGTTTAGTTAGCCTATTGGTACAAATGCTTGCCCGAAGTTTTTGAAACCAATACTTCTGTCTTTTTGTCTGTCAAAATCTATAAATACCTGCTCAGTTCTGGGAAACAGAGAGAGAGAGAGAAATCAAAGCACTCAGAGAGGTCTAGTTTCACTGGCATCTCTAACAGCGGGTGTCACAAAGTTTCAGAGTGAGATTCTGGCAGCTCCTCGGCTGAGTGCTCCCGGAGCAGCCCAATATCCTGACTACAGATGACGCCTGCCTGGCAATGGAAGCCTGCAAATGACGGACCAGGAATTCCTGAGGTCTACAACAACATAGGACAGGCCTGTATCGTGCCCAAGCACACACACACACCCACACACACGTACACACACAGCCTTTCCTCTCTGGGAACTCCCGCTTGCCTAAAAGCGTCTTGTCATTTCCAGTCTAAGGCATAAACATTACCCTCACCATGCATGAGTAATGGGTTAGCGAGAGCACCTATTCCAGATAAGTTAGTTATTCCAGATTTTCCTAAAAGCTATACTCTTTCCTATCAGGGGGCTTGACTGAGGTACCAGGATTGATAGTGACTCATTACAGATTCACAAATTACTAAATTAAATATAGAATCAGATCTGCATGTTATAATGTTGGCTTTGTCATCTCTGTGTACCAGATGATTTAGACGTTCATCTAGACGTCACTTTTTAATTTAGGTTTTCATTTCTATATACATGACATAACCAACAATATTAGATTGAAATATTTTTATTACCACCATCAGGAACCCAGTGTGTCAGTTATTCTTCATAATTTACCTGTTCTTTCATTCCTCTATGTCAGCCTTCTTATGAAGTAGGAATGATCTCATTGCTCATCAAACAGCACCCCTTGGTGCTTGTTTAGGCCAGCAAAAGTCCACGTCCAGGAGAATTTTCCGATTGTTCTATTCTCCCTGAGAAATCTGATTAAGGGACTCCCCTGCTGCCATAATAGCTGAGCATATGGCACACTGTGTGTAGGCCTTATCATTCCCCCTTGGTTGCAAATGGCACATGCTTCAGATAAGAGCCGCTCACTGAGGAATAGGAGGGGAGACATGAGAAGCACGGTGTGTGTGTGTGTGTGTGTCTATGGCTCATATATAACTACAACTACATTATGGTGAGGCTAGGCCTAGATAACTATAAGATATCTGCTTGTTTGTAAAAGTATGGATATACCATAAAGCAGTAAAAATGGTTACACCAATTGGCATGGGATATGGAAACCAATACTGGCAACTTGAAATCTACCTGGTCTTTTTTCCATGGGCAACACACAGTGGCATTTATCTAGTCTAATGCAATACTGCCATCCTCAGGAGAACAGGTGTTACAGCAACAAACCTGACCCAGACAAACAGCTAAAACCAATCAGTCGTTAATAGTGGCAAAATATGTTTTAGGTATGGTTTTAATGGTTTTAATTAAAAATTTTTGTTCATGTGTTTATTGGTCAGATTGTATGGGTCTCTGGCATTACCTGACAGTCAGGCCACATCACATTGTCTAGGTATAGGCTACTGACAACTAACAGGGCATAGTGGCATTTCAAAAACCAAAATCGAGTGGAGAAATACAGGTCTACTACATTTTCCTGGGTTGCAATTCTTGGATCAATGTTAATCAAGATGAAAGGTTAGCCAAATACATTTTGCCTCAGTAGAAGTAAACTTGGAAGTAAACTTCCGAGACAGCTACGCAGCCTAGGCGACTTCAGAAAGTGATAGCCTAATAAAATGTAAGGGGATGCATTTTAAATGTAGTGGAGTAAAATTCCATTATGTTTAGTTAGTTTAGGAAGAAACCATGGGCAGATCCACGACTCGAGGGGCTAAGTGTGAGGCACAAAAAAGACAGAGGAATATGAGGCAGAGAGAGAGAAGAGGTGTGCTCTCGAGAAAGAACTGAAGAGTGTCCTTCCTCCTGGAGCTGAAGGAGGAGGACGTTTACAACAACTAATGGCCAGGGAGACGGAAAGGAAGTTGAGTCAGAGCATTGGGCCAGGTGGACCAAGGAAAGAGAGGAATGTACTCTATCTATCGCTCTAGCCGCAGCAACCATGAAGCAGAGGCTGCTGAGGGAGGCGGAGAGATGGATGGTGAGAAATTGCTACTTTTACATTACAACACATTACATTTTATGAGGGGTGGAAATTGATAGGATTTTATCAATATCAATGCCATTGGCGATTCTGCTTATCGGTCCAATTCTTTATCAATTCTCTTATCAGTTCCTCACTGTTCTACACAGGTTTTCAGTATCCTTCTCAGTAGACCCATAATATAGCCTGTACCACTAAGGTGACAATAGCAGCTTATTAGAATGATGAAAACCATGCATAGCTGTGTTATCCTTTTCAGTTTTGTATTTGAAAAAACAATTGACAATGGTCTGAAAAACATGTCAGCACTGATAAAAGGAATTGATGATGCCAGCGGGATATATGAGTGAACTGAAGCATTCGATTATCAATTCTACTCAATTCCCAGTTCTTGATTCCCACCCTTACATTTTACATGCGTATTGGTCCTCTAAAGATGTTTAGATTTTTACCATCGCAACATGGAGGAAAACTGAAAAGACTCTGTGCTTGTCTTCCTCAGCTGTCCGGTGAGTCCATTCAAGGGACCAGCATTGACAACAGCGACACCAGTTGTCTTCCAGACCTGGAATATCAGGGAGGAGTGGAGGAAACTCCAAGACAATAAAGCTTGCCTGTCATCACTGAAATGATCTGTAATCTTCATTATTATTAATGTGAACATTTTTTGTACTCAAAGCTTTATAAACCGGAAGGATATTGAAAAAGTGATTGCCAAGTACCAATCTATCTGAGGAAAGACAGAGGTGAAGTTTGAGAGAAAGATGCAGCAGTATATCACTGAACAGAAGAAGAAGCAGGAGAAGATCAGGGCTGCTGAACTAAAAAAGTGCCTGAAGTTGGAGGAGAAAATGAGGAAGGAGCTCCAGAAAGCTAAACAGGCTGAACTAAAAGAGAAGAAGTTAAAAAGTAGAACTACAATCCTACTTAAGTAAAAGTACTATCTTTTAAATATCTTCTAAAAGTAAAAGTACTGGTGTAATATGTTGTTTCTTAATGGTCTGTATTTCAATAAAAATAGGCCTGTAGAATTCAAAGTTCTAAAAGTCTAATTGATTTTAAAATACTCCTCCTAACCTACAAAGCTCTCAAGGGCGATGCACCAACATATATTTAATACTTACTTACCACCCTCCTAGAACCCTAAGATCCCAAAATGCTGGTCTCCTTGTAATCCCAAGAATATCAAAATCTACGATAGGAGGAAGAGCCTTTTGTTACCGTGCACCCCTCTTGTGGAATAATCCCTGCTATATGCTGCTATAGCCTAGTGCCACCACAAAAGCTTCATGTGTCATGCCATACAACTCTCTCTCTCTCTCTCAATATTTATATATATATATATATGTGTGTATGTAAGTATGTGTATAAATTTTTTGCCCCCCCCCCCCCCCCCCTCACAATGGCACTGTCAAATGGACCCTTACTGTTACCCCCATGACCCATCTCACTCCTTTGAGTTGACACTATGTCTGGCCACTGCTACATTGTCCAGCCATAATTCCTGATAACCACCTATAGACTGACTACCATATAATGTAAAGTGGGATAACACTCTATTATGAACTATTATGAACCTTAGCTAAAACCATAGGCAACTTGTAGTCTGTCATGGTTAGCACTGATTGTAATTTTTCTGCATGACCCCTGGCAGTTGGGTTAGCCCCTTGAGTTGTGGATCTGCCCAAGGTTTCTTCCTAGATTAACTGAACATAAGGGAGTTTTTCCTTGCCCCTGTTGCTCTTGGGTGCTCCTTCTGTGAAGCGCCACGATACAATACTATTGCGCTGTATAAATAAAATTGAATTGAATTGAATTAGCTCAAAACTCCAAATTTTTCCGTGGAAATGCTGATAACTAAAACTGCTTCCTGAAGGAAAAAGACAAAACGTCCAATTCAGATTCAGACATTTTAATGCTAGGCTGACTAGACAAAAAACGAGTGGATCAGCATGTCTCGCAGGAACAATTGGGCTACTTCTTCACATGAGAAGGCCAATATTCACACAGGATAAACACATCAGGTAGGGTGCATCGTCCATAAAAAGAACCGAATTGATCTAGCAGATAGCAAGGTGATGCTAAACCCATATGCTAAACCCAGAAAAAGGCACTCTGGCCCAGATAAGAGTGCTTCGAGTTCATGATGAAAAAACGTATCAAAACATTTTATACGTCACCCATTGGGATGAATAGGAACCTCAATGCTGCAATCTGCTTCACACAAACAATGTATCTGGTTTAAAGATAATCCTCATTATATTAAACATTTATAGGATGACCTATAGAAGACAGAGATGTATAGTAACAAAGTAAACCTACTTCACTACCACACTTAAGTAGCCTATGTATTGGGAGTATCTATACTTAAATCTGCCATCTTCTCCTTCAGTATGAGTGGGCAGTGCGAAGTGAGAACATGAAATAGCCTTTCGCTATAGATTCATGTGGAATTCTACAAAGCACATCAAATGACTTTACAGCAGACTTGGCAGAAACTTAGGCAAAGTATTTGCCGTAGGCTATTCCAGATAGCGGATTTACTGGCTTTACTGGGTATGTTAACCCAAAGTAAGCGGTAAGGCTGGGTTTCAGTTCCAAAATGGGCAGGTTAATTGGTAACATACGCTCTGAACATAACTTGGTAGAGGTACGTAGGTTTTGTTCAGGTTATCGGTTGTATATCAAATGCGGCTGCGAAACTTGATACACAGTTGCCTTTTCTTTTCAGAAAGGTCGCAATATTGACATTAAAGGCCAAATTGTTTGTGCTATTAACCGTGAGAAGGTTATAAGACCATGAAATGACTTCTTGGCTTTTAACAACTATTTGAGAGAGCGCAACCGTTGTTAGCGGTGTCTATAATATTTTCATATTTAACCTTATCCAGATATTTCTACGTATTCACACATGGATCACTCGCACCTCTATCAATCTAACATCTAAGAATGTGCATTGCTCTCTTTTTGTGACTGAGTTTTTGTACAGTGTTGGAGAAACTGTTGGTCAGTGCGAAAAGTGTACCTTGCGCTAAAGCAGTTCATGCGCACCTTCATTCGTTTTTCTAGCCACAAGCCTATTAAAATAATAGGTGACATTTAGGATTCTCAAGACGTTTCAGTGTTTGCATGGGCTGAGAGTCAGTGAAAGGGCCCAATGAATCACCCTTAACTGAGGAGCCGGTACCCGAGAAACTCGTTTACTAGAATGATGTGAAAGATGGTTAAGGAGTGCGTGATGAAATCCGCCACAGCCACTTCAATTTAACACCGTTTTTTATTGTTTCCCTATTGCATGCTCCATTGTCTGAGCAAAGACCAACACTGCATTATAGACCCAATAACAGCATCATGCACTGACAGGTTGCTCTTCTATGCATAGCACTTCTATTTCGAGTTTTAAAAATTCCATCTCCGAATGGTATCTAAGAAAGTTCATTGTCATCCTGTATTTAAGAACGGCAATATTTACTTATTTATTCTTATACAAAATGTAAACCTCTTTCCCCTGATTTGCTAGTAGCCTATAACTATGACAATAAAATAATCAAATGTTTGCTATTACAATTCTCTATCCTTCTCATTGTAGTACTGTCCCTGGGAAATACGGTGCACGTCGTTTGATCATTTTCACTCATAGTGAGTGAAATCCGACCATCCGATCCGACTCGCAATAGATGATGTCCTCATAAGTTCGCCTTGAACAACGCTAGGTTAACCACCACGGGGTTGACTGAGCTAATTCCTAACCAGAATTTTGGAACCGACTGCTCAGGTCATGAGTTCAGTCAACCTCGAGTTCAGATTTTAACCCAGTGTTTGTTAAACCTCCTTTTTGGAATACCCCCCTGGAGTCTCACATTTTTGTACATATCCATAACAATTCACAATTATTTTCACGGGAAAAACTGGGCAACTGTTGGCAAACCTAAGCCATGACCACTCTGAATTTCAATGTAAGGATAACAAAGATTTTATTCACTTTTATGAACAGGAATACACAATACAACAAAACCACATATTTACACAAAACAAGGCATCACCCAAAGGAGTCAAGAGGTAAACATTCTCTTTTACAAAAACTCCGGTCTCATACAAAAACAAATGCCATAAATATTCTCTTTTCCACAGAAAGACTTTGTGTCAATCTTGTCAGCTCCTCTGTCACTGGTAAGGGCTGGGAGAGTGAGAGACAGTTCTATTCAGAGGCAGAGGCTCACCTGATAAGAACCTGGGAGGAGGGATGTGTGTGTGTGTGTGTGTGTGTCTCTATCGGTGACATCTCACTTCATGCTCAGCAGAGGAGTAGGGTGTACTGCATGAGTGTTCTGCATGAAAGGCAGGATGGAGCGATGGATCACTGAAGGAGGACAACACGGGACAGGATGCCAGGTGGTTCGGAGCCACTCCCCAGGGCGGCACGGAAACCTTCCTGCTGCCGGGCACGCGCCAGCTTGGCAAGTGACTGGAATGTCCGGGGTTCGTTGATTGCCAAGTCACTCAGAACCTTCCTGTTCAACTGGACACCAGTCTGGGGAGAGATAATCCAGGGCAACCAACGTGATTAAGTCTACTACCGATTTAAGTCTGACGACACCTTCAGGTATTTCACTAAAGCATTTTAAATGTAGGTACACTAACCTTCACCAGGTTATCTATAAGAACTGGATACTTCAGGCCAAACTCACGAGTGGCTGCTGCAATTCGCGAGATCCACAGCTAGAATTCATCAACAGATAACCCATATTGTTAAATGAGCATCATGAGCCAACAAATACTCTTGATATCCTAAAAGACTATGGGAAGTGGACTTGTTTTACTTCTACAACACCAATACAATACCAAGTAATTGTGAGGTCTGTATTAAATGGGTATACGAGTTTTGCTTTTTTCACCTGTTGAGGTTATGGGAAACAAAGTACACACAATTATACTAAATAACATTATGTCATAATAAATAATACTATGTTTGCTCATGATCCGTCACATCCATAACATGGAATTGGTCTGAAAGACTACCAATGAGCATAAAAAGCTGGGATTTAGAAATATTTTGTTTACATGAGAACTTAATCCTCTTTTCAACCTGCTGATGGTGAACTGCCCATTTACCTTTTAGAATAGCTGGATAGCATTAAATACCTTACCAGCAGTCATGAACACACATTACCTGGTCTTGTCGAGAAAAAGCTACTGTAGTCCAGACAGCTGAACAGGATAGCATTATTATAGGTTTAATAACGGATGGCAGGATGTTACATACCGTCCTCATGGTGCGTCTCTTCAACTGTCGGCCCTTAGTGGCATAAACAAAGGCCCTTCTTACAGCACGCACTGCCAAGCTGTAGCATCTATTCTTTCTTCCTCTAAAGTGCTGAAATAAGAAGGCAACGTATCAGTTATCAACAGGAATTGTATTTACCTATTCCTCCTATTGTTGCCAGACCCGATATTGTTTTCCGAATGCAAACAAACCATTCACTAGCCTAATTACACTAATTGATCCAACTGACACAAGATACCCTACTAGCTAGCCAACAGACACACTCAAAATGTAACAAACCTGAATTCTGTGTGCGCCCAGGGATATTTCAGTGGTGAAGAACTTACATGTGCCAGTGTGTTAGGATCAACCAGTGACTCTGAACGGGTAGGATAGACTACAAATAGCGGGATTACTGGCCAGATTTGCGTGCAGAGTGATGTGTCTGCGTTGGCATTTCAGCACGACATGAATACAGGGGGGCCCATTCAAAGGTTCAAGAGGACAGCTAACTTACACTAAGACATCATGCAAAAATTACGTTTTTAGGAATTACAGAGGCACAATGACGGAAGTCGGAATGAGCTCGTAAAATAACTTGAAAATCAAACGACCCCTGACGTGTCTAAGGAGGCTGACATAGTACCACAAGGTTATCTACCTTTGTAGCTTAATGTTATGTAGTCGCGCTGCAATAGCTGTAACTAACCGGCTATCACAAGGTTGATAACCTGTTTTTCCAAAATAACGTTACTGAACTATGACAATACGAACTGCATCAGTCCTAAAATAAACCGCACTGTTCACCGAGGTGGAGACCCCGTACAAGTCTCACATGTTAACGTTAACGTTATCCATCCACCATCGATGTGCTATGCTAACATTTAGCAACATAGGAGTCCTTACCCGTGCATTCTTTAAAAGCTCTTGTACTTTCCAATATCTGTCAGGACCACGATTCCTTATTAAACAAGGAAATGTCAAAAAGACCATTATGTTACCTACAATGTAAACTGACTGAATTTCTAGGAGGCAAGCTTTGCCGTGACCTTAATCCTCGTTGCATGGAATGTTTTCCCCTCGACGCAACGTGATTCGTAACTTTGTGACATGCGCGGGGGATGTTCCATATCAGCCTGAGCTGCGCTCGACAGTTTCTTTGTAAATATCGTCGTAAAGGAAAATACATAAGACGAAGCTATAGTCTACCCAAAATCAAATTCCTTGCCTGAGTATCGTACAGATGGAACAGTTTTAAAGCCAATACGTGTTTCGTATTTTGTACGCCTTATATGTTTAGCCTATAAATCTTACCGATTTGTAGTTTCTCCTCTCGTCTTTTCTCCTCACTACTCTTTACCTTTTTCCTTTTCTTCTCTTGCTGAGATCCTTTGCTGATGAAACTGCAGCACTGTTATAGTAGATTAACAGACTGATGATCTGGAAAGCCAACCTGCCAAGCACATTCATGGCCTTGTTAGTGTAATCACTTATTATGCAACCACTGTTCTCCAGGCTTTGCCAAAGTGAAAAGGTAGCATTAGCAAGCAAAAATAAACTTTGTAAACTTTTTCATAGGTTGGATTTACAGCAGAGTAATGAAATGTTAGTGGAAAAAATGTAAGGCATATATTTTTATCTGACCATCAAGACAACGTTTATGTAGTTTTCTATAGGGTAATTTCGGTATTATTATTATTATTATTATTATTATTATTATTTAACAACAACAATAATAATAAAAATAAAATAGCTCATATGCACTCTTGAACATGCCTTTGCATGGGTTGGGTTGGTTGGGACGGTGGATTGTGGGATCGCAGCAGATTCGTGCAGTAAAGTCCGCGGTAAGGTCAGACTCAACACAGTCCAAGATGTCGGTCGTGTGTTTCTCCTTGAATCGTTGCAGTGCCATGGCACTTCGCTCCTCCGCTGGAATCGTGGTAAGGCTGACAATCTTGATGTTGTAATGTCAGGTGTAGCGGTGTTGTTTTAGAAGTGACGGAACCACCCAGAGAATGATTGCTAATGTTAGCTTTCGTTAGATAGCTTGTTGGTAAGCTAAGCTAGTCAGCAGGGATAACGACACATTTTGCATGACAGCTTTTGGCTAACCGGTAGCGTTACTTGCTAGCATATGTTAATAATGACAGGTTAGCAGTATGTCAGATGAGTTCATGTTAGGGTCAGGGGTTGAAAGTCGAGGGTTTACATTTTTTTAATTGAAATGCCCTATTACAGGCAGAGGAACTGATTAACATGGTGGATTTTATTGCTTTTATACATAGCCAGACAGCAACATTGTTACAAGTAACCTAGCTAGCTTTGACCTGAAGTGAACGTCAGGATTACAGTAGAGGTTAGACAAGCAACTTTTCTCGGTTGTCTAATAACATTGTTGAGGTTGGTTACGAATCTAGCTTGGGTTGCTTGTCAACATTGCTGTATATATAGCCTCTGATTTTCTGTAGCCACACAGTAACGTTAGCCACATTCATATCAGAATGTTTCAAGTCACGAGACTTGGGTAATCTACACAGGAATAGCAGTGAAAGTCAAACTAATTGTTACCAATAATAATCCAAGCTATCTGTTACCAACAATAATTCCATAAAGGACACTCTTTTGAATTATCTGGAAGAGTCGAACATGTAAACCATAGATGTTTGACGAGAAATTAATGTTATACCTGCATTATGATGAGTGAAAAATCTATTCCTGCTCTTTTTACAGCTACTTTGTTGGTTAGATTCGCCACGGTACACGAAAGAACAAGAAGAAAATTTTGTTACCATAATAATGATTGTTCATTACGTTTGTTAGTCGCATTGTGATCACTTCCTCAGCGCAGGTTCAGTAACATTTGAGTAGTTATGTGATGTAACTGTGTATGCAGTTACAATACTCACGTCTGTAGAGGGAGCGCTTGTGAAATCTTATGACATTATGACATTTCAGATCTGCACATGAAAGTTTGATACGTGAATGCTGATCAGCGTTCTGTAAAAATGATGCTATCCTATTTGTGATATTTTTCTTTGATTTTATTTTCTGCCTAAAATCAAGTGACGTCTGTTTTGATAGTTCAATGCACACTCAATGCACCTTTTGTTAGTCTGTGTCTCCTGTCATCTGATTATTAACACTGGTTGTCTCTTCTCCTTTATGTGGACCAGGCGGTGCGTTATGCCCAGACGGCTGCAGCCCCTGCAGCTCAGCCCAGGATCAAGAAGTTCCAGGTGTACCGCTGGGACCCCGACACGGCCGGAGACAAGCCCCGCATGCAGACCTTTGAGATTGACCTGAACCAGTGAGTCCAGCCCAAAATAGGACTGGTCAGCGTGGCTCAGATCACCACAGTATAGCACAGCCCAGTTATGCACCTCACAACTCCTCTCTGGCATTGGCTGGTGTGACAGAGCTGGGCTCCCCCTGTTTTACTGAATAATCCTAGTAGGTTGGAGAGAGACCAGCTGTTATCACCAGCTCCAGCCATTATCATGCCTTTGTTAGAGTCCTATTTATGAGTCCAGTGCATGTGTTTAGGAAGATGGGGTAAAATGAAATGAAAATGTTGACACGGCTCATTTCTCTCAGAGCAGTTCAGTTCAGTAGGTCAAAGCTGGATAGTGCCTAAAATTGCTACACACAGATCACTTATTTATTCACACACACAAGAGAAGGTTTGGCTCCTAGTTCTAAGGTAGAGGGCAGCTTAAAGTGGCCAGAAGAGGATGTTCCTGTGGCTGATGTCAGAGGGATCAGCGGAGAGGTTTAAAGAGGATGCTGCCATGTCACTGGGCACACAGCTCTAATCAGGCTGTCTGTGCTCAACCAGTCTTCCCCGTACATCCCCGCAAGACTTGACCAAAAAGCCTGTCTGTTCCTCTCACTAACTGGCTCATTGGTGTCACACATGTAATCCTAACTGCTAGTAAGCAAGTGGTCAGGCAGGGCCAGATAGAGCTGTAATCGGGCCTTAAAAGTTAGGCCCGACAAGGACCGAGCCCGATAGAATTCGCTCGGAGCCCGACCTTGACAGTTATTCTAAAGCCTGAACCCGTTTACAGCCCGACATTATTAAAATATGCGCATGCATACAGATCCTTTGGCTTTTGTCAAGAATAAGCCATTTTTTCTTTTTGAACATAATTTATTATAAGAAACGTGAAAAGTTGAAACAAACATTAAGGTGGAACAAATAAATAAGCCCTTTGTTAACGTAACATTCGTAAGGCAACCTTGGGCACTCTAACTCTTAACAACTGAAATCAAGATAAATAATAAACTAAGATAAGTATGCTATTCAGAAATAACAAAATAACATGAACAGTTTAATTAAGCTATTCAGAAATAATAAGATAACATGAACAGGCCTAAGACAAATGAAAACGGACGTGCTTACAGCAAACGCCGTTCCCGGCCCGAGCCCGTGTAAAGTGATAGAAACTAAGCCCGACCGAATCTGTCGGGTTCGTTGGGTCCCATCGGACTCGGGCAAAGATCTTCAGCTCTAGAGCCAGATGCTTCTGTGTATGGAGCTGCTGGAGCTCCACTGTACTCAGTGCCATGCCCTTGTCCTCTAGGGAAGATTTATGTATTGACAATGCCATCTAAGGGAGAACAAAGGAAGGTTTGGATGGAATGGTGTGCTTCCACAGACTATCTCTAGAACTATTTGAGTAGTCATGATTATTAGTAATTGTTGAAATATTGCTGAAATATGTAAACAAATACATGTGACTAAACCTATCCACAGGGAAAACTCCATTGTTAGGCTTGATCTCAAAGCTCTGCATAGGCTAATCAAGGCAGGGAGGGATGGTTCAACTTTTTACTTAGTCCATTTCAATTCCATTATATTTATATTGGGTGACATGATCACGTGAAAGGATGGTCCTGTGTTTGTGTTGCTCTTGTTTTACAGGTGTGGCCCCATGGTGCTGGATGCCCTGATTAAGATCAAAAATGAGATGGACCCCACGCTGACCTTCAGGCGCTCCTGCAGAGAGGGTGAGTGTATGGCCTGAGCAAAGCAGGGCAGCACTGTTGTGTGGGGGAATGAGCTAGTGTGCACAACTGCTTGGGCTGTAGAGGTTCCATCAATCCAGCCAGCTGCTGCTCCTACGGGAAAATGTTCCTATGCCATGGGTGAACTAGGGTGAAGAAGCGCAGTAGACAGGCTAAAGAGTTTGAGAGTGCAGTGCTGAGAGGCTGCAGAAAGCCAGAAGAGGACAGAAGAGAAGAGAAGGGGGAACGCTTGAGCTATGAGTCATCACTACTCAAAAAGTCTAACTGGTTCTTAAAGAGGCACCAGCTGCTGGCCACAGGAAGCCAGATGTTAGAGCAAGCCTAAGTTTAGTTTGACTTTCAGGACAAGCTCTTCCTGTGTGCCTCTCTACTACAGCACAGACTGTAGGTTGAATTATTAGTGTTGCACAAGAACACAGCACAGCCTTTACCCCCACGCCCTCAGTGTCCCCTCACTCACTGTACTCTACTCTCTACTCTACGGTCTGTCTCGGACTCTTCTCAGGTATCTGTGGCTCATGTGCAATGAACATCAATGGAGGAAACACTCTGGCCTGCTTGAACAAGATTGACACAAACACCAGCAAAGTCAGCAAGATATACCCCCTGCCTCACATGTATGTCGTCAAAGACCTTGTGCCTGTGAGTATCAAGAGCTTGGGATTGCAGGCATTGGTGTGAGGTGAATACTGTGTGTTGGGAGAGCAGTTCCTCTGACCACTGATTCTCCTCTGTCCAGGACATGAGTAATTTCTATGCCCAGTACAAGTCCATCGAGCCCTACCTGAAGAAGAAGGATGAGTCTC
The DNA here is from genome assembly GCA_027481765.1 of Tenualosa thibaudeaui. NCBI lineage: Eukaryota > Metazoa > Chordata > Actinopteri > Clupeiformes > Clupeidae > Tenualosa > Tenualosa thibaudeaui. Next base: position 983,400 of record JAIFZK010000003.1, read on the forward strand.
GGGAGGGCAAGGAGCAATACCTGCAGACAGTCGAGGATCGTCAGAAATTGGTAGCCACGACAGTTCTGCTATTCAGAGTATTGTGCTGGTGAAATGTATGGGGCAAATGTATTTTGTAGAACTCAACGTGTGTGTGTGTTTGTGCTCGTAGGACGGGCTCTATGAGTGCATCCTGTGTGCATGCTGCAGCACCAGCTGTCCCAGCTACTGGTGGAATGGAGACAAATACCTTGGACCCGCTGTTCTTATGCAGGTGCCGGTCTTTGAATTGTGGGTGTGTGTGTGGGCATGTGCATGGTCGACCATTTGAAAGGCATTTGTGCGATGTGCTGAGTCAGTGTGTGAGCAGCAGGCAAAAGCCGGTCCAAAGGTCAAAAGTGTGACCTTGTCCCTGTGTGTGTGTGGTTCAGGCATACCGTTGGATGATTGACTCTCGGGACGACTTCACAGAGGAGCGTCTGTCCAAACTGCAGGACCCTTTCTCCCTGTACCGCTGTCACACCATCATGAACTGCACTAAGACCTGCCCCAAGGTACACACATCACACTCATGCTCATGCTCAGTCCCACACAGCACTCTAGTGGTAGCACACTATCAAGGCATTAAGACCGGTTGATTGCCCATAATGGGAAAAAATGGGCCTATTGGCCTATTCATTAACAGACAACATAATGAGTTGAATGTAAAATCAGTAGAAGTTTATTCCTTAGCAATTATCTATTTGTTTAGTTATAACTGTGATGTGCTATGCTCACTTAAAAAACAGAAGTTCACGCTTTAAATTTCATCTGATGCTTTCTCCCAGGGGTTAAATCCAGGAAAAGCCATTGCAGAGATCAAGAAGATGATGGCCACATACAAGGAGAAGAACACGGCCACTGCATAAAGACCTGCTTTGCCTCACCTGTCCCCTCACAGCCGTCCCCTCCCACAGTGTACAGTATTCTTGAATATCGGACCCTTAACAAACTCATTACACAGCCCTCTCGGAGATACACTCCAATGCAAGTGATCCTCAGTTTCAGAGTTTTTTTATGCACAAGGATGACTGTGTGTGTGTGTGTGTGTGTGTGTGTGTGTGAGTGAGTGAGTGAGTAAGTGAGTAAGTGAGTGAGTGAGTGAGTGAGTGAGTGTGTGAGTGAGTGAGTGAGTGAGTGACAGAGAGAGAGACTGTGGGTGTATGTGTACGAGAGAGAAAGGGAGCCCATGAAAAATTGAGTAAGAATGTGCGTGAGTGCCTATCAAGAGGCTGGACAGGCTGTAGTAGTAGTCTGCATTCCCTAGTTTATATAGCCTGTTGCAGATCTCTGGGGATGGGAGTCAGCAGAAGTCTGTTCCAAGTTTGACATCGTAAACCGCATACAGAATCCATCTGGGTTCATGTTCTTACATTAAAACAGAGGACTTGCTTTATGTATCATTAATAGGAACCTTTCAAATCTCTGAAGCTATTTTCAGCTGCTTAAGCAGAGATCATATACCTGATGTTGTAATTATATTTTTGTTAAATGACCAGACGTAATTTATGACCACAAACACACTGGGTGTTGAACGGCAGCCGATAGTTGTGATCAGTCTTCATATCCAATACTCCATATTTTCAGTAAATAAAGTTAATATTTATCAAAGGACTTCGGTCATACCGTGTAATTTGTTGTGTGAAACTGCAGTGCTGTCATTGCACCACTAGAGTCTCCTACAATGCTTCCAAACCTTAACTGAGCTTCTAAGAAATTAGGGAAGGTTAATCTCTATGAAGTTGCAATAAACCGACTCTTCATACATTACAACCAAAACACAACTGTAGCACAGCTTTGAAACATGACCTTCTCAGCATCCTATGTCAGACAAGACGGCGAGGGTATTGCAGTTCAACCTCTTCTGCCTAAACTTCACCAATAAAGTGTCGTTTGGGAAATGTGTTTAAAAAAAGAACTCGCAGCTTTAGTATATTAAATGCTGTCCGAACAAATCTGCCATAAAGACTTGTGAGAAGCGTTAGTGTTAGGTCCACATGATTATCGACAGACAGTGATGGGCCGCTCAATGTGGTCTATGTGGCCCAGATGAAACCAGAAGGGCACACCGACCGTTTCCTTTACTCTAGAGCCCTAGTGGGGTGGACGCCAGACTCACTCCCTTTGCACGCAACAAATGGTTCACAGTAGGTGAGTTCACACCCCGAGTGACCAAATGGTGCTAAGTGGGATGCCGAACCCTGAAGTGAAGCAAATTGGGTATACCGATTGATGTTTTTTGTGTTAAAAAGTTAAATAGCCTTTTTTAAGTTTTTCTTAAAAAAAAAGACGTTAACGACAAGGAATATTTTAGTAAACTATAACCATCATGCACAATGTGTAGATTTTTAATAGCTATACCCCAGTTTGATCCATATTGGAGAGTGTTATTGAACCGTGTGTGTGATTGGCGTTAGGCCCCGCTGCCTTTGGGCGGGAGGGGGAGCCTGTAGGTGGGGCACTAGGATGTGGCGCTCGGTCAGACGGTGTATCAGAGCAGCGCAGAGTTGAGGACCGCTTCAGAGTTAACCAGAGGTAAGGACTTCAGAAGTTAATGCATGCATTAGAGTAAAGTAAATTCTTTCTCCCTCTCGCAATGAGGTGTCAAATAGAATTCCATGGTTTGAGATACATTAATATATATATATTTTATATTATTGTCATGACAGAATAAGTAATGCAGCTAATTTAGCATGCATACAGTGCAAGGTGGTTGCATATTATTAATCAAGTTGTCAATTATGCGCTTTTCGCGATGTCTTGCTCTATAGCGTCAGTTTCCGAGTCTTACCTGGAGAGAAAGTGTAATGTTCTGTTGTGAAACCTTATTATTGTAATCCAGCAAATGTAGGCTATTAAATTTCGCTCTGTTAAACGGTCGTTTTATGTGCTACTCTTACACCAGAGTTCATCGCTGCGTTTAAGAGTTGATGTGAGGTTCTGTGGGTGTATTTTTCACCCCTGCAGGATGGAGAGGGGTGCTGTTGTTACACTTCAGGGGGTGGGTTTAGAGCCTGGAGGCAATGACAACACAATGGAAATGAGGTGGCCAACATAAATAAATTGAGGGATTTCAGAGTAGACCTGAGGTTGGAAGGGGGATGGGGCATGGAATGACTGGAACCAAAGTAAAATTAATAGAATCTGAGGGAGAGCCATTGTAAGGGACAAGATGGAGAAATTGAGTTCACAGATGATTATTTTCTTTTCAACTTTGCTCTTACCAAAATGCTCCGGTGTGATTGGAGGACGAGGGAAAAGGGTTCTGCAAGGGAAGAGAGAAGTGGGGTTCTCCCCTTTCATGGTGGCCGAGTGCCCAGGTCCCCAGGCAAGCTCTGGGGGAGGGGTCAAGGAAGTCTGAGCACAGACACACAGAATGGGGGTTTGGAGGTTTTAGAGAGAGAGAAAAAGTGAGTGAGTGAGAGAGAGAGAGAAGGGGGGTTAATAGTTCCCAGATGTGTGCTGTGAAAACATATGGTTTCCGATAGCCACTGTGATGCACTAGAGGAATGTCTAAGCTCACTCACACATACTTATAATCCTGGTGACACACAAGCACATGCAGACATCATGCTGCTCAACAGAATAAATCCACCTCGTCCCAGTCACTCCCTTATATATAGAGCGCCTTCCTGTAGGTCTCCTGTCTGCACACACCTCATCTGGGACTCGAGTAGGAGGAATCATTGGGCAGCACTGGTTTCATGACATTCAAATCAATTGCGGCCGCGGATAAGCTGTTGGGAGGTTAGCGGAGGAGGACAGCTGGGGGATGAATCTCTTTTTCTCTTTCTTCTTTGCCTTTGCCATCCATTGTTTCCTCTTTGGCATGCTGGAGTACTGTACTCACTCAACCTGACCACCACCGCACTGAGAGCAGAAATTCGAGTGGGGCGGAGGGATTCTGAGAAATGTGTGAGAGAGAGGAGGGGGGGGGGGGGGGGACTGTAAATGACAGCACAAGGGAAAGTGAGAGAGGCTGGGGACTCTGTGTGTGTGTGTGTGTGTGTGTGTGTGTGTGTGTGTGTGTGTGTGTAAGTGAGTGAGTGAAAGAGAGTGTATGTGTGTATATATACATTTGTGAGAGAGAGAGTACATGAGTGAGTGTATGTGTGTGTGAGTTGAGTGAGTGAGTGAGTGTGTGTGTGTGAGAGAGAGAGAGAGTTGAGTGAGTAAATGGGTAAGTGAGTGCATGTGTGTGTGTGTGTGTGTGTGTGTGTGTGAGAGTGAGTGTGAGTGTGTATTTGAGCGTGTTTACGTGCATGTGTGTGAGCCTGACTTCCAGAGAGAACTGTGCTGAGCAAAATGCCGGAGGGGGAGGGGGGAGCAACAGAGTTGGTTCTGGTCTCGGAATGCAGCCCCGGCTCCCTCTGTCTGGTGCGGAGTGGCAGAGCGCTTCACAGTGCACTGGAGAGGAGGAGAAAAACAGAGGGATTGTTAAAAACGACAGACGTGCCACATTCTTGCTGTCAGGATTTTCCCCTGACTCTCTGGGGCCAATGGAGGGCAGAGAAGAAGTGAAGTGGAGCAGAGGAGAGGAGAGGGGGGGGGGGGGATTTGAAAGGAAAACAGAGGCAGATTTATTGTCATCATTAGTGGTTCCAATTTGGGTTGTTTGAATTACACCACTAATTAAAAAATCACAGCTCAAAGAAAAATCTCTCTCTCTCTCTGTTGCACAGTCTAGCTACCTCTTCATTGTAAGCGACCATGAAAGTGAACTGTTTCCTTCTGCTCGCCATACCTGGTGAGTTGTGATAACTGTGCAGAAAACACACACACACACACACACACACACACACACACACACACACACACACACACACACACACACATTCTCACAGACAAGCACAACTCTCTCCTGCCTACAGACCCTCTTGTTATTGTTATTAAGGTCCCTGCGTCTCTGAGGGGTTCTTGTCCTATGCTTGTTTTCCTATCTCTTTCCAGTCCTTGGAGCTGCTCAGTTTGTCCAGGCTCAGGACACTTCGGACTACTTCCCCCTGGGTGAGTATGTTCACATTCATGCCCATCAGGCTTCCAGTGCCTGCTTAGCTGGACGTCACCATGACGCCATGCATTCTGAAGTACATAAATGAATTTCCATTCCTTCTAACCCTCTGTTGCCATGTTTTTCCTTTTGAATATATATATATATATATATATATATATATATATATATATATATATATATATATATATATATGTGTGTGTGACTATTAAATAGACATTATATTGGTTAACCAAAGTGAACCTTTTCTCCTTTTTTCTACTCTTATTCTTGACAGCGGACTACGAATATGGTATGTTCATCTCTCCCAAAGATTTATGTTTTATGTTCATCTCTTCCAAAGATTTATTTAAGTTTTATGATTTTAATATTCAAATCTAATAGGGTCAGACCATAAGAATCTGTATGATTTCTTGCCTTGCCTGTAAGAGGGGCTTACTGTTCCCTTTCTGATGTACCTTCAGGGGAAAACCCAGACTTGGAAGCCTCTCCTCAGCAACAGATTCTGGTGGACCCCGCTCTGGTGCCTGGACAATCTGGTGGGTCACTCCTATGATCTCACTTCTCTTCCTTACTCCTCACCATGTCCTACCCTTCTTATTCAATGCTCTGCTCTCCCCTGTCTTTGCACTGCTCTGCTCTTTCACAAAATCCTCACATTGTCAGCCCGCCACCTTCTCTTGTGATGCTTGTCTGTTTACTTTTGGCTCTGCCTGCTCTTACTCTGACTCTCAGGATGGTTCCAGCCCTATGTTCACTGGATGAAACACTATCTCAGCAACCGTGTCTGTCCTGTGCTCATACCGAGTTGTTTCTCAGTCAGTAATTTCTCACCCTTTCCTGATCCTCATGAATCTCCTGTCAACCCTCTCCTGGTCAATGTCCTTTGCCATCTTTCCACATTACCTCCTGGCTCACTTACTTGTCCCCCCAGTGTAGGCTACAGTGAAGAGATTCCCTCCTGACTCACTCTCTCCAGCTCCCAGCCTCAGAGACAGGCTGCTCACACTTCCTGTTTATGTTTTTCTTCTGCAGAGAGGTTTCACTTACAAGACCAAATTCAGAATCTTCTCTGCCAGCTATGTTCATTGTGAGAGTTTCCCTTGTTTGCGTGATTATAATGGTTTTATATGTTTTCCAGGGGCAGATTTCAACACTGAGCCAACAGAACCAGGCCCTCTTGGTAAGAGAGAAATAATTAACTCTCAATGCCATCTCAAGTAGAGAAGAAACTCAACTGTTAACCAAATCCATACATCTGCAAATATATCACAATGTACCAAGGTTTTACCTCAGAAAGGACTCCATCAGTTCAGGTTTCAGCATAGTAAAGGTCTTTAGAATACATGCTTGCATCTATGTTGCATTGACTGTCCCTATATAACAAGTGTGTAATGAGATGGCCATTTTAATGGGAGTTATGTGGTTGCCTGAATTTCAGACTGCCGGGAGGAGCAGTATCCATGCACCAGACTGTACTCTGTCCACCAGCCTTGCAAGCAGTGTCTCAATAGCCTCTGCTTCTACAGGTGAAATGCTGTCATTGAAAGCAGCATAGCATAATGTTCATTCACTGTGGCTAGTCAGAGATCAATGTAAGGCTTTTTGCCTACCTTATTTGGTAAGTAAATGTTACATGTGTCTGCCATGAATTGGTGTTAAGTGTTTTCTTAACGTGTCTCTTTCCTCCTTGCTCAGCCTACGTCGAGTGTATGTGATCAACAAGGAGATCTGTGTGAGGACTGTGTGTGCCCATGAGGAGCTGCTTAAGGGTAGGCAGGCTGCACCTGTCCGTTAGACTGCGGACTGTCTAGAACTTTGGTGATGTGTATGAAACCAGATAGACACAGATTGCATAACCCACTGCTCCTTCCTACCTCTGAGACTCCATGGAAGACCCAGCCCATTCACATGTCCCTGTTGTCTCCTTTCTCTCTCTCTCTCTGTTCTCCTGTGGGGGCTGTGGCGTGTGCAGCTGACCTGTGCCGGGATCAGTTCTCAAGGTGTGGCGTGGCTGCACTGAGTGGGCACTGTGGCTCTATGGGGGGCAGCTGTGGCAAGAGCTGTGGAGGCTGCTGAGCTGAGCTGAGCTGAGCTGAGGTGAGTACCTTTTAGACACTAGCAAACTGAAGAGACCGTGTGGCTCTTGAATGCATAGGACAGGACTATTGTGTCTCTCCACTCAGTCTGGACAATTACTGCACATCACATTGTTGTACACATGGAAACAATTCAGGTGAGCCTTAAAGCATTTTTATGTTTCATATAAAATATTTATTACATATTTTTCATCAACCCTTTTTTGTTTCTGAAAATGAGCATTCTTACAAGGTGTGAGCCAGTGAGACAATTTGAATCTACAAATTTAGATGAGAATGAAGCTAGTGAAGACCAAGGACACATTGGACACATATATGGAGTGGGCCTAGTGATGCCCTCATGAATAGAATCTGAGCTCACATCTGCTTGTCTTTAATCCTGACAAGATCTGGATTGAAAACTAGCGAATGTCATTATGAACCCAGAGGCATTGCCAGATACCTCAAAAATGCAAATATGGTACTTTTAAAAACCAAGATTTTGGAAAGACACCAACTGGGGGAGAGTTTGGGTAATTTAAGCCGTTTTTATTTGGCTTTTTAAAATGAAATGTCAAGTCATAAAATATGACATGTTGTAATCACTGAGCAGGAAGTGGAAAGCTACTCGGTCATTCCCCACTAGAACTATTCCCATGTGGGAACATGCACACAAATATGAATGAATCGGGTTGGCAGGGAACCAAAATCTGCTGCTCTTATTTCTAAGAGTGCATAGTGACTACTGATTTTTTATCACTGTGTGAAATGATACCAGAAATGTTAATACCGCAGGCTTCCTGACATCTGTTTCTTTTGGTTTCTGCTTTTGTCCAGGCCTGCACAAAGAGACCAGCCCTAATACTGCCAATTCATCTGGACCCCCACCCCGACTCCATCCCACTGTGCTTATCATCCATTTACCTTCAGTATAACTACTTCTTCAGCCCTCTCCAGTCACTACACATTTTAACTATGTAGAATATGCAGACCCATATATTGTTTGTACGTGTGTGAAGTTGACTTCCAGAATATTCATCTATGAACAAATCTACATTTATATAAACACTTGTATTTACCTTTGTACTCCAATACTGATGACTGTACAATGTCACTGGTGCTAATGAATATTACACTGGTTCTAGGACAGGCAGCATACAAGTCCTTGCAATGCACAGAACCAGCTAAAAGGATGTCAGAATTTATGTTTGTGTGTGTGATTTGTGTTTGCTTTTATTGTATCATGTATTCTTTGTTTGGTTTTTTTTGGCGATGTGTACTTTGTACTGTATTTGTGGTGAAAAGCAGAGTGCCAGTAATGACCATCCAGTCAATCATGGCCACTGTGCACAGACCTCAGCCAATGGGGCTCCAGAAAGCATTCTTACCAATTATTGATCTGCCATCGATCAGCTCGTTCTCTTCCTGTCAGCTCAAAAGCTTGGCTCCGTGTCAGCTCCAACCATCAGACTTGAAGTGTGAGCAGAGAAGACTTAGCCATGCTTGGGAAATGCAGCTGACATGCTGTTCTTGTACTACTGCTTCAGAAATAAATAAATATGTGTTTTTGTTTTTTTTCCACAAATCAGTTGTTTCTGTTGCCTCCACTACTGTTGACGAACTTTGGGAGAAGATTGGGAAAATTAGCTTGTAAAATTTTGCCAACCGGAGCTTCTGTTGTACAAACACAGAAGGAACGCATATGTCAAAAATCAAATTCTAGCATTTAATTGGTCACATCTCCTTCCAGTCCATAAATTGTCCCTTTAAAACTCCAACTGGAATGTAGTTTCATTTAATGTTAGTGTAAATACAGTCCTTGGTATTTGGACATGATGTAAACATGAAGAACCTGTTACAGTGTTAGTGTGGAGCACAATATAATATTGCTAATCTATTCTATGCAGTGGTGTTTTTTAAATATTTATTCAACACACTGAAAATAATGTTCTAACCAGTGGTCCCATTGTGCATAGTGCACTGCTATATTTGTTGCTCTTTAACTACCTTCATTCAAGTTTTGAACATAATTCAATACACAGTAACATTGTTCAGCTTGGCTCCAATTTCAAGAAAACAAGGAAAATTCTGGACCATGAAAGGCTTTGCTAATGTCCTCAACATGTGCACGACTAACAGAAGCTCTTGGAATAGTACTACCGTGTGTCTAGCCTGGCTTGTGGCTGCTGATTTTGGTCATTAAAGATGCAACTGGGTCAGAGTGTAATGCATGGTAATTCTGTAATTCTGCTGCTGGTGCTCTGAAGTGCCTGTAATATCCTCTTTGGCCTACAGGGCGGCGTGTCTCTCAGCTAGCCCCAGGTAGATTGGTGAAAGAAGGCTGGCGGCGCCTGATCTCATGCTGCAGCTGTTCCTTCAGAGTGGACACCTGCGAGAGCCGCACAGAGCAGAGGCGCAAGTAAACAAATGCAGTTTCTCTTTCAACAAGTTCCCCCCATCTGGTTCATCCTTTTCTCTCTCCATTCTTTATGGTTTCTTGTTTGCTATCTTGTTTAACATCTTGTTAACATCAAGGGCCCTTGTTTGGCATGTCCTGAAAAACCACACCAAAGTGCAAGCAGGGAGAGCCGTCTTTGGCCCCATAAAAGTTTTTAATGTTCTCCTTGTCTAGCACTTATGATGTCATTACTAAACCAAGACTCCAAAGCCTCCCCCCGACCTGTGTCTCCAAGCGACTGGCTAACATAGATAATGCAATCCACCTTTCCAGTGATTTAGTCTGACATTAAACAGGGAGATATCAGACCTCACCAGCTGGAAAAGTCTATTTGGCTCACAAGGGGGTGTTTAAAGAGTTCCTGTGAGGCTGCATTGTGAATGGGCAGACCATCTTCTCCTGCGTAAGTCACATGCAGAGCACATGCCAGCTGTGCACATAAAAGGAGCTTTTCGGTAGAGTCAGTACAGTATGTTAGAGTCAATGTTGTGGCTAATAGCCTCAGTACTGTATTTAGAGTCAGTGCTGCAGCATGTATAGAGTCCGTGGTGTGTGTTAAGAGTCAGTGCTGTATGTTCAATGCTGTATAGTTAAGTCAGTGCTGCAGGTTTAGAGTTAATGTTGTGTGTTATTGTCATTGCTGTATGTTTAGAGTCAGTTCTGTATATTTTGAGTCAGTGCTGTATGTTCAGAGTCAGTGCTGCATGTTCAGAGTCAGTGCAGCATGTTCAGAACCAGTCCTGTATATTTTGGGTCGGTCCTGTATATTTTGAGTCACTGTTGCATGTTTAGAGTCAGTGCTGTATATTTAGAGTCAGTTCTGTATGTTTAGAGTCAGTGCTGTGTGTAGAGCTGTACAGTTATTGCTGTATAGTTAAAACAGAATAGTTTAGAGTCAATGCTGTGGGTTTAGAGTCAATGTTGCATGTTTAAAGCCAGTGGTGCAGGTGGGTGTCATATGGGTTACCTGCTCCTCCAGGCCCTTGATGCGCTGGCGGTGGGCTCTCTCCCTGGCAGCTAGCGTGCGCTCAGCATCCCTCTGGGCCAACCGCAGCCGCTCCATCTCCCGCTGGACCTCGTCCCTCTGCCTCGCCGAGCTCTCACTAGCACTCTGGGATTGCTCCATCTCCACCAGCTGCGCCTACAAAGACACAACACACACGCACACACACACACAAACATTATGTTAAAAGTGAGATGTTACACACTACATCCGTCCATTCTTTTTCCATACTCAATAGACATCCGCACACACATACACACACACACATACATGACCACACCAAGAGCATTTGAAAAGGTGAGGTATCAACTCTGTAATCAGCTCCGTAAACGCATAAAAAAAAATAATGACCCCATTTTCGCAGAGAACAACAGACATCACTTGTGCCACATTAACCTCTGAAGTATAAAATGTGTGGGATCACAAAAAACAACAACAACAAAAAAAAAAACGCCGACACAACAATAAACATCACTACTCTCTGGTCGCACAAATAAAAGAATAAACAATTGAGCCAATTGTCTTGGGCTGTTGGGCATTATGCGTCTAACCAGCTGCACATGTGTCTCCAGCAGTGAGCCCTGAAGCTGGCAGTGTGGAGCCGTCGGCCCGGGGTGCCAGGAGGCCTGCTGCTTTTGTTTAGGTTTTGAGCACAACAGTTTTAAATGTTCAAAGTCCTACCAAAAATGCTAACACTCTCTTTAGCACTGTCAACACAAGCAAGAGAGAGCACTACCAGGGGTCAGCTAGGGAGTCCAGTACTGGTTACACTATAGGGAGAAGGCTACACTAATTAGAGAGCAAACTACGCTAATTACTCACCAGACACAAAGCTATCTTCTGCCTCACGTCCACCAAATCCCCCTGGCCACCGAGGGGGTGACAGAAGCACACACAGACACACACACACACATACAGTACACACATACTTGCAAAATGACCGAGCTGCTCAATCGGACGCATCTCCTCCGATCCCTTCAACAGAGCTTTGCTGTGATCAAAGTGTCAGTGTTCCTTTGTTTTATTTCTGCCTTGCTTTAGCCTACATGTTTGCTACGTGACTATGTTTGCCTGTGTATGTGAATGTGACTATGTGCAAATGTTTATAAACTAAAGAATGTCAGAAAGTAAAAGCATCTGTGAGTTACTGTGTGAGTGTGTGTGTGTGTATGTATGTGTGTATACTTATTTAGATCTATGTTTATGCTTGTGTCTGTCTTGTAGTTAGTTTCACCTGCAGCAGGGCAATCTGCCTCTGTGCGTCCAGAAGCTCCTGTTCGGCAGTGCTGAGGGAGCGATCCAGACGACCCTTCTCAGCCGACAGGCGCATGCTGCCCTCCTCTGACTTCAGCTTTTCCCGCTCCACCTACAGAGAGAGGCAGACGGAGAGAGGGAGGAGACAGAACAGACGAGTGTCAGAGCGACACAGATTTCCAGTTTCATGCAACAGTAGAGATGTAACAATACATCAACCAATCGATTGATACATCAGCATGAAATACCCTGCAGGATAATTCGACCATTCAACAGGTCGGGTATAACCATTTTTGTCCAATATTTCCAAGTGCACCATTCCACTTCAAACCCCCCTACCATCACCCCACACAAGTGGAAACACTGACAATTATGGATTTTGCATTTTAACACAGATGAAATTTAAACCTTTGTGTTTTGGATCAGTTCAACACACTTTAGTAGTACTGCTATATTGCTGATAATTGTGATTAAAAATACTTTCTGAGGAAAAAGAGAGGAGAGTGAGAGGGACCTGGACATTGGTGTTGAGTTTGAACTAGAGATAAAAGAGCTGCACTGTCTCCCTGTACCTTATCTAAGGTGTTTCTCAGGGCGTTCTTGTCCTTCTCCAGGCGGATGGCCTGTCTCTCAGCATCCTTCTTCTCCGTCTCCAGCACAGCCAGGGCCCTCTGCAGGCTCCGCAGACGCTCATCTGTGGACGCCCGCTCCAGCTGCGCCGACTGGGCACTACGTTGGGCCTCCGACAGACTGGTCAGCCGCAGCCGCAGCGCCTGAGAGACAGACAGGAGCAGAGAGACAGCTGGGTTAATACAAAAGACACATCCAGAGCAATGGGCTTTAGACATAAACACTTATATAGAAGGAGACACATCACTTAAATAGTCCTCGCATAGAAATGTCTTGAGACCATTCGTAAAGCAACAATGGCGGAGTTGAGATACTGGAAGTCCTGCCTTACAGTGAAAGTAACCAATCGCATTGTTGGACACGGCATGACTGACAGTTAACCTTTTGTTTACCATCTCTGTCATCATTGTGACAGCCATGCTGTGAATGTGAAGCAAATTGCTATTTTGGGTTAGCAGGATACACTTTTTAAGTCAGTACAACAACCTGCTAGTCTGAAGTTTTGGATATGTTCCCTTTCAGTTTGATAGGGCCTGGTCTTGTTTATAATAATTTGTTAAAAAAGCTACAAAAAGGCATTCCAAGATGGCGGCAGGTAAAGGGACTTGCCTTAGATGGAATTTGGTTTGAAGCACTACAGCACTGCAAAATAAAATACTGCCATGCCCCCACCCCACCCCACACACACACACACCTCTTGAGTGTTGGAGAGCTCTGCCTCTAGCTCTGTCCGACGCAGCTCACTTTGGGTAAGTTCAGCTTGCAGGCTCTGCACACGCTCAGTCAGGGTGGCCATATTCTTCTTGCTCTCACTGAGAGACACCCGTGCTCCATCCACACGCTCCTGACATACATCATGTACAATAGATGAGTTCACTTCATAGCTCCATTCAACTGTGGGCTTCACAGTCTGCAGTAGTCAGGAGGAAATCCAGCTGAACTCCTTAAAATGTAAGTTATGGGTTTTTGCATTTTTGGATCTCTAGGACATCTAGTCCACATTTCAGGATTATAATACTAATCCTCTTGATTCAGTTTAAACATAATTCTTGGACTATTCTTGGACACTGATTTGTTTTATCTGGACAAAGTAAAAGTTGACTGGCATTTAGCAGGTTCTCATTCAAAGTGACATGGACTCGCCGTGTGGAGCTTGGGAACCAAAGCAGGCGTCCACCCATATAGAATGTCCGTACAGTCCCAGATGAACCCCTGTGCCCCTGGGCTGTTCCCTGCTCACCTGCAGCTGCCGGCGCTCCTGCTCAGCCAGGCCCAGGCTCTTCTGCACAGTGGAGAGTCGCCCCTGGGTGGCGCTGTGTGCGGCGGTGGCCTCCTGCAGGCTGAGGGCTAGGCTCTGGACACGCTCCCGCTGGCTGCTCTCGCCCTCCTGCGCTTTGGCCAGCAGCTGGCTCAGACGCTCCACCTCCCTCTGGAGCGAGGACACGCGGCCCTCCAATTCCGCTACCTACACACACACACACACAGATTCAGGTCAGTATGTCTGGCAATTTTACAGCTTAACCAAGCCTCTAATGTAAGTCTCTAATGCATTAATATGTTGACATGGCTCCCACATTGCCCTAATACACCTCACTGGGGTTGAAGGCCACACAGACTGGCAGAAGGCAGTCACTCTTCAAATGTTTCAAAGAATCCTATACATCTCATATGACAGCTGCTTTAGTCCCTACCCTTGAATTTTTAAACTTATTCCACCCTTCTCTCACTGTGCCTTTCACACAATTACACTATCCCTGTCTGCTGTGTGCGAGTAGTCATCAGGTGTGTGTGTGTGTGTGCGGGGTCCACCACACCTGCTTGAGGAGGCCATCGTAGCGCTCCTGTGAGGCCTGGCTCTCCGCCTCCCTCTCTCCAGTGCTCATCCTCAGTCTCTGCAGCTCGCCCTCCAGGCTGCGCCTCCCCAGCTCCAGCCGGGTGCCCCGCGCCTCTGCCGCCTCCAGGGCCTCCCGCAGGCGCCTCCGCTCCCCCTCCAGACGCGCCTCCCCGGCCCGCAGCTTACTCAGTTGCTCCTGCAGGAGAGAGAGAGAGAGGGAGAGAGAAAGAGAGAGAGATGGGGGAGGGGGAGATAATTTATGGCTGTTTGGGTGTGTGCCCCCCCCCTGCTTTGGCGCTGCTAAAGTATGTGTTTGAGTTAGACTGAGGGACAGCAGTGCATGCCTCGGGCCAAGCGTTCCTCTCTTTCGGAGTGTTTGGATAGGTGGGCAAGATGTAAGCGTGTGCGTGATGAGGAAGAGAGAGTGTGTGTTTCTCTGTGTGTGTGTGAGTGTGTATGTTTACACCAACATGAGAGCAGTGTTTTCTTTTCCTTCCTTTTTTCCTTTTCATACTGTTTATTATTAGTAGTATACACAAATGAAATTGCTTTTACAGAGAGAGAGTGTGTGTGTGTGTGTGTGTGTGTGTGTGCGCAGGTGTACCTGTGTGTGTTTCCTGTCAGCCTCAGCGTTCTGCACGTTTCTCTCCAGCTCTCTGATGCGTTCAGTCAGGACTCTCCTCTCCCTCTCCCCCCTCCTCACCACCTCCTCCTGCTGCTGCAGCAGGCTCTGTGTGGAGCTCAGCCTCCCATCCACATCACGCTTCACTGCACACATGCGCACACACACACACACACACACACACATGCATACACAATACATGAGTTACATTATGTTTATGCTTATTTTTTTACTTTTCTCAATTACTACCAAACTTTCCTCACTAGCATTATATGTTGTGTGTGTGTGTGTGTGTGTGTGTTCTCACCTTCCTGATAGTCCTGCAGTGAGTTCTGCAGCTGTGCCAGACGGCTCTGGGCAGAGTCTCTCTCTGCTGTAACCTCCTCCAACTCACGCTGCACCACACCCAACTGGCTACGCGCCTCATCCTACACACGCGCACACACACACACACACACACACAGTCAAGGAATAGGCACAGACATGGAAAAGTGCACATATATATAAACAAAAGACTTTTTTGTGTTCTTCCCTCAAGTTAAATATATATTTCCCTTCCACTGATGACTCTGTGTCTGTGTGTGTGTGTGTGTGTGTGTGTGTGTGTGTGTGTGTGATGTGTGGTTACCCTGTCTCTCTGGGCCTCACGGAGCTCCTGCAAGAAGTCCCTGAGGCCAGACCGCACTGCCTCAGGGTCCATGTCAGACGGAGCCAGAGGCAACGGTGTGTCCCCTCTGTCTGGGGACAGGGGCCGAGAACTCACACTGTTGTCTGGGGTGGGGTTACGCCCCAAATCTATAGGAAACAGAAACAAGGGTGGAAAGGGAACAGATGATCTGAGAGGATGATTCATTTCTAGCACTTTTGGGAGTTAACTAGAATTCACCTGCACCACGACACAAGACGGAAGTTATGTGAATTAAATCAGCGATGCAGCATTTTGTCTGGTGTAATTAGAAATACTTAAAAATGTATTTATCCATTACTACTTTTGGAAAGGAACTAGTAACTCATTACTTGCAACTCCACAGTTGAATTTGCCTCTTAACCACATAAAAATACAAGACAGAAGTAGAGTTCTTTTTTTCGTCCCTTTAGATAGACAGAGGGAGCGGGCATGGAGAGGGAGGGGGGGTTGTTCTTCCAGAACACACTCTACAATGAAGATCCTGTTTATCCAGTTTTTCAAATAGCAAATCATTGTGTGTTGGTCAGAGCACCACTGAGGCAATGAGTAACTAAGTAATCCAGTAACGTAATGTAGCTACTGATATGAATGGAAAAGTCACTTGACTTAATTACTTTCCAAGTACAGTGAAGTTCCAAGTCATGTTATGAGTCCTCCTCACCTTTAGTGGGCGATGTGGAGGAGCGCAGTGGTGAGACGCTGCGGTGGCGGAGCAGTGCCATGCTGGTGGCAGGCGACGTGGCGGCACTACTGCCCCCTGCTGGGCTGCGGCCCCTGCTGGAGCGCCCCCCGGCCCCGATGCCAAGTGTGCGCGTCAACGCTGACTGCAGGCTACTCATGCGAAACTCCAGATCCCGGCGGCCAGCCTCGGCCCGCGCCAGCTCCGCCTCGGTGGCGGCCAGCCGGCCCTGCGCCTCGCTCAGCTGCAGCTGGGCCTGCGCTGCTGACTCGGAGGCGGTCTGCGCCCGCAGCGACAGGTTGCGCGCCTCATCCTGCAGCTTCTTCTCACAGCCACGCGCCTCCTGCAGCTGGGCGGCCAGCTCCCGCTCACAGCCACGCCAGCCACTCTCAGAGTCCACCAGCCGCCGCTGCAGCACACCCAGCTGAGGAGAGAAGAAGCATGAAAATGACTAACAGCATATTGCAGCAATTGTAGAATAACTGTAATATATTACAGACTTAATAACACATATTCCCTGCTGTCTATAGCATACATTTTATACTGACAATCATGTTGGCACATTATAAATCTGCAAGACCTGTCAGTATTATACATAGTATTGTTCATGTTTTATGTATTACATTCATAATCATGGCATTGTCAGATTAGAAATCTAAAGAGGGTTAACACCTCCTAAAAGCCCATTAGTGGGCTCTCCTCCTCACCTCCTTTTTGATGGAGGTCTTAGCGGTCTCAGCCTCTGTGAGTTTCTGCTTGAAGGAGAACAGCTCTCTGGCCCTCTCCTCCTCCCTCTGCTCCTCCACAGAGAGACGGGTCTGCAGCTCCGCCACCTCTCTGCTCCGCTGCTCCCGCTCCCCATCCAGCACCTTCACCTGACACAGGAGACGGGAAGAGCAGTTTGAGAGAGTAACATCAACAGCAATTGCATGTCCTGTGTTTTGTGTTACTGCTATTTCACTAAATGTACTTTATCTATGTTGCTATTTTATGCTATTCAACCTGCTCCTGTCTGTGTATAACTGACCTGTCTGCGGAGTTCCTGCAGCTCTCGGCGGGCCTCCAGTCTGGAGCGCTCCACCTCACGCAGACAGCTGCGCAGCTCGCCCACCTCCTTCTGCGCAGACGCCAGACTCTCCTCCAGCACAGTCACACGCTGCTCCTTCTCCTCACACTGACGCTTGACACTGATGGAGGGACAGAGAGAGAGAGAGAGAGAAAGAGAAAGAGAAAGAGAGAGAGAGAGAGAGAGAGAGAGAGGGGAACGGGAGAGCCATTCAATGCACAAAAAGCGCACACGTTTTGAAATCCAGTAGTAAACAAATGAGAAAGAAATGTGCACTTAACTGGCATACATAGGTTTCAAGATGATACCCAGTGTTATCAGTGTCTTATCTGGTTTGTGGTCATCGGTAAAAGCAAAATCTACACATCCTAAAGAGCACTTGAACCTTTGAGTAGTGACTAGATTGGGCAAAATAATTGGTTGTTTGCATAAAATATTTATATTAATATTCATAACAAATGTAAGAAAATACTTATACTTACTTAGATAGATTAGATATTGGTGAATGAGGCCCAGAAATTTTTCCAGAAATACATAGGATGTACAGTGAAAGTGTTTATCAGTCAGTCTCCAAGTTTACTGCTATATGCTGAGATAAGCTGTCAGTACATGGGCAAACATGAATGGATCAAAGAGGTTTTATCTATCCTTATCAGTGCTACAACACATGTGACCCCATGCCCTCACTCGTTCTTGGAACTGTTGTGTAATGTGTGTGTCTATGTCTGTGTGTGTGTGAGAGAGAGAGTGAGCGAGAGAGAGAGAGAGAGAGAGAGAGAAAGATATAGAGAGAAAGAGCTGCTTCTAATTGTGGAAATGTACATTCACCTGATCCTCTCGCTCTCTGCGGAGCGCAGCGCCTCCCTGAGTTGGCTGTTGGACTGACTGAGTGTGTCTCTCTCACGGGTGACGTCACCCAGCGAGCGTCGCAGTTCAACCGCATCCCGCCGATGGCCCTCGCCTGAGTCACGCGTCTGACACAGCCGTCGTTCTGACTCCAGCACCTCCCGCCTCAACACATCCCGGCTCTCCTCGCAAGACGAGAGGGCTGCCCGACACTCCTCCAACTGCCCAGGGGAGAGAATCAGGAATAAACACATTCCTTTTCATTTTCCATTGATATTCCTGTTTCCATGCAAAACCGCATCGTCTGATTAACAATTAGCAGAGATCCTTCATCCATTTCTGAAGAATCTTCAAATATTGCTCCTAACATTCCTTCTGTCATTGTTCCGGCAAAAGTTCTAAAAGGGTGAATAATGCAAATGAATTAATTCCATTACTGCTTATTCCAAATATGACCTTATTTGGGTTAAGGTAATCAGAATATTCTGTTTATATTAATTGTTTACTTTGATTAAAATACATTAAAGTACTGTTACATCGGCAACTAATAGTATCTGTGTCACACTCTAACAACATAACAGATGTTTGGGCACAGAGACTCTTGATGCTGGGGTGAAGGACGTTCACGCACCTCCCTGAGGGCAGTGTCCGTGCAAGTCTGCTTGTCAGCACAGCTGTCCTGGAGTCGGCGCAGCTCTCGTCCATATGAGCCCGAGGTCTCCTCCAGCTGGGCACGCACCTCTTCCAGCTCAGTGCTCAGAGCAGCTACGGTGGCCTGCAAGGACCAAAACATCACAGTGGGTCACTGAAGGGCCTGGGAAAGTAATTCATTCCTTTCATCAGAATCAGAAACACTATCACAGGTTCACAATCATCTCTGCTGCCATGTTGTCTAGCAGGACATTTCATGTCAAGATTGTGGGTTCAAATCCTGGCTGCCACCGTTGTGTCCTTGAGCAAGGCACTTAGCCCTAAGGGAGACTGGCCCTGATATATAATTGATAGTTGACAAATATGTAAGTCGCTTTGGATAAAAGCGTCTGATAAATGTAAAAAGGATTTGTTTATTTCCTTGAAGAGCTGGCTCCTCCACCTAGCCAACAGTATCCTGTACTGGTAAGCACACAAGCTAGTACACTCTCATTTATTAGTACATACTTCTGGGACCATATCATCTATTTAACAACACAATGAAACAATGCACTTTAGATAGTTCATTTATGTCCAAGCATCCATTCCCTACTATAGGTTCTGTTTGAGAGTTAGATGAAGCAGTAACTGTACAGTCTTGAGGTTTTAGATGAGTCAGTTTTTACCCTCTCCATCTCTTTAGTATGCCCTGCCTCCCGGTTCATACGCTCCACTTCCAGGGTTACTGCGCTCAGCTCAGCCTGTAGGGTGGATACGCGCTCAGACAGGACCGCCTTCTCCGTCTCCTTTAAAGACAGGGCCTGGTTGGAGTAAAGACACACACACACGTAGACTTAGCAGAGGAAATCCACTCGCCTGACTTCTAGCAACACAATCTAGCTTAGCTCATCCATAATGACGACGAGGATGGGATTCGAACCCACGCGTGCAGAGCACAATGGATTAGCAGTCCATCGCCTTAACCACTCGGCCACCTCGTCACTTAACATATCCCTCACATGCAAGCATGCTGGAACTAAAGCCAAGTGAGCAAACATGTAACCCACCTAACCAGTTTTCATATCTTTTTTCATATACAGTTTCATATATGTTTCATACACAGAGCGTATTGGCTATATGCGTATCTAACACAGTCTAGTCAGTGTCCATAAGGTGGCTGGAGAGCACACCTCTCACACCAGCTAGCTGTGCTCCTCCTGCTGCACCTCACCTGCTGTTTCTCCGTCTCGGCCTGCAGGAGGCTCTGGTCCCGGTCCCTCTGCAGTACCCGCACCTCCTCCTGCAGCTCCTCCCTCTCCCGCTCCGCCCGTCGCACACGCTCCTCCCACTCCTGCCGCGTCTGCCGCAGTGCTACCTCCCCCTCCGCCTTCAGAGAACGCTGCAGCGCCTCCTGCAGGACAAACACACACACACACCAACACTGGCAGGAGTCAAGAGTGCTCATCTTTTGTTTACAATGTTTGTGTTCAATGTAAACAGTGTACTGTACATTAGGAATAGACAATAACATAAACACAGAGGCCTGGTTTGACCCTGAGGAAGACATTGTGCGTGGGAATGTTAGTCATTTGAATATTAGTCATCTGAATAAAGCTCCCAAAACTCTGTGTGCTGTGGTCCTTCCCAGGTCTAATCTGAACAAGAAGTTACCTAGGACCTGCTGCCAATTCTGCTCACTGCTCTGTGAAGCACCCAGGCTTCAGAATAAGTGAAGCCCTTTTCTTACAGAGGCCTGGTTCTTCATTGACATTACACTGAATTCTGATATTTTTATATATTTCTTAATATCTAAACACTTAATTTCATTGTCGTCATTGTGTTCTACTTAACTGTTTGTTGTATTCTAACTGAGAGCTGAAAGGGTAGATATAGCGGGGTCAAATGAGAGCGTGTCCATTCTAGTCTTTAGCACGGAGACTGCACCGATTGCATTCCACTGGATTGTGTTATCTGCTGTGCCAGGCACCGTCAAAGTGTGTTATTAAGGACATTGTTAAGTAGATGTAGCTCATCCATAATGACGACGAGGATGGGATTCGAACCCACGCGTGCAGAGCACAATGGATTAGCAGTCCATCGCCTTAACCACTCGGCCACCTCGTCTGATGCACCACCCTCTTGACTCATGGGTATGCGTAATATGACTTAGTGTTAAAGCAACTTTTTTTTTATCCAACACTATTTTGTCTTTATCCTTTTCACAATAGGAGAATCATTGTCCCTGATCGTGTGGCAAAGAGGCGTTCCGCCCACCTTCTCAGCGGTGAGTCTCTCTGACTCCTCCTGGTGGCTGGCGAGGGTGTTGCGCAGAGTTTGCTGGTGCTCCTGCTGTGCTGAGGCCAGGTTCTGCATGAATGCCTCCCTCTCCCGCTCACACTGCAGCAGCGCGTTGTCTTTGTCCGCTCTCAGGCGCTTCAGCTCCGCTGCACCCACACAAACAACAACCACAAACGCCAAGAGTCAAGACATTCACCAGATGGCAAACCACATGGCAGAGAACCTTTGTTTCCAAATCATCTAGCCATAACTACACAATAGAGCTCATCTGAAACAGAGTGTGCATATGAGGTGTGTGTGATGTTGAGGCATGTTTATAGAGCAGGTAGAAGTATGATGGCACAATAGGCTGCATGCTTCTGTGACTCTCAAAGAGATCTTACCTCCCATTCATTCTTTCAGAACTACTGTGAACTTTGATCAGTCCACCTGTGGGCTAAGGTGTGCTGTCCACAGAGTCACTCTGAGGACGGGGTCTTACCTATGCTGGTCTCATGGCGTATCCGCAGGTTATGGGTGTCCGCTTCCAATTGCTCCTTCCGAGACTCCAGCTGCAGCAGCTGCTGCTGCAAGTCAAACACACTAGTCTCCAGAGCCTCTTTATCAGACCTGTACACACACACACACAAAAAACATATGGTAACGTTTATTTTACAGTGCCCTTGCTACAGTTTATCTACAGCATATATAGCGCAACAAACCAAATCAAGTAATAGCACACACTATAATAATCTGAAGATTATTTTGAAGGTAAAAATTATCATGTGTGTTTCATCTGTGTGTCACACCTAAAGGCAGCCAGCTCCTCAGTCAGGGAGGCGTTCTCCTTCTCAGACGCAGTCAGCTGGACCACCAGCCCCGCCCTCTCCTTGGCCAGTTCCGCACGACTCCGCCCAGCTTCCTCCAGGGCCACACCTTGCCTCTCGCCCTCTCCACGGGACACTGCCAGCGCAGTCTCCAGGGCACTTACCTCCGCACACAGCTGCATTTCACACACACACAATCACTCAGAGGAAATTTGTTTTTTGCGTACATTTTATAAACCTAAATAAATTCTATACATTGTGAACTTCATAGCCTACTTTTAAACCCATCCTGTCTTTAATTGCCCTGGTGCCATGCGTACATCATCTCTCATTTAAACAGCTGTCGCTTCTCACCTGGATCACTTTCTCCTGAAGTCTTGTTCTTTCAGCTTTGACAGTCTGGAGTTCGGCCTCCATTCCCACTCTGGCCAGCTCTGCCTCCTGAAGTGATTGGTGGAGAACCAGACGGGCAGTGTCCAGCTCCAATCGGTCCTGTTCCAGGCGGACGAGCTCGTCGCGAATGGTCAGCTTCTCCTGCTCGGCCTCCCTCTTCTGGGATAGCAGGTGGCTCTTCTCCTCCTCCAGCTGAGGCAAAATGAAACACCATCACAGGTCTAGACATGAGGTCTGCCAGACAACGTGAAGCCACGTGCACTGGCTGTGAATGTCAACACGGGTACTACCATGTGGGAAAGTTATTCTATAGAGGGACCTGAAAGTAGCTGGTCATACTAGATTTTGAGGTGTGTTCCACTCTTCCACTCATTTCTAGACCTTGACAGAAAGACAGAGCTGAAAGAGGATGTGTTATTGCCTGGTAAGCCTCCACACACCTGATTGATGATGTTATTGAGATCAGACTTGTCCTGAGCCAGGCCTTCGTTCAGACTGCCCATCTTGGCCAGGGAGTCCCGGAGGCCGGCCTCCTCAGAGCGCAGCTTATTCACCAGCAGGGTCAGCTCAGCATTGGAGGATTCAGCCTGCAGGAAACACTCTTGGTCAGGCACACACTACCCTATACAATACACACCCACCTATACATACATCATAAATCTCATCATAAACCTATCAATACATCATAAACACAGGAGTCACACACTAGTCTATATAGTGCAATCCCAATATCTATACATCATGAACACATTTCACAGGAGTCACACTAACTAGCCTGTACAATGCACTCACACCATCTATACATCATGAACACACCTCACATGAAGCCCGTGCTATAAACCTCAGAGAAAGAGAAAGAGGTCTGATTATTTATAGTTTTCAAAAGGGACCTGTCAACTTGTCTCTATACTGTACACTGTAGGTACAACTCCATCAGTATTTAGACAATGGGTTTGATTTGCAGTAAAGGATATCTTATGGAGTGAGAAAGGATTAATTGGGAGAATTGAATGAAAAACATAAATAACAAAATTGACATGAAAAATGGCAATGGGAAATCAGTAGGACAAAGATGCCCTACACAGACATGGCTCACACAGACACCCCACACAGACATGGCCCACACAGACACCCCACACAGACATGGCCCACACAGACATGGCCCACACAGACACCCCACACAGACATGGCCCACACAGACATGGCCCACACAGACATGGCTCACACAGACATGGCCCACACAGACACCCCACACAGACACCCCACACAGACATGGCCCACACAGACATGGCCCACACAGACATGGCTCACACAGACATGGCCCACACAGACATGGCTCACACAGACATGGCCCACACAGACATGGCCCACACAGACATGGCCCACATAGACACCCCACACAGACATGGCCCACACAGACATCGCCCACACAGACACCCCACACAGACATGGCTCACACAGACACCCCACACAGACATGGCCCACACAGACACCCCACACAGACATGGCCCACACAGACACCCCACACAGACATGGCCCACACAGACACCCCACACAGACATGGCTCACACAGACACCCCACACAGACATGGCCCACACAGACATGGCCCACACAGACATGGCCCACACAGACATGGCCCACACAGACATGGCCCACACAGACATGGCTCACACAGACACCCCACACAGACATGGCCCACACAGACATGGCCCACACAGACACCCCACACAGACATGGCCCACACAGACACGGCCCACACAGACACCCCACACAGACACGGCTCACACAGACACGGCTCACACAGACACGGCTCACACAGACACGGCTCACACAGACACCCCACACAGACACGGCTCACACAGACACCCCACACAGACACCCCACACAGACACGGCTCACACAGACATGGCCCACACAGACATGGCCCACACAGACATGGCCCACACAGACACCCCACACAGACATGGCCCACACAGACACCCCACAGACATGGCCCACACAGACATGGCCCACACAGACATGGCTCACACAGACATGGCCCACACAGACATGGCCCACACAGACATGGCCTAGAGTGGTGGTTAAGATCCAGTCAGTGCTCCCACCTTGGTGAGGGCCTCGGTGAGTTGGCTCCTCTCTCCCTCCAGCATCTGTTTCTCCACCAGGCCCTGCTGCTGCGTCTCCCTCACGGCTGTCAACTCCATGCGGTGTCCCGAGGCTCTGCTCTCACTCTGCTCCCACTGCTTCTGACTAGGGAAGACAGCACCAGCACACTCTGAGCTCACTCTATGCATGCCACTCTACAGCACACAGCTCAGATGCAAGCTGAGTCAGCACGTTTGGTCTTTCACAACATTTAGTTTTAGGACCCCCTACATTTCCAGTGTTTCATTTCTAAATGGGTTGAGTTGATGCACATAGTAAAGTCCATGATCTTTTCTTTGAGTTTTTGTTAATGTAGATACAGTATAGCAGTTTCTGTTCATGGACTTTTCACGGTCATTTCAAGGTCACTTCAAGTGTATCAGATTGTCTGCATACTTGTTGCAGGTCTGATATCTTACACCACACCTAAGGACACACAGATAGCTAGCCATGGACAAATAACCTTATGTGTTTTTTCTCCTTAGGAGACGGGCCAGCAGATCCTCTGTGCTCACTCACATTCTCTCGATCTCTGTCTTGGCGCGCTCGCGCTCCTGGACAGCGGCCTCTTTCTCCTCCCTCTCGTGATCCCTCTCTCTGTGGCTGGAGCTCAGGGCCATCTGGAGCTTCTCACTCTCCAGCTGCAGCAGCTGCACCCTGGTCTGCGCCGCCTGCAAGGCTTTTTCCGTACCGTCTTTCTCACTAGGAGGAAGCAACATTGTCAGTGTCAATTGGACATGATGGCAGCCATGAAGATCCAGCACTGACCTCAGGAGCAAATTCACCCAGCTAAGCACTGTCTGTCACATGAGAAGCTGTGGTTTCAGAACATCTATATTTTGATATAACCCACAGCTAAATACATAGTCAATGGTAGATTTACTTGACTACAGAGAAACAGATTCCTTCCATGTGAAGTTACCCTTGGCCTTCAGGAGTTATTCAACCTCACAGTAAATATGCTTCTCACTAGGAAACTAGTGACCCAACTAACTATTAGCAACTATTGAGTCTATAAGGAACTATTAAGGCTCACAATAGAAGCCAGCACTGACTGACTGACTGACTGACATGTCCTTCCTGGCTCAAGTTCAAACACTGGCACTCAGTGGAACTCAGGCCTGGTCTGTCTTGTGTGTCAAGCATTAGTGACTACCACCTGTAACTACCTGAAAACTAAAAGCAAACGACATGTTAAAAGACCTAAAGAGAAGTGAGAAGTGCTCACCTGATGAGCGAAGCCCTCTCCTGTCTGAGGCGGTCCCTCTCTCTCTGGGCCGTCTCCCTCTCCCGCTGGGCATCATCTCGCTCGCCCTGTAGGGCCTGAACACGCAGCTCTGTGTCGCGCCGACTCGACTCAGCCTCACCCAGCTGCCTGCGCAGCTGCTGCACAGACGACTGTGCTGAGAGCAGACGTCCGCGGATCTCCTGTCCAGACAGACATCAGGAGTGAGAGACAGAGATGTGTTTCATTTGTTGGATCCCACTGTTGTCCTTAACCCCGAACCCTCAAATACGTCACTGATAAGCCAATCATGAAGTAGATACATAGCAGTTAAGGGTTCTGGGTTTATGGGTTAGGGGGGACATTGGGATTCAGTCATGGTCTTGAACTTCTGACAGTTCTGTTTTCAACTTCCATTTACCATTTTAACAGCCTGAGAAGTTTTTATTTTTCAGTGTACATCATATTTCACATTATATGAACAGGAAAATATATTTACAGCATTATCCATCCCCTGTAGCGGTATAGGTAGGCGTGCATAAGAGGTCTGGGTGGGTATTGAAGTGTGTGGGGTCACTGAAGTGTGTGGGTTCATATGTGATGATGTATAAAGTCTCTAAAGTGCATGTCAAGTCTGTGTGTGTGTGTGTGTCAGAGCCTGAGGAGTCTTGAGGAGGCCTCTTGCATGATCTACCTGCAGCTGCAGCTGCTTGCTGGACACAGCGGAGCGGAGAGCAGACAGGCTGGATTGAGGGAGAGGGGCGGTGGATGGTCGTCGTGGGGAGGACGACCGTGAGGGTGAGGATGACCTTTGTGGAGAGGACGCCCTGAGCAGGGGCATGAGAGAGGCCCCGATAGCTTCTCCGTCCTGTGTGTCAGTGAATATTCCGGATTCTCCATCTGACAACACTGTCTGGAAGGAGACATTCAACGGTGGAAAAGTCGAGATTATTAACTACAGAATTATTAAGAATGCCCTGTCTGGGGTGAGGAATTACTGAAGGAACACTGAATATTTACAGTAGAAGTTGTACTATACTACCGAGTACTGTATTTCCCAGACGCAGATTAAGCCTGTTCATTGAGAAAAAACTAAACTGGGTAGACTTGATTCATGTTCTGCGTCATGGATTTAGGTAGTGTTCAGTTTATCTTAATGTAGATTGAACTAATCTGATTTGAAAGTCAAAGATAGTAGAAATAAATCACGGTTTAATTTAAACCTACACACACACACATTTCCAGTCCTATAATTAAATAACTATTGGCATAGTTTGGCCAGACCTTCTGATTCTCTTACCTTAAGGACAAATCAGACAAAAAAATCTGTGTTGTCACATAATGCAGAGCTATTTCAATAATCTGATGAAATTAATTAATCATAC
The DNA here is from genome assembly GCA_027481765.1 of Tenualosa thibaudeaui. Taxonomy (NCBI): domain Eukaryota; kingdom Metazoa; phylum Chordata; class Actinopteri; order Clupeiformes; family Clupeidae; genus Tenualosa; species Tenualosa thibaudeaui. Next base: position 1,010,470 of record JAIFZK010000003.1, read on the forward strand.
ACCATTGTAAATCTGTCCACAAAATCCTTATATTATGGTAAGTTCGTCATATATATGCATACACATTAAGTACCCATAGTACCTGCTTGAAAATAGCAAGGCAGGCAGCATTACCTGAGCTATGTCCCTGAGTGTGTCAAGCAGGGTCTCAGTTTGAGATCGAAGGGCCTGCAGTTCAGAGTCCTCCACCCCACTCTGCTCCTGTTCCCAGAGGCCAACAGCAGCAACATTAGAACATAACTATGACAAGACTGTTTCTGTGCACTTCAGAGGAGCTCAGGCCTTTCATTCACAGACCTGCCCTGTATATTGGCCATGGTATCAGTGGATAAAGTATCTGAAAACCAATAGAACTGAACCTTTAAAATAAATAGCTCTTTGCAGTACACTATCCAGTCTCCATGCCAGTGTCCACTGCTCAACACAGTTTCTATACTGCTAGCTGGGTTAGTGGCCGGTACTGTGTGCATTCATAGAGCTGGGCACATGCATCTAAATAGATCATATTCCTTCCTCGTCAGCAAGATAACTGAGCTCTAATCTCTTTGTTAGATACTTAATCTCATAAAACTCGCTCAACTAACTACCCTGTGCTACCTATGCTATGCTCTTTAAGAGCGTCATAGATTTGTACTGCAAACCATCTAGGATAAAGATGCTTGCTAAATTTTACTTTTACACCTCATATTAACTGTCCTCATATTAACCTTATATTTTACTTGTGGAGTATGTTGAAGGTTGTTGCTAATATTAGTGGGAGCAATCAGAGAGGTAGTGATGTATTAAAAATGTATGTGCACTATGTAGAAAACTATGCAGCTTCCTCTGTTCAACTGGACTTAATTCTATGTGATCTACAACATGTGATGTGAAAACAGTAATTACCTCCAGTCTCCTGGTGAGGGAGGAGACCTCCTGCTCTTTGTCTTCACTCTGGGCCTTCAGTCTCTCCATCTCCCTGACTGCCTCCACCAGCCTGAGAAGCCAGCACACAGAATCAGCACCTCCCACCGGAGTCTATTCCAAGCCACTGACTCATCAACAGTTGGGCTGTGCTCAAACAGGAAAGGCACTACTGGTCTTTAAAGATTGTTGGAATGGCATTACTGCAAGTCTACAGTCATAAATATAATTAACATTTCTCCTCCATGGTGCCCCCCTGACCTGGCGTTGAGTTCGGCTCGTTCGGCGTCGCCACGGGCCTGCAGGGTCATCATGTCGCTGACGTGCTCCCGCAGCTGCAGCTCCAGCTGGGCCCGCTGGGCCGACTCACGCTCCAACGCCGTGGCCAGTCCCTCCTCGCGGCCCTGTACGGAGGACGTCAGACCCACGCATGACGACTGTGTCGTGTGGCAGGCCCAGACCAGCTGATTACGCATATCGGACAGGTCCCTGAACAGAGACGGAAGAGAAGTTTACGAAACGCACTTAGAGGCACAAAGAAAACAACAACAACAACAACAACAACAACGAGGAAGAGAGAAAAGAGGAAGAAGGAGGAAAATGAATGGACTGAAAGGCCCTGTCAAAAAGGGGAAAACATCTGAACACACAATCACGTTACTTTTGACAAAATAAGAGAATCTGAAACATCCAGCCACCTCTGAGTCCAAGCTGAAAGTAAGTTTTGTTTGTGATGCATGCAGTACCTTTCTGTGGCACTCTTCATCTCATAGACATGCCTGCGGAAGCCAACCACCTGCCTCCACAGCTGCAGCAGACGACTGTGCTCACTGCTGTAGTAGCTATGGAAAGACTATAGAGAGAGGAGACCATCACTGCAATGGCACACACACACGCGCACAGGCTGACTGTGCCTGTATTCACAGTACGCATGAAAGACATGGACCACGTACCTCTTCTTCTTTCCTCCAATCAGACTCCCTTTGTTCAAGCTCCTCTCTTGCTTTCGTCCAATCAGCTGTGAGCCTTCGGATGTCCTGGCTAAGTGCCTCGTTGGCCAGGCCTGCCTGTTCCAGCTGCTCCCGCAACATGGAATTCACGGCCGACAGACTGCTGCTTCTGGACAGAGAGATTGACAGCGTTTCACACGCACACCACTGGAATCAGATCGTGCTTGTATAGTTAGCTCTTGGATGCTCAGGATCCAGCAGAACACTTGACCCACCTCTGCTGTTCCTCCTCCAGCCTGATGAGGGCACTCTCCAGATCACTGCATGACTCCTCATCCTCACGGCGATTGCTGCTGCTAGACAAGTCACAACGACCCTGTGGAAGAAGGTCCTTTGTTGTTTACTCTCTTCAAAACTTATAAGTAGACAATGTAGTCAAATGTGCCTCCACAGGCTCCACAATGAAGTGCCGCTATGTTAAATATACACATTCTGAAATCAAGATATGACATGCCTCAATGATGTCATGTCTCCCTAACTCAGCTCCAGGGGCCTGATTGGCTATTCTAAACAAGTCGATTAGATGGGTAGCTTTCTGAGGATGTGAACCTTAAGCTCTGGCTTTGCTGAATGAATACTTGCGACCTGACATGCAGCAAATCTGGAGTTGGTAAGTATGCAAGTACAACACCGGACTCTCTGTTGCCTAGGGTCTACATAGGCTCTGTGCTAAAAACAGTAATAGTGATAATGTGAAAGCAGGCCCTGTTTTGAGATCAGGCATATGAGGCCTTCTTGTGTGCCTGTATTCTATGCTTAGAGTGGGTGTCCTGAGGTGGCTGCACTCACGTTAAATCGGTGGCGCTCCAGCTCAGAGGTCTTCTCCTGCAGGATCTGCTCCAACTCACCACACCGCTTCTTATACTGCAACACCTGCTCATGGGGCACACACACATACACACACAAACACACACACACACACAACTCTCAAATCCATGTCTGGTAATACTGTGTATCTAATTAAGCATCTGTATTTGTACTGGGAAGATATTTGTTCTCTGTTATTGACCCAATTCTGTCATCTTGGTAGTTCTATCTTTACCCTACTGTGACACATTTACATTACCGTTTAGCCACCAAGTGTGCGATGGAAATTAACAATGATGCTTTCAGAAACTGACTGCTGGTCCTGCTCTTTGTGGTACCTTGGCCTGGAGTTTCTGCACTAGCTGTGCCTGCCGCTGTTGGCCCTCCTGGTAGGCGGTGAGTTTGCGCTTGTACTGGGCCTGCTCCTCATCCAACCGTCTGCGCAGTTCCACATTGTGTTGGGCCAGGCTGCGAGACTCCAGGGCATCATGCTCCCCGTCTCCACTATCAAGACGCAAAGCCTGCTCCAACTGCAATGCAATCACACACACACACACACACACACACACACTGCATGAGCCATCATCACCACAGATATCAAATCTGCATACTCAGTAATCATTTTTACTCAACAACTCTTGTGTCAAAATTTGTTTTGCACAAATGCCATAGAAAACGTGTCAGTCCAACCAAACAAAGGCAAGCAAACAGACCTTTGTAGACCTTGTTCTGATCATTGTTAAAGGCATGAAATTTGTGCTCCCCAAGTCTTCCATCAGAGTCCTATAGCCATCCAGTCTCAACTCATCAGCTGTGCTCCACAGAAGCCTATCACCATAGCTTTGTTGACTGGGCCCTATGGCTACCTAGTAACAGGCCACAACAATAGTTTCTCCACCATGAATTACACCTCTTGTTTAAAGAGCAACGTTCATTGGTTTGTCACCTTTAATGCACCAAATGTAAAGTGTTGGGACCAAGTACAGGGTTATAAACTAAGCCAGTATACACATAATCTTCTGTGAGCCATTAAAAGAGAACAATGCTTTAAAATGAGAGATCAGTGCAGGTTTCACTTGACCACTTTATAAAGCTCAGCTCAGTAAACCCACAGCAAAGGGTTAAATGAGAAGCCAAAGCTCATCTCCATGGTGACCTCTACTCTTCAGTGCAAAGCCTCAATGACAAACACAACCTGGTTTCTCTAGGAACATAACCAAGAACACCAGACTCTTCTGGCACATTGCTAGAAAAATATTTCAACAGGTAAGGACTCTAAGAATGCCTTTTTTTGTCTTTGGGCTGAGATTCCTACATCTTAATTTTGGCACTAGGTGAATGAATACATACTACAAAATCAAATCTCACTGATTTTGACCACAATTCATTCTAGCAGTCTAGGTGTCCTCAATTGGGGTCTCCCACCACCCCACTTCCCCCTAATTCCCTCTACCAGTGGTGTTTACAGTCACCCTGGGAGACAAATGCTATGGCAACAAGCCACTTCACTTCATTCCACTCCACGTTACCAAGGCAACGGGTCAAACTCTCTAGGACAGACCCACAAAGAGCATAATGAAACAAAAAAGGGAGGAGTTGCGCTTGTATGCAGATGATGAGTTCCGTATTAACACACCTCTTCCATTCTCTAACCCCACAAAACCCAAATTCCTCCATTTTAACAGACGCAAATTTGACACAGTGTTGTCTGGACTGACCAAAACACACTAATTACAGATGAAAGAACATCATGTAGGGCTTGAATACAGCCATAAACTTCCTGTATGCAGCCAAATATCATCTTTTCCATACTGTCTGTTGCTCACCCTCTCACTGATGGCGCTGTATTTGATAGCCAGCTCATCACGGTCGGCTCTGCTGTGGGCCAGGAGGTCCTCCAGCCTTCCCAGCTCCCCCTGGAGCACCCTGTTCTCCTCCTGAAGTGACATGAGTGAGGACATGGCTCCAGGCGCTGCTGGGAGGGAGGGAGAGAGGGAGAGAGGGAGGGGGGCAGGGCAGGGCAGGGCAGGCAGGGAAGAGGAGAGGAGAGGAGAGGAGAGGAGGGACAAAGACACAGGTGGAAGTGAAAGGGTTCTTTTTTATGTACTTGATAAGAGCACCCAGTTGGATAGCAAGAGCTTGCACAGTATATCAGCGCATACTCACAGCTGTCGCTCAGGTTCTTGGTGACAATTTCTCGCACACGCACCGGCAGACAGGCTGGAGGTGCATTTGGGGAAGCACCCTGCAGTGTCAGCCGCTTCTCCTCTGAGAGGACACTCTCTTCCAACCTCTAAGGATGTACACACAAATATCAACAAAACTCAGGACTAAAATATGCTACAAATAGTTAATGTAGTAGTAGCAGTATACAGCAACAACACTAAAGCAACAAAAGGAAAACGGTGATTTCAGACATCGCACACTAATTTATAGACCATTCAGCAAGCCACAACATGCTAGCCATGTAAAATCATTTTAAAAACTCTAAAAACAGACAAATTGCAGTTTTATGTTATCTATGACCTCTGAGTGCATGATGGGGATGTAGGGAACGGGGGCTTAAAGGACACACTCATTTCAGCCTGAGAGTCATCCCAACAATACATTTGATTTGATAGACAAATGTGATAGACAACCTGTAGATTAACTTCTTTTTTCAGTTTTAGGCACATTTCTTTCCTTCCTTTTGGATAGGCCTATGCAATTGTAACTTTATAAGGCAGCAATGACAAACTCCTCTGTAGTATGCCTAATAAATTTTCTTGCCTTTCCATTGTTGACAATTGAGATAAAGTGTTCCGCTTTTGCTTATTGTTGGTGTTTAAAACCCCAATGCACCCACGCTGCCAAGGGTGTCCTAACTCTGTAGTTCTGAAGGCCTGCTCAATGCAATAAGAACAGGTGGCCTCACAGCAGTAGCTGATATCAGCCGCAGTCTTCTTGTGTAAATTTAGCTCTACGTGGCTAGCCAAGTATCACGGAGACAATGATGCGACACTGACACAGACTCCAACAAACAAAATGTAAAAGCAATGGATTACCACAGTAGACCAAGTGGAAATAAATGAACTGGAAATTAAATAACTAGGAGCGATGGCACTAACGGTTGTGGATGGAAATGAAATCATGCAATTACTCCATCACCTGTATGACCGCTTCCAGTTTCGACTCGGCCTCAACATTTTCTAAGTCAGTCATCGAGAAAAGTTTTATCCTCTCCTGCAGACGAGCAAAAATGAAAAGACCCAACGCACTCCTCTAACGCCAGGGCAGACAGGTTTAAATGGCAAAGTATCCAAGTCGGCTCTGCATTTTAAAATAGGATTAACCCTTCGCTGTGTTGTCTACTGCCTGTCACATTCAATTCCCCCCAAAAATCTAATTGCAGGCGGTATAATGGTGTTGTCTATAGTGACTAACACGAAATCCACAGCTGGCAACAAATCAGAAGTTTAAATACAGGCAATAAAAAACCGAAAGCTCAGATCCAGAGCAGGTGTCCATCCACTCGTCGTCGGCGCAGAAAGTGGCGTGGAGAGATTGAGGACGCGGGATTAGGAGATTTACCCCCTCCACCCACTTCCCACGTCGCTGTAACGTGCACCACACATTCTCTTTCCCGGTAGAACTCTTAAACGCGACTATATCCGTAATGATTAACTACTCACTTAGGATAAACTCTCGCTGTCGCCGTAGATAATTACATTATTAAAACAGCAAGAAAGTGCTCAACTACCTGATTATGCAGATAAAACATATATTAAGGCTATACAAACCCTATATATAATGGGTTCTACATTGTCAATCTTACCCTAGTTAAATTCTATTGTAGCCCATGGGCTATGCAAAATGTAAAATTAAATATTTAAAAGTAAACAGAATCCATGTGCGCTGGCGTGGTTTCACTATGTTGGTTGAGTGCACCTGCTTTCAAAATCATTTGAACTCTTTCAATCAGAAGCTGTTGGTCTTCTGATTTATAGGATGTGGTGGGGATGGGAGAGGGGCATTTGGAGGGGGCGATGGACAAATCACTTTAGTGCCTTTGTCACCATAGAAACAGACATATCAACAAAAGGACAGGGTTTTATTCCCACTTTCAACTCCAACCATAGCCCTATGCAAGGTTTCTCGGGGTGGTAAAGTTAGACTATGTCATATTTTGAATTCTAAGAAAATTAAATTGTCAGCCTCTACGTGAAAAGTAGGTCTAATATCAGGTATACATAAAATATAAATAGGCTACTTTACTTGGAGGCGGTTTGGCCCATTGGCAGCATTGGACCATTGGCACTACAACTACAATGGCCAAATCTCTGCTCTGAAGAAAAGTCACCTCTGCGATATGTCTTCTTACTGAAAATAGAATGCTGATAGCCCTACAGCAAACTGTGGATGCGGGCTGTTGCGTAGCCTACAGTAGTCTACTTCGATACCCCAGCGCCCCCCTTTGCCCGTCTCTCTGCAGTGCATCATTATGCCGAACAGATCGAATCTGATGCTAGCTACATCTCGGAAGAACCGAAAACACCTTTAAGAGTGTGAGAAAGTGACAGAGTCGATAACAAATAATGATGTCAACTGCTATCATCTCATGTTAAAATAATCCACTGCCGCATGCGACCATAGTCTTTGCCTAGGTTATCCTGACTGTAGCTTTAAGGCGCGAGATTTGATGGGATCTTTGACGTTCTAAAGCTCAAAAGTCAAGCAGCTCGCTAAGCTACTTTGTAGCTTAAAAACAAAGCATCAATCCACAGGTAGACCGCTACTATCCTCATGGATACAGTGTAGCCTGCAGCATCCTAGGGAGTGGAACAGCAGTGATTGGACTGTCAAACTGATCAACTTTGAGCTATGCTATGTCCCACTTCACGCTCCAAAACTGATGGTGACTGACTACAGCACCAGTACTCTAACGCTAACTGTAAAGCCATTTGGCTATGATCGAAACTAAAATGGCTTTGTTGGTTCCTCTCCCACCCAAGCATACTTCTTCTTTCAGTTTACAGTATGCCATTCCTATCGTTCAGATAAGCATGCATTCCATTTAAGATGCTACGCATAGTCTATTATCTAGACAGAACTCATACCCAGGGACAAGATAACTCTTACCTTAGACAACGTGAACATGAGGTGAAAGAAGCGCTCATGTTTATTCCTCAATGTAGTTTACTGCACATGGGAATATTTTGAAATGAACTGAACAGAAACAATGTGTCGTTCTCTATCCATGCCGATTTGCTACAGCGAGGCTTTTCCGGGGTGGGACTACCATAAGACAAGATATCAGAGTGGATTGTAACCCTTTCGGCTGTACCGATGGGATATCACTACACATCACATTTCTTCATTCCAACAGCGAGTGATTGTCGAATGAGTAAAGACTTGAGCCAACTTTTTAACTCGTTGTCTGATATGTCACCCTCTTGAACGATCATAAAATGATAAATTCCATAATCGATTAATTCTCGCCAACTATCTCAGCTAGGCTACTTAGCCTACATTTGACCTGTTTATGATCAAATATCTTCACTTCTCTAGCCCTGGCAGCATACAATGTTTTTTATCAGAACTCAAAGTCACAGCAAGCCAACCATGGAGATGGCCTAATCTTTTGTTCCCAAGACACCTATTTTACTGCCGGTTACTACAGTGATGTGTAAATATTATCGATTAACCTGTCCACCATTGCCTGTTCTGCTGGCAACAAGTCTTTGTCAATAGGTGAACCGATCAAAGAACAAAGGAAATTCAAAGGAATTAAACTTACTCGCTACTACCTCTGTGCCAAAAAAAGTAAGGTGCACTAAATCATGGGAATTACAATGCTGAATCACAGTTACAAATGAAAGGGACAAGAGGGAAATGTTTATTATTTACAATATATAGTGACTTTACATTTATACAGGACTTATATTTTGTGTAGAAGGCACTTTCAACATTTTTTTGTGAATACATTTAAAGCATTTGCCCTAGTAAGCACACTCAAAGTAAAGGCACCACAATTAGGCAGGAGGAAAGATTAATCAGAGAAAAGGAGAATATGTTAATGTATGCACACACACAGTATGACATGCTTCACACAATCCTTGTGCTGGCTAAACAAGTCAATGGGCCACAAAAGCAAATGCGCGCGCGCGCGCGCGCGCACACACACACACACACACACACACACACACACACACACACACACACACACACACACAATGCTAGCCAGTGGCTCAGTAGGTGCATGGTGGGGACAGCCTCCTAGAGTTCAGTGGGAGTCACTAATCTTATTAAAACTGCCATCTGCTCAGTGGCTAGAGCTGACCCACCCAAAATACAATCTTTCACAAATAAGCATACACTCCCAACCCAAAAGATTTGAGAAATCTACCTTTACAATGATTTTACCTGCAGCACAAAGACAAATGTACCAAGATACTGCAGTCACCAACACCAGCGCACATATGCTGACAATTCCACTGCAGACATGTAATACAGGAAAGAATGTACAGATAAGCTAAATAAAAACTGACAAAGAAAAAAACACAAACAGCCGAGAGTGGGGGGAAGGGTCTCAAATGTATAGGGAAAAGGCACAATGTTATTAGTATTATATGCTTATGGAATGCACCAATTTTCACCTGATTGGACTGACTGAGAGAATAACTACATAGACACTGCTGTAACAGTGCCACTGAGGTGAGACTTAGAAATGTCACAGCTATTCTGTCTGCACATTCTATCAAAAGGACCTTAAAAAGAATGCCTTATTTCACACTCAATCAAACTACAAAAAGTGAAGTGTCTAGTCATGTGCTGATTGGTTGCATAGGAAACCTTCTGTACAAAAATAGGACTTCTTGTAGAAATAGAGAAGGTCAAATATTGCAAGGGGCATTTACACACATGCACTCACTGTTCATTAGAGTTTAGTGTGATTATATGCCCATGTCTATCCCCCAGAAACTCCATCTATTTGGGGAATGTATAGATATTAAAAACTATCTCTCTCTAAACGAAGAGTGAAAAAGTGTCAGTCCAGCTGTTAAAACTGCACCCATCCAGATTTGGTGGTCGTCTGAGAGGCGCCACTGTGCAGAGGAGAGACAGAAGAGTTTGTCAGATTTATAGGACAAAAACATATTCATTATTAGTTATCATATTCATGTACTCTAGTCAAAACCATCATCCATATTCAGAATATGATTTGGCAGGAAGCTGGTGTCATTTTTGTGTGAAGATCTCAAATGCCTACTAATTTCAAGAAGTAGTGATATTTGGTATCTACAGGTCTGTGTCGCTTTGGATAAACTGTGTTTGTTGAATAGCAGTTGACCTTAACCTTGGAGGTTTGACATACCCTGAGCCAGCAGCAGTGAAGTCTCCCCACAGGTCCTGAGAGGGCTGAGCTGGGGCTGGGGCTGGGGCTCCAAAATCCAACAGGGTTGCTGAGTGGAAGGACCATTCACATATATATTGATTACAGAGTCATTGTGGTACTGTTAAATACCTAAGACACATTTTCAAGAGTGAAGATCTGGTCCTGTCTATGCAGTAGTTTAACACTGACTTCTATAATTAACACAAAAGACATCCCAAAATAGAATGGCGCTCATGGGCTCAACTAAAGACAAACTTGCATATTAGAACATGGGGCGTTAGCAGCATACACACTTTTGTAGACATTTCACCTCCAAACAAAGCAAAGGGTCTGAGGGGTTTTAACTCCCTACATGAAATTCCCACTACAAGGCATCTAAGGGCCTCCCTACAGCACAAATGCAGTGTGAAAGTCTGGAAGTGCAGGGGCTGAAATTGACATATTAACTTTACTCCAATGGACTACCTGTCGAATGTTAGCTCTCCTGTTACATAGGGATGGGTGCCCCAGTACCTGTGCTGGTTTGTGCTGGCGGGGCAGGCTGCTGTGCTCCAGGAGAGGGAAGAAGCCCTCCAATTTTCACACCAGGTGGGGGAGGGAGAAGCCCACTACCCACTGGACGTGCCTTGGCACCAGCTTGTGACGTTCCATCCTTCTTCTTTATATTCTGTGACCGAAGTAAGAGTACATTTCAATGCTCTCAACTTGACTGTGTTAATGTGTAACCACAGGCAGGAAATGTACACAGCTCTCGTATTACTGTATGGTTTACATGTTTAAATGGATGGTTAGGTGAGGTGGTGAATTGGCAGTTGGCTTCATTCCTTTACCATACACCACCACTTTTTAGACTGAAAACTGTATTGACCCGTCGGGTGTTCACACAAGTAAAATGCATGTCTTACTAGAACCTGGTCAAAAATCCAATTAGCTTGTTGTTTCAACAGCCTCAGCTATTATCATTTTTCTCAATGTAGTCCATTAAAGTGATGGTGTACTTTTAACCATACCCTTGTGGCTCGAGGTCATTGAATAGTGAACTGACAGCCGATGCAACTGAATAGTACCCGATACACACTTTTAGTTTGATTTTCTTGACCCCAATACGTTAGCATTAGCTGCCAGTATGCCATTTGGTCTATATTGTACTAAATGTTCTCATTCTTTTTGGACAACATTGGGTGACCTCGAACAACAGAGCTATGGTTGGAAGTATTCCAGACTATTGCTTAAAGCATAGAAAAGTATATTTATATACCCCAATGCTGATTTTAATGGTCTGGCCCTCCTTAAAGCCTAAGTCCAGTTTTGGAGCAGCACTCTGAGTGGCCTCTTGTTTAGCGAGCTCTGATTCCTGTTTCACCCACCTAGAGTGTAAGGAGGAAACAAAGTGAATTCACAACATCTATAAAACATAACTCCTTACATATTTTCAAAAACTGTTGGATTCAATCATGTTTGCTGTGGAGGAGGCATTACTCACTTAAAGTGGTCCTGCAGTGCTACATTGAAGTCAAAAGAGTCCCCGCGATCAGCAAATCCAAGGCCTATAAATGCATGACGTCCTACAACACCAAAAGCCAGTAAAGATGTGAACCAAGACACTGCACTAAATTCTAGTTCACAGTAACTAAGGCATGATTCAATCTTGGGATTGTTAGAAAGGTCATAAAGAACTCTGATCTCACCAGTTTCATCCTGTATCCGGACAACAAAATATCTGCTAGAGTCAGTCACAGCCTCCACTGCAATACCAGGATACTGATCTACTGGGGCCTGTGCAAACAGCTCTCCTAATGGAACCCGTACAACAGTACAACAAAACATATATGACATGTACATAATCATGGGATTCTGTAAGAATTAAGATCTACAACCACATAGCAACGCTAATAATATCTCTAGTGTGAAAGTTTACCTGAGTTCTTGTCCTCGAGCTTGATGAAAGCCATCTTTCCCATTGATGTGATTTTCATTCTGCCACTCCATGCTGGCTCATCCAGTTTCCAATCTGCTGCTCTGAGAGACAGAGGCATCCACAGATGAGCACCAAACAGCATCTCAAGTTGGTCTGCCTTGCTTATGCATATGCATAGCTACAAGTGTGTACTGCTGTGTCCATGAATATGGGTGAATCTATGTTGTTATAATTAAATGCCTCGAGGCATTCACAGTACCAGCATATTAATCTTTAATTGTGTATTAAATTCACATGAGCAAGAACTTCAAATGGGAAATCCTACATGATAAATTAGATCTATAAAACTGGATGCCCCAAGTATTCGCTGCTAAGCTTACACACAAGATAACAAGCATTGCGCAGTATTTTGCACCTCCCAGTCTCGGCCACCGTAGAGTGTCGTGTCTCGTGTCTGCGGTTCCTGTTCCTATAACTTTACATTCTTTTCCCATTATCTTCTTCTCTATCAGCCATGTTAATAAATCTTACCCGATTCTACTAAAGATGCATATTTATAAGTGGTAGTAACTACAGACATCGACATCTACTAAGGGAAAACGTCAGCGTTAACGTTAGCTGTTCAAGTTTCTTAAACTAACCTCGTCTTAGCTGGGCAGAACAACATCTAGGTAAAAAAAATTAAAACGCATACTATCCGTTTAAAGTGCGCAAACAGCTCTTTGTATTACTAGCGAAACAAACAGCAGATCACTCAACATCAACTATGACACTCGACCAGTTAGCCTTCCTGAACCTCCTACCAGAGCCATGCACTAACGCCGAGTTCTAATAACATGAAAAACAAAACATCCAGCTAGTTTAGTACAGAAAATAAAACGCACACAAACTCACCGATAGCCACGATTTGTTGCCCGAGGCGGAATTCTGTAAACATGAACCTCTGGTTTCACACAAAGTATTGATTCATAACCGCTGTCCTCGGCCATCTTGCTTGATTCGTCCAAAAACTTTCGAAGCGCAACTGATCATAGACAGTAAACTGATCAGCAACGCTACCCTGAGCTGAGCACCTCACCTCGAGCCATGAATGTATAGCGCCACCTGTGGAACGGATGTTTCGATGTTGAAAATTGCTTTTACTGCCCAACTAACGTGGAATAACAATATATGTTTTTTGCAAAGTCACAGTTCGATGAACTACTAGTTTAGTAGCCCGTACTCAACACCAGTGACAGCCATTTCATCTACTTTGATTGACGGTGACTGACAGGTAGGTTTGTGATGTTAGGAGAGGTGGGAGAATTCCTTATCTCATCTCTCGGGCCATCATATTTGAAATGTCATAGCCCTCACTTTATCCATCTTCTTGTCATAGTCCTTGTATACGCATCAATTCCATCTCCTTTTCCAAAGTCAACATGGGTGGAACAAGCAATAAACACAGCAAACTAGATCAGTAATTGTTTCATGGTTGATTAGCCACTATCGGACTGGTTTGACAGGATGACCATGGCACTCCACATCATATGCCTTTAGGGCATTTTCAATCGCTACATCACCCGAACACATGTAATGTATTCTAACCACGTAGTGTCGACATACTTTGAAACATAGTTGCACGTGTATTCATTACAGTAGAGTTTAAAATGACTGCTTAAACAATTTGCTATAATTATGGCGAGGCACAATTATTTCCCAATCGATTCAGTACTTTAATAATAAAAAACATTTTATTTGTAATGTGGTCATACGGTATATATAGGATTTGAAGAAAAAGTAAACACAACATTAGTAACATTCATGAGCCAATACTTTTCATCTGAGATACATACTCTGTCAAATACTTTATTAAAGGGATTCTTTAGAAATTTTACAGGCTCTTTGTTTTGTGTTCACCACAAGACATAAGATATGATCACACAAATTGCATGAATATCCAGACAGATTAGTTTGCAACTGGACAAAACCCAGATTATGCAACTTTTTTCCTGAGGACTCTTATTTCAGGTGGAAGATGCCGTGACTAGTGTGAGAAGTGGGGAGTGAAAGTGACTATTCAGAGACTTCAGGAAGGAGCAGCCCCGAACTGATGCATGCAACAGAACAGCTGGTTAAGGCCTTTCCATTTCATATCACATACCTGTAGTTAAAACAACTTTTTCTGTAAGGCGAGTGACCTTGCATGTACAAGTTCCACTCACTTCATTTCATAAATTCAATATACGTTCCACCAATACAGATATACACATTACCTTTGAACAACCCTGCATAAGAGCCAGGGTACCTAAAAAGCTTCAATAAGGTTCCATCATGAACCAAACACATTAAAAAGCAACACCATATAAATGAACTTCACTTCCCTCCTCCTTTCTCACTATTTTCAGTGGCTGAGGAATCCATTATGACTAGTAAAAACTTGGAAGTATTGAAATCTAGCTACCATTCAGAGATTATCTCAAACAACTGTGACAAAAATGAAAAGGCATTTCATAGAATGATCTGTGAAATCGCACAACAGATTTCAGTTGCACACATTACTACTGCTGACATAGTGACTACTAACCTATCAGCTGCAAAAAAAGAAATTAAATATTACAGCCCAAATACTCAGAGACTATTTTAGCATGAATAGGAGCAGCCCGGGGAGAGATGGGCCCATGTTTTTGCGTGTGTGTTATTTTGTTTTGTATTTTTCTCAGTATTATTGCTAATTGGAGCAAACACCTACAGTGAAAACTACACTCCTGTACTCTAGCTGGTCCTTTCATGGAGTCAGGTGAGGCTGCATCCACCGACTGTGGTTGAGCCTCCACCTGTTTCCGTGTCCCAGCACAGCCACTCTTCCAGCCCAAGCTGGTGCACTCCTGGCTTTTCCAGGCACACCGAGGCCCGAGGCGGGCTGGTAAGTGCTCACTGGGAGCCATCGTCACAGTGAGCAGAGTCCTGAGGAAGCCGTGGGGAGTCACAGTGTGGGCTGTGCAAACACTCCTGACCCTCAGCAACACAGCATTCTGGCCCTCACGTTCCAGTGGGGGGAGGGTGCTGAAGGTCCATTGACAGCCAGTGTCAGGAGCGTGGTGGCAGGGAGCGGAGGCAAGGGTGAAAACGGAAGGAGGGATTTTGCTGTGACCTCCTCCCAAATACTATCTTTCATCTTCATTCTGCTCTCTCCAATTCTGGAAAATGTCACTGTTGTGTTATGTTCTTTTGTTTGACACCAGCCCATCTGTGTAGACTCTGGTTCCATTGGGGCATACCCACC
The DNA here is from genome assembly GCA_027481765.1 of Tenualosa thibaudeaui. NCBI lineage: Eukaryota > Metazoa > Chordata > Actinopteri > Clupeiformes > Clupeidae > Tenualosa > Tenualosa thibaudeaui. The sequence goes on from JAIFZK010000003.1 coordinate 1,025,748, forward strand.
GACTCGCTCTGGGTAGTAGACGGACCTCTCTCTCCCCCTCACCTCTCTATCTACAGTGGCGAAAGCCTTGGGAACCATCAGGACCTGTTGGTTGGCGGATTGCATGATTGTTCGGTCTGACCTGTTCTAATGAGGATGGAGCACTCACACGGACTGGCCTAAAGGGAATGATATACACATAATATATTGGAAATTGTACACATAACAAGGAAAAGCTTTTGTGAAAACTCTGACTTGGAAATCACACATCACCTAGCTAACGCTTCTTCATCTCAAATACACATTTCTTCTGCAGGAGTTAAAACGGCAAGGTTCTCACCTCTCTGGGCTGGGTTTGTCTGAAGTAGACTCTTCAGAACTGGCACTTCCAAGAATCCGCCGACGTGCCTCAGCATACTCAGCTTCTCTTTGGGCAAGGGACTTCACCTGCACAGCAGGTCGGGCCAGTGCAGATGCGTTGCCCAAGGAACCGTTGCTAGATGGGCGCTTCAGAATGCGTATTTGAGGTGGAGGGGCAGCAGGCAGTGAGTCGTCCTGTATGACCATGGCTGTCCTTACAGGGGAACCTCCAGAGCCACCAACAGACTTTCTACAGAAAGCACATACCATATTTATGAACTGACTTCAAAAACTTAGTATATCAAATAATGTTAAATGATTCCTTTCATCAATGAGGCATGACAACTTGCCATGTGCAAACTTCATTTTCTTATAGCTGGCATACTCACTTAGCTTTCTCGCTGATTTTTAGTTTAGCCTCCAATCTCCTCTCAATTTCCTAAAAGGAAAGTGCAACACGTTTCAGAGACTCTGCACAAACATATACTTGAAGAGCTAACGTTACTGGGTGCACGTTTGCTCTTCTCTAACGTCATGGGTGAATTCGCTTTGATTCGTTTTCTCGACAATCATGAAACACTTCCCTCAAAAACATTGTATCAACTTTAAAAAACAAAGGGATATCGAAATCACTAGCTACGTTAAATTATGTCTACCATCACCATGCTAGATAGCGGAGCTTCTAGCTAGCAAGCTAGCTAACTTCAGCTAACGTTTAACTCTCTTAAACTTTCTAAATGTTAACTAGTTACCAGACAACATTTCAGTTTGTCCCATCAATGATCTCACGGTCAAGTTCTTAGGAACACTCAAAATAACCCTGACACTGATATTCCATTCTAATTATGGCCTGTCTGACACAAGACCGTTGAATTGCATGCCGCTAGCATAACGTTAATGCTAGGCCTTTCCTTCCCTCCGATGTGAACATTTCTCGGTCAGAACGTGAACATTTAACCACGCTAGTGACCGTGTAGGCAAACAAAACATCCCAGACACACAACCATGGGACATGAAGCAACCATTCAGTGAATATTTATAGAGATTACTTAATCTCAAAACAATCTACAGAGGAACACAATTGACGTGTATCTTACACCGCTGTCCGCCGCTTCCTCCCAGTTTTCTGAAACCTCATCATCTTCCATGTTGTGACCAGCCTCCCACCCAGACAAACTACAGATCCAGGCACACGCTCTCAGGTCTTCCGGCCGACTCATAGGCCTACTTTACCCTTTTACTGTCTATGACTTCACCTTGCAGAAAGGGGAGCTGCTGCCCTCTACTGTGGTTGATGTTGCTAAACTGGAATTACCATAGACAGTAGAATAGTTACTGCTGTATGACAGGTCTGGTCATTTTATATTCTAATGATTTTTAACATACATTTATAGCCTACATAACTTTGGATACATTTCTTTGTGATGTTATTCAACACAGTACATTCCTTAGTGGCAAATGTTCTCTCACGTGATACAGTTACCACAACTTTGTCTTCATTCCCTTTGAAGCAAAACTGGCGAGTGTGGAGGTTTTTCCTAGTTGTAAAGGCTAAAAAGTACAATTTGACTCAGGCTACTTCTTTAAAAAAACACAGCATTTGTCAAATAAGTCAGTGTTTGCAAATTATTTTTGTTTTTGTTCTTAATTCGTTGTAAAAACTAATCGTAATGAAGAAAGTGTAATGGATGTTTGTAAGTTTTGAAGGCAGGGAAAATACACCACTGGAACTCTTGCGCACTCAGCCATGAAATTAATGTCCCTTGATAACTAGGCCTAAGGATAAGTGTGACAGACATCATCAGTTCAAATTCATTGTGAATTTTCATATGGATAATTATTCAGGCTGATAGATAGACAGATAGATAGATAAAAACTGTTAAGTGACAACTGTTAAGAGATGTCATACCTATCCCCTTGTTATGTTAACAAATGTGGTATCATAATAAGATTGTTTGATAGATATTCTATTTATCCTGAAGGAAATGAAGGTGTACAGCTTATACACAATATCATACATACACACAGCCATAAATCACTCACAGAAGAATGAGACAAGTGTAAGAGATACCTATAACTGTAACAGATACGTGTGTGCATAGTGGAGGTGAAGCCAAAACGCTATGGGAAAGTAAAAGTCTCCAAGGTGATCAAAAGTGAACAGGGCAAGGGAACTCCAGTGCAAAAAAGAAGTGTCTGACAGTACAAAATAGGCATGAAAACAATACAACAGTGTAACAAAGTGTGTCTGACAGACAAGTACAAAACAGTACAGCAAAGTAATAGCAATACTCTATACTCAAAAAACAAACTTGTTTTGTGGATAAGGGTTAGGCAAAGTTGCACAGTGGCGCTGATATAGCCAGCAGAAAGCAGGATGTCCCATCTACTTCAGTGTACCATTGCCAAGTTGAATGTCACAACAGGAGATCAAAAGGTTGCCAAAATACATAACGGCACTGCTAAAACTTACTGCTAAATAATAAAACTGTGAATATATTAAATTATGGCATGAAAAGGATGCTCTCCAGCTCGTCATCATCCAACAGCTACCTGCCCAGAAAGTCCTCCTCCTCTGCATCCATGCCTCCAACTTGTCTTCCACAATGATCTAGAGCTCATCCTCTGCCTCCTTTCTGTGAGACAAATGAGAGAACTGGCTCTTCTCTCCATGCATCTAAGAAAAAGAAACAAAACACATACTTTGAATAGTCTGTCTTATTTCTCTGCTCATCACATGACGTACTCTATGACAGTAGCTGCACCACAGGTCCCACCCTGGCTTTGAACTGTTTAACCTGTTGCCCGCAGGGAGTAACTACAGGTCCATTAAAACAAGGACTAACAGACTTAGGAACAGTTTCTTCCCAAAAGTCATAACCACTCTTAACTGAAAAATGCACTGACAACACAGTCTACACCCTTAAACTATTGTGCAATATTTAATTTAATGGTATTAAATACTGTGCAATATCTGCACTCTGTGACATATCACCCTCAATGTGCAACATCCACTACACACAGCACAAGACAATCATTGCTGTGCAATATTAATCAATGTGCAACATCACTCTTACATTTCCTCTTGCCTTTATCCCCTTAACCTACCCCAACTTTTTACTCTGCCCTACACTTGCCAGTCAAACAATAACTCAAAAATGAGTCCTGCCAAAGAACTGTGCTATTTGCTAATTGACATAGCTGGCTGTTTACAATGACTCGCGGTCATTGTAAACAACAATGGGAGATGAGTAAAGACTGTCATTTCTCAACTAATAAACAAGACATATCCTAACATTAACAAATCAATAGACCATTTTACCTCAGTTTATCCGATGATCAAATTGGTGGTTGGACTGTCGAGATATGACGTTTAAGGACATCGGTAGCGATTTTAGAATGGGCCGTCTGCTAAGGGCTAAGTAAACAAGACAACGCGACCATTAGGGAACTTCCGCAGGACCGTGCCGCAAGACAATACCTAACTGGCACAAGACAGTGCGTAACTGGCACAAGACAGTACCCAACTTCCGCAAGACAGTGGCCCGAGACAGCTAAAACTGGCTCGTTCAATGGCAAGAGACAGTTGCAACAGTACGCAACTTCCGCAGGACAGTGGCCCGAGACAGTGTAACTGGCTTGTTCAGTGGCATGAGACAACAGTACAGTACAGTTTTTGCCCAAACACCCTCTCTTTTGCTGATATTTTGCGCCACATAAAACACTGTTTGCAAAATATTCCTGGGTGAAACAGTCTGTAGGTCTAAAGGGCCACCAACATAACAAAAATAAATAGGCTAGACAAGACAGTGGAAGGTGGAAGTCTAAATAATAATAAAAAATAAAAATTGCTTTTGTCTTCTATGCTTTTGCTATCCCTTGTTAAATTGGCTCCAGTAAACAGATTAGGCCTAAACTTTTAGGCATACCAGGCAGCAACCAGATGACAGATGTCGGTTCCGTGACTGGACTGACACAAAAATGTTGTTCTTACAGTAAAGGGGGATTTAAAACACCTCTTATGTTTCCAAAATTTTCTATTTCTTTACTTTCCTTTATTCGTAGGTTTTCGTGTATTTATAGGAATTTCCGTTCAAGGAACTGGTCTGCTTTAGTAGGGTGAACTCGGGTAATCTGGGGCAATTTTTACCTTAGCACCTTTCATAACCAAAAATCGATGACGAGAAGCACTCGAAATTGTTACCATGGAGAGCCTCCGACGACTATGCCGCAGCCACTGACGGAGACCTCCTTCACAATGAAATGATTCCCCCAACTGATCTCGGCACCGAACTCACAGCCAAGTGAAGTGCACTTGTGAGTAACTTCAGTCTGTTGCAAAGAGATTTGGGCTTTTGCAACTCGCACGCATTGTGGAGAAGAGCGACTCACTAAGAAGCTTAAATTTCCCTAACTTTTCATTATCTAGAGATTAGTTTGCTGATGGTTTGTCGTAAGAGACTCACATAATTTAGTTATACATTTGTAACATGACACGATATCGCCGAACGGAGACGCTGTTCACAGCATTGCTCATCATCCTCCTTGAATCACCGACCTTACCGAATGAGGAGAACTCAACCTGTCCAGCACTTTGTGACTGCTCCGATTTAGCGACTGAGTTGACGATTTATTGCGCAAAAATACACGTTATCCCTGCGTTCCCCGCAACAACAGAGATAATGTAAGTAAACTTTTTTCACTTGTTAGTTATTGTATTCTTCTAGATGCGGACCTCTGCATGTAAGGAAGTTGAGTGGGCTATTTATTCAGGAAAATTTTGTTTAAAGTTGATTGATGCTAAAATGAAAAAAAAACAAAACAAACAGTTACAATCTCAAATAGCAAAAAGTCAATTTATTATTATTATTATTATTATTATTATTATTATTATTAAAGGACTTTGACATCCCATAATGTTGTCTGGCCTGCAACCATGGATGTCATAAATTGCTGTGTCCTTACATTTCATTATGATTTTCTAAATATAATGGCCCACTCATCACATAGAAATGCTTAATGAATCATTCTCAGTAACTTTTTCTTTGGAGAAATGTGAAGTAGCCTATGAGAAAATACATACTTTAAATAGCAAATGAATTGAAGGTTTTTTTTTTTCTAAAGGAAACTGTTTGTTTCATTTGCTGACACACAGACTTCATCATTCAAGTGTCCTGGACTGAAAAGGTTTATTTGGTGTCAGATGTGTAATTTCCACGGGGATTAAGGGGATTACGACCCCCGTAAAAATCTAATACAACCAATTAACCCTCCAATAATCATATAATTGTCTTCATTAAAATGGAAAGGAGAATGAAAAGGGTGCTTAAAGAGCAACCAATTATTTGGCTACTGTTTATCAGTGTTTATTAAAAAGATGTAAGAAACTCCCTGCCCAAAATGAAGTAGCCTAATTATTTGTATTATTAAGTTAGCTGGTAATTCTTTCTGGTACTACCAGAGCAACAGATACCCTCTCCACCTTCAAGAAATTCTTAAAACTGCTGAATAGAGGCGAGAGAGGATCACTTCCAAGCAGACCATCATACCACCTCTGCCATGTTTGACAGTTTGACAGCACTGCTCTTGCCTCTTTTCATTGGTTGTGCAACTCACAAATACAAAAATTTTTTAAAAGTAAAGTTTGAAGAACACATTCATTATTACAAATAAAAGCCTGAATTGTGTCTCTAACAAGAACAACATGTTGTTCATTTGCTGTTTCATATTTACACTAATGGCATTTAATGGCATGAGTGATTCCATAGAATGGAATTTTGGCATTTTGCTGCCATTTTACTTGTTGTTTCTGCTTGTCTGTCTGTCACCATTTGTGGTATTTTTGCTACCATATATGACATAACAGCAGCGGAGACCCCCCATGTTAAGCATAAAGTTACGGCGTTGTTTGGTCCAGTAAAAGTTCTGTCTGAAACACACAGGTATTTTTGGTTAATTTGCTAAATTCTGACAGCCACAGTTCAGTGAGAGAGGAGAGAGAGGCAGTAGGAAATCCCAAATACAGATCCCAGGCTCAGTTCAACTCAGTTTGTTCCACTGGCTAGAAAAACTGTGATTTAAGTGACTGGATTTGGGTTGTAATGGTAAGGGTGTGTGTGTGTGTGTGTGTGTTAGGGTTGTGGGGGGGTACATATTATCACACTGTATCCAGAACAGTGAGGAGGAGATTTGTGTTTATTTTGGTCTTGTAGACTGGACAAGACCGAAAGAAGAGATTGCCGAATACATACTGATGTGTCCCTGAAGACACTGGATAGCAATCATAGGATTATGAATAACCCCAAAGAGTTTTGACATGTGCACCATCATAAATTGGTCAGGATGTTTATTTGTTGAAAGAATTATGTGGATTCTTTTTCATGCTGAAATATTCCACCCTTTTGTACAGTTCTATGTTATATTAAGTTCATGTTGAAGAGATTTTTCAAGTCTCCATCAACTCTTTCTTTCTTTTATTAGAATCCTTCCTTCTTGTTAGCCAACCTGATGTATGGCTACTCCTTTCCCTGTTGTGTAACCAGCACCTCTCATTTTAACATCAAAACTCCAAAGCTGTTTGTCATTTTTTTTCTTTGATAAAGGGTCTCAGGTGCCAGCATCTCCTTTCAGTCAGTGTAGATGGCTTGTATACTGAAGTCACCTCTTCTTAGTGTTTTGCATGTATTTAACCAATTTACCGTCTATGAGATTTTTCTACATCTTCATCATTAGCATTATTTTAGCACGCATGTTGTTGTTTTGTTTTGTTTTGGTTTTCATTTTCTATTAAATTTGATAGACAACTTGATAGACAACATGAAATCCATTCTCTTCATAATCCACCAAACACTCTTATCAAATGTAACGTTAATGAAATACTAACTGACAGGACAGGATGGAAAAATAAATTCTATAAAATAATAATAATGATGAAAACACATGAGTGAGTGTCCATTAACATTAGCAAAAAAAAGTATTGTTATCAAAGAGTTAAAGTGTTGACAAAAAGTTGACAAAGTTCCAAGCTCATGAAATTGTATACACCCACAAATACACAAGTGCATAAGTGTAGACACACACACGCACACACACACACACTCACTCACACACACACATATACACGGCTCAGACAAAGTCTTGGATCCACCACAAAAACACAGAACTGATTGTTTAATTAGTTACCCAAAAATGTGTGACTTGCGAGTGTGAGAAACTGAAACATCCCAGCTGCTGGCCATGCACAGGACCTCCTATTAGGTTACTCAGGCCGCGTGCCACTAGTGCCATTCTCCCAGCAGGTTTGTTTTTGCATGGCACAAGAACATTCCTCTGCTGTTCAACCCAGCTTTCCCCTCCCCTGGTATTAGGGGGGCGGTGGTCAGGGTGGGGGTTGGAGGTGTAGAGGGGGAGTTCAGAAGTCCTTGTCCCCCAAGCCCTTGTTCATGCTACTCCATGCCGCCAGGCACCCATCACAAGATATTAGCCCCAATCAGTGCGCCAATTCAGTCAGCCAGACAGTCCCAGGTCGGTTCTGTGAAGAAGCACATTCCAGCCATCCTCAAAGTTTGCCCAGTGCCTGAGAGGAGATTGACAAGAAAGGGACCACCGCCTCACAGTTAAAAATATCTCTGAAAACACAGTGGCCCCAAGAATAGACCCGGTTGTGTTTGGACTGTGACCCTTGCTGACCGTTACCCCGGGCATCAGATTTGTACCTGATTCTGACACCAAAGAATGCACAAGGAATGTACTGTCCTGAACCAGTATCATCTTCCTAGAATTCTGAATTTAGTGCTGACCATGAAATGTTACTGTACATTAAAAACAAAGAAAAAAGGACCTTACAGTAACTGTGAGAATGGTAAGTAATCACTTCACACAAGCCCTATAGTTTAGTGTGCATAGTACATAGAAACTTTATTGTTTCCTTAGACATAAAGCAATTTCTGCACATTCAAAAAGGGCAGGGAGGGCTCATGTGCTGGATGGCCTTTGAAAATTACACATTCACTTGCAAATTGAGATATCAAATTTGGATTCATTAAATCTATGAACATGAGGCTTAGAGATTTTCTCATTAGGTTGTCAGAGTTGGATCTAATACCTCTGAGAAGTCTGTCATTGTTAAGAAATGAAAACTTGGAACCTTCACAATGTGTGAAAAAGGGCAGAGACAGAGGACACAACCTTTGTTGAGCTCTCAACAAAGAAGTATTTATCTAAAATTTGTGTTGAGTGGCACCTTTGGAGTTAAGGTTAGATACTAATATCCCTACATGTATCTTTTCCATATAGGCAACACATGTACAAAACTGTGTGGAATTCATCAATTTTGGTTTGTATGTGTCTGTGTGTTTGTCTGAGAGTTTCAGTCCAAGCACTGGAGAGGCAAAAGGAATGGAAAGGAAAGCACAGCCTCTTGAAAGCCCTGTATAGCGTGACTTCCCAGCTCTCTCCAAAAACCAGAGGCTGGGCCTGGCTCATGCATTCAAATACAATATTTACCTTTTTGCTGCACATTTTCAAACATCCCTGAGAGTGGGCCATTTGTAAATAATTAGGAAAAAGAGAGCAAGAAGAAAACACCACCTCGCGTCCAAAACCTTCAAAGGGCTCAGAGCTCTTGAACTGAGGCCGATAGAATACCTAATGCCTTGAGGTTTCCCTCATCCTGTGATGTGTCATCATTACGTATGAGAAGGACAGTGAATATTTGAAAATAAAAACTTGATATCTATAGTGTGTGCTACAAAAGGTTTGACAAAACAGTGAAAAAAATGTGTGTGTTGAATAGCATTTCCCCTTGAACAGGAAAATAATTAATAGTGTGAAGATACAGTCTGTGCTATTTGATTTCTTAATTTTTTTGTTTTTATTTTTTGGTTTATTTGTTTTTTTCTGAGCGCGCCCACACATATACAAATAGCATAAAAGGAGAGTAACTTTCTGGACGTCACAGACTGTAGTTTCAGTTAAGTGCAATCCTTATTCGAGATATCTACACATGTCATGCTATACAGTATACATATTTTTGTAAACACATGTAATTACTCTATTTGATTGACCTCTTACAGTAGACTTATTCAATTAGCTGAGTTAACTGAAGGCACTCTCCAAACAGGATGCAGAATTACATGCCTCATTCTCCCCATGACCAAAGACATTTTTCACTTCAATCTTGTCAGAAAGCGAGGTGCCCGGCAATCCTCCACAAAGCCAGGCTGTTATGCAGCTGGTGGTTAGGTTCAATGCCCAGGTGTACTTGGAACAGTGGATGATTTTGGGTAAATGTCCCTTTATCAGTATAGATACAGGCACATTTAAAAGCTATGCATAGTAATAAGAAGGAGGTCAGATAGTGGTCTGAATGTCTAGACGGAGCTGGGCTGGGCAGACGCTTGTTATTGGTGGAGGGGGCTAATAAAAGGTGCTGTCTGAGTTGCAGTGCTGTTGAGTGTGCTGAAGGGTTGGGCACTGTTGAGAACTGGCCATGAACGACATGGCTGCCTCACTTCAAACCAACTCATTGGGCATGTTTGTCTTCACAGTTTCCTTCTTGGATGACAAATTGCTCGTAATTTTTCCCCCAAAGCCTTCGGAATGGTACTACACACTGGTATACACATACATACACATGCGCACACATATACAGACAAGCTAACACTAACAAGCACACAGGCATACACACTTACACACACTGAAACAAACCACGATTATTTGGACTAAGGTTCAAGTGTACCAGCCAATGTAGGGGTTTATGGTGACCATGTCTGCTCAGTGTCATGGTGATTGTTTTAATTTGTAATTACACCTCTCTCTCTCTCTCTCTCTCTCTCTCTCTCTCTCTCTCTCACACACACACACACACAGACTCACACACAGAAAGATAGTCTTTCTCTTTTTCTACAGTAGATCCAGCCTTCCACAATGAATTAGTATATTGTTTGACCAAATTATTCTGGCTTGATGGCTGTCAATCACAACAGTCCCTTGTCTTGAACTGATTATTAAGGATGTGTACTTATGCACTGATGACAACAGCACAACTACAATGGCATTGATTGGCTATTGGATGTATTATTGTTTGCCTCTGTGGACAGCCAAAATGTGTAATTTGAAGGTCTCCATTACTGGAGACGAGTTTCTCTCTCTCTCTCGCTCTCTCTTTCTCTTTCTCTCTCTCTCTCGGTCCTGAGGTGGGTTGTCTCATGTTTACCTTGGCTGTACCTCTGGGTCCACTCGACCTGAAAGTTTTTGCTGTTTGTTCCTGTGACAAACCTTATGCAGTACACACATCAAAGAGCCTCTCTCTCTGGCACTTGCTTCTTGGGGAAAAAATAAAGAAGGGAAAAAAGAGAAAGCAGTAAAGAGCTCAGAGCTTGGGGTTTATCTGTGTGTGAATGTGACTCCATGTCATATGTCATGCAGCTCCAAACATGACACAAGCTTCAATGTCAAAGTTGTTGGTTTTACTTGTTGCCACATGGCATGAACACTAGCTTTGAGAAATGGATGACACGTGATTTAGCAGTTTTTTTCAAAATGTGACTCAACAGCAAGCACAGCTCTTGCTACACTCTGCTTGAGGGTGTCAACATAAGCGTGCCATAGGCCTGTCATAAACATAACAGCACATACCATGGCATGAACATTAATGACACTTCATTAATGCTTATGATTGTTGTCACAAAGTGTCATTTGGATTTTGTAATGTCAACAGTGTCAGAACAAACAGAACAGTGTCAACTTTACATTACATAAAATGAATGACACTTAATGGCAACTGTCATGTAACATTAAAAAAGTGTCATTAATGTTAATGATACGTGTCATATCATGTTTATGACATATGCTGATGTCAACACCCTCAAGTAAGGTATTACTGAAACCTGAAACTCTGTAAGTGAACATACGGACAGGTATCCTGTGGAATCATGGGAAATACTACATATTCTATTTCCATGCATGGAACATAGGCCCATGTGCGCAACTCATTCTTGGGGAATGTCATTAAACGAGCCTTGAATAAAGTGTTTCTACACATGTAACTGGAAAGTGGATCTCTGAGAATAACTGATCTTTTTTCTCCCCCTGACCCCCTCCCACCCCTCCACCCCTCCGACCAACACACACACACACACACACACACACACACACACACACACACACACACACATACACACACACACACACACACAGATGGTTATTTGAGACGAAGCTGACATCAATCCCTGAAAACGCCTTTGTCCAGCTGGAGAACATTTCCAAGATGTGAGTAAAGGCATGAGATTGTGATACAGCTGAATGAGATGAATCCATGAATGAATGACCTTTGTTAACACAATATTTCAGCTGACTGAAAAGAGCTGACCATCCATCCCACCATGGTATTTTTATAAAATGTGCATTAAGTGGTGGTTGGACCCTGGAGGAGCAGTTGTCCCAAAATCCACCTGCTGAATGGAATTCTCCACTTGCTCATCCAAAACAGAATGGGCCGTATGGGAGTTATTTATTTATTTTTAAAATCCGGTCCCGCTTCATTCCCCAACCACTGACACGCCTCCATTCTGGCATAAATGATGGGAGAGGGGCTCTGTTCAGCGTCAGCCATGTCAGTTAATCACAGCTGGAATCGCTAATACATTCCCAGTATCCCTAAAATGTCGGAACGTCTAACTGGTCTTGCGGGTCAGAGTGCTGGTATGGTATGCCTTCAGTGAAAGGGCTGCTGGGTTGTGTCTCTCTCCATGCCAAGAGGCCCAGCGGCTATAGTAGACAAGTACCTCTCTCTTTCTCTCTCTCTCTCTTTCTCATATGCACTCAACACTCTCACAAGCACATGAACCAAGTCACAGGCATTCGCACCAGATGGAATCAGTGCTATTATGTACGTATGTAAATAATTACGTAATGGCCTGCTACTGTGTCCAAGTCACATGTATGTTGAGAAAGCATGCATGTGTGTATGTGTGTTTGTGTGTGTGTGTGTATAAAACCTGAGCTTCTCAACTCAACTAAGGGTGATGATACATAACCAACCTTTTGAGCGATTAAATGGCAGCTATATACAACTGAATTTATTTGTTCTGATTGAGTGATATGAAAATGCCTCCTGATGATTGAAAAGCTCAGGAAAATGTAATCTAATAATAACAGAACAGCTATACTCTGGAACATTGGCTGGCAAACATTACTCAGAAAATTACCTATGCATGACATGAGTCAAAGCCACTCAATTAACATATCAGTGTTATTATATGTGATTTGGTTTTGTATTCATAAACTGAAGTCAGGACTTAGTGTAAATGGACATAGTGGACTATAGCATACATGTTATCTTGGCATGAAATTGTTATATAGGTATCAATTATTTATGGAATGCAACATGAAGGCAGACACACAGGGACTGCTTCAGTATCTCCACATCCTTCAATAATTATTTTTCTCCTTTTCTCAGACAAATATCTGAGGATGTCACATTGACAAGGCTGGAGAGGCATTCCTTTTACAACCTGAGGACAGTCACTCATATGTAAGCTATTGGCTTCTCCTTGTTTAATCTTTCTTTCTTTCTTGCCTTGCCTGTCTATTTAATTTTATCAAATTTAACAGAGATATTATCAAGACTGACATATGATGAAGATATGATTTTATGATTGAGGTCTGATTTCTAAAACAGAATAATTTTGTAAATATGTTTGAAGCAGAATAAAATAGATCCATCAGCCTAAAAAGGGGACAAGGACATAGTCCAGATGGTTCTCCAGTTTTGTTCCCTGAGGCCTAGTTAGTAGAAGCTGGCTCTGCAGCTAAAGCAGCTTTGTTCCTCAGGTTTCCCTAAAGTGTGGGCATAAGGGAAGGTGGATGGGGGGAGATAAATAAATAAATAAAAGGTTTCCCATCACCCATTTGTATCTCACAGCTGATACTATAGCAACAGCAACAACACAGAAGGAGTCCCTTTCCTCGCTTTTATTTCTCCCTTTCTCTTTCTTCTCAGTTTTTCTAAGGCCTGCAGAGGCGAGATTGGGTGGACTAAAAGCACATATGTTGATGAGAGTGTTTTTTTTGGGGGGGGGGGGTATGGGATGGTGGACTGTCTTGAAGGTGTCTGCCCACCACACAGGTTATAGTAGCAAAGAGAACCCCACTGTTACACCAGCCTTTGCTCCTTGCCTCAAAGCAACCTAATGTAAATACACTAATAAGGCCATAATTGAGGCGAACCTAAGCACTGGACACGTGCAAAAGATTTCCTCCATTTGCCCATGAGCAATTTCCCCTTCGGTCAGCAGCTTGCAGCTGATATAAAGTTGTCTGGTAGCATTAGTCAGAATCTTTGGTTTATTTGCTTTGGGCCTTAGCACTGAAACATAGCCTCCAAACCTGCCTGTACGGTAGATTGGAGTACACTGTGAGTCATAGTTACTACGTGAGTTAGATAAATAAGGAAGGCCTCATACATTGAGCTCTCAGAAACAGAAGGTGAAGCCATAGTTGATTATGCAAAGAGCAAACACCTTTTTGGTGTACATATATATACATTGTTTTGCTGAATGTGCTCATATTTGTTTTATTATTATTATTTATTTTGCAGAGAAATACGGAACACAAGAAGTCTGACATTTATCGACACAGAGGCCTTTGATAGTCTTCAGAATTTATATTACTTGTAAGTTCGTCAGCCTCCAGTTTCCATTGGCTTCAGATTTATCAAACACTTCAAGTGTCTCAGCTGCTGCTCGCTTAAAAAGTGATGATAAAGTTTCCCCTTTGTATTTATTTTATGTCGTTGCAGAGGATTATTTAACACCGGCCTCTTAAGTTTCCCAGACTTTAACAAAATTCATGCTGACAAAATGGACTTCATACTGTAAGTTTAAAAAACACACACAACTTATTAAAAGTTGTAATTACTTGTGCATGACACAAATGAACACAACTCAGTATAAGCCACAATTTCTGCCTTGTTCCCCAGAGAACTTGCTGATAATCCATACATCAAAACAATTCCAGCCAACTCATTCAGTGGGATAACCAACCAAATGCTGACAGTGTAAGTACAGAGGCAGTGTAGCACAGAGCAGCATTTAAAGACAGGATAAAATCACTGGGTTTGGGTCCTGTCATTTTACCAGGACCACATAACATTTTATTAAATGTGGATCCCTGTCCTCTGAAAAACTAACCCTTGGAATTTGAAATGCAGACTGTGCTATGTCTTAAGAAGCATGTCTGCCTGAATTTGATGTCATACACACTGAGCGAGGGTATGAAATGTGTGTCATGTATTTGCCCAAACACCTAATTTTTAAAACCTCCTCGACCAGTAGCTCCTCATCTCAACAGACATGACTTTGTCTGGTTGGCCAGGAATATGCTTTCACAGTTTCAGTTTCAACCAGAACCCCATGGAACTGTTTGCCACTCACTCGTGCAGAAACACTCAGTGGTACTTCAGTCTTCTTTCAGTCTTCAATCTGTAGTCCTCAGATACAGCATGCATTCCAAGATGGTTAACAGAACAGAATGAAAACCTCTTTCCATTGTTCTTTCCCTCCACCAGAATGCTCTACAGCAATGGCTTCACAGAAATCCAAAGTCACGCTTTCAACGGGACATGGCTCGAAACAGTGTAAGATTGATGATTGAGTCTAATTGTACAATATTACACGGGGTGCTACATCTCCATGGATTTCTCCTTTGAAAATTCAAAAGTGAGATCTGTTTTTATTGACACAATTTTCCACTTAACCTCAGCTCCCCACTGGTACTCTCGAAAGTCTTCCTGTCAGGATATGAGACATTAATATGAGTCAGATCCCCTTCTCTCTCCTCCTAGAGCACTCCAGACCCCCCCCCCCTCCCCAACATGTGCAAGACGTGTCTCCTGCCATGATGAGGAACTCTCTTATTTGAAACAATTCTCATAACAAAGCCAACATGTTAACTACACCTCAGTGACAGCATATTGGCAAGAAGGTATTAAAAGAACCTTGTAGACTATAGAGGTTAGCCTAGTGGTGGTTGTACTTTTTTTTTTTTTTTTCGTTTTCCTATGAATTGAACTTCTACAGTATATCCTTGACATAGCCTATACAATGTCCTATTGAAGCTCCCGGATATCACTTCTATTAATGGCCTTACTGATGCTAATTTGCTATCTCCCTCCATACATCACTTGCTGTGAGCAATATATCTTCCTTCATGTTTTCTTTAGAGATCTACACAGAAATGAATATTTAACGACACTGGATGAGAGAATGTTTACTGGCATCATCAGTGGGCCCATGTCTCTGTAAGTATCATGAAAAATTTACTTGCCTTTACTTTACATGGTTTCCCTCTCCCTAAACAAATAATTTGCTGCTTAAAAAAACAAAAATCTCTGCTCTTTAACTTCTTATCTTCGTCCTAATGTAAGCCTGCTGAAATCATAGACTTTTATTAAATTAATAATACTCCTTCGCCTGGGCCCTCATAGGAACATGTTGTGGATGAAGTCATCGACATGAGGTCACTGGCTAACCATCTCAAAATGTTAAAATCAGATGCTCGCCGGGGCCGAAGAGCACTCCTTTCCCGAATGTTGCACAATGCCTGTCTCTCCCTGAGGATGACACACACACACACACACACACACACACACACACACACAGACTGCACAGATTTTATACATAATAATTTGGCCTGAGTAGATGAGGTGGGACAAATGCATAGTTCATTTCCACAGACCCTTAAAATGTTGTGGGCTTCATTCAAACAAGTGCTCCACTTAGTCCCCCCTGAAGAGTTCTGTTTTTGGCTGCCCTCTGATGTCCATGTCGTGTTTTAACTTGTTCATGTGCTGAGAGTGAGAGATTGAGTTGTCAGAAATGTGACAATAAACAATACTGTTATCTCTGCACATCGTGAAGAGTCAGATATGGTTAAAAAAAAGTGAAAACAAATTTAGTTACATTCACATTATCAGAATTGCACTTTGTTTAACCAGGCTTTGCAGACTCCGGCTGTAATTACGGTAATCAAAAGAAAAGTATCTTGGAGGGTTTCCAATCGTCACAATGAGGCCCTCATCCACTCCCCTTTTTAGACCAGCAAAAGAGGACCCCTCCATCTTGACCCAGTGTTTATCCTTGTGCTCTCCATTTTTGTCAGCGACATCTCAGAGACGGCAGTCACTTCCCTGCCGAACTCAGGGCTGGACTCATTACGGGAACTGAAAGCCCAGAACGTGTGGTCCCTGAAAAAACTCCCTCCCATTAAAACCTTCCAACATCTGACGAGTGTTGACCTGACCTATCCCAGCCACTGCTGTGGCTTCAAGAACATCAAGAAAAAAAGAGGGTTGGTAAAACAACACACACATTCATACACTGACACAAGTGGGTGTGAGGAAAATTCTGCATGCATGTTGTGCTTGTCCTCTGTACACCACAGAGTGGATAATTACGGTCAAGCTGTACCACTGCCGTCATGCCATGTGGACCTTGGCAGTTATTAAATCAATACTTTGACCAAAACCCAGACTGTAAATTAATTGCTGTCAGGCCTGTTATTTTAAGACAATACAAGGAAGATTAATTGACCGAAACAAACCAGTGTTTTACCTCTGGTAAAAATATGATCAAGATGGAACAGATCACTAATGAATGCCCTAACCATACACCCAATGATTCCTGTGTTCCTAACATGTCTGTTTTACTCTTTCACTGTCCTTTCCCATGACAGATATCTTGAATACCTCATTTGCAATCTGACTCGTCACTATGAGCAGCACCATAATAGGTCGGCTGGGCCGCTACGCACCCCGACTAAGCAAAACTGCACAGACGAGGACAGGAACTCTTGGGACAATATCTACAAAGATGCTGGTGACTACACTGATTTTCACCTCAACCACGCTTACTATGGTGGGCAGCCTAATGACAATGTGGGCTTCGGCGAGACGCTCAAAAACCCGCAGGAGGACACCAGCCACTACTTTGAGAGCCGCTATGACTATGTGATGTGTGAGGATGGCGAGTTGGTGGACTGCCACCCGGTGCCGGACGAGTTCAACCCTTGTGAGGACATCATGGGTATGAGTTTCCTACGTGTCTCTGTCTGGTTCGTCAGCCTGCTGGCCATCCTAGGCAACCTACTGGTACTGCTGGTTCTCCTCACTAGCCACTATAAGCTGACCGTCTCACGCTTTTTGATGTGCCACCTGGCCATCGCCGACCTGTGCATGGGGATCTACCTGTTGATGATTGCCTCGGTGGACCAGCACACACAATCCGAGTACTACAACTACGCCATCGACTGGCAGACAGGCCCAGGCTGCAGCCTGGCAGGCTTCCTCACTGTCTTCGCCAGTGAGCTGTCGGTCTACACACTAACCATCATCACGCTAGAACGCTGGTATGCCATTACCTTTGCTATGCGGCTGGACCGCAAGCTGCGGCTGTCGCACGCCACCGCCATCATGCTGGGTGGCTGGCTCTTCTGCCTGCTGCTGGCACTGTTACCACTGGTGGGTGTCAGCAGCTACCAGAAGGTGAGCATCTGTTTGCCCATGGCCACAGAGTCACTGGCAGACAAGGTGTATATTATCTCAGTGGTGTTGTTGAATATCATGGCCTTCCTGGTGATTTGCACCTGCTACATCCAGATCTACTGCACCATGCACAACCCCAATTCCCTCTCCGCCAAAAAATACACAAAAATTGGCAGGCGCATGGCCGTACTCATCTTAACCAACTTCTTGTGCATGGCGCCAATTTCCTACCATGCCATGTCAGCAATTCTAAACCGCCCTCTCATCACTGTGTCTAATTCCAAGATCCTGCTGGTGCTCATCTACCCAATCAACTCATGTGCCAACCCATTCCTCTACGCCATTCTCACTAAGGCTTTTCATGGTGACATCTTCATCCTGCTCAGCAAGGTCGGGCTCTGTAAGCAGCGGGCCCAGCTGTTCCGTGGTCAACAGGTCCCCTCCAAGCTTAGTAGCGGTAGGCAAAGACGTGAGCGAAAAGGTCCGGAAGAGATCCCTATGGACATACTGGAGTGCCACAACTGAGCCTAATTGCCGCCTGTGCAGTGGGTGCCACCTGTGCACTGGGTGCCCAGGACAAGAATGTTGACAGAAAGACGTGTGAAGCGAGATTCAAGGATAGCAGAGTAAAATGGCAATGTGAACTTAGTCGTAGCACCAAGTGGCAAGTCACTTTTTCATTTGCATTTTGCAATGTTTTGCATTCCCAAACTAAGGCATAGTCAGAGTATTAAGTGTCTGTATAAAGTTAGTATGTTTGTAAATCAGTCCTCTGTGTTGGGTTTGTGTACTATATTTATTACTACTTCAAATAGTATGACATAGTATATGGTAGTTTATTTAATGCATTGAAAGCATTTGTCAAGCAGGATTATCTTGATGCAGGGTCATACAGTTTGATTGAGTTTATGAACTGTGTAGCTTGAACCTAATTCTTTTAACTCCTGACAACAAGCATACCTTATAACTGACTTATGAATGTCTGAGGAGAATGATGTACTAGGAGAACAAGACAAAGAGACAGATTTGCCCATTTGCTTGCTTAACAGATTTTTATTACATCACATTAAAATAGTTTCAGAATTCAGTAACTGTAAATGTTGTGAATTAAGGTAGCTAAATGGAGACCTCTGTGTACATCTGTGACATACTTGCAACGTGAAAAATGGAAGAAAAATTTAATAAAATAAGTGTCTTGAAGTTACATCTCCAGTGATTGATGCTCTAATCACAGACATTTTCTTGAGCTCTTTTATTTCAGTTATTATTACAGTTAATTTATTGACATGGTGCATGGCCCTGAGCAGCACAGCTGTGAGCTACAAGACAGATGTTAGTTTTTCCTCCTATAGAGTTCAGACTGTATTCACACGTGATTCAACTTTCACTCTAACTTGATATTGCCACAATTCAGACATGATCTGAAATCCAGACAAATATTGGGATATTGTATTTTCATGTGAATTATGATCTCTGAGTTGCAGGCTTTGTACTTTACTAACAATAATTAATAATTCATGTAATTTATTTATTTTTATTTTTTTGTAATAATTTCACACTGAAGGCACACATCATATTCTGTATATTAATCAATCCTAAACCTAACTGGCACAAGACAGTACGTAACTTCCGCAAGACAGTGGCCCAAGACAGCTGAAACTGGCTTGTTCAGTGGCACGAGACAGTTGCAACAGTACGCAACTTTCGCAGGACAGTGGCCCGAGACAGTGTAACTGGTTCAAAGGTTCAACAGTGAAAATACCACGACTCGAATCCAAAGGATTTTAATTGTCTCTTAAAATGTTGCATTAAAATGTTTCAAGAGTTTTGACTGTGGAGACCACAGAACTATGTAGCCTACTGCACGGTACCAGTAACTACCAAACACCATTTCTTTGCAGCATGGCAGAAGAAGAAATCAAGTCATGAATTTTCAAATTGGCTCTAATTCCATTATTATTTCGTTTACTTAGGACAAAATGCACATGGAAGTGTTTTAATACTTGCAAGAATTTTAAGCTCCAAAATCTATGAAAAACTGCAAGTGTCTGATTTGACATCAGAAAAATTAAAGAGCAGAGCTATTAGATCAGGTCATGGAAGTGTATGTTGCTTTGTGTGTGTGTGTGTGTGTGTGTGTGTGTGTGTGTGTGTGTGTGTGTGTGTGTGTGTGTGTGTGTGTCTGTGTCTTTATTGGACCTGTATTACTGAGAGGATTATCACATAGGGGTTATTCACGCTTGGAGAGAGTGTGATCCATATACACATGCACACAGCATAGGCTGAAGCAGGAGAGTTATCCTGCTGCCTAACTGTGCAGCCAGAGAGACATGGAGTCTAAGGGTACTTCAGGAGGGCTGACAATGCAGGAGTATAATGTTATTGTTCTGGGCACTGGGCTTAAGGTAAGAGAGATCACTGCTCTGCTGATTAGTCTAGTATCTAAAAAATGTCTTTAGATTTCTTGATTTTGATCCAATGTCATCTTTATCATGTGTACATTGTCTGTAAATGTACACTTTGGTCAGTAAAGGTTTTGTTTATGATTTATTGTGAGGTTTTATGAGATTTGTATATTATGCAAAAACAGCTTTGCTAGGTTGGGGTGGCACTGAAATAAGTGTCTATCTCAACATTGATCAAGAACAATTGATATCAATCACATTTGTACCCAGTAAATAGTACCCATAGGAATACATTTGATTATGTTATGTAGGAGAAAGTAATTCTTATTCAGAAAGACCAAATACTGTGTTTGTTACTTTGAGGAGGTACAGTCTGACCTTAATGATGAGGGTTACTGTCGAGGAACGTGGCTCGTATTCTCTCTGGGATTAATACTAATCTGGAAAACAATAATAGACTCTAGAAAACCCCCCTGAGGGATTTTTATCTCTTATTCTTTTGCCCCATCTCTCTCTTTTTCTCTTTCGTTAGGAATGTATTCTGTCAAGTCTCTCGTCAGTAGGTGGCAAGAAAGTTCTTCACCTCGACCGCAATCCATGCTATGGTGGAGAAAGTGCTTTAATCTCTCCCCTGGAAGAGGTGGGCCCATCCAAAACACTTGATCGTATTACTGATTGTTTTACTTGGCACAGACTGCTGTCAGTCATGTACTTTGTTGATGAGCATGTCAGGCTTTATACTTATATCTGTGTTTGCAGCTCTACAAAAGGTTCCAAGTCTCAGGTTCTCTCAAGTCTATGGGCCGGGGGAAGGAGTGGAATGTTGATTCATTACCTCATTACCAAATTCATGCTGGCTAATGGCGTGGACCACTTACAAACAGCATCACACAGATTCTTTAAGTGTTGTCAGTTCATGGGTGACCTCAACCTTATTTTGGTAAACTATAGGTGTGGCATTGGTTTTACTGTATTTAATTCAGTCTAGTGGTGAAGATGCTTCTGTACACAGAGGTAACCCGCTATGTTGACTTTAAGGTGGTGGAAGGAAGTTATGTGTTCCAAGGTGGGGAGGTTCACATCAACTGAGCCAGAAGCCACAGCTTCAGGTGGTACTCCTTTGTCAATCACACGTCTACCTGTCATGTGGTCGGAGGTGGTCTAGAGGTGTCGGACTCATTAGTCCTGTTGTGTTCAGATCTGATGGGGGATGTTTGACAAGCAAATTCCGCAAGCTTCTGCAGTTCATTCAGAACCTTGAAGAGGTATTCCTTTTCAAACACCAAGTAGCCAGTTGCTATGGTACTGAGAAATGAGTGCCAGGGCCGTCTGTTTAAGATTATTTCACATTGCAGTTTTGGGAGTTAAACTTCCTAATACCTGACAAACTTATTACTAGATTTCTGCAAGTTATAGCCGACAGAACACTTAAGAAATATGACGTTATTTACATGCTAATTAGCAGCTTCGCAAGCTAACCATTCTGCCATTCATTAGTATTGAGCGCTAGTTAGCTAGTGTTAGCTTTCGATAAGTTGGGCTATGTATTCACTTGCAAATACATAAATACAGCAGTAAAGCAATTAAACTTTCTCAATAACAGAAGCCAAGAAACATCCCATACCAAAACACACAACTATTACTTTATTTATATGGGTGCTGCTCCTTCATTCGCAGCCGTTGGGTTTAAGTCCGCCATCTCGTCTAAAAATTTTCAAAGCTGCTGACCGCTATGAATTGTGGGATGCAGTATCAGAGAAGTAATGGCACGTTCTATTTAATGTCGGTAGTCGGAAGAATCCGAGATCCGATGTAAATGTGTTCCATTGCAACAGTTGGGGAAAATATGGATGCCCGACATAGAGTATTGTTTATTTACACCATAAGCAAGCCCTGGCAGCATACGTAACCCACTACAGGACGATGGCTGAGCAGAGACAGTGCATGTTGTATCATTTTGTTCATTCAATTATCGTGTAACCTAGGCCATCACATAACTTAATTGTTAACTAAATTGTGTTGGTATAACGGTAATGTTAGCAGAAGTGGCTATTGATACGTTATGCAGGCTATGTAATTGTAACAATTAATTGTGACGTAAATCCAACTGACTTGGTCTGCGCCACAAAATTGCTCCGAGTTTCTGTGTAGGAACCCCGATTTGAATTGCCGTTCTATTGCACTTTCTCGAGGTGGAAGTCGGGTTTCTCCAAGTCCCGGCCACAATAGAATGCACCATAAGATCTGCATGCTGGCGATTTTTCCACCATCAGTATAACATCCGGGTACTTTTGCGTAGTGTAAAAATCATATTTTTCAGACATCGCATACTGCATACGTCAGCATCAGCATACGAGTAGTATGTAGCAGGCAATTTCGAACATAGCTAATACCTAAATGGCACAAGACAGTGCGTAACTGGCACAAGACAGTACGCAACTTTCGCAAGACAGTGGCCCGAGACAGCAGACGCCGTGAATCCCAAGGTTTCTTTAATAGACTTTCTTCCACAAGGTAGTTTTTCCTTGCCCCTGATGCTCTTGGGTGCTCCTTGCTGTAAAGCGCCATGAGACAATACTATTGTAAAAAGGCATAAATGAAGTGAATTTAGGACAGACCACCAGAAAACCGGAAAAGTCACGCCACCTGATCATTTGAACCCCACTTAAACTTTTCATTCCCCGTTATTTCAACAGTTGATGAGTAAGTTTAATTCAAGACAACCTTTGACTTATTGGACAGCCAAATGTCAAATGCAAATTAGGTCCACACACATAACCTAAATGAATGTAGGCCCAGTAGATATATATAATAGCTTATTTCAAGGCAACACAGCTCTTGACAGTAATCTTGAAAATATTGTTTTGCCAAAAAAAGTAATTAAGTAATAAAGTTATTACTTTAATTCTCTGTGTTCTAACACCTTAAAAGCTTGAGGAAAGAATAGCCTATTTCAGGCTTTTAAGATGTTTTTCGCCATTGTCAACATCTTTTTATGACGCCTAGATGTAGCAGTTTGCGTGCACGCTCACGAGTCCTCGCGGAAGCTGCTGCCAGTAGGGAAGATGGCGAATGTTTTGAGACTGGTGATTTACTACTGTAGCTGATAAAGGCAACTACCATAGAACGGAAACGCGCAAACAGAAGGAGAGAGAGAGTACAACAGTAAGTACGGTCAGACAAATTGATAAAAGTCCCTGAACTATGTGCAGAAAAATGGGTGTCCATCTTCATCTTGTTTTAAAGCATTCGTTAGCCTGTGCAGCATGTTAGCCAGTAGCTTGTTAGCTCAGCTCTAACAAGCTAACGTTAGCGTTCGGTCGTAGTTAACCGGCAGACTTGTGATGAGCAAGCTAATGTTGGATATCTCAAATTCTGGTACTGTATATGCTGTCCCTTAAACATTCAATAATTGTTTTCAGCTATAAGATATTGTCGTTATACCCGATGACGGAATCATCTGCCATGCATAGCGACAACAAGAAAATAAATTGTGCAATCCCCCTGACCCAGCTATCGCTAACTGGCTAGCTAACGTTAGCTAACGGTAACTGATTTTGTTAGCCAAATAACCAGTTCCCGTCATCGTACTTGAATTCAGCCGAATGGCAGCTGTTAAAAGGTTCTTTGGCGGCGTGGTGAACTGTTAATGATAAACTAACCTTACTTAAGTTAGCTGCCTTATCCATTCGAAGGATCTTATTATATTAGGTGTGCCTGCCTGTATGATTCCTAGTGTGACCGTGGCTGAGAAGCAATGGCTGGAAAAATTGGTTGTGTAGCCATAAATGTCTTGCTACCAGCAATACGATTTTAATAGTTTTGATGTGTAATGAGCGAAATAACGTTAACTATATAGCGGGTCAAAATTCAGGTTGAGCTATAACGATGTACGTCAGTGTCAAAGTGACTACAAAGTATTTTGTCTACTGTCTGTCTTGTCTCCGATTGTAACGTTACATAGACATTAACATTCGTCGTTTGTTTGCGTCTACTCTCATCTTTAAGATAGGTAACGTTGTTGCAAAGTACTGTTTGGTTTTGACAGTGCAATTTACCAGCACCTATGTAGGTTGACTCTCTGAAAACGGCAGCCATTTGCTTGCAATTACATTTAAACCATTTGAATGCCAAACAAAAAAAACATAACACTACGGAGCTGGACCACTGTCCAAATTCCTGATGCTGACAAAGGATGGTGAAGTCCTGTCTTAATAGTTCGTTTTACCAGATACATTCTTAATCCAGATTAAGGCATTGTTTCATAAACTAATTGGGAATGATTAGTCAGTGGAGTGTTGTGATTGTAATAGTCCTCATAATTCTTACATTTTTAGGCAGTATGTCCCGCTCCTCAGACAGTGAGGATGGCTGCTTTGTTGCCATGGATACAGAAGAGGGTGGGGTGGGGTCAGGGGACCCCAGTGTGGGCATGAAGGTGGGGATAAGCGCAGAGGAGCAGAACGGGCAGAGAATGAGCCAGGACGAGCTAAGGAGTCACAGGGCCATGGTGGAGCTTCCAGAAGAAGTGCTGGAGTATATCCTCTCCTTTCTATCACCATATCAAGAGCACAAGACTGCAGCTCTGGTCTGCAAGCAGTGGTATCGTCTCATCAAAGGTGTGTATGCTCCAGTTGAATATTGATATTCTATGAAGAAATGGTTATGATGCTGTCATTAGTAAGGGTGCTGCTGTTGGCTTTGCATGTGACACTGTCTGTATGTGTTAGTACTGTATATGGTAGTTTCATTTGGTTGCATGTGGCCTTCCTTTTTGTCAGCTCAAATAAAAATACTAGATTGAGCTCAGTTATTTGGCCAGTATGTGAGTGTGTTGGATAATCAAAGTGTTGTTGTATTCACACCTTCCTTTCATTTCTGTAGGTGTAGCATATCAGTGTTACCACGGTTTCCTGAGGGCTGTCCAGGAGGGGAACATTCAGTGGGAGAGTCGCACCTACCCGTATCCTGGGACACCAATAACCCAGCGGTTCTCGCACAGTCAGTACACATCATTGTCTCTGGGCTGGGGGTTTTCACACCTTTCACTTTAGACTCCATTTCACTGGAATGTTTCACATGCTGTACTTTGAAAAGTGCAATGCAGATGTGTGATATTAAAGTGCAATGCACTTTTAGCTTACACACAACTCTAAATTCAGGTATAATAGAAGAAAATGTTGCAGCATTGTTGAGAAGCTCTAATTTTGTGGTCTTCCTACATTGATATCTGTTTGACAATGATATGGCACTTCACTGCTTTGTCAGTGAGCTTGAAGTAGCAGGATCAGTACTTGTCCAGTTCCTTGGCTGCATTCACACTAGGCTGTTAGCAGAATGTGGTAATTGCCAAGGAAGCAGGTTTGTATTGTCACTTAAATCACACCTTGTCAGAGTGGCACCTTCAAGTCCTTCGGAAGCATTCAGTAAAGTAACTACTAATCACTATCAGTTTGTAATTTTCACATCTTCTGAATTATTTCTTTCAGTAAGGCAGTTTGCCATGTTCATTAAACATTTTAGATCTAAGGAGGAATGTCAGCATCTGACCTTTCACATTCTGAGTCCTGTCATGCAACAAGCACATCATGCATTGTCTGGCACATAGACTGTTTCTGGCCAGCAAATTAGCAAAAAATTTGCAAGGCATCGAAGTTGCATAAATACAATTCATAGTATGGCCCAGTGGGTGTGCTTTCCAGAAATAAGGTGCGTTTGGGTACAGTGCTGCTAGCAGTGCTGTAGTCAGGTCACTAAACCTCGAGTCCGAGTCCAGCCTTGAGTCCCCAGTGTTCAAGTCCAAGCCATTAAAAAAAGAGTCCTGCTATTGAGTCGAGCCCACAACACACAGCTATTACAAATTCACATTATGTAGTCTAAATAAAAAAACCCCCATCAACTGCTGAGTATGTGAAGATGCAGTATACAAATCATACAATAAGAAGGCATTCTAGATGTAAACAATAGAATGATTACTTGGTAGGACCACAAGAAGTCAAGAAACAGTGGTTTTGGCATATGAGCACCATTCACCATATGAGCTAACATTATATGACGAAGTAGCAGTATATGCAATGAGTTGATGTATAGAGATATGGGTTTAGGGAAAGGGAAGTCTAGGGAAATGTATGAATGTAGAAAAAGCCTGAAGACACAGTGTTGAAAATCGGAGTCCTTCCTCACAGTAAACACAAAAGTCAGTCATCAGTAAGCAAGTCTGATAGAGGTCCATAGAGTCCATAGAATTAAGGAACAAGTCAGACTGGAGTCCAAGTACTCCAAGCCTGGTTTCTTGTTTGAGTATTTTATGAAAAATTGAAAGCCTAACCTAGATCTAACCTTACCCCTAATTGCCTTCAACCTGGAAATATCTTAAGTCTTGTGAATAGCACACTATAAATTCGGTGGATAAGACGGGTGAAAGGAAGGGAACATTAGTCTGTCTTCTCCCCTAATGTGAATGCGTATAGCAATCAAATGAAGAGAAGCAGGAAACATGATCTTGGATCAGATAATAGACCCCTCTTGACAGGATAATATAGCCTACTAATGTGCGTTCGCATTTTTGTGGATACATTTTATTGTTGACTCAGTAACCCAGGTCTCGTTCAGTTTGCTTTCATTTTGCCTCTACATTTTATTGAGATTAAATTTCAATGACTATTCAAGGATAAATGAGTAAGAAGAAGTCAGAATAGCCTTTTATCCTTGTCATATTATCAAGTTGCTTGATGTTTGAAATTTCCTTTAATTGTAGCCTATACATAGATCTGCGATATGATGGTAGGTGCACTACTTAGCAAAGCCACCATTGCAAGGACTGTAAGACTGACAGTGGTATCAGCTATATTTAACAGGATTTAATGCTTTCATTCTTATCACCAATTTTAGAAAATACGTTAATTTGCAAAACTTGTAAATTGCCATTGCGTTTACGTCTCATGGCATTCTGGGTAAAAAGTGACATCACCTGGTTGATATTGATGGTGTCTACGTACAGCAACAGCTTGTTTGCTGCACCTTAATTGACCTTGATTAGATTCAACCAGGTGATGTCACGTCTTACAACAATGGCAGCTTATGAGTGAAAGAATTTTTGAAACATGTAAGAAAACCAAGTATTTTGAGAGTTTATTAATCACGGCCTTATAAGGCCAGCCTGTATTACTAGCCAGGGATCCCTTTAAAATAACAAGCAGCCAACGATTAAGGAAAATGGGAGATGGCACTCCCATTGGTTTGTTGCATCTTACACCCAAAACACACTCATGATTAATGAAGTTATGACCAACCCGTTTGAACCATGCGCCTGGCGCAAAGATGCTTTTTCTCAGTGTGAAAATAGCAAATAACACAGACACGCCGAAGGCCTCCATGCATTGAACTATGCCCTTAGACCTTGAACATGGAGCCTACAGTTTTTGTCTTTAGCCAGCGAGACCAATGAATCAGACACAATTCTGATGTTTTACACAGTGATTTTGGAAGCTCTAATGCTGTAATGTGTCTATTGTGTACTTTGTGTGTTTTACAGGTGCATGCTACTATGATTCCAACCAGTCCATGTACGTGTTTGGCGGTTGTACTCAGAGCAGCTGCAATGCTGCCTTCAATGACCTATGGAGACTTGATCTGAACAGCAAGGAATGGATCCGCCCTTTGGCTTCAGGTACAGGCTTAGTAATTACCTATACACTGCTGTAGCTATCAGTTAGTTGGGAAACAGTCTGTTAAGTGCTTTCAGCATTCTGTTTTTGGCACTATTGGACATGTTTATTAGCATTAACTTGTTTCAGAATGCAGTATGCAAGTGGTCTTACAGTCTTCTAGAAGCCTTGAGATGTGTGCCTAAAGAGAGAGGTCACAGAAGCCACTGCCAAATGCCAGTCCACCACTGTCTATGGATCCCTTCACATCCACACCATGCATCACTACCTGTCTTATGTGGGTAGGGCTCATTTAATGGAAGTGCATGACTGACTTCTGAGCTGGCCCTCTCCTCTCTCCCCTGTGCAGGCTCCTATCCTTCACCCAAAGCAGGAGCCACGCTGGTCATGTACAAGGACCTCCTTGTGCTGTTTGGGGGCTGGACACGACCCAGTCCCTACCCCTTGCACCAGCCCGAAAGGTTTTTCGATGAGATCCACACTTACTCTCCCTCCAAGAACTGGTGAGTGAAAACAGCATCGAGTAAAGAGAAAAAAAAGAATGCTTTTCTTTTAAGTCTTATAGTCTTATAATACTCACATTATCATTCATCAAACATTAGCTTAGATTACATGAAACTGAATTCAGTTTGATTGGCATTGAGGATGGCAGCATAATACAAGCCAGTACAGATTCAAAGGCAATATGTTTGTTCCACCTCAGCTCTTTCAGAGTTCATGTGCATTTATGAAACTTCATGACATGTGAACAGCTTTGGAGTCAAATTTATGGTTGCTTAGGCAATATTACACAGAATGCCTAATAAAGCTGTAACAAATGCAAAATTGTTTGCCTTTGTTGAGTCAAAACCTAATTTGGTTCTCTAAGTCATTTATTATTTAAAGTATAAATTAGTAGTGAATGGTGGAAAAATGGATGGAATCCGAGCAGAAAAATAAAGAATCATTTACTGACATAATTTGGAAAAGATGGTCATGGATAGATATGTGTTTCACGAACTTGGTTCTCTGACCAACTTGTTTTCCTTGTCTCATTTCAACTGCTTTCTAATGTATCTGTCCAGGTGGAACTGCATAGTTACAACCCATGGACCCCCGCCTATGGCAGGCCATTCTGCATCAGTCATTGGCAACACCATGGTGGTGTTTGGAGGCTCTCTAGGAGCACGACAAATGTATGTAAGATTCTGTTTAACCTTAGACCTGAGACAAGCAGCAATTATTGAGGGTTACTGATATTGAAAGGAACCAGTTTCTCTGGTATTTGAAGAAAAACTTGGTGTGATGAATCGTGACATCAAAAGTGGGTAGCCTATATGCAAACTCATTCTGCATCAGCACAAATTCAGGACTAGTGTGAAATGCATGAAGATGGATAAATTCATTTCAGTTGTTATTGTTTTTGCCAGATTATTGTTGTTGCCAAGTTATAGATTGTTCTGTCTAGTCCTATTGGTACTGTGGCTCAGTTCTGTTCTGCTTGCTTGGGTGGGTTTGTGGCACAGCAGTTGCTCCCTCCCCCTTCCAGTTGCCCTATGTCACGGAGGATTGTTGACTATCCCCTGTGTTGTGGGTTTTGCAGGAGCAATGAAGTGTGGGTGTTGGACCTGGAGCAGTGGTCCTGGTCAAAGCCCAACATCACTGGCCCCAGCCCTCACCCTCGCGGAGGCCAGTCACAGGTGAGGTGCCTCACACTGCCCTCAGGGCTAGACAGATTCTCAATCATGTGGTCTATGGTAGTAACATGTCTGAGCTGGGCTGTTCAAAGTTTTATTTACATAGTGCTTTTTCTATGCACATTGTTCACCACAAAGCGCTTAAGCACCGAGACCAAGAATACATGCCTAGGCCTAGGGCCTAGGCTATGCCAAATTTCTCCATTCAGTTCAAAGTGACTGGGCCATCGCTGCATGCAACTTGGTGTCACTGAAGAGACCCTTCCAGGCTGCTGTGCTGGCTGCCTGGAGAGGTTTAGGCACAGATCAAAGTTTTTATACGAGCAGATTCGGAAAAATCATCTTGGAGATGCGTAGCTCATACTTACCATAGCAGTAGATCTCATATGGCAGCCTTCAGTATTCCAGAGTCCATGAGTAGTAGTAGTCTCAGTCAGTTATGGTGATGTTAATAATCCAGGCAGATTGTATCCAGACTAGACATGGACAAAAACCATTGCAAACAATATCTATTCATGGAAAAAAACATTTGAATAGATGCAAACATACAAAATTGATCAAAACATTACATAAAATGACTAAAATGATCAAACATTAAATACGGATCAATGAGAGATACCAGCATAACAATTACTAGGCAACAGGAAGCTTTATAAAAGACTGTAACTTTCTTCACAAATACTTTTTTTAAGTCATAACTCGACTGAGACTGATACTAGAAATAACACACTAGTGACCTAGATGAGTGGATTCAGGCTGCAGTGACACAGCAGAAATATAATTGGCCCTTTTCATCTTTTTCTCTCTCTCCACACCCCCCCCCCCCCCATCCTGCCTTTTCCCATTGTGTTGCCTTTCACAGATTGTGATTGACAGCGAGACATTGCTTATCTTGGGAGGATGTGGTGGCCCCAATGCTGTGAGTACAGTCAAAGGATTCTATACTATGCATCCCACTTGATTAGTCAGTGTTTGTTCTCTGCTGTCTCTCTGTGTACTGTTGCGCTACTCTCTGGAAGTCTCTGCCGTTCTTGTTTACTTGTCATCTAGTCTAGTTAGAATGCAGTATATTGACCCAGATGGTTTGGTTCCTGCTGTGACCATGCATGTAGCACACTGCTGAGTGGTTTGTTAGCACTGAGGAGTGCAGTGTATGGTGTGCCCTAGTTCTGTCCTCGATGTGCAGTGGGCTCTGGCGATCAGAGACAGGCATGTGTATGAGCTCAATCAGATATCAGGTCTGCAGTGCATGGCAGATGGGACATCTGCCACGCACTGTCCAGACCTAAAGAGCCATCATGGTGCATGGTGCAGTATTATGTACTGATAAGAGACTAAAGGGCTTTTCAGAAGTTAATCGATTTTTAATCAAATATTGGTTGTATCTGGGAGGTCCTTGCAGAAATTCAGTCTGTTACCCTCAAAACCAATTAAAGGTACACTATGTGAGAATTGTTGGTTAATTTACCAGTAGCTTAGTAGTCACTTTTATGGTTAAATGACTGAGTATAGCTGCAGTGAAGGCTATCTTGTCTCCCCCTATGCTCTTTTGGGCAATTTACTGTGCTTATGTTGTGTGTGAGCCTTATGAAATCACCTTTATGACATTGGCTGTCAACATAGGCTAACACTCTGAAAATGATTCTTGGTTGTATCCTTTAGTAAACAAACAAATGTGTTGAGAAGAATTTAGGACTTTAGAGGAGCTCTGTAGTACCTTAATGTGCAGAATCTTGCTCCAATTTAATTGATCTTGTATTGACATTTCTGCGTAGCTGCTGTCCACTGTCTGTTTCCAGTCACTGGCTCTATTATTTGTTTAGTTTTGGGTGTTTCTAAATGTATTGTGCTCTGTGTGTTGGGTTTCAGTGTGCATGTTCACTCTGATGAGAAGTATATCTTCTTAATGCAAACTAAGCCTTTCTCTGTTCCTCTCTCTCAGCTGCTGAAGGATGCCTGGTTGCTGCACATGGGCGCCTCCTCCTGGTCCTGGCAGCAGCTGCGGGTAGAGAATGAAGAGCATGGAGCCCCTGAGCTCTGGTGTCATCCAGCCTGCCGGGTGAGGCTTGGAGCTTCTCTCTCTCTCTCTCTCTCTCTCTCTCTCCATACCATCTTCACCTTTGTCCACTCTTTATCTGCCTTTACTTTATGCTTGACTGGGTCAGTGTCCCATACTCTGATGTCTTCCCTCTCTGATTGTGTATTTTTTGTCTCTCTCTCTCTGTAGGTGGGCCAGTGTGTGGTGGTGTTCTCTCAGGCCCCCTCCGGCCGCGCTCCCCTGAGCCCCAGCCTGAACTCTCGGCCTTCTCCCATCAGTGCCACCCCGGCCCCGCTGGGGCCCGACCCCCCGTCGCTGCGCTCCCAGTCACCCGTGCGGAGTGGCGCAGCCGGGGTGGTGCTGGGCGCCGCGGAGGAGGCCCCCTGTGTCAACGGGCGCTGGGGCACCCTTCGGCCCCGTCCCTCCCCGCGCTCGGGCGCACGCGAGGGCAGCCCTTCCTCCTCCTCCCCGCAGCAGCAGCCCTCCCCTTCCCAGGGCCCCGACAGCCCACCCATGCCGCCGCTGCTCAACGGCTCCTCCCCCTCGCCACGCACCAGTCCCGCCCAAGCAGCCTCACCCCCCTCCCGGCCTCATGCCCACGCGCCCCCCTCGGACTACGGTTGGGATTCGCCCCCACCCTCCTCCTCCTCCACCCTGGCTTTGGCCCCTGAGGCTCTCAGCACCAACGGCCTGCACACACCGCCTCCCACTGCCTCACCTCGCACCCCTCCAGGGGCCGTTTCCCCCGCTGCCCTGCGCCGGGGCCTGGAGGCCATCAAAGCTCTGTCGTCTTCCTCCTCCCCCTCAACGTCCTCCTCCTCGGCAGCAGCTACTGCAGCAGGAGGTGGAGCCTTAGCCAGTCCACCCCCTTCTTCTTCCAGTCCTCCACAGGCGCCACCCACTGACGGACACTCCATCCCACCAATAGCCCGGCGGCAGCTGGGCCACCACCCACCCCAGAGCCTGAACGTGGGCAAGCCTCTGTACCAGTCGCTCAACTGCAAGCCCATGCAGATGTATGTGCTGGACGTGTCTCGTGCCAAGAGTGTAGGTGCTGTAACATGGCGCGTTTACGGGAGCGGTGGGACACCGGCCGCCGTCACCGGGCCTCCCGAGACCAGTCTGCACACGGTGGTGCAGGGCCGTGGGGAACTCATCATCTTTGGCGGCCTCATGGACAAGAAACAGAACGTCAAATACTATCCCAAAACCAACGCCTTGTACTTTGTGCGCGCCAAAAGGTAATGTAGTAGGACTCCAGACAGGCGAGCAGACTGACACTAATGTGTATCTGTGGGGTTGCGATAGTGTAAAGAATAAAAAAACAAACAAAAAAAACAAATAAACAATGGATTTCTCAAGTAAATGAAAGAAAGGAGAAGATGGGGGGGATGCTC
Organism: Tenualosa thibaudeaui; assembly: GCA_027481765.1. Taxonomy (NCBI): domain Eukaryota; kingdom Metazoa; phylum Chordata; class Actinopteri; order Clupeiformes; family Clupeidae; genus Tenualosa; species Tenualosa thibaudeaui. The sequence goes on from JAIFZK010000003.1 coordinate 1,058,812, forward strand.
CCGCCATTCAGCCCGGCAAGGGAACTCAAACTCGCCTTTACCCAGAGAGGGAGAATCTTGGGAAAATGAAAAGAAGAAATGTGTCACTAAACTCTGTTGTTCATCTCCTTTCCTCAGCTGTTAACCTCTAACAGACATTTCTGTTTGCTCAACTTATTTGCTCAGCAGTATCAAGATTTCAACACATTTAAAGGACATTCACATAAAAAAAGACATTGCTCATGAAGTGATTGTTCTAATCACTTTCCTATGTGTGTGCGTGTGAGAGCATGCTTGTACGGCTGTTTGTGTAAGGGAACAATGAGTTTCATGTGTAAAACACTGTGTGTGTGTGTGTGTGTGTGTGTGTGTGTGTCTTCCTGTGTGCAACATTGGACGGCGAGGGAATAGATCAAATGAAAGAACAGCGGACTACTACCTTGCTTTTTTATCACTTTCAACCTGCATTGTTTACATTGAACACTCCGTGTGAATGTTTATGTATGTAGTGTTTGTGTGTGTGTGTGTGTGTGTGTGAATGGATGAGTTTTTGTGTGTGTGTGTTTAAAAGTGTGTTGGTGTTTTGGAAGGGCAGGGTGAATGAGGGGTGTTGCAGTGAAATGTAAGCAGTCAAACAATAAAGGCCTCCATGTCTTAACTGTATTTTTGACTCACAAGTGAGAGAATAAGTACCAATTGTGTCACCTTTGATTTTTATACTTTCACTTTTTATTAAATATTGTGCAGTCAAGGGTTTTGGGGCTTTTTCTGAGAAGTGATGTTAGTAAAGGTTAGTGGCCAATAAACCATGTTCTCATAAACTCATATTTTATACCACACGGGTATACACACATTTGGTCATTCGACTCTCATCTCATAGGCTACCTGTCGTTTGACATGCTCAGATCTTTTCTTTCTTTTCCTTTCTATACCCTTTCGAAACCACATCAGTTTCGTATGTACGCTATCATATACAACCCCCCACTTTTGGCCAATAACCTTTCACCCAGTGAATTTCTATAGCAAAAAGGCAGAGGAAACAATTGGTCTACACTAGAGGAAGACGGAATGGAATTCTAGGACGCTCAGTTGATTGGACCGAAATGTGGTGAGTGGGTGGGACTTGGACTGGAAAGTATCATTGAATTCACATGTTTACCATCCATCGCCGCTGTAGTGTAACAAACACGGCGGAAGAGCCCCGGTTTCAGCGAGGGTAAGTGCTCGCTTGGCTTGTGCTCCTACTGGAAATGTTTTGTATTTACTGTCAGTACAGGTCCAACTCTGTCTGCCTGCACGGTTTACTTCCCTAAAGAGTATGAAATGGCGCCGGCACCGGCTGGTTCCAAGTAACGTTAGCCTACTATGTGATGTTAGCGTTGTCTGTTATGTCACTGCTGCTGTTAAATGTGAATTTGACAAATAGCATTTGACAGTTACGCTGTTGATCATAAGAGTCTTCTGTAAGATCACTGTAGGCTTATGTATAATCAGGTCTGAACGAGGCTACACATCCTTCCAGTAAAGTAGCTTTCAGGAAATTCGCGTGACTGCATTCTTTTCTGTCATCTGTTTAAGGACTGTCTGCACATTTCCTTGTAGAAATCAGCGAAATCTTAACATGGCTTCCATGGTGTAGTCAAGTGAAAGTTTGGAGCGAGACTTGACTGGATGTCATCTCATTTCGATGTGAGGGCAAGGGATCTGGGCAGAAGCATGTGGACCAGGAATTCTGAAATACCAACTGCTTGTGCATTGGTCTGCTGCTGGATCAGTGTGTCAGTCTTGACCAGTGATTGCTGACATCAGGTCTAGAACTCCTATTGTAACTAACACAAGTCACCACCTTGCACATGACTGATTAACTCAGGGTTCATCGAGCATCAAGGGTTCATTATCACACGAACTAAGGAGTGTCTGCATAGTCAGCAAACTGGATTTGGTCAAGATCACGCTCTGCCTGTGACATCAGAGACGTTTCGTAAGATGACGACAAGCACCCAGCTCTTGGACTATCCAACCACAGAGTCTCCGTTTAGCAGTCCCCCTGTCCCCATGCCAGCTTTAAGCCGGGCTCCTGCTCCGCTGCAGGGGTCGCCCCACCTGTGGCCCCCTCTGGACTTTGCGCTGGGCGCCCTGGCCTGCTGCGGGGCCTGTGTGTTCACCAACCCCCTGGAGGTGGTGAAGACACGTTTGCAGCTGCAGGGTGAGTTGAGAGCCCGCGGCTCCTACCAGAGGCATTACCGTGGTGTTCTGCAGGCCCTGTGGCTGGTGGGCCGCAAAGATGGCCTCCGCGGGCTCCAGAAGGGCCTCTGTGCTGGTTTACTCTACCAGGGCTTCATGAACGGCGTGCGACTGGGCTTCTACTCTTACAGTGAGGTGGCCGGGCTAACCCAAGCCCCAGGTGGGAATATTCTGGCTGGGGCCATCGCTGGAGCCCTGGGGGCCTTTGTGGCATCGCCAGCCTACCTGGTGAGTAGAGCAGAAGGAGCAGTCAAGAAACTTGTCAAGGCTGTTGATTGAAACTCAAAATAATTGGTAAACTGGGTACATATTGTGAACAGTTACCATAGTGATTGGGAAGATTAGGAACATTAATGGCCTGGAAGAAAAGTTTCTTTGACAGATTTGGTCTACATTTCTGATGGAATGTGTTGTTAAGTGGGTCAGTGTCTTGGTTTTAAAGCGGATAAGCTTTTTAATTTAAGCACACTCTTGGCTGTCAACCTTCTCACTGTAGACCATCCCTAGAGCTGTGTAGTAATGTTTTCCAGGATTCTCATTGTGTACCTCCTACTACACAATGTTTTACAATTTTAGGGGTCATAATATGAACAACACTCTTGTAGGTCAGATCTTGTAAGGTTACATGCCTGGAATGATGCAGGTCTAGTTGATATTCCTCACTGTTGCTCCTGTGCCCAGCACATGGAAGATGACCCATTTAAAATGATATATGTGCTTTGGGTGTATCTGGGGAAGACGTGATATCTGGCACTTGCTCACATCCATTAAATGTGACTTTGTCATCCTATCTGGCCCTGCTGTATTCAAGGCTTCCATAGGCTCGGGTAACAGAGGAGACTGAAAAAGAGATGTGTATCTATTCATAGTCCACTGGCACATGTCACAGTGGTGTGTACATGTTTGTGTCTTTCAATTTCCAACTCTTTAAACTGCCAAGTAATCTAGTGGAGCAGTCATGTCATATGGTTAATGTAGCTATTGGGAAGAGAATCATTCAAGGACATCACCATATGGAATCACGTGAGATAAACCATGACATTTAAAAAGCAAAACTACAAAGTTGCAAAAGCTATCTGAAGAAGGATGTGTGGGAGGTATGGGAGTGATGGAGTCAGTCTCTGCTCAGATATATAGTGTTATGCAACTTAACGCACAGCTAAACTAACCACACCCATTCTTTTGGCAAAGGCTCCACAGAAGAATTACTGCACCACAGAGCTCCACAGAGCAGTAGTGTTGTCGACATGCAGAAATAAAAGCAACAGTGTGTTATTCCAACCCTCCACCCCTGCCCCCCTCCCACCACCCCACCCTTCAGGTCAAGACGCATCTTCAGGCCCAAACAGTGGAGTCTATTGCTGTGGGTCATCAACATAACCACCAGGTAAAGTAAAATGTCCTTTGAATAGGGCCAGGTGTTATTGTCCTGTTACTGCAGAAGGTCAAATGCCCATGCCTATGTGTACTTTCAGCGCAGGGGCAATCCAGTTGAAATAATAGCCTCTCCATCAGTTTATTTTAGCCCTGCCCTGCGGAGAAAGCGAGTTCTAGTTGGCCTATGTCTGAATGTGCTAGACAGGTGCGAGAGCATGTGGGTTTCCTAACACAAGACAAATGCTTTTGACACACCTCCCACTGTTCAGAAGCCAGAGCCAATGAGAGGCTTCCAAGAAGAGGCGTGTGGTTTGTTTGGTGGCTTTGGTTTGTCTTGTCAGTGAGGTGAACTTTGGTCAGGCTTGGATTGCATCTTAGATGCCATTTTTTCCTCATTGTGTTTGGAAAAATCAATCTACTATGTTGAGTTAATGTACCATAAGCCTATTTGTTCTAAGTGATCCATTATGTACTGTGATAGGTGTGTTTGTATGTTTTTTTGTACCATGTTGGCTTCAAATGTTTGTTGTTTTAGAATTATCTGCTGAAGAAATGAAATGGCTAGTCATTACAAAATGGAAAGATCCTGGTGGCAGGCAGTGAGACTTCAGCATACCTCAGGACTGGCTTGTTTTGACACTGTTGTGTTGTGTCAAGAGTTGCAGTTGAATTAAGTTTACCTACTAGCCTGATTATCTTATATATTGATTTAGTTGCATTGTGTCCTGAACTGACCTGCATGTTTCTAATACCTTTCAGAACAATACTACTGAGGCAGGCCATTGAATAGCTCATAGCAAATCAGTACTAGTGACAAACAAACAAGTTAAAGGGTTACCAGACAACAATTTTAGGTTAATTTACCAGCTTTGCAGTCATGTTGATGGTTAAATGGCTCATTATGAGGTGGATGAAGGCTCTTTTGGCACCTCTATCACAGTTAGAAGCACCTGCAGTTTGAAAATGCAGGTCGTGTTAAACCTAAACTGAATGAAACTGAAAATGCATTTATTACCTTGTTAGTCAACATCACAACAACTAAAAGGACAACCATTCAGAAATGTTCAGTGTTCCTGTGTTTAAGTGCAGTCTTTGAAGGACAACCATTCAGAAATGTGCAGTGTTCCTGTGTTTAAGTGCAGTCTTGTGGCATTTTTGAGTGTTGCTGTTGAAAATTAGATGGTAAAATGTTGTGTTTGGGTTGGGGATGCACTGAACTGACTTTTCTTCTAATACCAATTCCGATACATGAGTTTTGCATATTGGTCGATACCTGATACTGATCCAGTATCCCCTTTGAATTTGGAGTTTAGGTTATCATCTTCCAAGCCAAGACAAAACAGAACAAAATAACATAGACATGAATGTTATCATTTTTGTATTGTTAAAATTATGTGGAAAAAAGTATATGCCAGTGTCATTACAATGTATTTGATGTTTGTAGGCCTAGTTCTAATTAGGCGCCTGTCACTATGTCTGCATGGTCCTAATGTTACAGGAGTCAGACATCTGTGAAACAAAGTTTGTTTCTCTGCAAGGTGCTAGTGGCGATCAGGCTGCTGCTCTGCAGATGTTAATTATGTTTCCATCACATCAGTTTAAATAAATATTTAAAATCAATTTAAGCAGAATCTTCATTGGATTATAGGAGAGAGGTGTCATCCTTTTGATGAGTAACATTAGGCTGCTACATGACTGACAAACAGACTCAATAACCTAAGTTCGCTAACAGGAACCACCAGGTTAAATATTTGCAGGGTCATTAAAACTTACAGTAAATGACCTTAACTTAGATAATTTTATTAATAGCACTTACAAATAGCTATAGAAAATCTGTGTGCTGTAATGTCTGTGTGCTGTAACGTGCTGTAATGTCTATTCTTTACAGGCCAACCAAGCATACTGTAGCATGATGGGGCTGTTGTGGTCTTTAAGTTTAGGAAACAAATCGGCCCATGGATTGGCTAATTTTTCCGACACCCAATCCAAGTATATTTTCCATATCAGGACCAATATTCGATCCAAGTACCGGATGAGGGTATCCCTAGTTTGGATGTACTGTAAAGAAGTAGTTGAAGTGCCAGTGATGTCTAAATTATAACCTAGTGCATATAGTGATGAATAAGGGATTCAAGGCTGTGTTTTGAATTTGATAACTTGAGTGAAAAGAGGAGAATAGTGTTTATACTGTAGAGATTTGTTTAATGCAGTATGCACCACTTATTCATACCAAAAGCAATCGAATGAATGAATTTAATTAACTGGACAAAAATGTTGCTAATTTAACAAGGCAATACATGCAATCTCATAAGGCCTCTAAATAAGTTACTTTATATCGTGTTCTTCTGCATGTCATTCCATCCATGGCGGTAAATTAGAAGAATGTATTGTTCCTTGTATTGCCACTGTACACAGTACAATGAGATGAAAAGCAACTCCATCTTCAGTGCAAATATATATCATAAACAACACGCACACAAGACGTGCTGTAGTCATCATGCACACAGGAAATAGTTATCAACATACCTAGAATAGGAATGTATAACATGTATAGATAAAAAGTGAAGGCAATAAAATAAAATCTTGTAAGAGACCATAGGGGGAGCTGAGAGAGCTGTCATTTGTCCGATGATAATTCATTTAGCCATGAAAGTGACACGGTAGGTTAACATAAAAATCTTGCATGGTTGAGAAAAAAAGTAAATGGCTGTAGTGAGGAAAGGACTAGCAAGCCTAAAATATCCTGGTCTTGAGCTTTCTCTCTCTTTCTCTCAAATGTATAAATAGCACACATTTGTGAGTTACAGACTCACAGCCCTCTCTTTTTGTCTTTCTCTTCTTCTTTCTCTCTCAGGGTTTGTCGAGTGCCTTTGCTACCATCTACCGCCGTGAGGGGCTGGTGGGTCTGTGGAGGGGGGTGAATGGAGCCGTGCCCAGGGTCATGGTGGGCTCAGCTGCCCAGCTTGCCACCTTCAGCTCTGCCAAGGAGTGGGTCTCTCACTCAGAGGTGAGCTTGTGGGCCTCTGACTGGGTGCCAAAGCGTTTCATTTTCCTTTGGTGACAGTTTCCATTTCTCTACTGTGTGAAATTTTAGGTGGGATTGTCTATTCTGGTGCTGTGCCTCTTGTTGAAGGCACAGAACAAGAATATTATCTGCCCCCTGAAATGAGACACTGTTGCTGTGTTTGCTGAAACATTGCTAACTTATTGCACCTTGTCTTTTTTACAGTGGTTTCATCCAAACAGTTGGCTGGTGGCTTTGACAGCTGCTATGTTAAGTGGCATTGCAGTGACTGTCACTATGACACCATTTGATGTCATTAGCACAAGACTTTACAACCAACCTGTGGATGAGTTTCGTAGGGTAAGGGCTTCTGTATTCCTTTGTCTTCTTGCACTGGCAAGAAGAACGCTGACTGGCATATAGATTTTGGTCTCCCACATGGCAGCCCATGAATTGAAGTATCTTGTGTGTGCATTTACAAAATGTAACTTGTCTTTCAATTTGATCAGTTTTACATGTTTTGTTTAAAATGCACTGCCACAAGTACTTCAATAGAAAGTTTAATTCTGCCTTATTCATCTGTCACTTTTTGTCCATATCAATCCCTGTTTCATTCCTTCACACCTCACCTCTCCTTGTGTCTGTCCAATCCCTGAGCAGGGCCAGTTGTACCGGGGTTTCTTGGACTGTATGCTGAAGGTGAGCCAGTCGGAGGGGCTGCTGGGACTCTACAAGGGCATCGGGCCCGTCTTCCTGCGCCTGGCCCCCCACACCGTGCTCAGCATGCTGCTGTGGGACCTGATGAGGCAGAGGATGCTCCAATACCAGCTGGACTCCTCGTGAGGCGTGTGGTCAGAACCACGCCAGGGCAACTGGAGCCACGCCAGGCCACTTCACACTTGGTTCTTGGGTTGCCAACGTAATGGCAGCAGAGCTGAGCATTAGTCTCCAGTAGAGGACAGTTCAGGTCAGTCTCAGGGAGAATACTTACATGGTGACACTGGGAAAGAGAAGGGTGTCGGGCCATTCACCAACCTCTGAAAACATTTACTGAAGCCATTTTAATTAAGCTTGCATTTCTTTAAGTAGCTCTCTCAGGATTTCTTTGCATCGTTTTGTCAAGTACATACCTCCTATAAAATCTGGGACTCATACAACTCTGTGTTTTAGCAAACATACTGATAGTTACCTCTGGAGACGTGTTGGACTAATACTAAAGTTATGGACTGCGGATGAACGCAATTTAGGCCAGCCTCCTCTCTGTGCCTGACCATAGAATGAGTCATGTGATGATCTAAACATGGTCAGGCTCAAGCCAAGATGAAGCTCAAGTTGTGTTATAGTATACACCTTCTGTGTAGGAAGAGAAGAGAAGTTGTGTAGAAAATGTGTAAATACTTTAAATAATTATCTATAACTGTTATGATATATTAATCAATATGTATTGAACTTAATAAAGATTTTGCTGATATACTGTTTTAATGATTAAAAAATATGCCATATTCTGTGTGTTCATAATATTGACCTCTAGGTGATGGTGTTAAGCAAGACTGAAACTTTTTCTCTGTACTGTCTGAAAGGAAGTCCAAGGCAATGGAATGGTTAGGCAATAGCCTGACCTTTGTAGCTTGAGATAGTGACTACATGGGCTCACTGATCAGTGCTGAAATGAAATGGCTGTTCGTCTTTTAAAAAAGTATTCTGTCCTGATGAAAGGATCCTCCATGATTGAATTACTTGTCTGACATAAAAAGGGGCCTAACCAGCTGGCATTTCTTCTACTTGAATCATGACTTTTGGGGCTGTCATGGAGTGGCTGCCACTGGAGGACAATCCTGTGATTTCCATTCTGCAGGGTAAGTCAGAAGTGGGTTTTCATGAATATAAAATCAATGATAAATTAACTGATGTGGGCCTTGCAATATAAATTGATCCATTTTAGAGAACAGCCTCAAGGTCCTGACATTACTGAATGTTTCATTATCAGGAGTGGTTGGGGCATGTGGAGTAACTCTGATGTGTAATCTGTTACGCGTGAGCCTTTTTGTTCTTTACACAAGGTGAGGTATGGAGCGCATTATATCTGAGTAGTAGAAACAAGAAAATAATCGCTATTGAACAGTTAGAGCACCACCTTAAGCCTTAAGCTATGTTGTTAAGCTTGTTATGCACTCATACAAAACTATTATTGCTGAAATGGCATGCTTTCAAGCCGAAATATATAAAAACAGAATGATTTCTGAGTTAGGTCGTACTGATGTGACATTAGTTGCAGGTCTATAATGCATTTAATGAGGTCTGTCTTGATCATCCCTTGACTTCTGCTCCTCAGATACACACCAGCAGATGGCGCTTCAGAGATACCAGATGTTAAAACACGGTCAATCAGTCACCTCAGCAGTGGGATCCAGTTTATTTTACTCACAGGGGTTCTTTCCTTGGTGGGACCTCGCGTCTCCTCCCTGATGCTCCTAGAGTTTTGCCTCCGGGCTTCCCTAGCCTCGCTCATTTTTGGACAGGCAAGACTCCACAACATTATAGTAATTACATCACACAAACCTATGCCAGAAAAACTGTTGCTCTCAATTACTTAATCAGTGTTTCCATTGTAATACTTAACATCCTCCCCCTTCATCATGCCTCCATTTCTATGACGAGACTCAAGCTATAACACAGTCCCACTGCAGTCACAGAAAGATAGTGCAAAGTGAATGACTTAACTCAGACCCAGCACCGTCTGGACTGGGATTTGAGGGGTGATCTTTGTTTACCCAGGCATAGTTCGTCTTAGAGTTTAATTAGATGGATTAGTTTGTGTCTTTCAAAGGTCTCTTTTCTCTTGTACTCTATCAGGGAGGTTTGCATGAAGACACCACTCAGATTCTAATCCAAAGTCAGTTCTCCCTGGGCTGTGCCCTCACCTGCACCCTCCAGTTCCTCCACACAGGGGCCCCCCAACGCTGGCTCAGCCTCCTGCTGGCTGTCGGGCTCAGCTGGTTTCTGTCCAGACAGGCCCAGCGCCTGTGGGTTCATGTGGGCCAGTTGTACTCCAGGCACTACACCCGGCATGACTGTGGCGTCTGCCTTGCCCTTATATCCTCTCGGGATGTTCTGCTACCTAAGCTACGCCATGGTGTTGTCATAACTTTCACTATGGCCACTGTGGCTGCCACAGCTGTGGTGTGTCAGCACTTCCTGTTGGGAGCGGAAGACCTGAAGTTTTGGACACCAATGACCCTGTGCTATATCCTACTATTGGTACGGATATTGGGTAAGTGTGTGTGTGTGTGTGAAAGAGAGAAAATGTCTGATTGTAACCACACAGTCAGCTCAGAATAAAAGTTCATTAACAACTAGTCTTGGTTTATAGACTTGAATGCTAATGAGATTGACCAACAGACAACATTTTTTCACAGATAATATCATTTTTTAAAAATAAGGAAGTAAAGTGATATGAACCTCTCAGAAATACTGCAGGAATAGAATGTCTTGAACTTGAATTTGTATTCACTCATTCCATAATCCAATTTAGTTGTAATTAGCTAATGTTCACCACAGGCATATTATCATATACAAAACATTGCCTGGAAACAAATAAAGAATAACTGATCTTATTGCACTTTGTTGAGAGTAACTTTTGCGTGTCCTTCCCCCAGAGGACCAGCAGAACAGCCCTGGTGGTGAGGTGCTTCTGCGCTCTGCAGCGCTGCGTGTGGGGGCCCTGTTTGTGTGGCTGCTGATGGTGGGAAACCTGACTGACGTGCTCCAGGTGCTGTTCTGCTTCTTGGGGGAGGCCGTCTGTCTGCTGCCCTCTCTGAGTCTCTTGCACTCTTCAGCACCATGGGTGAGTTAGACAGCCTGCATGGATGATTGTCATGTTTACTGATAAATGACACACTGGCCTTTATGCTCAGATCACCACTTTTAGTAACATCCAGATTATTCCCGAATCTCTTTTTTTAGCATAGTGGTCAGCGAGTGCATTTAGGGCAGAATCACTAAAATTATAATTGTGTCTGAAATGGCAACAATACAGTGATGTATCAATGCCAGAAGCAGAATTACTAATTTGTCAAGATTACAAGCTGTCACAAGACTACAAGTCAATTCAAAATGCAAAAACCAAGTGTTAGCTACAATCTACTGCGGCGTTAACTAGGACAAGAGCTTGCTGATGCCTGCTTTTTAACTGCTATAAATATCCCCTACATAGCTAGGCAGTAAGTTGGTAATTATAAGGGGAAATGAACTCTCAGCAACTCATTTGAATTTTGGTCCTCTCATCACGCAGGGCATGAACTCACTTGCTATTGTATCTGATTTGTTTCAGTGGGCTTTGTTTGTTCCTTACTTCCTTAGTTCCTAACCTAATCAATGATGATGATGTGGTCTAAATGTGTGGTCTAAATGTATGACTGTGTTTATTGCTTTTTGCTTCGTTCTGTCCATGTTAAGGGAAACAACAAGGATCCCAATAGACCCTCATCATCTAAATGACACCAACAGGCTTCATTCCCCTTCTCACCACCCACTCTGGCATGACTAACTGATTGGACCCCATTGCGCAAGACAGCCTTTAGTCTAAATGATGATAAGCTGAGAGCCTGTTTTGTCTACATGTTATGCAACTTGTCACTCATTAACCAGGTGCTGTGATACAGAAGGGTGTGGCACAGGCCAAAGCTCTGACAATGACAGTGACTCAATCTCACAAATGCCCCAGGAAGTCCTTCTTGAGATTTTTTCTTTTCTGTAAAGACACATTCAGACCTCCAGTCTGTGATGGCTGAAGCAGTGTGGAACATGGATGGATGAGGCTCCAGTTGTTCAAGAGGAAGTACAGCATAAAACAGAAATAAAGAATTTTCTAGGTAGAGGCCATCTTTTAGAGAAAGGCTCTATGAATAGAGAGAGAATTAATGTGTGTCAAAGCCACCCTGTTCAGCCTGTTCCTTAGAGCTGCCTTTTCTGCCCTGTCAGCAACAGCATGGGAACAGAGGAAGACTCTCATGCAGTAATCAACCTCAGCTCCCCACTGTTGGATTCATGGACAAAGAAATGTGCTGCTGCCATCTCAGGATCCCAACAAATTAAATGGCTGTCATGACATGGGAAAACTTTCACCAACCATAGTCCTCTAAACAGTTTAAACTTAAAAAACATTTCCACAATAAAAAAACACTTTTTTCACTACCTCATTCTCAATAAACCATTAATATTGTCTCAAACAGTGGTTGGTCTCATGTACACTTTCAAAATGTGATTAAATTAGATGAAATTAGCCAAACGCACCCACACTACAGCACAGAATGTATTGGAAAACAAATGTGTTTAGTAACAAATTGTTTGGAAATCCTCCACTCTTGCATTGCTTTTCATATTAGAGACTGAAGCTTTTGGATTATCTTTTGAAAGCACTGACAGCAGGGTATTGAAAAGACACTGGCATCTTTTTGTCTTCAATGACAATTATAATATATTTTCAATGTGACTCATTAATGCAGGTTAAACAGCTATAGTAAGCCCATATGCACCATGGGTCATTTTTCTCACACAGGTTCATCTACAAGTACAGCCTTATATCTCTCCCATATGCTCATGTAGAATTGTGGAATTTCCTGTTTGTGGAGTGTTACAGGCATGCCGAACCATTTCCTTGTCATTTGTGCTCTGCACTAGATGTCTGGTGATGGTGTACTGGCTAACACAGCTAATATGGAGTGAGTCTTCCACACAGACACAATACCAGAGCTGACCCTCCACTTCTTCTCCAGTTGCAAGTTTTGGCAGTTAAAGTGATGGTGAGGAGGAGGAGCTTATGCTAGCAGGGGATGATGTCATTGCTGGGCATGCTCCCTCCTGCTGCTGTGACATCACTGTGGCATTCCATTCTTCAGACACTGGAACAACACAGCCCCCCGACCCAGTCCCCTCCTCCTGAGTTTTAACCCTCTAGCCCCCTTACCTAATATTGGTTTACACCTCACTCTTTCTATCTCCTCTCTCAGTCTTTCTCTCTCTCCCTCTCTCTGTCTCTCTCAATCCATTTTCATGATCTTGTACCCTCCACTGTACCCTTTCACTCAATCCCCCTTGCAACCCCGCCCCCTCTTCCTTTCTTCTTTTTGTGTTTTTTTTTCTTCCCTCGCTCCAGATTCCTGTGTCAGTAAAGGGGGCTAGCTTCCCAAGGTTACGCTCCATTCACAGCCAAAATATTTGCTGATGGGACTGATAAATATGAAATGCTCACAGGAGGGGGTGAGTTCTTAGTCTCTTAGTGACTCCACATAACAAATGTTCTCACCATTCTCTTCTTCCTATCGTTACCTTTTTGCATTTCAGTTAGACAATCCCTGCCTTTCTCCTACGTCTTTGCTCTAAGGAATCTGCCTGCAGGCTCAGTTTTCAGCCCTCATGAACTGACCCTGAGCTCCTGAGAAGTATGAGCCTGCCTCCATGCACATATAATCCTTTGTTTGAATTTCTCAGGAAACACAAAACAACAGGAAAACAGTGTAAAATGGATGCTTCTAGAAAAAAGAAAAACAAAAAGTGACAAGAGGCAATAGCATTGGCATTGGGGGATGGGAGGAGAAAATGAGGGGGAACAAAAAAAGAGAGAGAGAGAGGGCAGACTCGATGAGGGAGGTAGAGAAAATAAAAGTGACAGAACAATGAGAGGGAGAGAGGAGCAGGGAGACGCAGAGAAAAGACTCCAAGAGGCAAATCTGGAAAAGGCAGGTACAGTCACATCCTGCTGCATTCTCAGAGATAAAGCAGAGGAAAGGAGGGGGGATGTGTGTGTGTGTGTGTGTGTGTGCGCGCGCGCGCAAATGTGTGTGCGCACGTACGTCCACACATGTGTGTGTGCCTCTGTGTGTATATGCACACTCATGCCTTGTAGTAATGCACGCTTTTTAGCATGTACGATACATCATGTGTTAACTGCTTGTATTTAAGTACATGCTTCATAGCTTGAAGTATGTTTTCAAGAGTGGTTGTGATATCTCTTGTGTGGTGTCTGGCGTGTCTGTAAGAGAACTTTATGTGTTGATGTGTGTGCATGTGTCATGCATTTTAGTGGGCTTTGTCAGTGATTAACTGTTTACCTTTTACGGCTGAGAAAGGAGTGTTGTCACTCAGCGGGGGAGAGGGAGGGAACAGGAGAGTAGGAGGGAGGGAGAGAGGGAGGGAGGGAGGGACAGAGGTAGGGAGGCAGTGGAGGAGGAAAAGGAGTGGCTTTCTGTAGATAGCTGCCCATAGCAGCCCTCTCTCTTGCTCTTTCAGTGACGGCCCTGTGAGTGACAATAGTGGGGCTTACCGGGAGCTTCAAGATCCAGAAGGAGTGAAGGAGAGGGAGAGAGAGAGCGAGACAGAGAGAGAGAGAGAGAAAAAGGAGGAATACAGAGCAGAGTCAATACTGTTTTCCCAAACAGGTAGGTAGAATGGTCTTTACAGATTGAGTTATGCAATTCCTTTCTCTCAGGAAACAGTGATCTCACTTTAGTTTCTCAATACTTGACAAAATGGTGAATATGATGAAACTGTGCCAACTAGACCAGAGGGAACTGTGGGGAAGAGGATTGAGAACTACTCTGATTTATACTGGATTTGCACTCCTGTGTTTGAAGTATACTTTGCACATACAGTATGTAGATATTCTTACATACTTACATATGTACATAGTATGTATATGTCTGTACTGTCTGATGGATGTGTGTCAAGGTACAATATTAGCATCAAATGAACCATTAACTCAGGCCTGTAATTAACATACCTGTTTGAGCATAAACAAACTCTGTGTATTTTATTCCTGTGGCTATACACTCTGGTGATCACACCTCCAACATCTGTCCCACACAAGTGGTCATCTGTAGGTGGCTATCTCTCCATCCCTGACCACACAATCCATAGGGCAGAACCAAGGGTGCATCACCAAAACATTAAAGTAGTATTTGATATAGAGTTAAGTTTTTTAATGAGAAAATTGAAGGGTCTACTTTTGGAAAATATGCAGCCAGTACTTAAACTCAAATACTTGCTTAAGTGTTACTGTCAGGAATATGATATTCAAATTCAAGTATTCAAATATTCATGTCATATGTCATATGTCATGTCAAGTTTGTTGGTGTAGATGTGTTGGCACTGTTATTATATATGCGTGTGTGTGTGTGTGTGTGTGAGAGAGAGAGAGAGAGAGTGAGGGTGGTTTGTGCAAATATGAATATAGTTGGTGTGAGGAAATGGGTCTCATGGGTGGGTCCCCACTGACCAGCTTGTTCATAAATGGGTGTTAAAGAGCCTTACTTTCTTTTCCTGGATGCATAAATAAACCACAATGTTCCACTGCCTGCTCAGATAATAGAAAAACAGGAAAAAACAAACACTTTTTTATAGCATGTCCAAGTCATTAATAATGATTAAAAAAAGTCATTTTCTTGTTCCTCCCATAACAGGAAACAAAGTTTCCAATACTTGATTTTTTGGCTGATAGTCTGAATGAATTAGACTATTTCAAATCTTAATTCCCTTTGCATAGTTAATAGACAGACAGGCTAAATATGAAATATTCATATTTCAAGGCATGGGTATGTTAGGGTAAACAGCAGAGGGATACATTTATTTCCATCCTTCTGTTTCAGCACCATGATGTCTGCAGCCCCCCCAAAGAGGATGGTGTCCTCTGTGTTCATCACTCTGGCCTCCCCTTACCGCGCCACAGTCACACCAAGCTCCCACATCCACAGCACTAAGGCAAGAGACTCTGGGCAGCCCCTCAGCCCTGGCTACAGCACCAGCACCAGCGAGCCGCAGCTGGCCCAGCGCCGGCCCTCGTCCACCTCACAGGATGGGCACAGCAGGACGCAGGTGCCCTTATCACCTTCCCCAGCTTCAGCCCCCGAGCCTATCCCAGCTCCCCTCTCACCTGTTACATCCATAGGAAAAGACAGAAGCAAAGAGGCCACAGCACAAACCACTTCTGATGGTAATCTCCTGCCACATTGATGTAATCATAAGGTGTTTCATTGCGTCTACCAAACAAGAAAAACCACATGGAATCTAGTGCAGTAAAAGTGCAGCAAAAGTGCCAACTAGATAATTCTGCAGTTTGATGTTGATCAATATACTAACCTCTTTGATTTTTGGACCACAAATGTTTGGCAAATCAGAAACAGATCAGACATTACAGAGCATTTGGCAGCCAAAGAGGTGCAGTTCAGTTATTGTGTGCTTGTGATGGTATTATTACAGTGACACTAACAGATGGAAAAATCCACCATGTTCATCTATAAGCACCCACCATCCCACTGTGATCTTGTTTTACCAGAGTTCTTTCCTCCTCCACCCCCTATGACAGCTCCCCCTACCCATTTGCCTGCATCTGCAGTGGCCCCCCCACCTCCTCCATCCATGCACAGCCCCACTGCCAACCCTCCTCACCTCCTGCACGCCCCACCCCCCACTTCCACAACAGCAGAGGTAAGTCATCCCGGCCTCGTGAACCACTTATTCTCCCACAGACATTCCCATCCCAAGACCAGCATACTCCCCATCGTAGGAACCCACAAAGGGAATCCGGCAGTGTGTTGTGACAGCACATTTTTGCAGAATTTCCAGTGGATTTTGGAGGAGTTGTGGTGCTCTGGAGAGCAGTGTCAAATAAGTCCATCTGCAGATGAGATCAGAGAGAGGGGGTATACATGAAGGCAGCTGGGGCACAGTTGTTTTTTGGAGACAAGCAAGACCTGTGCTTTGTTGTCTCTGTGTTCTTTAGCCTTACCAAAAGAAACAGAGTATTTAACCAAATACACACATCTCGGCTGTTTTGCTCCAGCTCAGTGAAATTTATCTCTCCCCCTTGTGCCTTTATTGTGGGTTCAATCTTGTGGCAGATGCAATGAAAACAGTGGCTATTGCAGGCGCCTAATCTCAGGCACTGCTGCTGGGAGCAGAGTGTTCCCTCACAGGGTCGGGGGAATTCACACATTTCTGTTCACAACTCACCCAGGGCATGGGGCCCTCCGAGTGTTCAGCTATGTTGGTTGAGCTTAGCAAACAGCATTCCTCGCTATAGAAATACACAGTGGTTTAAAAAATGCAAAATTTGTGTTCAGTTCCATCTATGGCAAGAAGTATTCTCTGAGTTAAGCTGTTTTTTGTAAACCATTTCTTCTAAATCCCAAAAAGATGTACTACATAAGACGTGTACCACACATGTAGATGTTTATGACATCTACTCAGTGGGGGGGCTTACTCAGTGTTGTGATAAGACTGAATACCCTAAATAGAGGCCAATTTTTAAACTTGGGTGATATTTCAAATTTCGAAAAATGGAAATGACTCATGAGTATGTGTCATATACTGACAGATGACTCATGATGCCTTCAATGATCTAGATCCATACACAACATTTTTAATCTATAGTGATATTTTTAATCTATTAAAAATAAAAATAAATAAAAAGATATTTTAATCTATAGTGATATTTTAGTGTTTAGTGTAGTTTATATTAAACACGGTAATTCTATTATTGCTGTGCCATTCATTTGTGCAATACCTCCATGCCACACATTCTTAACCCTGACACATATCTATCAATCTCCGTATTTCAAATAATGATTTAAGGCCAGGGCAGTAATTTAGTTGACTGATGTTGTTGTGAGTTTTTACCCAGTGGATAGTTGCCATCATGCCACTGTAACCTCTTTGACTCAGACAGGAGCTCCCACTGAGAAACAGCTTGAGGAGAGACACCCCTCTGCTGGAGGAGGAGAGAAAATTGAGCGGCCTCAGACACAAGCGGACTACATGAGGGATGACGTGGGACTGGAGAGCAAAGGTGAATGCCAACACAAAGATGTTAAAGGTTTAAACAATGCTTTATCAATAAGTTCATTTTATTCCTCCTGTTGCTTTTTATTTGTACATGCTGTGGCTTGCTTATATTGTGTTTTGTTTGTTAGATCTGTGTGGCTTTTGCAGAAAAGCGGTGGCATTGAGTGAACCTGCCATCGAGGCCCTAAACAGAACATACCATGCCACTTGTTTCCAGTGTCGACAATGCCACATCCCCCTTGCTGGGAAATTGTACTATAACAAAGCTGGGATACCACTCTGTGAGGACTGCTACCAGGTGTGTGCTACTGTTGTAACTACCTCCAATGTCACAACAAATCAAATGGTTCTAAACTGATAAATGACCCAATACACTGTTAGGTGAATGGAGAAATCCTGGTTTGCTATTCGGTCTATGTTGTATTACATTTTCTTTTTCCTGCAGGACTGTTGATTGATTCGCACCAGATTTCACATTAAATAAAAAAGCAACTGGAACTATAAAACAATGTCACTTAATCTTTTGATGTTGCATCCTCTCAAAGGCCAGCTTGGAGCTCTGCTGGGCCTGCGGTGAGGTCATTAAAGATCATGTGATTCGTGCCTTGGAACGGGCCTATCATCCAGCCTGCTTTGTATGTACAACATGTAAGCAGTCAATCGGGGAGCAGAGATTTGCACAAGGAGAGGTTGGGGAGGTGTACTGCCTTCAGGACTACTACAAGTAGGTTACAGAAAGTGTAGTGGTGTTGTCTTTAAACTTAAAAAAGAACTAAATCTATGGCAGAGACATTCTGTCTGAAAAGTGCCTGACTATTACGCAAACGATTTCAAATCATGACCTCTTAATCATGCAAGAGTGGGGTGATCTAACAATCACGTCATTGTTTTTGAATACTGCAGGAAGTATGCCCCTCAGTGTAGTGCCTGTAACCTGCTGATCATTCCAAGAGAGGATGGTACAGACAGCTTCACAGTGGAGTGTCTTGGACGTTCCTTCCATGAAGACTGCTATCGATGTGAGGTAGAGAACAAATGTGACACAGGTTGCAGCAGTGGTGTCTGCTGACCTTATAAATGTGACTGACGGTGCATGTGAAAAAGTGGCGTTAAAGTGTTTGTGTGTGTGTGTGAGTGTGTGTGTGTGTGTGTGTGTGTGTGTGTGTGTGTGTGTGTGTGTGTGCATGTTTCAAATTCAAATTTGTACTACCCAGTGAACTGAAATATCCTCCTTCTCCCTCACACAGGTCTGCAGGGTGGTTCTTTCTCCAGAACCTAATGAGCAGGGCTGTCACCCACTGGATGGTCAGATCCTCTGTAAACCCTGCCACTTGACACTGGTCCAAAGGGCACAGCAATGAGGCCACACTCAGAGCAAGGTTAGAACAAGGGCAAAGCAACTCTGATGGGATAGCTAGGAAAGATGGATCATTCAGCAAAATCTATGTGGAATGAGCATCCAACTTTATGGGAGATTCATGAGAACCACTGAAAATTATGACATGTTTATATTTTTGTGGAAATTCATATTCCAATTATAACTTCATGTAAACCTATGTCTAATGTAGCAATCAGCATCTATTTTTCTTTCACATAGCCATCTTTTGCACATTTTGTGAACTCCATCAATTTAAATGCACCAAAGATATTTATTCATTAAATACATAGCGTAAAATCATACCAAATGTTGGCACTTTTTTTCATCTGAGTATAGCCTACATTCCACATCTCTGTTTTTCATCTAATAAAGGACAGTTAACTATTTGTAAAATATTGGTTTTGCTGACATTTTTTGCTTTAGACTGTGAAATGTCTTTTCAGTTTATTTTAACCTGAAAAGCTGAAATAAACTTTGGTGTTCCGGTCGGAATAATTACTGGTGAATCTATAACTTGTGACAATACATGTATAATCATCTAATTGATAGACTTTTGTATTAACTTATGCACTCTTGAATATTACAAACTGTAAACTTTAATGTATTAGGCTATTTATGGCCTGCAGGCCTCACTGAACTGAGCCTATGTAATTCCGGGGGAATCTTCTATTGGAAATAGAGGCTGTGACTCGTAGCAAAGAGAGAGAGAGAGGGGTGTGTTCATGTTTGTGTAAGTGAACACAAACATACTTACATGGTCAATCAGATCTGTAAGAAGGGCTGTGCCTTAATCAGTTTTATACATTTACTGTGGTCTCACCGATTAATTTTCTCGTCTAGTCATTTTAGATGACTAAAGACACTACACTGTGAAGATGTGTAACAAAATTGAAAAAAAAAAAACGAAATACAGATGCCATGTGGGCCTATGAACAAATTCATCGAGCCCCGCGACTATCAGAATAAATTAACTAGCCTACAGTTTTGTGAGAGAAAAAATATGATTTCGGTCAAATTCGACCAAAACGGAATAGGAGGACTGGTGTATTAAGAGTAAACTGTGAACTGTAGGCCTATTAGTCTAACATGAACGAAGTGAACATTAGACAGAAAATACAGTGGTTGCTGCAAAGATTCGGTAGATGTCGCATGATCTCGGGAACGCGCTAGTCACGAGAATGATAGCAGAGCGGTCGCCGTCAAAGCTGTAGGACTACGCGCGGCGCGCTCCCTGTCAGCAGCGTTCACACGCATTCGACAGGGGCTAGACTCACAAGCAGGGCCTGAACCATTTTTTCACCGAGTCGAAAGGCGTTTGTTTAGCAAGGCGGACTTCCCACCGGCGGAGATTAAAAACGTGAGGGCATATGAGTATAGACGGGAAACAGAACGAACAGGATGGTTCGGGAAACCAGACACCTTTGGGTGGGAAATTTACCCGAACATGTCCGAGAGGAGAAAATTGTTGAGCATTTTAAACGGTGAGTTACACAAGAGGGTATATCGAATCAGCCCGCGCTATATCCCAGCATTTCGAGTAACAGTTAGCTTACTAGCGTGGAGCGTATACGTACAACATGCACGAAACCGGAGTCGGACAGCCTCTAAAATTAAGATATGCATAAAAAGATAACACGAACAGAATATGCAAGACGCGTTATTTCTACAATTATCGCGTTCTTGTTTGGTCCAACATTAGCGCAGGGGTTAGCAGCCATTTGCAGTCTTGTGTTAAAATAACGTTAAGACCAACGTGTTGGCTAACCTTAGCCTAAGCAAGCTAGTTTGTAGCAGGGGTGCTACGAGACGTTCTTGCTAGCCTGACAGCTAAAATTTGTTGTGGTGGATTTGTCTGATTTCATCGTAATTGTAACGTTCCCGTGTGCAGCGGTATACATTCACACGGAGCATAACTGCATAAAATCCACTAGGAACAAACATCGATTCTCTTCATTCCCAGGTGGATAGGATATGGCTAGCAAGCAAGCTAGCTATTTACCAGCCATGCTATTCATCTCCCAGGCTACGTCTGACTAGCTCCCGTTAGCTAAAGGTAATCGAGCGTTCTGATGGACCGGCTGGTTTCGCTTAGGAAATAACATGTTTCAAGCCGAACAGTAGTATAAAAGGCATAACTACGGCCATTTTTGTAAGTAGCCCTTAATCCACGAGAGTACATGAAGGGAACACTGCATGCTGATCGGATAAATCAGCTTGCTCTGTTGATCCCTAGATCGGCGCAATGTCGTCTTGCCATCTTGTATCGTTACCTCCCTGTCCTTAGAGTTGTTTCTGCATGAAGACGCTTATTAGCTACACCGCCAAAGTTACCAATGGTGAAAGATACTTTGTATTTTAACGCAGTGAAAAGACAGTGCACATTGCTTCGTGTTCTTCCACGACATTAGTTTTTATTTCTGGTTTGTTATGAAGATGTGGAACCAGTCGACATTGGGTACAAGACAAGCGTGGTGGACGTACCATGGGATACCCGCAGATACGTTGCTCAATGTTAGAAATGCGTTTTCTCATGACTCATTTTCATGCTTTTAAAGAATGAAATTTAGTCATCTTTCGTGGTGCTGTAATATGAAATGACAAGCGACATCGGAAGATCATAACGTTTGGAATTTTTTGGGCATTCACAGAAATATGCTCTGGACAGACTTGCTGAACCGGAAATTCAGCCAAAATAAAGTGACAAGTTTGAGATCCTTGGCTGAAATTGCAAATGAGTCTGGGCTTTGTTTATACCTAACAGTGAGTTATAGTTAACATAGACCTCTGATAATAGACGTAATAAGACCGTTTATAGGACTCAAGAGTCAGTGAGTGACAGGATTTTTTTTCCATTCTCAGTCCCCTTAGACAATTGACTTCATATGTAAATTACCATTAGAATGGTAATGACCTTGAATACCTCACCACAGATGGTTGAGCTATTGGATTTATTTCTACTGGACAAGAGTTCTACTTGCTCCATGTGTGACCCCAGTATAACTTAACTCCTTCCCTCTGTTTTCCAGCTATGGCCGTGTGGAGAGTGTTAAGGTCCTTCGGAAACGTGGCTCAGAGGGTGGGGTGGCAGCCTTCGTGGATTTTGTGGACATCAAAAGTGCCCAGAAAGCTCACAATGCCGTCAACAAGATGGGTGACCGGGACCTACGCACTGATTACAATGAGCCCGGCTCAGTGCCCAGTGCTGTGCGAGGGCTGGAGGACAACCCTCCCTCTAGCAGTCACGCCAGGGATGTTTCGGGGTTCTCACGGGCCGCGGTTGGCCCTGTTTACGGGCCCCCCGTGTCCCTCCACGGCAGAGAGGGACGCTATGAACGCAGAATAGACGGGTAAGTGGACGAGGGCTCCCTTTCCGAAGTGCAAGGGAAGCCAAGGGGTCTGTTAAACCATTTCCCACTATCAAAGAGGTATATATTTTGGGTAATGAAAGAGAGGAGAATAAGGAGAACAAATCCATTTCTATTTGACATAGAACAGAATCTAGGGATTCTATCTTCATTCTCAGAGACCCGACTTCACTCATGGAATTACCTAAAGCCATTTGTTTTATCATTTGAAAGAATGTGTGGATGTGATATGTATTCATTCGATGTGTTGGATGTGCAGTGTGAGCCCATATCCCTCTTTCAAATCGGATAATACGCTTGTGGAAAAATTATCGTCCCGGGTGAGTTGGATATATCACACATGGTGGAATTATCCCTGTGTGATTTGGATATTAGGAGTTCCCAGCAAAATTGGATATATCCCACACAAGATCTCGCAGTCCAGGAACGCGGCCTGGTGGATTAAGCAAAAAAGTAGCTCTCTTTCAGGTACACCAATAAGATTAGGGATCATTTTTTTCTTTCTCCTATCCATTTTCCCTCATCGCACGTGTGGTCGTTGAGATTACCTTATTCTCATGGTTGCGAGGAAGGTCTGGATATATCTCCTCTGGATTTTATACCAGGTGAGAGAGGAAGTCCTTTATGCGAGTGTCATGGATATACCAGTGATGTGAGGAGTATGACATCTAGGGTTCCATGGTTTCACCTCTCCAGTAGGAATGGTAACGTAGTAGAATATCACAGATTATATGACAGAAGGGTATTAGGTAAAAGAGGAAGAAGTGGAGGATTTCCCCCCACCTGAGGCCTGTGAAGACATCTGAAGACATCATGCCTTTTTCAGGTGAGAAGATGCTCGATGTGGACTTACTCCTCTCGATGTTGGAATGTAACAGCAAGCCCTCATCATGGATTATTGTGATTCAGTGTGGATGTAGGTGGCTGCTACATTTCCATTTAAACTAATGGGATTTTAATTAAAGCTCAGGCAAGTCTTCCTCTGGATTGACTAGTGCACTCAGTCCAATCTGGAATTTACTCCTTCAAATGGAATAAACCCACTGCAAGATTGTTTTGCCACACAGATGGAAACTTGTAGTACTGAACTGGAATTATTCCATCCAATTACAGTTTTTAGATGTAATTAAGTGAACCAATTTATTAACAGTTTTTGAAGATGACTGAAAACGGAATTAACTCTGGACTAAGATTTGGATTACTCCCATAACCAGTTCTTATAAAGAAATTGGATATACTTGTTGCACAAAAGTTTTACTTTTGGCTGGCTGCCCTGAAGCTATTTTTGGAACTCCCAGAGGATATATTTTCTGATCGTTTTCTCAGCAAAGATGAAAATGACCAGTCCTGAACGTCCACAAGCTGTACTTCATTGGATAATACCCTTTTGACCCCATGCTTCCACCATGCTCTGCGTAAAAGAAGATCCAACTGGTATATGTTTTTTGCCCCTGCCCAACTTTTTTGCACTCTTTTGGCTCACACAATTGCCCACCTAGATTGTATATTGGATTAGTAAGTTCAGTTACTGCTCTGAAAAGGTTGGTATTGTCCTGTGCTATACTTCTGTGCCCTTTCTCCCCCCCCCTTCCCCCTCTCCTTTCTGTCTCCTTCCTCTCTACCCCACTAACCCAGGTGTGCCTTGTCTCTGTCACCTTCACTAACTCTTAGCCCTTGTAGCTGAATGGCATGTCATTTTCATCCCCCGTCCTGTCACTCAGTTTGTTCTCTTCACCTTCAATTTAGTTCCCATTTGAAGGTTCAGGGTCAGTGACTGGGCCAGTGAACAAGTGCTAGGGCTAGATCTAAAAAATGCCAACAGTTAGATATGAGGGTGTCACCACATCTACAAAGGTTTTATATTCAATTCTATTCATTATTAATCACTGAAGTACTCTGACACTTAAATATCACACTTGTTAAAAATAGTGGCAACCACCAATGTTGTTTTGTCATCATATTGGAAGTGTAGTTAATATATTTGTCAATGAAGATTGAAGTTTTTGCAATTGGTCTCAGTTGAATCAGATTAACTTGATAAAAGGAGTTTGACTAAGTTACACATGTCGTATGTCTCATTCCATTAATCATGCCATTAACAAGACAGTAAGTGCAGTGGTCTTTAACACAAACCTGTTTATAAGTAGCTTCTGTTTGCTAAGAGTCAGGTCATCATGTCAGGTTTAGGTATAAAAATCTTTGGCCAGCATTTGCGTGCATAGATTTAACATGGTTCAATACACTACTGGTAAGGCACATGCTACCTGAGAGTTGTGATGCAATGAAATTGAATCATTGCCACAGAATATATATATTTTCATCCATATGGCCGTACACTATGTGATGATGCAGAAAGCATAAATCAACTTTCTAAACAGAACAGAATGTGTATGAGAGATTTTGACATCTCAATGTTTTTTGTGTTTATCTTACAGCAGCTCTGACAGTCGAGAGCGTGCCTATGACCATAGTCCTTATGGTCACCATGAGCGTGGGGCAGCTTTTGACCGACCGCGCCACTACAACACAGACTATTACCGTGACCGTGCCATGTTTAGCTCAACTGTGGGCTCTGGCACTGCAGCCAGTGCGATGGCCAGTGGGTTTGATGCCCCTGAGCCTCATTTTGAGTCACGCATGCGTGACCCCTTTGCACTGTCCAGCGCCACACGGCGTGACCCCTACCGTGATGACCGGGGACGGCGAGTAGACCGGACGTATCACCACCACCGCCGCAGCCGGTCTTCACACTCCTCACAGTCACGGCACCCCTCGCCTCAGCGGACCACTGGCCAGACATCCAAAACCCCCCACTCGCCCAAACGTGCCCCTGTGTCCCCTAGCAGAGGGCCACGCTCACAGTCACGCTCCCGATCATCCAGCTCAGACTCTGTCAGCAGCACCAGCAGCACGGGCAGTGGCAGGTAGGCTTAAGTGTGTCAGACACAATTGTGAACAAATGTTTTTTTGATGATTGATTATGAATGATGAATGATTATTTCCAAGAGAAAATTTCATTATGCCAATCTTTTGGAACGTTTGGAAAATTTTCTCAACTGGAGTGTTTGTGTATCTTAGGTTGTCATTTAGTTTACAAGCCATTTGTATTCCCACGCTTAGCAAAGTATATTGGCCCAGGTTTTTCTTGGCACTCTTTTTTGCACGTTCACCTTTAAACCTTGACTCTCTGCAGGCACACGTTCACCTTTAAACCTTGACTCTCTTCAGGCACATGTTCACCTTTAAACCTTGACTCTCTGCAGGCACACGTTCACCTTTAAACCTTGACTCTCTTCAGGCACATGTTCACCTTTAAACCTTGACTCTCTGCAGGCAAAGTTGAGCATTAACCAAATTCTAAACCCCAGAGACAGAAATAACTTCAGTTTGTTTCTTTGGCAGCAGTGACTCCAACAGCAGCTCCAGTGGAGGGTCACGAGCACGCTCAGTACAGTCGGCTGCAACACATGCACCCCCAGCCCCTCCCCCCTTGTCCATAGATGGTGATGAGCCACGCAGGAGTTTTGGCATTAGAGTTCAGAATCTACCTGTGCGATCTACAGGTATCAACGCGTTTCACGCTATTATTTCACACTTCATATTGCTCAAAGATATTCTATTGTCACACTGTTGGTATTGACTACATTGTGCCATTGTATTTACATACTGTAATAATGTAAATTTTGTTACATTTCTATAGACACGAGTTTGAAAGATGGACTTTTTCATGAGTTTAAGAAGTATGGGAAGGTTACATCTGTTCAGATTCATGGGGCTTCAGAGGAACGGTATGGACTAGTTTTCTTCAGGCAACAGGAAGACCAGGAAAAAGCACTGAGTGTCTCAAAAGGAAAACTCTTTTTTGGCATGTTGATTGAGGTGACTGCCTGGAATGGGCCTGGTAAGAATCTATAGTTGTCTTATTGAGATATTATGTTGAAAATGCCACCCATGTTTTGGCTGACAAGCAATTACCTATTATAAGAATTTTCATTAATATACAAGGCAAGGTGTTGCTTGGTCAGTTAAGATGAAATCATACATCCCTCTGTTGTTACACCAATTTCGGTAGCTTTGATGGAATTTGTGATGTATTGCAAATGTTGCATTGCTTGTTACAGAGACGGAAAGTGAGAATGAATTCCGGCCACTGGATGGACGAATAGATGAATTTCATCCGAAGGCAACGCGCACTCTCTTTATTGGAAATTTGGAAAAGACCACCAACTACCAGCAGTTACTGGATGTTTTTCAGCGCTTTGGAGAGATAGTTGTACGTGTCTGTATGAATTACCTGAAAGTCTGTTGTGGTGTAACAGCACATTGTATTTGTTTAAAATATTTTTAGCCAGGATTAAGCATTTAGCAGAGAACAACTTTTTTTGCACAGAGGTGCTCAAACTTTGTCGGGCTCTCATGGAGCTGAAAACTTTCCAAGGATCCCTCATAATTACAACACACCTTTGACCATATAGGCTAATAGCCTTTTGTCCTTTTGGTGCCTTTTGGACTCTGTTATTCTAAAAACATACAGTACAAATAACACAGTAGTTTTAAATTGTCATTTCATTGCATTTGGCAAAACACGACAGCACATTAAACAAAATGGCATTTGCCTCACATAATAGCCATATATAATGCCTGAGGAAAGCATTTTGACAGATTGTAATGTGGTCCAACATTATGTGAACACAAGCACTAGCCTTTTTCTCCACGAGACAAATGTATATTTTGTAGCAATCTTTTTCATGGACCCCCCAGGCAACACTGGAATCCTAGGGGTTCCTGGACCCCACTTTTTGAACCAAGAATTTAGCACACTATAATCTGGGACAAGGGAATGTTTTTCCCATACTGTGTAAAAGCATTCAATTTTATCTGTCAGTTATTGGTTGTATTAATAATTCCCTCTTGTTTTTGCTCTGTAGGACATTGACATCAAAAGAGTTAATGGAGTTCCTCAGTATGCATTTGTGCAGTATTCTGATATTGCCAGTGTTTGTAAGGCTATAAAGAAGATGGATGGAGAGTACTTGGGAGCCAACCGATTAAAGGTTTGATCATTGATATATTCACTCTTGCAATAAGTTCAGTTCAGTGTTATGACTCACTGCAACACGAAACACCATTGTGTTTTGATTTTTATTTTCAGCTTGGTTTTGGGAAGAGTATGCCCACAACCTGTGTTTGGCTAGATGGTTTGTCGTCCAACATCACTGAGCAGTACCTCACCAGACATTTCTGTCGGTATGGGCATGTGGTCAAGGTCAGTACAATTCTCCTTCTCCTGAAGCAATGTCCTAAATAACCATTCAGTGTCTAGAAACGTAATTGTGCTTAATTTTTCATTTTAGGTAGTGTTTGATCGATTGAAAGGAATGGCTCTCATATTGTACAACAATACCGACTTTGCTCAAGCTGCTGTTAGAGAGACCAAAGGTTGGAAGATTGGTGGCAACAAAATTAAAGTAAGAATAAGTCCAGTAATTGGGTCTTGTTTAGTTATGATCTTGTGATGTGTGATTATGAATATATAAGTAAAAGATGTGTTACAGCTATATAATGAGCAGAACATTTGGGAATTGTTATTTAATTGGAAGCATTATTGCAAAAGCACAGTTGTATATGGTAGTAGTATTTCACCAAGTGCTTGTTACTGCAGGTTGATTTTGCCAGTCAAGAGAGCCAGATGGCCTTCTATCGCTCCATGCAAGCGTCTGGACAAGACATAAGGGACTTCTACGAAATCCCAACAGAGAGGAGGTAAGAATTTAGTTTTATTTAGGTGATGCAAGATCATATATCTCTGCTCAAAATCTATTAATAGCGTGTCTTCTGCCATCATTTCTATTTCTGATGGTTGTTATGAACATTTCAATACTCACCAACACAGGTTCAATGAAGCAGTCACATCTCAATGTGGCCTTCACAAATATAACAACAAGATGTCGCCAAGTGTCACAAGTACAATTACATCTCTGTAACAAAAGGTTTTAAAGACCTGGTAAAGCGAATGTCCAGTCGCTTTGTTTTTTCTAATCTAGCTTCTAATTCCCTCTTCAAGTTGATGTGACGTCTCCATCTTTCCCATGAACAACTCTCCAGTAACACACTACATGTACATGTTGGCATACTTTGCATTTACCTTTTGAGGAGTTTATGAATTAATGGCAATATTATGTACCCTTCTGCTTTTAAATTCATACCACAACTGTGAACAGAGCACACGTATATTTTGAACACATGCATAAGCATGCATTAAAGCAAATATACCATCTAGGTAAGCAATTTAATGCAAGCCATCTGGTTGCATAATAATCAAAAGTGTATTTTGCTATTATAGTAAAATGTTGTAAATGTTTTATTGACATGCTGTCTCATACTCCTTTTCCATAAAAGAGGTTTGTAAAATTTAAGTGTAGAATATTACACCGAAACACTATGAAATCTATGCCAAAGTAAGATTTATTACCATAATTGACTGTTCGGAAGAGGTTTATCAAATTCAAAATGGGGGTTTTGATTAAAAAAAACCTTTTGGTTTAAAAAGAAAAATCAGAGGTGCATAAAATCAAAACTGGGTGGCCCTTTGAAAAATTCTTTTTGATTTGTCATATTTCAGCCAAATGGAGCTAGATGAAGCAAGGCTTCTTTTAGGGTGTACCAGTTAAAGGCTAATGTTACATGTGCTTTGAGTGATTTACGACTGTTTGAGCAGCTTTTAAATTCCACCCAATTTCTTTTCACAGAGATGATCGGAGGCCTCCTTATCATGAATTCTCTGCAGAACGGGCATACTATGAAAATGTGCGAACACCAGGCCTTTATACTGATGACCCTCGACGGGATTACCCAGGCAGGAGCAGGGATCGTTACTCTGAGTTGGACCACTATCAAAGTGAACACTATGACCCTCGCTATCATGAAGATCCCCGGGAGTACAGAGATTACCGTGACCCATTTGAGCAGGACATGCGCAAATACACCTACATTCAGCGGGAGAGAGAGAGAGAGCGGGAACGTTTTGAGGCTGACCGTGGTAGATGGAGTCCCTCTCATCAGAGACGCCCTGTAACTCCTAGTGCCTCGCCATCTCCTTCTGACCGTGTCCCAAGAGAGAGTGAGCGACGTGTTTATCGGCATTCTTCAGAGCGAAGTGGCAGTTGTAGCTCCCTGTCACCTCCACCAGCACTGTTTGAAAAGCCGGAGAAGTCCCCAGTGGAATATAAAAGTGAAGGCCTTGAAAGAGAAATGGAGTCAGTGGAGATGGAACGTGTTGGAGGCACTGAGAGAAGCAGGCGGGGGAGACGCAAGGACAAAGGAGACAAGGAGAAAGGTGAGCGAGGAAAATCGAGAAGGGGCAAAATGCCATCTCCTGTTGTCTCTCATTCAGAGACTGATAAAGAAGCTTCTTTAGATGCAAACTCGAATAAAGGAAAAGCTTCAGACACTGATGGTCCTGAGAAATCACGATACAAGGGTGATAATGAACCTTCACCTTCTGAACAGATGTCCCGTTTAGAACCCCTGAAAGGGGAAAGACTTGATGCAGCAAAGGGAGATGCATCAGATAGGGATGGAAAAGGCAGACTGAAAAAACATCTAAAAGCTGATCTTGGAAGTGAAGGGAAAGATTTAGTTTTGGAATCAGATCGTTTAGCAGCCCGGAAAAGACGATTTGCTGATCCCAGTGGGAAAACCATCCGACAGAAAAGGGGTAGGTTGGAGGATGAGGGCATCCAGTCCCCAGAGTTTGGAGCAAATTCAACTATTGCAAAAGAGACAGAAGATGCAAAGGCACTTGAAAAAGAGACCCAGAAGAGGGAACACTTAAAGCCCAAGGTTGAGAGGGGATCTTCTCACTACAGTCTTAAAGACGACCAAGATTCCTCTTCCTTGTCTGGTATGAGAGGGCAAAGTCTGACTTCAGTGGTACGACAAGGTGAACCATCAGAAATTGATGATCATGACTCTGGCAAGAACCTGTCTGCCCCTAGTGTGTCTAGAAGTTTCTCACAAGATGAGAATCTTGATCAGGAAAACAAAGGCAGGGAAGAATATCTCTCTCTTGACATAGATCTTTCCCAGAGCTACCGTAAGCAAATGGAACAAAACCGCAGACTACGACAGCAGCTCCAGGAGCCTGACAAACTTGGAAAACCAGGTAGTCCTCAGAGTGTGGATGCAGAAGATTTGGAACATCGCAGTCTAGTGCATGAAGTAGGGAAACCACCTCAGGATGTAACAGACAATTCTCCATCGTCTAGAAACAAGAAGCAAGACTCTTTTGAGTTGGATGTTAACACTAAGAGAGAACGGGTGTACAGGAGCTTCCGGCCAAAGAGTGAAGATTCAGAATGGAATAGTACAAACTCTCCAAAACCGCAACAATCCTCTCAAAACACTGAAGAAGAAATGATGGATATGCCCAATCTTATGACTGTCAAAGATGTTAAAGACCTTCCAAAATCTGAAGAAACTGTTCATCCAGACCTAGAACTAGCAGTCAAAAGAGTACACACCACACAAATGACTAAACTCAGTACTCATTTACATGGTAGTGTAGATGATGCTCATAAACGCTGGGAGAGTAGGCTGAAGCAAGATTTATTACCTGATTTAAGTTTCTCAGGAAGAAAGCGTCTTGGTCGCAAACATTTGGAATATGGGCTTTGGCCTGATTTGGAACCTGGAGAAGTAAGATCAGACTCAGAAGAGGATAGAGAACACAAAGCAAATTCCCCAATGCCCTCAACATCACTCTCTCTTCCAGAGAGGCATAGAGGGGAAAGGCTGTCGGAGTCAAAGTTATCCACCTCTCTGGAAAGAAACAAGTTTTATTCTTTTGCACTGGACCAAACCATCACACCTGACACGAAAGCTCTTCTTGAGAGGGCAAAGTCCCTGTCATCTTCTAGAGAAGACAACTGGTCTTTCTTAGATTATGACTCCCACTTTGCTAGTTTCCGCAGTCGGAAAGATACAGAGAAGGTGGAGTCAACACCACGGCCAACACCCTCATGGTACATGAAGAAAAAGAAGATTAGAAGTGAGTCTGAAGATAAACTAGATGATAGGAAGGAGGATCCAAAGCCAGAGGAGCAGGAGCGAAGGGAACTTTTTGCCTCTCGATTTCTTCATAGTTCTATTTTTGAACAAGATTCAAGACGCCTCCAGCACCTTGAACGAAAGCATGAGGACTCTGAACAAAGTCTTGGTAACCAGGCTACTCAACAAGGTGCAGGAGAAGGGCAAGCTGACTCAGAACCAGTTGTACTGTTTCATAGCAGATTTTTGGAGCTGACACGGTTGCAACAACAAAAAAGTAAAGATGTTAAAGAACCTCAGCTGGAGACCAAGAGAGAAGAAATCACAGATGGTGGTAGAATAGATAAGCCACCAGAACAGCCTGCAGAGTCACAAGAACAGCCCCAGTCAGTTCCTCAACATGCTGCTGAATCAGCTGTAGAGCCTGAATTGAAACCAGTTAGCCCTATTCAGCCACTCCCGTTGACACAGATGGCCCAGCCTGCTAAAGAGATGTCGCCACCATCTGAGAGAAACATTCACAGTATCTCAGCTGAGTCTTCTGAGCTGTCAGTGAAAGAAGAAAATGAATGTGAAAAGACTCCAGTGCCTCCACCTCAGCAGATGCAAGAGGAACAGTCGCCCTCCATCAGCCCTGTATTACCTGAACTTCAGTTGACAGAGCTGAAAGAACCAATGAATTTTGAACAAGCTGAACTATCCATCAAAAGTGAAAAAGACATGAGTGAGGAGCAAATATCTAGTATTGAATCCAAGCCTAGTAAAGTAGCAGAGACTAATGTTGAGTTAAAACTTGAGCCTGAACATGAGGTTTCTAATCTTATGAGCTCTGCCTCCCCTACCCCTCATGAAGAGACAGAGACCTTGAAAACAGAATCTAGTCTCATTGTTGATGAATCGCAAGTCAAACAAGAGGTTGACAGTAGTCCTGTTGATACTTTGTCTGTCGAGGAGCCTGTGTCACCGCCACAGAAATCTAAAAATAAGAAGACAAGGGGATCTCCACCAACACCTGTAGCTCCTTTGGCATCCCCAAGTAGCGCTGATAAACAAGCTACTCGTAAGAGTGAGAGAATTGATAAAGAGAAGTTAAAACGTGCCTCTTCCCCACGAGGAGAAATGTCAAAGACAGCTACTGACTCCAAGTCGACAAGTAAATCTCCTGTACAGGGCTCCGAGACTGAACAGGTAACTGAACACAGACGAAGGCGAAGAAATGTGCGGTCTGTGTATGCCACTCCAGTTGAAGATGAGTCTACTGCACAGCCTAGTAGAGAGGTAGAGCAACCACGTTCAGCTGGAAAACGTGGAAGGGACAAGGAGGTAGCACATTCACTACAGCCAGAGCAGGACATACTTGCTACTCCAAGACGAGGGCGCCCTCCTAAAAATCGGCCTAAAGTAGATGATGCATCGACCCTTAAGTCAAAAACTGCAGAGGCAAAAGAAGTAGAGAACGTGGAAATAGGAAACAGTGATAACGTCTTGAAAACTTCAAAAAGTAAACATTCTCCTCAGCCACAGAAACAAACAAATCAAGCACCTGCATCTAGCACTTCTAGCAAGAAAGGGGAGAAGTTTCCTGACACTAACCAGGCGGCTGATTTTTCTGAAGATATTAATACACCAGATTCTGCACCTCAAAGTGATTTTGTTTCCCAGAGTGAAATGGGGAAAGCCACAGAAAATCCAAAACAGAGCATGGAAGAAGAGCAACATAAAGATGGTATTACAGATAGGGCTAGTGTAAATAAAGCTGACGTAGCTAATGAGCCCCCCGTCATAGAAGAACTCCCTCAGACTGAAAAGAGTGGGAGGTCAAAAGGAGCAAGATTGATTCGAAATACAAAATTGCCTACTGAAGACAAGTCTCTTGTTCTTAAGAATCTACGTATCAGATTGGACATGACTGAGGTCAAAGCAATGCTTCAGTCCGGTGAAGAAGACGTCGAGATGGAAGAATTGAACAAGAAAACAGAACTTTTACCGAAAGATGAACTTATGGAAGGCTCTCAAGAAAAAGAAGTAACACAGAGTGAGAAAGATGAGGCATTATCTGAGACTAAAATCACCGACCCAGCTGAAGCAGTTTTTTCCCGAGAAATTGAACTTGAGCAAGCTTTAGAACACATTCAGTCATTCAAAAGCCCCAGAACAGAGGTACAGAATCCTGTGGTTCCACTTCCAGTTGAGCCAGAGCCTCCCATCGAGGTTGAGAAACCTGCAAATCCTGCCAGTGAAACTGAGCTTGCTGCTGCCATTGATTCTATCACTTCTGAAGAATCTTCCTGTGCATTGCCGCAAGAGCCAGCTATTAGCACTGTAATGGAGTCCGAACCAGCAACCCAGCCATTTGATTCTAAGATTATAGAACCTAGTACTGGCAGCGCTCCTATTCAGGAGGAGACGGGTCCAACGGGGACTCCTAGGAAAGTAGCTAAAGGCAGAGCCAAATCAACAAAGAGGTCCAAAAGCCAAAAGCCTGTTGCTGGCAAAAAAGATTCCATTAAAGACAGTTTAGCAGAACCTGACACCTCACAAATTAAATCACCAGAGATTGTCTCAGACACTCAAGCAGTTGCAGAGAATTCTTCTCCAACATCAGTAGTCATTACATCACCTTCAAAATTGAATGTGTCACATCCAGTAGAGACTGTTTCTGAAGAACCAGTCGATGAACCCACACATGGAAGATCTGCAGGCCTTGTAAATAAAAGTCCAAATATTCTAAAACCACCACAGCCCTATGAGTGTACTCCCCTCTCTCCAACATCTTTATGCCTCAAACCCTCACACAGCAGCAGGCTTCCCCTCTCTCCAACAGACCGATTTAATCAGTCCAGGGATACCCCAGTGGCACCAATAGCTCAAGGAGAAAATCATACGGTGTCCCCTGGAACTGAAACACATGACCCTGACTCGAGTAACAGTGACTTGCGTAAAATTTTAATGAAGCCTAAAAACATCCCTCTCTCAGGGTCCAACACTGCACCAGGAAACATGCCTACCCACCCACCAAGAGAAAGCAAGTCTCCTTCAGAGATGGTAGCCAGTAAGATCTCTCTGACAGAAAGTCGGATTTCATCTTTGCCTGCTCAGCCTGTTGTCCGGTCCCCAGGCTCCCTTCCATCTACAGAGACCAAACAGCTCTTTGAGAAAACTGTGATTTCTGTCATTGCCTCCACTGCCACCTCTGTCATAAGTCGTATCTGTAATACTCCTGAATCTGAGGAAAAGGCAAACATCCCAAGGAATAATCCGTATGGAGAAAAGCATCTTACCAAGCAAATGATTCAAACCAGTATAGAGGCCGGTAGCACTTACCATGGAGCAGCTGGGGGAGAAGAAGGAGGAAATACAGGACGTTTTGTGCTTGAAAGTGCAACTCATAGTACAGGGCCTAGTCCTGGCCTGAGAGTAAACACTTCAGAGGGTGTAGTTGTGCTTAGTCACTCTGGCCAAAAAATGGAAGGGCCACAGAGGATAAGTGCAAAAATTAGCCAGATCCCACCAGCTAGCCCTGCAGATATGGAATCTCAGCAGTTGGTTTCCATGCCTCAGATGAAACCAGATCATTATGCCCAGACTCCCAGTGCCAAGTGTCCTCTTGTTCCATCAGATCATGGACATCCCCACAAAACCCAATCAAGTGTCTCCACCAAGCAAGAAAATTCTTTGGACAAGATGGAATATCAAGCAGGGGGTCAAAGTGGAGTAGTGAAAAGGTTGCAGCAATCTGGGGGCAATCCACAGGTCATGGGCTACCATCACTCAGAATTCCCTATGCTTATGAAGCATCCAAAGAAAGCTGAAGGAGCAGAACCTCTCAGTGATGGGGCAAAACCTTCCTGGGCTTCTGCTATAAGTCCAGCTATAAGCCCCCATCTTCCCTCTTCTGCTGGCAATCCTGTTGGGTTCTTACCCAATACTCCTACTGATAGAGCTCCCACTCACCTGAGTGGAATTAAAGAGCCCCGTTCACCTCGTAAATCTGGCCATCCTCATTCTCCTTTCACCAAAGTGTCACCTATTGGCTCCTCCTCTCCAAAAGCCATGCCTGTGGTTCTACCCTCTGGCTTACCGCCCATGTCACAGTATGTCCCAAACGTTCATCACTCAGAACAGTCAGTCATCATGCCTCCCCACAGCACCCATGGAAGCATTGGGAGAATGTCACCAGCCCGTGTTGGCCAGCCCATTCCAATTGGACACTTGTCTCAAGGAGATGTTAGAGTGAACACTCCACCATTAGCTATGATGAATTATGGAATGCATTCTGATCCTTTGTCTTCACCATGGTCAGGGCCTCCCCAGCAGTGTCCAACATCTCCTCAGGCAGTGGGAGGCAGAGATATGGTTCTAAAGGTCAATCCTGGAAACAGGGCACATGAAGCAAATGAAGAGGAGACGAGACGATACCAGACCTTGGGAAGACCAACAGCAACTACTCTTAAGCCTGAAACCTTGCCACAAGACTATCGTGGAGCTCTACACAGTGGTTTGCCTCTAGACCGCTACAACATTGCACAGAGGGATATGCGTGTACTCATGCATCACCAGCAGGGGGAGCGTCCTGCCTCAGAATTGCACCATGGTCCTGAGCCTGTCCCGTCTTCATCCAGCACCACCAGCATCACTGCTTCCTTGTCCCCAAGGGCTCACCTGCTGGCTAAAAATGTAACTGAGAAGGACACTTTGAAATCATCAGAGGTTAACAGGCCACTTTCACCGGTCACAAAAGAGGGAATTATTGGCATCCGCGGAGCTATGCCTGCCATTGCCTCACCTCAACGAATTCAGTTGCTGACATCTGGAACGAGCCCTGCATTCTCGGAATATCCAGCTGTGTATACCAATATTCGAAGCGTCCCTTCACAGTTTGCAGAGAATTCACCCTTGAACATCAGTCAAGCTCCACATATTGCATCTTCACAGGTAAGAGAAGCTTTTTTGCCTTTATCTAAATAAATAATTGAAGGTTAACATGAAAAGTCTCACTGAATTGTATTTTTGATTGTATTAGACTCCTCAAGATCCAGACCGCAGTCAAACACCAATTGAGGGAAAAGGTGAACAGGTGGAACACCAGTCTGTTAACATGGTGCAACTGTTAACGGTAAACACACAATAAAAACCTGTAATGTATATATATTTTTTTGTCAGAACATAGTTCGGTTTGTCTTTAGGCTTTTCTGCTTTATGCTTCTAGTCATAGTGTATTTGATGTGCTCTCCACAGAAATATCCCATCATTTGGCAAGGCTTGTTAGCTCTGAAGAATGATACTGCTGCGGTCCAGTTACATTTTGTGTATGGAAACAAGGCCCTGGCTGTGCGCTCTCTACCTTTGCCAGAAGGAGGTGCTCTTCTGCGCATCGTCCAGAGAATGAGATTGGAAGCGTCACAGCTAGAAAGTGTGGCTCGAAGGATGACTGTAAGATTTCTCACCATGCAACAGAAAGTAGCCTGAATTATGAGAGATTCTTTGCTGAGTTTATGAATTCATACTCAGAACTGAATGACGAAACAAAACCTTTTCTGTGTTAGGGCGACAGTGAGTTCTGCCTGTTGCTGGCGATGCCTTGTGGGCGAGACCAAGATGATGTCCGCAGTCAAACCCAGGTCCTCCGAGCAGCTTTCATAAACTATCTGCAGGCCAAACTAGCCGCAGGAATCATCAATATCCCAAACCCTGGCTCCAATCAGGTGAGTAGACAGCTGTATTAACATGATTGCAGCCTGAGTAGCTAAACTGTATTCTTGTCAAAATTTCAGTCTGAACACTAGGCATTTGGATTTTGAGAATGGGATGTGTTTCAACCAATAAAGGAACAAAAAGACCTGTATGCAACTGGGTAGATAAACAACCAGATCTCAGTGTGTTTGTGTTCATCTGGCAACCTTGGTGTCTAAATGCAAGAGATTGAAATGAGCCCTTGCCTTTTTGCCCCACAGCCAGCCTATGTGCTTCAGATCTTTCCACCATGCGAGTTCTCGGAGAGTCATCTGTCACGGCTCGCGCCAGACCTCCTGAGTAGAATCTCCAGTATCTGTCCACAGCACCTCATGATCGTCATTACCTCTGTGTGATGCATTGGATGGCTTGTCTCGCACAGTCGCCTTCTCTGCCTTTCCCCACCCCCTCCACTTTCATGGACACACATTTCATCATCAGGATAATGGCACGTTTTTGGAGCTGGGAGTCTCTGAGAATTAAAGTCCGTCTTGATGGAACATTATCTTTTTCTATCATTCGTAATTTTTTTTTCTCATTTTTCCCCCTAATCCAGTCTGTCCTGCCTGTTGTTTGCGTGTTTCTCTGAGGAGCTCAGGGAAAGGCCAACACGGAGCCCTGCTCAAGACGATGTACAGTCTTATCTGATCATTTCTCTGCTGTATTTGTATTTATTGGTGGTGTTATTTTATTGTTCCTTTTTTCTACAAAAGTAAATACATGGGAAAAAAATCAGGATGTTTGAAGAACAAAGAAATGACCATCAAAGTGGATTTACTTCTTTTGTTTCTTCCTTCTACAGAGATTTTGGCTTCAATAAAACACAAACGGAATATTAATAACCATGTACAATACATTTTTGGTTTTCAGTATAGCAATTATGTTCAAATGACTGAGTGGAAATTCCTTTGAGTTGGAATTTGCCACTTTTTTTTTTGTTTTTTTTTAAAAGACCATCAACTACACAGCTCCAGTTTCCACTCTGCTACTAAGCCAGGTTTACTTTTCGCCTTACACCGCATCAGATGGACAGCAGTAGGATTTTGGAGTTTGGATGGCTGGACTGTAAATATTTTAAATATTTAAACTTTTAAACAAAATGGTTGGAGCCCCAGAGATGCCCTCCTAATTCAACCACAGGTTGAACTGGATGAGGAGACAAACCAGACAGACATTTAACATGCAACGTTATCGTTTGTGATGTAAATACTAGCTAGGATGTAGGCTGGCAGCTCTTGGATGGGTTGTTCTGGGCACTTCACATTTTGTTACTCTAATAATAATAATAAAAAAACATTGACAATTTGTGATTCATTTGGTTCTCATCTGTCATGCCTGGCTCTTGTTCTCAG
This sequence comes from Tenualosa thibaudeaui, assembly GCA_027481765.1. NCBI lineage: Eukaryota > Metazoa > Chordata > Actinopteri > Clupeiformes > Clupeidae > Tenualosa > Tenualosa thibaudeaui. Next base: position 1,097,128 of record JAIFZK010000003.1, read on the forward strand.
TGGTTCAGTGATCTTCCAGAGAAGCTTATATGGAATAAAACGAATGTAAATAAATTTTTAACAGAATGATTCCCATCTGGTGGTCTCGTCAGAGTTTTGTGGACCAACAGCAGTTTGTGCCAGTAAAATCAACTTACCATGAGCCTAAACCTACAGCATCACACTTCATTAATATTAGTGGCAGATTATAATCTAGATCAGAAAATGGGATGATTCTTACTCTTACCTCGTCCTAGTCATACCTGAAAACGGTAAAGCAATAAATTCTGAGTCAGGTACTGTAAAGCTGAATGTCTAGAGCAAGTCAAAACAAACAGATTGTTACTGTATTTGTGTTTAATAGGAATTCTACTAAAAAAATGTCAACAGACCAGTACTAAGTTTTGACAGAAAAAGTGGTGGGCAAGGATCACATCACACACAATAAGCACTGCAGCATGGGAAGATATTACTGCTACTGATTTATTTTTTGCTTGCCTTTAGGCATGTATTTCTCGCATGCTTAAGAATAAAAGTAAAAGTCAAAAAAAAGTTGCCTATCAAAATATAGCAAAATTGCAGGCTAGCGCCGCAAGTCAGCACTGGAGCCGAAGAGAGCCACTAGCTGCTCCTCGTAGGAAGCAATATTCCTCTTCATGATCTCCTTACAGGAACCAAGCAGGCGCTCAAATGCCTGAACATCCATCACTGACAAGAAAGAAAGCAGAAGAAAATATAGTTTAGTTGAAATCATATAAATAAATGTTCTTAGATTAAGTGTTTCCTCCTAACTGTCAATAGCAGGTAGCATTGACAAGTGACAGCCACTGGCCGTCAGGACTGATGATGGACTAGAGTAACAGATCAGACTTTGGGCTCTTGTTTATGCATATTTGCATAATCTTGTTATGCACTCTTACCCAAGCACTTGGTCTCTCCCACTGCATACACAGATGCAGCCCGTGGCTTATTGGTGACGAGTGCCAACTCCCCAAAATACTGACCCCTGGTACACCGAGCAATCTCCACTTCCTCATTGGCCATTGGACCTGCCTTGGTCTAAAGAAAAACAAGGCTATGAGAGCCCTCAACTGCCCCCCAGTTCCCCAACCTCAAGCTTGACACCTCCCAATCCTGGCCACCAAACACACTATATAGTTTTATAATTCACTGCAATGATGTTGAATGGGCTTGGAAATTTCCAAATTTGGAAAGCAGTAGGATCCAAACCACCAAGTTCCACACTGCCTCTGACTCTTAGAAATCAGGAATGTGCAGCAGCTTGCCAAGCAAAGACAGACTGTGATTGGATGTGAACAGGCATAGTACATTGTCTCTTCCTGGAAAACTCTTTAAGACATGACAAATTAATTTCATTTGAGTTTCATTTCTGTTGTACCATTAGACATGCTCTGACTAGACATGAACAAAGGGAAAGACTTTTGCTTTACTTTGCTCTTCATCATAATCTTCACAACACCAGATTCCACAATGTAAAAACACTCAGCCTCATCCCCCTGAAAAAGGAGCACATTTTGCACACAATATTAAAAAAGGATACCTTGAAAGTATTAACCATACACACAATCAGCCTTCTGAAGGTTTGAACCATATATGCGATATGATAGTACCTGCATAATAATCATCTCTCTGTCTTTAAAGGATTTAATTCCCAACACATCCACGATCTTCATTCGTTCAGACAACTAAGTAAAGGACAGAAGAGTGAGCAACACAATAGGGATTTATAATAATCCATTCCAGTCTATTAATAACATTTCAAATCAAATGGCTATGTTATTAGCATTCCCAACACTCTCATGTTAATCATTTCAGTTATCAAATCACACATTTTTTTACAGGTTTGAAATCATGGATTTATTGCCATTTCTTATAACTTCTGTATAAAAACAGACAGGTCATTGTCAAATTAAAACAGACCATCAGACCCAAGTGTTCCTTTCCACACACACATACAGAGAGAGTGAGAGTAAGAAAGAGGGTGATTCAGCACCTCAAGACTCTTGAGAAGAGGAACACTTTCAACAAAGGCCTCATACATTTTTCTCTTCTTGGCGTTATTTTTAACAATCAGCCTGTGGAATGTGGCACGGTCCTGGAAAACATACACAGGTACATCACACACTACACTTCAGCTCAGCTATGGGCCTTATGAATTCACCTACTGTATATGTGGTGTGCTTGCAGTGTCTCTCACCAGAGCCCACAGCGACCCCTGCTGTTTAGCAATGATGGTGGCAGCCCGTGGCGTGTTGTACATGAGGGCCAGCTCCCCAAAGCTGCCTTTGTTGTCATATTTACCCACACAGATATTTACTCCATCCTTTTGAACCAGTATATCAAACACCCCTCTACAACAGAGAAATTATATGACATGAAAAATTACATTCAGAATTACACACAGGATGACAATATTTAGAAGCAGGTTGGAAATTCACAACAATTTGTGAAACATAACAAAAAACAGTCATGGCACAAACCGTTCAATGACGTAGAAGTTGTCTCCATCGTCACCTTGGTCTATAATGTGCTCATCAGGCTTGACAAGCACCTCAAACATGGCATCTAGAACTTCAGAGAACTGTTCCTATAAAAGAGCAAAGTCTGCATGTGACGCCTTCATAACTGATCACTCTTTTCAGACACTCCCAGTCTCTCCATACAAGCACAAGTACTGAGTAAACAATTTTGGAAAAAAAAAATATTATTGAAGAAATTTAATAAGAACACTCCTGAACCCTCTTCCTCAAAATTAACAATGATATTATTAGTGATCCTGCTACTAAAAAGCTAATGCCTTTAATCAGAACTTTGCTTCCATACACAGTTCAATACCATTTGAACTCTCCTATTCTAACCCTGTAAATTATACTAACAACTGGTCTTACTCATTTACATAAATTCTTCCTGATGTTCAGTAAGAGATTTCTGAAATTAAATCTGGCAGTGGTTCTGGCTGGTCCTGATGGGCGATTTCGCTTCCTCATGGGGTGATATGTTTACCGGTGCTATATCTATTCTCCACGTTATGGAGAAGGGTGTCCCTCAAGGTTCTTCCATAGGGCCACTCTTGTTTTCCATTTCTATAAATGATCTTCCTCAAATTTGTTCAGATTGTCAGACACTATTATATGCAGATGATAGTTATTTATACATCGAAATGTATCATTATTTATCAAACATTTATTATATTCAGCCCTCATTACAACACTTCAATGCTATTCAGAAATGTTTTTTAACTAATCAACTTCTACTGAACAAAAAGTCATGTAGTATGCTCTTTACCACTAGGTTTGCATGTTGTAATCAAGGTAATACTCTTTCTGTTCCATTTTTAGATGGCAAAATACTTGAGAAAGGTGATGAATTTAAATATCTAGGCCTTAGGCTTCACTGGCAATTCTCTTCCAGGTCTCATATTAATTCACTTTTGAAAAAAATAAACTCCAGCCTAAGACTTAGTTAACTGTTTCTTTCAACATTAGCTTTTGAATTGTTACCCAGTTATTATTTCCTCTCATTGACTGTGCAGATATTGTTTATCAGGACACAGCTGAATCAAATCTTAAACCTCTGAAAGTAATTTATAATGGTCTAGTAGCTTTGTTTTGAGGTGTCCATTAACAACCATTCAGTGTCATATGTACCACTCATTGAATCTCTTATCACTAAAGGCCAGACAACAGTTTCATTGGTTTCAGTTCATTTATAAATGCATCGATTCTGTCCACATACACCATTATCATCTCTTCCGAGTGTCAACCCTGCCTCCCACTGAATGACTTTCTTGTCACAAAGCTGTCCTGAGTGGACTGTGACCAACTTCACGAGAGGCCCATGTCAGGACCAACTCTTCTTCACAGCAGCCCTGTGACCTACCCCTTCTCACAATGCCAAAATTGTTCAAATGGACCCACCCAATGTTATCCCCATGATTGATCTCACTCCTTGACTTTAACATTATGTCTGGCTGCTACCGGCCAGAACTTTAGACAACCACTTATGGCCGACTACCATATAATGCTGTGGGACAATATTTTGGAATTATTATGATGTTCAGCCAAAATCACGGACAAATTGTAGTCTATCATGGTAACTCCTGACTGCACTTTTCCTGCATGACCACTGGCAGTTTGGTTGAACTGAATTCTTACATTATCCTACTTACTTAAAGCAACACTTAATTCCATATAGATCAATATATAGCCTCACACATACTTATCACCTTTTCTTCTCTGTTCCTGACATATGTAGAAATTGGGAGGTGAACAATTAGTTTTAAAGCAGCTCTCTTGTCTTTCCTGGATGTATATGTGTGGATGTACATCTGGATGTACATCTATAAATGTATACTGTATGTATATGTGTATATGTGCATAACTTCCTGTACAAAATCTTGGGGTGATTAATGGGGTGGATTGGTTTGGTTTGGGGTGACAAAGAGCTTTAGTGTGTGTGACTATCTTAACTTGTAATGTCTTTTATGGGATCCCCTTGAAAAAAGAGATGTTGCATCTCAAGTGGTTATCCTTCCAATAAATTGTAAAATAAATTAAACTGTGGTGTGATGACAGCACTATGGCAAACACAGCCACACATTCTTACTTATAAATCACCTGCCATCTAGTTCAAGTACAGTAGCTTCCCAGGTCACAAGATTATTTGCTTCCTGGACCAACTATCAAGGTGAATTTGAACAAATTTTACCATACAAGCTCAGGGTCTCACCTCTTCAAGGGTTTTAAACAGCAGGATGTCTTTACAGGCTTCCTGTAGCCTCTGGCGTTGCTCATCTGATTTGGGGTGAACTATGCGTGGTTCATTGTCATCATCATTATCATCATCTGGGTTATATGCCTCAGCACACACTGGGGGAAACATAATTGCACTACTCTAAAATCACACTAAACTAAGATGAGGGTAAAACACAAACCAATTACAAAATATTTAAATAACATTAACAGTTTTGCGAACCATTTTTATGTCTCAATACCATGTTCACCTTTTCAAATCACAGAACACCTCCAAACAGGGTCTGTACTTCTGCTCTCAGATAAAATGCATCATGTCAAATGAATGAATGCCTCTCTCACATACATGAGTGTCTCTCTTTGGCTGACATTTAGATACAGTTCATCTTTGGGTCAAAACCATAAACATTTGCTATTATATATAATTAGCTAATACATCACCATAGACTGAAATGTGTTTGTGTATTTGTTTATTATTTTATCTTAGTGATTTTTTTCTGTAGTCAGATATTGCTTTTTCGGGATAGTTTGGTATCACAAGTAGGCCAAATCCATGACAGCATGAGTCAAAAAGCAAGTAGGCCTAATCTATGGCAACATGAGTCACTTTGTATAGTGTGGGGCTTTGCAGGATGTAGTGACTTTGTTGCAAAGATTATTTATCGGTAGCATTGAGAGAAATGATTTGCAAGAACTGTAGAAGTCATAGGACCATGAGATGGTGGTACAGCATATGTTCTGTCTTCGATGTAGGCCACAGTACATTATGTAAGGGAGTGGGACACACACACACACACACACATACACAAAGAGGGTGCATATCTGGCACAGTAGGAGGTTAGAGTGGAGGAAATGGACCCAGACTAGCAATGCCTGGGTAAAGAAAACACTGTTGCAATGTGTTTTAGAATGTATTTCACCCATATCAGTGATACTGTGAGCTGCCTTGTCACAAGAGTCCAGCTATATACTGTGCTAAATTTATTTTAAACATGCAATCCAATCAGAGCCTTGGGTGGATCGGGTGGAAAACAATTGTAGGCAATACAGGCTATTGTAAGTCTATATCACCAACCATAAACTGACTTACCTGATACTCGACGGTTGAACTTTGGAGGAGGAGCTTTGAAAAGATAAAAAAAATATATGTATTTGTTAAAATGTTGAAATGCTATTTCAACCCATGACACCTGGGCCAAGTCGACCACAGCTTGCATGTTTAGCTATAAGACATAGAAATGCAACAATATCATGTGACAAATCTGGAATGACTTAAAATAAAGGCAATTGAAAATGGTAATGCCCATAGGCTAAATGAACCCTCGAACTGGATCAGGAGATTCCAATTGGTTATGCTGCTGCGCGCACGTTTCATATCGCACCATCTCACTTCATTGTGCTAGTTGCAGTGAGTTATAGGTTTACAACCCTATAGACCCTATGTAAAAACTAGGCTACGCACGTTTGAATTGGATTTCCTCGGAAAACTCATCGTCTTCCTCATCTGCACTGATCCCGCTTGGATGCGCATCATCCTCAAACGACACCACTTTGCGCTCAGCGTGGAAATGGGGAGGGTCGGTTGACCGAGAAGTTTGGGTCGAAGTATTTCTTTCCTTGAGACTGTTAAAATATTGAATGGCAAACTCCACCAGGTCCGGGGGTCTGGACCGAAGCACCTCCACAGTATAGCCTTTCAATAAGTCCGTTAAACCAGCTGGTATCTCAATACTCATGATGACGTCTTGTTCCAGGCGTTATTCCATAAACCCACACAGATAACACTAGAAAGTAACCACAACAAAACAAGCGTTTCCTTGGCTTATGTTTTGTTATCTATTCATCTATTCTATAACATCCGACTCATCATAATTCAACACTTTCTCTTTGCCACTTAAATGCAATTACTCATATTTTATAGAAATAACTAAGTTTTAAACCTGTTCACCAGCTAGGCGGAGTTCCAAAACCTAAGTGTCTTTAAGTTCCTTCAAGTGGTTGTTCTGTCTCTTTTCCGGAGATCTCTGCAGCATCATCTGTCAAGCGAGATGTCAAAACAATACGAGGAGAGCGGAACTACAAGTTTCCATATATAAAGTCATGCCTCAACGAGCATTTTTGGTGTTACTTACCGACAAGGTACAGACAAAATAATTAAAGAATCTAGGAAAAGACAGTAAAATTATACGAGTGCCTGGTCCGACTGCACGATGTTTCATTATCCTGCATTTTATGCCCCCTGGGGAGACCCACCCCATTGACTGCTGTGTTCGGCTGGGAAAGAACTGCCAGTTTCCATATTTAGACATGCAACGTAGTGGAAAGTATTGATCACGTGTTGTGGGTCAACCCCTTGTAAATCAAATTTAATTAAGACCCGTACAAACTATTGTTCTCAACATATTGTTAAAGTATCTCTGGTCTATAAGGGTGTAAAATAAAAAGGCAAACCATATTTTACAAACTAGGCATAAATTCAAGGTACAAAGACAGAAGTTAACACACACTTCACATAAATTCAAAAGACGTTTCTTTTTCATCTGTGTTGGGACAGGAGTCCATTCTGAATCTTTTTGTTGTATATTTAAATATCTGTACAACAAAACATACTGTGTTTAGAATGGCTGTGAACAACAAAAAAATCAATATATTTTCCACCACAGTATATTCAATAAGGCACTTCAAGCATGGGTGTAAAGTCAGAGGAAGTGATTTATTTACATACATGCTGTGGAGGAGGAGGACACAGCAGGGTGTTGTCCCCTCACTGAGGTGCACAGCATAAGAGCCCCTGAAGTGGTATTGAAGCAGGGCACTGATAAAATTTGTAATTTACAGCTATTCAGCCTTCAGAAGATTACATTACAAATATGAACATGATAGCCCTGAAGGGCAATCACTAGGATGGATGTTTGTTTTCAGATGTGTAAGGCATTTGTTACAGGCAAACTGTGATGAAAAACACACAGGACACAAGAACATAAAAATTAAATGTCCTTCTCTGTGTCCCACAGTGCGTGCACGCACGCACGCACGCGCGCGCACACACACACACACACACACACACACACACACACACACACACACAGACTGGCCAACTGTAAATGAATGTAAGGCACATTAATCTCTCTCCTTTCAGGTCGGGAAGAATTATACAATCTCAAGAGATAAACAACAGTAATTCCCATAGTGAGCACATTCGTTTTGTTGTGTGTGTCTGTGTGTGTGTGTTTGTCTGTGCACAAGAATGCTGTGATTCAGCAACCACAGCAGATTATCTGCTACATCTACAGTCTCTCCTCCTTCCCCAAGTGCAGCAGTACCATTTGCATTATTATCTTGGCTCAGAGTGTCTCTCTCTGTGTATATATGTGTGTGTGTGTGTGTGTATGTGTGTGTGTGTGGCTGAAGGTTAGTACTGTCAATGCAGCAGGTTGGACAACATGATGTCTAAACCATGGCTCTTCTTTGGGGGTCACAGATTTGGTGCCACCCAGTTCAGGAACTTCATTGCCAATTCAAAGCCTAGGAAACATGCCTGTGGAGCAAGAAGACAACCATTAGTGTGTGTGTGTGTGTGTGTGTGTGAGCGCGAGTGAGAGAGAGAGAGAAAGAGAGAGAAGAAAAAAAAGACGGAAAAAAAGACGCATCGAGTTTGGTGTATTTAGGAGGACACTACCACTACCACTACCACTAACTAATTCTTGTTCCCAGAGAGATCAAAAACAACTTCAGATAGTCACAAGCATTTACTTTGAAATTGTACACTTGCGTTTAAGTTTACAGTTGAGTTACGCCAGGCCATGACAATGTAATGTTGATGAGGATGTGAACTGGAGAGGTTATGTCAGTAAATCCTCTAAAAGGGGCCTGCAGTGTGTCAGTGAATATCAACACTCCTAAGAAGCCCCCCACCTCCCCAGCTGCTCACGCACACAAATACATGGGCAAAATCCACTCAAAATTAAAACACGTTTATGTTTACCTTTGAGGTATTTAGATGGCACTTTTGTCCAAAGCAACATACAAATAATAATGAAATCATTACATTTGTAAGAAAAAGAAAATACCAAGCTAACTATTAAGAATTTAACTTCAGGCTGTTTGTATAATAGAACCATAATAGGAATAACAAGTACAGGTATTTTAGCTTCATCTTCCTGAACTTCATTCAACTACAACAAACTACATAAATATCAGGGTGTCATGGTATTGCAGTGGCCTAGTAATAAAACCAGCCCCTTGTTCTACACTTAGTTTCATACAGAGGGTCTGGCCATTCGGTAGTGAGAAACAAATGCTTATTGGAGATGTCAAAGAATACTGGATCAGCATTCTAGCGCTGCATTCACAACACTTCCCTCTGTTTGCTAATTGGATGCAGTAAAAATGCCACCAGAGACCAAAAGTTCAATGGGATCAAATCCAGACTAGCGGTGTAGGGAGATGATAATCGAGCAGAAGTGTGTAGGAAGGCATGGCCAGGCTAGTTTTGCAGTGTTGCAAGGGGTTCATCTCCTTTTGGCAGTCACACATTGCTAACTGACTGCTGACTTGGGTCACCAACAGATTTGGGTCATATTACCCTATGTTGCACAGAATTGGATGGATTCCTACACTTTCTCGCCATGATGAGTCATATTTTGTGGTTTTTCAAAACGTTTCCACGCTGTATCTTGAAACCCTTGCTTTACGGAGACAACTCTTATTCAAACTCAGATTTCTATGTACATGTTGTAGTTGTAGATGTGCATGCACTGTAGTAAGTAGTATATCGGGCTAACTTGCTGGGTGCTTATGGCAGGAATACTTACAGCGTTGGCTGGGAAAGCTCGGATCATGACAGCTGTGAAGCCTTTGTAAAGAGACCCAATACCTTCCTCTCTAATCAGTTCCCGCAGAACATCACGGAAGCCATTGGGATACTTCCCCTCAGGAGCTGAACAAAAAAAGATCTATATTACTGCGCACACACACAAACATCCCAAAATACAGCACACTGCTAAATGCTAACTGGTCATTCATATGTGCTCTCTGCAAACACAACCATTACATGAGAAAGTCACAAACTATTGATTGTTCATTGTAATTTTTTACCAGAATAATTCAGAATGATGTGGATTACATTCAAGGTTCCCACCCTTTTTTACAGACAAAATTTGTGAAAATACATTACTACCCAGTCCAACAGCCCTCCACCAACCTGTCTGGAAGCGGGACTTGAGCACATCAGGGGGAATGGCCACAGCCCAGTTGAAGATGCCAGCCATCCCACCAGCAAACAAAATACTGGGCACACTGAGCTCTGAAGGGCTTCACAACACGTACGCACACATGCACAAACACACGGAGCTTACTTACACACCAGCAAAACTGCTGCTTTCATAGCCTACCAGTCATCCTAATTGCAAGGCATCTTTTCTACATAACATTAACTTGCTGAGCTAGGTGAGACCTCTGAGAAATGTTAATGGCCTAAAGCTGCTAAAAAGTGAATTAGTAGATCAATAGTAGAGTAGTGATAATTTTGCTATCGTTAATGTTTTTTTTCTATTATGCCTCAATAATAATATATTTATTATGCCTAATAATTTGACTAAAAATGTAATGTTTGTATTAGTAAGTTGCTTTTGACAAAAGCATTAACTAAATCATCAAACATCATTCATTTTTGTATTATTATATGTAAAGAGTTCATAGATTGCATGTATTTGTAAAGTAATGTCTGCACACAGTGGAGTCTGAGTGATGGATGCTCACCTCTTTCCCTCTGGTGTTAGTGCCTGCTTAAGCCACTCGTATGTCATGAAATACATCCCACTGGCTGGAATGTCTGCAGAGGAAAGTCTGTCAATAATTCTGTCAATTTTTCAATCACCCAATGGCAGCAAAGGCTGATGTTGCACATATAAAGCAAACATCTATCAATATGTGAACAACGGCATGGCAAATGGCATGGTCAAAGGGTCAGCAGTATAGATGCATGCTGCCCATGAACAACAAAAAAAAAATCAAAAAGCCTTTTGGAAGTTGCTGAACAACATTACTACCAAACAGGCTGGACCTATGGACTATAGACCCTATAGACCCTTTAAGCTTAAATATGAGGATTTCAAAGATTTCCCAACCAATAATCCAAAGAGACAAAGTGGGGGCAGCTTGTCCCGCCAAGCACAAAACATTGTGGAGTTTCTCCACAAAGACTGAAGATAAGGGTGAGCTACCTCTCTGCCGTATTTTGTTTAGTTCTTAATTCAAATATAATGAAAGCTACATGTTGTATGTTAGACAAACACATCTGCTAAGAAATTCAAACTTACGCAAACATAAACAAATGTGATGTCACCCAACATCACCGAGTGCACCTTTAAGAGACTGCATCAAAACTGATTCCACTGTAGCATGTCTGCAATCTAGACAGCGTGGTACAGCACTACACCACTTAAGTGTCCCACTACAAACAAGAGTGTTAGGACTACCTCTCATGAGGGTCAATCCTGTGCCTTTGTAGATCCCCCGTATGCCACTCTCTTTGTAGAGCTGCTTCACACAATCCATGGGTCCATTATATTTCACCTGACCTGAAGCTGACTGGATCTAGGTTCATAATGAATAAGAAAGGGACCTGAATTCAATTGCAGACATCATGCATATTATGAAACACTCAATATGTTTACTGCATTTACTCATGACTGTATTGATTAGTTTCACTAAAAAAAAATGCAGCGGTGTGCTTGTCTTACCTGCAGTAGACACTTAATACGTTCACCAGGTGCCATAATAGCAGTGGTGAAGACACCTGAAAGCATACCAGCTGCAAATATTTGAGGATACCTATGAAATGCAAGAGCACAACAGCCTCAATAGTTGAACAAAATAAAAAACTAAATTGACAGATGAAGATTACTTGATATTAATATCAAGTAATCATTACTTGAGTTAGGCCTACACCTTGACCATACCACAGACTACTGTAGCAATTTTATTGAATACCCTACATATCCCAATGCAAGGAAACTATGACATATAAAAGTCACTTACGTGAGTTGGTCATCTGGGGTTTTCTGTTGTAGTTTCTTCCCTAATCCAAAGCCAAAGAAGCAAACTGCAAACATGGGTGTTACCCCTATGATAGGAGCTGCCATGCCTTTATAGAGGCCCTTGACTCCCTAAGTAAGAGGAGGTGACAGATTATAAATGTAATTGAGGAGAGTAAAGATCAGGTATATAATGAGCGAGTCATGCTAATAGTGTCTTCATTCAGTCACTCATTTACCTCTTTGGCAAGAGTCTTCCTGAAGCAGTCAAAAGTACCAGCATAAAGAGGGGACTCGCCGGGAGCTGGTTTTGGCTGGGTTTGTATACGCACCTAAAGACACAGCAGAGGTTCAGTATCTAGCATCTAAAGCCACCTGCTACACCATATTCTACTGTGTCAAATCATCACTGATGTTTGGTACCGTTTTTAACTGAATGCAATTAACTAAACAACTTTTCATATATTTGGCAACACATTACATTGTTGTAAACTTTACCAATCATTCAGACATGACATTAGCATGAACGATAACAGGAATAGAACTGGGTCAAAGGTTACATAGCTCAGGCAGAACATGAGAACAAGGTAACTTTGCATTTATAACGTTAGAAATTAATGGGTTTACTTAAGATTTGAGTTTCACGCAACCACCATAGACACTTTAACAGCCGTCTCTCTCACCACTAACCAAATGAGGTTTAAATCTGAGAATCCATGACGCTTAAAGCTGAAGATGAGACAACCAGTTAGTCAAGGAAGTTGTATTTACCTTAATAGTGTCGAGTGGATGACCAGCAAACACCAGACAAACACCTCCAAAACCTCCTGCGAAGAAATTCTTCAAAGGGCTGATTGGTTGCGGTTGCTTAGACATCTTCTTACTTTGCTGACAACAAAAAGCTAAACTGAATTCGCTTTCAGTGTTGACAAGGAGGTGTACAGACACACGTTAGCTATCAACTAACGTCAATACCGTCGACGCTTGGCTACGTAGTCTACCTAACGAATCTAGCCAGCTACTATAAATCTAAGCATAAACACCAATTTCACATTGAACAAAAAGTAAAAAGGGTAACCCTCTGAGGTAATACACTGAACAACCTTTTCTTCAACAATTACAGGCACAATAATAATGCCAGAAATGTACAATCCGACCTTCTACAAAACCACCTCACAAAAACCTTTCACCTAGATACTTCCACCGGAATTAATATACTGCAGCACAGCGTGCGGCACTATATGTACTCCGGCCTGAAACTCGTGCTTCACAGCAAAATCTTTACTGTAGCCTACTGTCAGAGTAAGTAAGTGTCTCAATAGATCTGTCGCCTGTGCCTTCTCCAGATGTTTTAATTTGAACTAAAGGTAGTGATGAACAAAAGGTATGGATGGGCATATATGGGAAAAACAAGGTGAGGATCTTTTGGCAGGCCAATTCTAACTGGGCAGAGCTAAACTGGAGGTTCATCCTGCTTGTGCATAAGTCTACAGTTGGTTTTCAAGTGCTGACAGGGCTCCATTAATGCTTTGTCAATGATCCTATATTTTTGCACAAGTGCTAGAACATCTGGAACTTCACCCATATTATTGGCACTACATTTATGTATTGTTGTATAATTCTACAAAATGATACACGTTGACAATTTAGAGTAGACAAATATTCATGGAAAATAGCATTTTAAGCATATTTTCAGACACCCCTAAAATAAAAGAGACGACTCAGGGGAGTGCTTCACCTCCTGGTCTTTGTAAATAATTGCTCCACCCAACCTTGATTATCTTGCTTGTCACCACCACCATGATGAGTGTTTTTTTCCTACAGTAGTAGTGACCCAAGCTACCCAATCTGTACACGCTACCTTTTGAATATATTGAATTAAAGTAACTTGGGCATTTTATGTTTTAGTGGTTGTTTGTTATTTCAGGATGACCACCGTCTCGTCTAGTATCACATTTGTCATAAGATGGCACATTCAGAGATTCATCAAAGAAAGAGGAATAAGTCTTATTTTAAAGTGTTGACAAGAGGTCTCCATGTTGTTAGTATAGAAAACAGTACTTGAATGCTGGTTTTGTTTTGTCTTCTAATATTTTTCCAGAAACAGAGTCTTGCAAATGACTAACATTTTCATCTCAGGGGCAAAAAGCACATCAATAGTAAGACATCAGATGGAATGAGTCTACTGTTTTTCTATTATTCCTTTTTTTATTATTCCTGTTGTTTCTATCATATTCTTATTAAAAAAACAACTGAAAAGCATATCCATGAAAGTATCAGAATTGTCTGTATCTCTGAACTTGTTTCCATCTCAATCTGGTAATCTGGATCTCAAGACATGTACTATCATGTATGCGCCAGTAGCCTGAGACATCATTCCTGTGATGGTGTAATTGCCATTGCTAACACCAATGCTCTTACCACCTTGCAACCCCCCTTTTGAAAGGCTTTTCTCATCCTTATAGTACATTGTGTTCAGCAAAGTAGCATCACAAGGTTGTGCTTTATCAAAAATGCCCAAAGCAAAGTAGTTCTCAAATAGTTCTTGTATATATATAAAGCGTTGATACTGCACTCTCTGCCATTGCAATGTCTGTCAAAAAATGAACCAGATCAATCAAAATATGTTAGTGAGTGTGGTGTGACAGGCTGCAGCATGTGTACCACATTTCCAAGAATCCACAGAGGTCTCTGGCGCAATCAATCCACAGTCATTTCCCATATCCACCCTACTCTGTCTCTCTCTCTCTCTTCATATCACTCCTCACTGTTATGTCTGAATAGAGAAAGAAAAGTATTATGCCCATGAAAATATTATTTAATCATTTTCCTGTATCACTGATATATTGAACAGAAACTAACAATTTGCAGGAAGAAGAGTTGACTTGTTAACAAATGGAGGGCAATTACTGCTCTCTGTTGACCAAAACTTTAAATCTTGAAATAAAATATTAAAATTTAGCTACATTGCAGATTGTGTGAAAAAAAATGTGTCTTAAGGTGAAGAATTGTAAACAATTACCTTCTCAGTGGGTGTGTTCTCTCAAGTCACAATCTTGTGTTACCAATCACATATTAATAGAAAGGACAATCAGTCACGTCCATTTATATTGTCTTTAAATTATGGGATCACATTGAAGTCAACAGTTGATCAAAACTAACTGAAAACCATGTATGAACCACTGAAAAATGCTGAGAGCCTGAGAATTTATTGTAACCTCAAACCAAAAAATGTGAGCACGTGCATCATAATGATAGACATGTGACAGATGTTGCTCAAATGTTGGAATGCTTCATACCTTGTTTGAAGATCAGGTCCAACATACATTTCAAATTGACTTTATATAAAGCTGTTATTTGCCAGAATTGCCAGGGAACAAAAAACTTCCTCAGTCTGTCTGTTGAGCATGACACTGACAAAGGTCTGCCCTTTATAAACGTACATCTACACACAGCAGTCAGGCTCTGGAAGTGTGTTACTATGGAATTTCATCAGGTCCAAAATTAGGTAATTAGGTCCAAATACCCAATAGGCCCAATACTAACACAGAAGAATCATCCATTCAGCGTTCCTCTTTTATTGAAGGAGAAATCCCTTGTGCATCAATCAGTATTCCTGTTCTTTGTGGTTGCTGAGAGCTGTAGGTAGGCATGAGAGCAAGAGAATTTGGTGTCATGTAGACCAAATTTGAAAGAAAGAATCTGCTAACTGATGGGGCACAGGAAATTGAAACTGAAACAAAGTTTACTGTGCCCCGATCAGTTAGCGTTAGCTGCCATTCCGCAAATTTGGCCTACTTTGCACCAAATAAAATCATTCTCATACTTACTGACAGCTCTCAGTAATGTCAAAGAGCAGGAATATTGATTGATTCACACTGGATTTCTCCTTCAATGCCCAGATACAACCATGATTCTCTGCTGCTATTCCAGTCTCTTCTCTTCCTCCTTTACTGCTCTACCATGGAGTCCATTTCTTGTCCCTCGCTCCAGAGCAGCAAGCTGCAGCAATACTGTATGTCAGGTTAATCCACCATCATCCATGGAGCAGTCCCCCACTTTAGATCCATTCCCATCACACATACTATTCCTGAGTCCGACCTTTCTTGCCTAGGATGTGCCTTTGTGACTGTAGGATTGTTATTGGTCTGAACTATCAGGCCTTGACACTTTGTCATGTGCCATTCTTCTTTCCTTGTCCTGCTCCACCACTGCTAGGTTTGACTTGACGCACTGACATGAATAGCAATCTCAATTTGTGCCTTTACTGTCTTTCGCTTTTATTTTGTACAGCACATTGAACTACCTCTGTGTATGAAATCGCTATGTTGTCTTGCCTCAAACAGAGTTCACTGTATTCACATCTTCCATTGGTTTATCACACTTGGGGTTGACCAGCAGGCTTTTGGGCCACCAGTAGAGGTCTCTCCTGATGAGGTGTAAGGCACAGTAACCTATGTGATTGCTCACCACAGCCTGGACACTTAACTCCACAGCGGTCATCTGTTCCAGGGGCTCTGTGCTCTGCTGTAGGCATTGGGACTGCTGCTGTGGGGGCTTTCATTTTGTGTCCATCCATGCTTGAAAACAAGTCTTTTCCCATTCTCACTTTTACATCTGACCGATTGAAATGCTCTGTCACTTACAAATTTCCTTCTTCCTTCCTGTTTCTTGCAAAACATTTAACTGCATAAACATTTAACTGTATATTGTGGAGATCTCTTCCTTGCCACAGGGCTGTGATGTTGACAGTTCTTCACAAAGCCCTATATGATGTTTATCAAACATAGTTTGGGAGAAGCCCATAAGACTGATTGACAGCCATCACTCAGCCCATTTGTAGCAGATTTAACCCTCTTCTGCCATGCTCTGGCACTTCTCCTGTCTCCTCCATTTCACTTGTAACTCAGTATATTCTAGGACCATGGCTAGCTACCACGCCAAACATGCATATCTTCAGCGCTCAGTATCAAGCAAGGTGATGGGTGAATTAGTAAAATGCTACTTAAAGCAGGACTCTTGTTTGACTGGTTTACGGTTGTCATGACATACCTGTGTTGATGATAACCAGTTGAGGTTATTCTCCACCTTTATTACATCCATTTGTAGTTGGCCAAACAGAGGTAAACACACTCACACACACAAAATGTAGATGAATCTGACTGATCTGTGTATTGAGAGGAATTATAATGCATGGAGCAGAAAACACCAAACAAGATCAGAAAGTAGGGGCCTTCCAAATAACCCTGATGTTGTGTCTATCCAGTCTTGTCAACAACAGCCAAGAAACAGCAAATCTTAAAGTATGCGGTCAAGTGTAAGCCCTGCACCCCTGCCATACATAGTCCCCAGGCATCTTGGATTGTTAACATCACATCCTTTGCAACTGAAATCATACACCATTTAAAATCTACAGCGAGTTGTAAATAGTAATGAATCAGTGTATTTTAGGGTTAATGTGAATAATTCAGGCTCTGAATTGCATTGCTGTTTGGGATAATATGATAAGCCTGTTTGGTTCAATTGAATGGATGCATCTTGGCAGAATGTGACCCATTTTGCTTGGGATTGCCTGTACAGTCAGCACTAGGTGTCACCATTTCATACATTGTGATCAGTTCTTTTTTTAACCATACAGAGTAGTAGAGACCCAGGCTACCCTTTCTTTACACTGTGTTGGACATGCGCTGCACTCATGATCATTTGATGGTGGTTTTGTAAGATAAACTACAGGTCATCTCTTTTCTCTATTCACTCATTTTCTATGTGAAGAAGCAGTCATCACTTGGTAACAGGCTATACCAAAACAGCAAACAAAGACATTCAGGACTGCTCGCTGAGATGACTGGCATTTTAATTGTTTGTAAACTTTAAGAAAATACAATTTGTTATCATCCCCCTTTCACACTTTTCCAATGCATTTCAAAGCAGGGAAAATATACTTTAATCATTAATCAAACTCACCCCTGGAAAACAGGACAAACATACCATGAAAGAACAATACATGATAACCAACACTGTCAACATAAAAGTGCCAACACAAAAGTAACTAGGTAGCATACGTACCCACCCACACAGACGCATCTCAGTCACTGAAAGGTCTCTTGCACAGAAAAGCATAGCAATACCTGTTTTAAATGCACTCCTTCATGTATGTGGTGGAGTTTGGTTTGTGAAAGTGTGGGTGCATGTCTGTACCTATGGCATCACAGTTATAATACTGAACAACACTAAGGGTGCCCGTAGGCCTCAGTAAAACAATACTAGAAGAATATTTGGAGGGGACAGGTCAGTCAATTGGGTTATGCAGTTCCAAGTGAGAACAGATTACAGAATGCATTCTAATCAACATACAGTTCCAGTAAAGGCAGAGAAAGAGACAGAGAAAGAAAAGCTGCAACAGGAAGGGCTTGTACAGATGTCAGTTGAGGACAAGAGAGAGGTAGAAATGGAGAGGAGTTATCTTGTCACATTATCTTCACATCAGCTGGCTGGTATCGTAAGAGCTTAAGTGCTTGAGGGGAAAGGACAACAAACAGTTAGTATAGCAAGAAGAGCTTGGTGGGCTTCAGAAGAGTTAAGTAAGTGCGTGTGTGTGTGTGTGTGTGTGGGAGTAGGGTGCTGTGAGAGAGGGAGATATGCATAGTGTGTGTGTTTGTGCAAGTAGTGAGCACAAAAATGTGAGTGTCTGTGTGCGTGTGTTTCTAAGGCTGAGCAAGTGGCAGCAAGTCAAAGCTGTAGATATTAACCACAGGTTACTATGGAAGCCATTTTCACCACAACAATAATCAGTGAGCTTGTATCCAGCGATGTGCCTGTGTGCCAAGACAGCGGGTTTTAGTGAGGCATGCTGGACTGGCTGCGGCCCACACCTGCAGTGAAAGCGGAACTGTACTGAGAGCTTAGCTGTTGATGCTGACACAGGAAGCACAGCGGAGCATGACCCTCTGAGGAAGGAGGCCACCTGCAGTCTGGGCCCTGCATTTAGCACTAACATCCACATCTGCCGGAACCACTTTCAAAAATGAATAATAGACCACTCATGTCTCTTTTAATCTGACTGTTAACCGTTCAAAGTATTCAGTCCAATGGTATCGATAGATATGATGAGCAAACTTATTATTTCAATTTTCTATTAAATCCATTTGAGATTTAGTAATTATTGCATCAATCTCATAAAAGGGATCATGGGTAAGGCTGATTTTTTGGTGATTCTGTCACCAAAAAAGTGTTTTGTTACATGATTCCATTTAGATGCCTCTCAAGGGGAACAGACTGCAGCTTGCTCCGCTAACCCCCCCCCCCCTGCCACGGGCTCAGCTCTTGCCCGCAGTGATCTGAGGGAACTCTGTGTAGATCTCCTGCACGATGAGCTTGTCCATTTGCCGGACAGTGCTGGAGCCATCGGCGGCTCCCATATCGTCCTCCTCCCCCAGGATCCGCTGCAGTGCAGCACGCAGGTCGTCCAGCCGATGCTGGTGCTCCAAGTAGTCAGTGGAGCGCATGATGGCGTGCATGAGAGACAGATACTCCATCCTCAGCTGCCCATTAGAGAAGGAGCGGAAAAAGACACAAGAGAGAAATATTAGATGCTTACATGACATTAAATGGAACCATTAGATGGCTAAGACACCAACAGAATGCCAACAGAATCATTAAATTTGGCTGGTTATGAACCCCATTGTAGAATGATGGAATCCCCATGACAATCAGAGTAGGTTTGACCCATTCAATTTTCTAACATCGTTTCTATGGTTTCCACTTGAATATCTCAGTTAGGCACCAGTGTGAGTGACCAGTATGTGATAGGAAGAGTTGGCTCACCTTGTCTCCAGCTGACAGGTCAGAAATCTGCCGGACACAGATGTCGATCATCACCATCATATCTGTGCGGTAGAAGATCTCAGCAGACTCCTGCTTGGCGAACACATCCTGAAGGAACTTAAGGACTGAATGCGGTGCAGGAGGTTCATGCTTGAACACACAAACTGGGTCCTCTACATAGGGAAGGCACAAGACACTCATATGAAACCATCACTCATTATTTGCCTTCATTTTCAATCATAGTGCATCCCTGTGCTCTTCGGTGGCACCCAACTGTGGGACATGTTTGTTACATGTGGTCAAATGTATTGTGCCTAAGACCAAGAGCACAGTGCCAACTCAAATTGTGTCCTAGATGTAGCAATTAGAAAGTCGACTGCAAAGAACAACCTTTCTTTTGGATACCTTTGCTGTTTAAAAGATACAAGAGAGTGGTTGTAAATTAGGTGTTGAAAAGTAAGCAGAAGTCAAGATTCTGAGACCTTACCCCCTCGGTTTAGCAGCAGTAGTATTTTCTCGGTCAGGATCTTCACATTGGGTTTCTTGATCAGGGTCTTCATGACCATGTTATTGGCTGGCACTGCAGAGCAAACAGCACTGAAATTATACCTGCTACAGACACACCATTCAATGCATTCATATGAGCTGCACCTGGGACTAGATCCATAATATAAGAGGACATGGAGTATTTTGTGCACTTGGAGCTCTCTGCCTCACGCTGGCTTAGCCACACATATCTGTGTTTCTCTTCTCACCGGTGAGATGCAGGTTGAAGGCCAGCACCAGGTTGATGAAGAGGTCTGGCAGCTGTTCCATGGGGTCTGAAGGAAGGCCGTCCTCAATAACATCCAGGAGGAACTGAATAAAGTCACTGTTCAAATGCTCTGTGGGAAACAAGATGGACAAAGGGTGACGGAGACCAGTGTGAGTATTCATGGCAACATTCATGGCAACACTTAGGCCAATTCATATCAGGAACACACAATTCAAAGACAGTAGGATCATCTTAAGTCACTGAGCTGACAGAGTAAGAGGGCATTTCAATGAGAGGAAATGTCAAGAGATAAAGAGAATATCCACACTGATTATGCTCCCAAGCAATTTATTATACAGATGATACTCTGTGTGCCGAGATTATCTTTCTTTGTTGACAATGACACCTGATAAGCATTTATGGTGCACCCCTCACCCCTCGACGCCACTAGGAAATGTCCTCGTACCGTAATGGTGATAGGGTACTTGTTCCCCCATGCAGAAGATCATGGAGAGGACCAGGGCCGTGTAACACATCTTCTGATGCTCTGGGGATGACAAGAGGGAGACATCTCAGACATGGAGTGCTTCTGCGGTCATTTCTCACTTTTCCATATCACATTTCGTTTTTGATTGTCATAACACGATCTGCTATTTCAGACGTCTCTTATTTCGTCCCCATTGCTCTCACTATAAACTTCAAATAGCCTAAACTGTTGAGATGACACCATGCTGTATCTGCAGCCTCCTCCAGCTGAGTGCTCACCTACCTTGGGTGTCAGTCTGCAGGTCACGGGCCAGCTCCATGGGCAGGATGGAGTTGAGTAGGGTGGAGATGAGAGCGGCGTCCAGGCCGCAGATGGCTCCAAACACCTTCAGCAGCAGCAGCCGCAGGGACACGCGGTGCTCCTGCACACACAGCCAATCAACAACACAGAGGCATCAGAAAAAATCTTCGTAACTGTGGAAAAAGAACAGCTAATTGCTTTTCATGATAATACTTGGGCCAACTTTATTCTTAAGTGTCTATAAAGAATGACTTGGGAGAGCTATTCACATATTATCCCACAAGAGTTCTCCTTAAGGTGCAAACCAAATTAAGTGTAGCAGTCAGGAGTTATTTACAGTTTCTCTGTGGATTTCCAAAGCGCAAGTAATCACGTACAGCAGTGCGTTCATAGTGAGTGAAAAGAGTAGAGAGGTGAGAGTAGAGTAGGTGAAGCTCCACTCACCATCTGGTAATAAGAGGCAAGAGACATCACAGGCTCTGAGTGATTGACCCGACACATCCTCTTACATACCTCTGGGTCTGCATCAGTCTGAGAGGAGACAGAAAACAAGGCAATCAAATTAGGGGTTGGAAATGCATGGAATTTACTGATCATAATCCTCATGATTATTGCATTTTATTACATCTGGAAACAACTCCTCGTTTATAAAGAACGGAACTAGAGCAGTCTGATGCAACCAGCTTTAAACTGCTCTACAAATAACTGTAGCTGTAACCAATAGACTGTGATAACCTCTGGCATTTCTTGAGCAGGCCATTATGTAGAGGCTTTAAGGAGATGAATATTAGATGGACCAAATTCATGAGCCCTGTTGCTGGGCAACCACATAACTGGTCATGTGTTTTGATTGGATCATGAAATGTTTGCCTATTAATGACAACAATTCTCACAAATAATAAATAAATGATGTAATTATTTATGCTTCTTTTACTTTTGCTTTTTAATATTGTGCTTTTGTATTGTGTGTTGCTTTGGATAAACATAAACATAATCATAAACATTATTCTCCCTCATTACTCAAAAAGTTGCCCTGTGCATCATTAGTTTTTGCCCATAGATATGGCTGAAGACAACATCCAGGGCAAAGAAGGCTCCAGGCTACACAGTGATGAAGGCCTCCAGGCCTGTATGGGAATAATAACTTATATTTCTATCTGCCCTCTGAATAGGGTGCAAGTGTAATATTTCTTATTATCTGTTTGTGAGGAACATAAACTCTGTTTGCCCCTCACTAGAATCTGTAGAAGCTCCTCCAGGTATCCAGCTATGACAGCATGGTCCTCATACAGGGCCCAACTGCGCTGTTGCGAGTCGTCACGGTGACGAGCCAGGTCTCCAAAGATCACTTCCAGGCGCTTTTCATCATGACACACTTGGCCCTGAGGCAGGGCTGCACTCAGATCCTGGAAAACAGCACACAAAATGAGCACAGAGTGTGAATTTCAAGTGTGTTTTTTCCCCTCAAGTCATTCATTTCAAGTGTGACTCATTCAAATGATTAATTTCAAGTATGATTCATTTTTTACTAAACATCATGATTTTTTTGTCATGAGAGAGCTAACCTTGCTCTCTACCAATGAGAGAAGGACCTGCTCCAGATCGGAGGCCGCCTGGGGTATGGTGCTTTGCAGGTGGCCTACAACCACAGCCACAGCCACACGAGACAGCTCATAACTAAGACCTGTGTTTTTACGGACAAGCTCGATGAGCTCCGCTCCCGTCGTCATGGGGACAGCTTCTGACTTAGTGGGACTTCCTGGTGAGGTGAAAGACACTGGGGGCGGGGCCGAGGGCCACTCCACCTCAGCAGGCTCTGGATTGGCTGGTGCCGGAGCTGGAGGCGGTGGCTGAGGCTGAGGTTGTGGAGCGGGTCCCTTCTTGGAAGGAGCTGGCTGTGGGGGCGGGCTGGGTTCAGGGTGCTCCACTGGGGGGGGCGGCGGGGCCTTGGCACGAGTGGGCACTGGAGGTGGGGTACCAGCCACACTGGGCAGACTTACGTCTGATGATACAATAGAATGTGTGGAACCCGAGTCTAAAGAGATGGAGCTACTAGATGGAGAGACTCCCCTAGGAGAGGCCTTAGTGGAACCTTGACCTGTAGAGGACACTCGGGAAGCAGTGTCTGGCTCTGTTGTGAAATACAAAGAGAGAGAGAGAGCAGAAAGTGCATAAGTAAGAGATGAGCATATCTCAAAGAAACATCAGAGTGCCTGATCAATGTGCTACCTAAGAGCTAAGCCCTGAGCCTCACAGAGTTAACGAGCTCATGCTGTTAAAAGGATCCCTGACTAGTGTGACATCGCTTGGTTGAACCAGTTCAGATCCAAGCTCTTATCACACACAGACCCCATCAATACTGTCCCACTCTCATTTCCTCACCTCTCTGTTTTCATTCAGTTTCAAGTACTGACTTCTGCATTGTCCTCCTGATTTAAGGTGTGCTCAGGTTAAAACTGCATAGGCTGAACAGCAGACGTGTTCTTTTCACCCTAGTGTCCAGCTTAACCAGCTGATGTCACTTTTACCCAGAAACTGAGACGTAAATACTATGGCAGGTTTACGAATAAAGGTATTTCTGAAACTTAATAAAAACAACATAATTTTGTAATGTTCATAATCATGTTAAGTGATGAATGTATGTAATGTATGAATGCAAATCATGGTAAGTATAGCTGATGCCAATGTCAAATAAGGCCAACATGTCTTGCCAGTCAGGGATCCTTTTAAGTGAATGAGTTTGCAGGGCTGTGAGTGCCCACCTTACTATTTGCCTGATTGGGACACCACCTGTGACAATTTGTTCAATTAACATCACTATAGCATTGTTTACAGGCACACTTTTGACGTTTCCATGTTTTCCTGTGTTTCACATCACATTGACACAAACTGTGGGTAATTCCCTACAGCAAAGTGGGCTTGTGATGCCGAGGAAAAGGCACAGAAAGGGTTAACCGAGACCTCACATGGCCACTGAGATTGGGATAGTGTATTAGCTAGTGTATGCCAACCTGTTTGCCGAGTCTCCCTTCGCTTCTCGGGTGGTGGTGGGGTTATTGGTGCAGCTCGACGAGGCTGAGGGGGCACCTAAAGGACAAGGAGAAGCAAGAGTTGGGATGAGGCCTCAAAGACTGAAGGATATGGAGACATATCAAATAAGATCAAATAAGGCCTTAATATGGAGATCAGGTGATGAATGGGAGTACTTCTCCATATTATCATGACACACAGACAAGATGACGGCTGAAAGTGAAAAGCTGTTGCACTGCTGAAGCATATGGCTGCCTCTTGGGAGACCTGATAGAATCCTGGATCTCCTGGCATCCTGTCAAGGGGCTCTGCTATTGGCTCGCTGGCCTGGCGTCCATAAGGTCGGCTCAGCCCATTGGGCAGCGGAGGCGTGTGGCTGAGCGACAGGTCACTGGCAGAAGAGGGGAGAGTCTGCTTGTGGCTGGATGGAGTTGGGCTTCGACGGGAGAGGATTTCCTTTCGGTGGTGGATCAACTTCCTGATGTCATGAGCAGAGAAAGAAGAAGCAAACAAACAGTAATGCTTTCCTAATATTAGTGTCATGGTGACAGGGACAGATGAGGAATAGAATGGAAACAAGAAAAGTGGTGGAAGTTCCTGTTATGTGTTGCACAACCACTCCAGCAAAACATGTAATAACCATGTCTGGTAATAGTTACAAGCCTCCAGTCAAAGAGTTATATTCTGTCACTGACCCTTACTGGACTTGAATCTATGCATATGTACATACTTGTGCATACATCATAAGTATCTCTACATAGTGACCATCATGAGTATCTCTCTATAGTGACCATCACAGTGATGGGGGTCATTATGGTGGTGCAGATACTGTCTGTTGTACACAAATACTCCTGTGTGCCCCTAGGTCCTCACACATGAGACTGAGGCTGGCTCAGAGAGATGCTAAAAACTAAAACAACCAGCTTCACCAAGGATGGTCAACTACATACAGCACCCCTTGCTGTCTTGTCAGAGCCACATGTGAAACAGACATACAGGTGCAGCCAAGGTGTCATTGTTGTATGCATGAAAACAAGTCAATATAAACCCACTGGAGTACATCTCTCTGCTCTAAGTTGTATTTGCCTCCGTTCTTCATAGCCACATTGTGAATGCCCTCGATTGCTCTGTCGATAGACTGTAAGACCTCATCTTGTTCTGGGGCCTGCAGAAGAACAGATAGATTGCAGATGGCAGGAGGGAGAGATGAGAAGAGAGAGGGAATAATGAAAGACTTGAGTGTTGCATCCAAATGCAACACCATATGGGAATACCAACAAACAGTGTGAAAAAAGTGAACAGCAAATTACGCCTGAGAGGAGATGGGACCTCAGGCGGAAGAAACTGGGACAGTTATCTAACAGCGGGGACTGTCAGGCATCAGATACATGCCAACAAGACCAGGCTGCACTATGGAGACAAAAGCATGGTGCCAACCCTCAGCAGAGGAGACCAGGATGGACAACAGGACATCACTAGGCCTGTTCTCAATATGACACTAATACAGTGCAAGGACAATGTAGGTGACTGTCATTGTTTGGGATGTCTGAACAGGTACAAGGTTAATAGCATTCGAATCAAGTAACAGCTGACAGAAGAGTTCACGGTCTAGAGTAAGAAAGTGCACAAAGCAACTACAGAAGACAACTACAACATGGATTTATAGTATCTTTGTTAGTAGGTCCATAAAAGTGGCAGGAGTGTAGTTGTTTTACAGCCTTTGCATGCTGAGCACAGGACTGTGAACAACTAGAAGAGGAGAGCTAAGGAATGCAAGAGCATGACTCACATGCCAAAGATCTCTTTAGTCCTGGTGGCAATTAAAGTTACAACAGGAGAGAAAAAAGCCAGACAATGATGATCATTGCAGTTATGCAACCAATAATTGCTTAATAACCATTCCCATTGCAGGCTGTCTCTTCTGTGATATGGTCAAGAAATGTAGACTTAACACTAGGGATTTTATTGTGAAGATACTGTTAAAAGATCTGAGAGAGGTTTTCAATTGAAATATGCTAAAAGATTAATTTCACTGATGAATGTCATTGCAAGAGAGCAGCTAACTAACTTGATTTAATGTTTGTGCTGAACAATGAACGTAATTAATCCCTTTGTTAGAACATTATGTGCCCCTATCTCCTGGGTCACTTTCGGATCCTACGACGGGATATTTTGTGAGCATGACTAAGACTGATGTGCGGAAACAAATTAATGCATTTTGGCTGATTTGGCTGCATCACCCCCCACCCCCTCCAGCTGGCATATCGACCTGCCAAGCCCAGTCTCCTTCGCATCTATTTGCCTTATACCCAGCTGTAGTGCATGTTTCATAAAATCACAGCCAATCTAAAATATGGTATTCAAGGTAATTCACAAAGCTAGGTCATAACATCTGTCTTTAACAAATGCTAAGACGTAGGCTTCCGCTACTTTAAAGGGAGTATCACGGCTATGGCATCTGAGCAGTTCCTTTGCCCTCCACGTTTGACAGTCATTTGCAATTCTACCACAAGCTCACTCACCCAGCACAGTCAAGATAACATTTCGCAATTCGCATTTCGCACAGGGCGGCAGATTAGACATTACAAGCACATCGTTGCTCAAAATCACGAGATCTATTCTTTGTAATCATTCTATGGTGACCTAAAGTCATATGTCAATTCGACAACATAATGGGCTAACCTGAACTTTCTCGATGTATGAGGCGGGTATGTAACCGGTCTCCCCAGAGCTGCAGCGAGAGCCGAGCCACCAATGCTTGTTGCTGCGTTCCAAGATCAAAAAGCTTTCCCCAGCCCCGAAGTGGAGAGAGTTGGGCTCCGAGGAACGAAAGGCATAAAGAGACTTGTACATAGTGGATGAATCTCTTGTCGGTACGCTCCAATCAGAATTCTGTGATAGTCCCAAGTCTTCTTTTAAGACCTCAATCAGCTGTAACTACTGAGTAAGACACAGACGCTGTACATATTCTACAACGTTTTCATTAGTGATGACCACCACTGATCCAACTTAAGACTCCCTTGTGCAGTAAACACTGTAGGGGGCGCGCACGTAAAGCAACCACGGGTACGCCCCTCTGGATTCCAGACCAAATAATCAACCTTAGAAAAAATGGTAAATGCATTGTTTTTCTTACTTCTTATCTAGATTGTCCGACAAAAGACTGGGACAGAGTGGTTTTAAAATATAATCAATCTAATGCATTGTGTACACGATTACCTACTTAATTTCTTCGTACACCCGTACGCGGCATAATTTTAAGACATTACTAATAGAAAGCTATTTATGTTTAGGATGCAATGTCAGGGTGCCTCGCCACTTTCATATTAATAAAATGTTTAACAACCATACTAATGTACAAGGTATGTCTTATCACAGAGTGAGTTACCGGGTTGTGGAGTTACTCGGTTAACATTTGCTTTTCTGTTGTAGCTAGCTTTCACCGACCGGAAGTAAGGAACGCGTGTGCTACATGAAATGCAACCCCCCTCCACAGTACCGGTGAAACTTGCACAACACAGTGTGTGAGTATGGCTCTACGAACGTGTGTCAGAGCACTTTATCGGGGAGCTATTCATGGTTTACGACTGAGTCCCAGGACGTCATATTTTCTAACAAGGTATACTGGTTTAGCTGGTTGTGATACAACATATTACTTCTGTGTACCCTTCTTGATTGCTAGCAGACGTGAGCCTAATGTTAACGTTACATACACATTGTGGTTAGCAGGGTGACCTCTGTCGGGAGAAAGGTCTGTCGGGAGATGCTCAACCAAGTTTAAAATCATACTTTTCCTTAATGTCATTTGTCCTCACACCTGGATAATTCTAGCATCTTTTCATATTGAAAAATATGAATATTGTAGTAATCTGTTAAAGAAGGTGACCAAACCTCTCAGTTGAAAATCGGGAACATTTCCCTGAATTTTCCTTGGGAACCGGGGGCATTCAGTCACTATCATTAAATAAGTAATGTTTTAGCTTGAAAAATCGGGGATAAAGTGGGTTTTTTTGTATTTTACTGGGAGCTGTCCCTGGAAATCGGAGTCGTCTGGTCACTCTATTGTAAAAGTTAAAGTATGCTGTATTTCAGTTTTTAGGCAAAGTTTTATATCTGCTCATATCTAAACAAAATTTAGATTGTGTAGTTAGTTTGTTAGTTAGTGTGTGTGTCTAGGCACTTTTGCAGTGGATATTTAATTTATTGACAGGTGAGTATAAGCACAGTCCTGTTATCTTAAAACGTCTGTGTTGTAAGTTGTTCACATGGGGTGTGTTTACAGTCCTTCCTTAGTTCGAGGCCACAGGCTTAGCCCTTCTGATGATGAGCTCTACCAGAAGACCACGGTGTCGGTCATGCAGAAAGAACAGGGTGGTGGGTCTATGATCTACAGCTATAGCCCACGAGGCTTCAACATTGATGGGAACCGTGTGATTGGACCCTGTGCTGTAATTCCCCCAGCCATCCTCCAGTGGAATGTATGTGATTTCCATTCAGCTAAATGACTACAATTTTTTTCTCAGCCACACATTTTCTTAGAACTCTTGGCATCTTCCTCTCTGTACTTGTGTAGGTTGGCAGTTATAAAGACATCACTGTTGAGAGCCTGGCATTGTTCTATATGATTGAACCCCGTATTGGTAAGACAAACACTGAAAGTGTCTTACATTCATTACCTCTGCCAAGGAGGTTATGTTTTTGGCAGTGTCTGTCTGTCTGTTTGTCTGTCTGTGTGCAAAATAACTCAAAAAGCACTGCATGGATGTGGATGAAATGCTTGGACAACGTGGGTATTAGGATAAGGAACAGATGATTAAATTTTGGTTTAATCTGGAATTTGTATTGTCAGTGACCCTATATTCCCTTGGCGGAGGTCTGCACTTTGAGTGCTTTTTTAGTTCTATTTTTGTTTCATATATCATCTGTGATCAGTATCAATCTGCCTGGCATGATGTGTCACATCTGTTTTCAGAAGTGCTAGTTCTGGGCACAGGGGCCCGAGTGGAGAGGATTGACTCAGAGGTTCTATCATTTGTAAGGAAGAAGGGTATAGCAGTAGAGGTACAGGATACGGTGAGACCCATTTTTCCTTTTTAGTAAAGCTTACTGACCTTTACAGAGTCACTTTTTTTCAGTCATCCCACAGTAATTCACATAAACAACTGTAAATTGATGCTAGCAAAAAGTGTAACTTATTTCAGTGCTAATTGGTGGCTTCTCTGAGTTACCTGGGGTTAGCTTTTACAGATAGATACTTACACATACTCACCATAGCACCCCACAGCATTTTGCTTCCACTTGTACCTTGTACAAACATTACCCTCACAACTCAAACTGAAATGACTGTCCCTGAGCATAACAGAAGTTTTATCAGTTTATTCTGAAAGCTGTTATGTGTCTCAACAAAACCTCAATTCAAACATTGTCTGCTGTCTATCCCCCAGGCCAATGCATGTGCTACTTTCAACTTCCTGAGTAATGAGCGGAGGATCACTGCAGCCGGACTCATCCCTCCCCCCGTCAGCACAGAGCTGGAGTAGTGTCACTGTGCACGCTATAAAGGAGCCTAGCAGGTGGAGGCCGCGCTATAGCCCTGAGGGTCCCCTCACGAGGAGCTCCCGGAAGTGCTGGGAGGTGGTCCTGAGAGAAACTGAGGCTTGATTGAAAGGCTGTAAAATCAACCCGTCCTGCCTTCACAAGAGTTCTTTCGTAATCTGACATCTTTGTTTTATCAGTCATGCATACGCGTTCAATAGACACTCACAGTCTGCTAGCAGGTTGAAACGTTATTGGCCTTTATGTCAGTATGCCAGACGAAAGCAAGAGGCGAGAATTTGAGTTAAGGTGTTTTATTTCGTACATGGCATTGGAAAAATACATGATGAGAAGTTAATAACTTGCACTCTTTATTTGGGTGGTTTTGTTTGAGTATGAGAGGAAGGATTTGTCTTCTGAATGAATTAGATACTATTTTAAAATAAGTTGAATAAAGAGATTATGTATTTAAGTGTCGAATGAATTATTCTCTTAACATTAATTAGTCAAAAACAAAAAATATTCCATGAACAATTTATGAATTCCAAGAAGTTTTGTCTGGACTTTCGATAATGAGATTCGATATCTTGCTTTCAATAGTTTAAAAACACTGGATCAACCCTTGAGCCTGCCTTGACTGATAGCATTCTAGCTCTGGTGTTCACTGACTGGACAGGTTAAAATGCCTTCTGAGACAATGAGCTCAATGAGACCAGACTAGCACTGTAAGGTGATGGAGGGAGGGAGAAGTGCGTAGGAAGGCATTGCCAGGCAAGAGTGGTGGTGGTGGTGTAGCAGAACCTGACTAGCTTGCTAGTAGCCTGGAAATCGGGGGTTTGAATCCCAGCTGTCACCATTGCGTTAACCCTCAGTTGCATTAGGGAAGATTGGCCCTTATGTAATTGATAGTTGAGAAATGTAAGTTGCTTTGGATAAAAGTGTATGCTAAATGCATAATATTGCATATTAGTTATATTTGTTTGTCTGTTTGCTTTTGATCCATGTTAAAAAAAGTTTGAAAAAAGGTTCTCTGAATTTAAAGAATTAGAAATAAAAAACTTCCACATTTGGTGGTAAGTATATGGTAGGTATGGCAAAAAAAATGTTAATTATGTTACTGTCCAGATACCATAGACATAGCTATATGTGATTGCAGGAATGTGGTGTTGTGTCTGAGAGGGGAGGGGATGATTGTAAGCATAAAGACTCTTATCTGCATCTCGGACGCTGATTTGCTCAGCCTGGCATATGTGTAATCTCTCAGCATTGGTGCAGATTAGTGACCTTCACTTGGATAAGTAATCTTCATTAATCTCTCCTAATGTCAGTCCGTTACTCACCCCTCTCCTGCGCTGTTTCCCGCCCACTTGCTTTTCACACAACCTCCCTCAGACAGCAAAGCTACACACAAACGCCAGTGATCTCATTAGGGGACTGGAGTATTGCATACTGTCATGATGCAATTTCTTCTGCAGTGACCTCTCCCACCACAAGGACATAAGGATTGATCATAATCGTTTGTGTTGCCTAGTATTGTCCTCCACATAAACCTGTTCTCTGCAATAACACATTATACGTTGAGGAAAAGGCTTGCACACACATGCACAAAATTGATTGTTAACATAACAGCATGACAGAATGCTGAAATACTTTATGCAGCTGCAGAAGCACATTCAAATGTGCAAACTTACTGACCCACATGCCGTTTTAGTCACACATACCTTCATGCAATGCAAATGCATTTATCTGATTTTATTGCAGTAGTCCTTCACTGTAATTTTCAAAAAGTAGTACATGTAAATTGAGGAAAATTCTGTGTAATTCACAGCAAAATATGTCATTCATGCCATATGAAATATACAGGATCCCAAAACGTGTGAAAATTGTAATCTACTTATGTGTACAATTATCCTGTGAACATTTAGTGGTTAGTGGTTAATGAAAAAGAAATCATACAAACATAAATAACATGTTGAAGGAGGCTCTTTAAGTATGGAGAAACAAAATGACATAAAATAATTATGTGAGTTACAAGAATGAAAAGAGCTTTGTTTTCACCATCACATCCATAAACATCACTCTAGTCATCATCTTCATCATCAGACTGGTCTCTCTGGATGTCTCCAGTGGTGAACTCTGTGCCCGTGATGCGGTAGTACATGTCCTTGATGTCTTCACACTCAGCCTCAAAGTGTGCTGTTGCATCATAGGAGCGAGAGACAAAGATCTGAGCAGGAAGACACAAAGCAGGGCTCTGTGAGAGTGAGACACTCAGTGCAGGGCTGAACTGTCAGAAATGTTGCTTGTCATTTTAAAGCTTTACAATAGAATACAATAGATTTATCTAGGGTGATGAGATGAAATTATCTATGGTTCTGGAGTCAACTGTCGAGCAGGAATGGTTTTAACCTTGAACAGCATAAATAAGAACCATAACATTTAAAAACATGAAAGCCTACCTGACTCCGCCTCCCATCATCCATTGGAGCCATCAAGTTACTGATGGAGACAAATCTGTGAACCAATCATGACAACATCACTACAGTAATATATTACAACAGCATTCTAGTGTAAAACTTATACGCTAAATAACAACTGGCGTCAGTTCTACATGGGAATTTCAAGGCCCTATTATATCTATAGGCCTTGTCAATGGGATTGTGTCATATCTTCATAAACATAAATAGAATGTCTGTTACTGAAACGTCTGAATGTCTGAAACTTGGTATGAAGATTGATTGATTGATTGATTGACTGATTGGTAGGGCCCTAAGTATGCATCCATAGAATCAGCAACAGAATATGAAACCGTACTGATGCAATGTCAAAAAAGCTGGAGCACCATGCTGTCCACATATCCACTGCAGGTAGCATGTAAATCAACTTCCGCTAGACCGGCTCTCCTTTAACTTTATATTCTATTTGTTGCCACTGCATGAAATGCAATGCAAGTCAATGCAAAACTGCATTCAAAAGGACTCAAAACTGAAAGAATTTCATGGAAACACCATATTACAACTTTAAAAATCTAAAAGGACGGGGTGGGGTTATGCCTCACTTTTGCTGGATGGGCTCTAGCAGAGCCAATCCTGGCTGAACCTCCTTCTCAGGGTTGCTGGTCTCCACTGTAGTGCTCACCACAGCAATATACTTTCCATCAGCAGCTACATTGTGACTGTAGGACAGCATGCAGATGTAGATATCTGAGGAGATGAGTAATAGAATCAATAGCCAAAATAAATATATGCAGTAAAATTTGGTCTGCAAGGGTCAAGCAGTCTCCTCGCTATTTCCACAAAGGACCACTTTAACTCACCTGACTTCCGATTCACCTGTGATTGAGGGATGACGATGTGACATGAGCTGGCATCGTGTGTGTTTTTGATTGGATGATTGAGAAGGCAGATGACCCGTATCACCCGTCCCACCGTCTTCACACGAGTGGGCATGTAGCTTGGGTCACAGATCAGCTGCTTACAGCGAAATAACTAGCCAGACAGATGAGGAACCGGAAAAGCACAGTTTTAGTGAACAGTTGGAGGGAAAAAACAACCTCTGCTCCTCATTATTCCAATAATTATGCTTTACTGCACCATTAAGCACCCATTTAGATGACATTTACTCACATCCTTTCCAGATTTGATCCCAACAACTTTGCCATTGTCCATCAGAATGTCATCCACTGGCCGATTCAACATGAACGTTCCCCCATGCCCTGGGCTCAGCCTAAAGCACAGATATGATAGAGTAAGACCACTGCAGGCCAGAGCAGATACACAGAGAGAGATCTCTATAACTGAGGTCTCCCTATAGCCCTTGGTCTGTAATCATTATACAGTATCACCTGGCGTAGCCCTGAGGTACTTCTCCCAGGCCATACACAGGGTAGAGATAGGGGCTTTGACTGCACCGAGCCAGAGAGTCAAGGTAGAGTCTGATTCTTCGTATGGTGTTTATGCAGGGCTGGTCCAGGTAACTATATGAACAAAATGAGACAAATGTGACAATGTGATGTGTGCATACATAACATAGCTAGAAAGTTCTTCCAGACAACTCAGATTCATGTACCTTCTCCTGTGTTAACCCATACTGGCCAAGAAGGACTACTAGTCACACCATCATACCTCTCATTTACTCAAGCCAATCATAGCCTAAGTGTAGTTGTAGCTATATAGCCATTCACATGCTGTTAACCAATGGAACCTATATGTTCCAAACTTATTCTCACCTTGCCTTGCTGCCACGCCGACTTCAATGAGCCCAACTCCACCCCACTGCCACTAGTTGGGCCCATCTTAAGCCACACTGGGGGGTAGGTGCCTCTACCTTTTTCACTGGTAGAAGCCAAGATCTATGCTGCCTGACAGCCCTCAGACAGGGGCCTACACAAAACTCAATCTATTCATCATCCATTTACGACTCTCTATTCGCCCTGCATCAGTTTTTATCATCAATTTTATTTCCACCGCCTGAGTCTAGTAATGAGTCTGGAGATGGGCTTCTGTGTGGGTAATGTCATGTACATGGTCATGAACTGCTACTATGATCAATAATATAAAATGTTTATTTGTTTGTGTATACTACATAATGTCGGTTCAATATATTGATTGAACCCAAATATGGATTTAATATATTGATTGAACCCACAAAATATTGAGAAAGGTTGGTACCCATCATTTTGTTGCAGTGCCATGGCATGTCCCATGAACTCTATGACATCCTGGCCCAGATCGAAGTGGCGGAACACCTCGCGCATCGTGGTCCTTCTGGGATCCATCTCATGGTAAGTTCGTGGGTCGCCCTCTTCAAGGTTCTGAATGAACTGAAGAAGCTTGCGGAATCTGCGCTTGTCAAACATCCCCATCAGATCTGAGAACAACAGCAAGGACTAATGAGTCTGACACCTCTAGTACTACATGACAGAGGTAGACATGTGATTGACAGAGGAGTACCACCTGAAGCTGTGGCTTCTGGCTCAGTTGATGGGACTTTGTGAACCTTCCCACCTCGAAACACATAACTTCCTTCCACCACCTTAAAGTCAAGATAGCGGGTCACCTCTGTGTACAGAAGCATCTTCACCACTAGACCTGAATTAAACACAGTAAAACCAATACCACACCTATAGGTTACCAAAAATAAGGTTGAGGTCATCCATGAACTGACAAGACTTAAGGAATCTGTGTGATGCTGTTTGTAAGTGGTCTACACCATTAGCCAGGATGAATTTGGGAATGAGGTCAACATTCCACTCCTTCCCCCGGCCCATAGACTTGGGAGGACCTGAGACTTGGAACCTTTTGTAGAGCTGCAAACACAAACAGATATAAGTGTAAAGCCTTACATGGTCATCAACAAAGTACATGACTGACAGCAGTCTGTGCCAAGTGTAAAAACAATCAGTAATACGATCAAGTGTTTTGGATGGGCCCACCTCTTCCAGGGGAGAGATTGAAGCACTTTCTCCACCATAGTATGGATTGCGGTCGAGGTGAAGAACTTTTTTGCCACCTACTGACAAGAGGCCTGACAGAATACATTCCTAATGAAAGAGAAAAAGAGAGAGATGGGGCAAAAGAATAAGAGTTAAAAAGGGTTGTTTTCTAGAGTCTATTATTGTTTTCCAGATTAGTATTAATCCCAGAGAGAATATGAGCCACGTTCCTTGACAGTAACCCTCATCATTAAGGTCAGACTGTACCTCCTCAAAGTAACAAACACAGTATTTGGTCTTTCTGAATAAGAATTACTTTCTCCTACATAACATAATCAAATGTATTCCTATGGGTACTATTTACTGGTGTACAAATGTGATTGATATCAATTGTTCTTGATCAATGTTGAGATAGACACTTATTTCAGTGCCACCCCAACCTAGCAAAGCTGTTTTTGCATAATATACAAATAGGCTTATCTCTAATATATGCTGACACTGTTCACTGTACACATTAGTGCTTTAGAGAATGGTATCCTGCAATGTCTCATAAAACCTCACAATAAATCATAAACAAAACCTTTACTGACCAAAGTGTTCATTTACAGACAATGTACACATGATAAAGATTACATTGGATCAAAATCAAGAAATCTAAAGAATTTTTTTAGATACTAGACTAATCAGCAGAGCAGTGATCTCTCTTACCTTAAGCCCAGTGCCCAGAACAATAACATCGTACTCCTGCATTGTCAGCCCTCCTAAACTCTCCTGCTTTGGCCTATGCTGTATGCATGTGTATATGGATCACTTTCTCCAAGCGTGAATAACCCCTCAGATAATCCTCTCAGTAATACAGGTCACACAGACACACAGACAGACAGACAGACACACACACACACACACACACACACACACAAAGCAACATACACTTCCATGACCTGATCTAATAGCTCTGCTCTTTAATTTCTCTGATGTCACTTGCAGTTTTTCATAGATTTTGGAGCTTAAAATTCTTGGAAGCATTACAACACTTCCATGCACATTTTGTCCTAAGTAACCGAAATAATAATGTAGTTAGAGCCAATTTAAAAATTAATGACTAGATTGCATAACTTTCTATATCACATAAAATTGATGGTCCGTATAGTGTTTAGTAGGCTCATAATTATCGTTTCAGATGCTGACAGTGAGCGTCTAGAGCCCACAGTGCCTACATTTCCCAGAATCCTACATGAAGTCTGTGTCACTGGCATAGCCAACACGTCAGACTTGAGTTGGAAGGGCATTTCTTCTTCTGGCATGCCGCAATATCGCTGCAAATAAATGGTCTTTGGTAGCTACTGGTACCGTGTAATAGGCTACATAGTTCTGTGCTCTCCAGTCATAACTCTTGAAACATTTTAACGCACAATTGACATCGTTTGGCTTCGAGTCGTGGTACTTTCACTGTTGAACTCTCGGCTGGGCGTGGAACTAACATAACTTGCTGCACAATGACTCAACCAGTAAGTGCAAATAAACGTAAGTTTACCGATGTTGATAATTGGATTAAGAAATTACTAGAGTGCAAACAACAAAACCACTAGTCTAATGTATTAAGCAAATGCCAGCATAGGTGCAGCATTGGGCATATCTTTTAAGGGTTGCTTTATAGCCTAGTATCTAGTTCACTCATAACGATGTTTCAGTTTAATTAACACGCTGTTAATTAACAGTTTGAAGTTAATGACTATTGTAATTGAATGCGATACTCAGTTTGCTGGCACAGAGTCTGGGGACCATTACACGCGGGTGACCAGCCGTACAAAACCGGGCTTCCTGGAGCGGCTGAGTGAGACAGCAGGAGGGATGGTGGTTGGACTTGGACTATTTGCACTCTCCTTCTACGTATTATTCACCAATGAGGTGAGGCCAGAATATATAAGAGAGTGCTCGAGGAACAGAATGAGAAATCTTGTTAATCCATGGAATAAGTAGACCTCTCCACTAGCGACGCTAAAGTTCGGTATGTTGCCTCACTGTGTGCAGGGTAGAGCACTGCGTACCGCAGCATCCCTTGATGAGGGCCTCTCGCTAGTGGTTCCGCTTCACCCTTACTCAGGAGTGGAACATCATAACAACGATCGCTTGGTCCACCTGTCAGCTAAATTACGCACTGCACAGGTTGGCAAAACAATCTTCCGCCTATCTTTCATCGTAATGTCTCTAATTTTATCATTGTCTAAATGTATTGGTCATTTTCTCGCTCTCTTTAGCCTCTTCATGACCCAAACTACAGAGTGGCTTTGCAGGCGGTGAAGTTAAAACGCCAAGTAGAGATGTACCAGTGGGTGGAGTACCAAGAGAGCAGGTTGGTTGGGTTTAAAGGAATAAGATGCATGCTAGCGCACAGTCTGCTCACAGAGTACTCAGTGGCATAGCCCAGAACACTCATTTACATCTTCATACTGTAAGCCAAGTGGTTTCCTACATTGTCGAAAGTGGGAAATGAGGAGCCCAAAGTTCTCCATCAGGTCTCTATATGACATTACTCTATATGACAGGTCTCTATATGACATGACATTATACATTTACATTTAGGCATTTAGCAGAGGCTTTTATCCAAACCGACTTACAAAAGAGGATAACATTCAAGCTACAACACAATGAAAGAACGAACAAGGAGTGCATATTGCTAACATAGAAACTGCACCATTTTAAGTTGAAAGTGCAATAGTGCAGAGAAATTAAATTGTTAAGTGCATTCTCAAAGTTTACGTCAGGAGATATTCTTGGAAGAGCTGGGTCTTCACGAGTTTCTTGAAGGTGGAGAGGGTATCAGTTGATCTGGTAGCACTTGGGAGGTCATTCCACCAGCGCGGAACCAGATATGAAAAGAGTCTGGATTGACCTGCGCAAGGTGTTGGCCGTGCTAGAAAACATTCCTTAGAGGAGCGAAGCGGTTGTCGGGTGACATCGGGCTTCAGGAGAGAATTCAGGTAGATGACATCATTCACCCTGTAGGCCACTGTAAGTGCCTTGAATTTAATGCGAGCAGCCATGGGTAACCAGTGAAGTTCAATGAACAGAGGTGTGACGTGTGCCCTTTTTGGCTGGTTAAAAACAAGACGTGCAGCTGCGTTCTGGATCATCTGTAGCGGTCTCACCGCACAGGCTGGTAGGCCTGATAGGAGGAAATTGCAGTAGTCAAGCCGAGAGATAACCAGGGTCTGTACCAGGAGCTGGGTTGCATGTTGGGTTAGGTACGGCCTGATCTTCCTTATGTTGAATAGGGAAAAACGGCACGACCGAGCCACAGAGGCAACGTGATCTGCAAAGGTCAGTTGGTCATCAATCACGACACCTAAGTTTCTTGCCAATTTGGTTGGAGAAACAGACAGGGAGTCGATCTTGATACTGATGTCGTGATGTATGGCTTGTTTGGCTGGGAGGATCAGCAGTTTCGTTTTTTGAGAGATTTAGTTGAAGGTGGTGTCCTTTCATCCAGGCAGACATATCTGAAAAAAAAATAGTATAAAAGTATAAAAAAGTACAGTATAAAAAAACGTATGTCATTGGCAAACAATGAGGCCTCAGAAAGCAAATCAAGACATTCCTCCATTAATAGGTTAAAGAATGCAGCATGAAACTGGCATTATCAGAACTCCTTGATAAACATTTGCATCATTGTGCACCACCACTAGAGGAGGACAATTAAAGTCTTGAGAATCATGCCACTGTGTACTACTTTCCTATCTGGACCCTTCTTGCACAATTTCTTATAGTTGTTTTTCAGAGTATTCCCCTGGCTTTAGATTTAAATCACTCGCCAGTCACTCGCTCACTGTCTCATATGACTATGTGGTGCTAATAATGAAATGTCCCATTGATTAGGGATTATGTGGAGGATGGTGAGCAGAAGAGTGAGACCACATACATCTACAGTGAGTGCCTTCCCATTTCTAAGACTATGGAGTAAATATAAACCAGTGAGATTGCAAGTGAGCTAAGTGATTATTTTAGCTGTACCTGTGTCATAATGGACCAGTGACAAACAGGTTCTTTGGAATGTAATATGGTTGTAATTGCACCTCATGTTCACTCCGAGCACACTGAGGTCAAAATTTGTTATGCCATACCCTGGTCCCATTCAATATTGGCAAATGTAAAATGACGATAGATAGTTAGACAAAGCTGCAGAAGTGAGTGAGGAGATGTGATTGAAATGACAATTTACCTTTCAGACACAGAGTGGAAGTCAGAGGTTATCAACAGTCGGAACTTTGATAAAGAAATTGGACACATCAATCCCAGGTAGGCCAACTAAAAGTGTAAGACCTACACACACATACTTAGTACTTACTAAATAGACTCTGATCTTGTGTGGTAGTGCCATGGCAGTGGAGAGTGTTACTGTGGTAGCACCTGAAGTATGGGTGGGACCATTCTTCCTCTCCAAAGGTAAGTATGATTTACGACTTGCTTTAACTTGCTTCATGTGGACCAGCTATTAACGATTTGGAAACTTAAGCGTGAACATGAATGTGTGGACAATAAGCCCAGTGTGTGAGTGATGTTGTGCACTATTGATTTCTAGGTTTGGTGGACCAGATAAATAACTTCCAGACACTAAGCCTGGCAGGACTGCCACCATCTCATGTTGATCCCTTCCTCACTGTAGACGGAGACTACTTCTACCACACCCCAAATCCCCGGCGCCCAGAGGTGAGTCTTCTCTAATGGTGACACACATACATCACACATCACCCTAATCCATACAAAGGATAAGCATCACTCACAATGTACAGATGGTCACTTAAATGTAACCTCCCTTCACTGTCTGACTGTGTTTGCAGGTGGGGGATGTGCGTGTGAGCTTCTCATATGCTGGTCTAAGTGGAGAGGGCACCTCGCTAGGACCAGCACTAACTGTAGGAGCTCAAATTATAAAATCGGTCTGATGCATTGGTGTGGTATTGAGTGATAGAAGATGCAGAGGACTAATCAATAATACAATATAATATATTGTTCCTACACAGTCCAGGGTCAGGCAGAGACAGAGTTCCTACCAGTCTACACAGAAGCACAGAAGTAATTTCACTAGTTGTGAAGCTGATATATTACCGTTTTGCCAAATTCGCTGACTGTGCCTTTAAATGTTAGTGTGTAGGATTTTGCATTTTGCTTGCATGTTTCTGGACTGAAGAAGTGAAAATTATTAATGTATTGATTTTTTGTTTGTTGTTTATTAATATATTGATTTTTTGTTTCTGTTGATTTTCCTATCATTTAAATAACTACCAGGTGAGTGTTGTGGCCATGCAGAGGGGAGAACAGCTGAGACCTTTCAAAACCAAGTCAGGTGACACTTTGGAGATCCTCTACATGGAGGAACTTACAGCAGAGGTGTGTCCTTTGTGTTTGTTTTAACGTCAACTGTAGCTAGGTCAAGAACAATGACCATCAGGGTATACCAAAGCAGGTGTGTTGAAATAAAGACTCAAGATCAGACAAATGAGTAACTTTCATATGTACAGGTATCTCAGTCAACATGCAAATTTTGTTTGCCATTCATTTCAACATGCTGAGGACACATGAAAAACTTTTATGCAAGCCCTCTCTCAAAACTGTTTGCTTACAGGAGGTGTTTGAACGAGAGCATCAGCACAACAACATGATGACCTGGGCCCTGAGGGTCGGGGGTTGGGCTCTTATGTTCCTGGGGGTCAGTTTGACTGTGCGCATCGTCCACACACTGGGTAATACACTCATTCACACAGTGGATTCCAGTCTACTTAGTTCACTGGTGGAAAGTACAGAAAACAAAAACATTTGAGTAAGAATGTAGATGACTATGATGGTTTGAATATAGAATATCTATGCTTTGCTATCTATGCTTTCTTCACAAGTATTTAGTATTCCCAGCTTCACTCTTGGTTGATAATTCAATTTTTTTAGGAGAAAAACATTTTCAAACCCACCCACTGGATTTCATCTGAGATTGTCTTCCCCATTTTGCTTTGCAGTGGACTGGGTTCCTGTTCTCAGAGAGCTGGTGTCTTTGGGTCTGAAGCTGTTTGCTCTGTGTGTCTCAAGCTCCTTGTCCCTGCTGACCATTGCAGCTGGCTGGCTCTACTATCGTCCCCTGGTGTCCATGCTCTTATGTGCATTGGCACTGCTCCCAGTTCTCCTGGCCCGCTCTCGGGCCCCTGCCAAAAAACACCAATGACTTTTGACCTAAAAGTCATTCTGAGGAGATTCTGTAGGAAGCATTGTTGCTAACATCTGTCACAGCCCTGGTAATGATACTGTTACAATGGTTTTGTGACAGAAGTTAGCTACCACTCTTTCCAGAAACTCACCCCTGAATTCTCACTGGATATGCTTCATATTCATAACCAATCTTTGAGGAACTGTTTGTTTTTTTTTTGTTTGTTTTTTTTTTGTTTTGCAATGTAGTAATGCATTTATACTCACAATACCAGAGTTAAGTATGGGCTCTGAGTATATGAAGTTTGTGTGAAATGTAACACTTGTGACTGTCCAGAAGATGTACACATCAAATCAGCAGGGATTGTGTTGTATTTAAGACTATGGAAATTTGTGTAATACACAATATGTTCACAATAAGTAATTTTGAGGACTGCACACACCAAGCAGAATTGATGTCCATAATTTTGTGATACAACAGCAATGACCTTGCTTGTTGAAACATGCTGCAACTAAGTTATTTCATTAACATGGTTCTATATAATACAGCAAGTTCATGGAAATCACCAAGTTAGTATGGTCATTTTAGTGTATGTCTGCAGATCACAGGAATATGGGTACCATTATATACAGTATAACAATTTAGTTTGTGGCTTACAAATTGCTATGATTTTTAAAATACCTCAGAGACAGATATTGTCAAAGAAAATACTGATGAGTAGAGCCACAGCGATGCAATGAAGAGGATCAGGGTCTGTGACGAGTCATCAGTTTTGTATGGACATCCACTTTTGCAGCCCCATTTTTTAGGTGCACTGACTGATCAATTGTTACAAACATGTCATGCTCCTCCCTCCCCGCACTATGCTGTCTACATATAAGGTTTATGTAGAATGTACATTTGTTGAATTTTGTCATTGGTGCAAACTGTTTAATAAAAATGTATTTTATATTTTATTTCTACATACTTTTTTCCTGTGTCAAGTTTTCTTTTCACAAAAAATATTGAGTAATCATTACTATGCAAGTTAGGTCACATATGAATATAGCCCACTCATTAAAGATAGAAATACATCAAAATGAAGTGTGGTTTGGGTCTCAATTACTATTTAGGTGCTATGTGGCAGTTTTTTATGTCAAAATATCCAGAAAGACAGACATTCTACGTAAATATCTACTGAAGTTAGCATGCAAACCAACTAGCGCCAGGTCAGCTTTACATGACATTCTACCAAATGTGGTCTCTGTATAACACATTACAAGTTAATGTCAAAGCCGTGTTGCCAGCTCAAAACAGAAAGAATTCCAACACTACTTGGCACCTTTATGTGTCTGGATCCCAATGCCCCCATAACCCAAAGCCCTGAACGCTTAGACTTGACTGGCATACATCAATGAGCCAATCAAGTCAATTTATCAGTTGGTGTACTGCGTGTCCCCAGGGAAAATCTTTGGGCTTACAGAGAAAATTAAACCCTTCACAAGAGTATAGATTTCAAAAGCTTCTTAAAAAGATTTTAATACACAAAGATACCAAATTTTTTGCTTCTAATTAAAAAAAAAGAAAAAGCTTCAAGTCTTGCCCCTGTGTGTATGGTACATATGTAAAAACGCACATGTGCCTTGTGTGACAGGCATGTTGGTCCTGATAATTTCCAGCTTTTCAAAAATTGCATATTTTCTGTTGTCCAAAGGAATACGAAGGGCTATGAGGGAAGGGTCACAGTGTGTGGCCAGACAATACTGACCGATCGCAAGGACTTGACCGCTGAACATCCAAGTCTTGTTAGGGCACGGAGTGCCTGACTAGCTCCACAGATATTGGCTTAGTAGGAGTAAATATGGCATATTCACTCAG
The DNA here is from genome assembly GCA_027481765.1 of Tenualosa thibaudeaui. Lineage (NCBI taxonomy): Eukaryota > Metazoa > Chordata > Actinopteri > Clupeiformes > Clupeidae > Tenualosa > Tenualosa thibaudeaui. Next base: position 1,140,330 of record JAIFZK010000003.1, read on the forward strand.
GTTTGAAGGGTAAAAAAAAAAAAAGGAAAATCAGAACTCTCCACATCAGCTCCTTCAAATACTGACAAAAAACCTTTCTTAACTAATTGTTGGCCTACTGGTTTTTGCTCTTTAAGAAGACTAAATAATTTGTATCTCTCAATTAAAAAAAAAAAAGAAAAATCAGTTGAGCAGTCTTTTCATACAGGCTGAACAGCAGAGGACGCAGAACATGTGTCCTGCACCCATCTCTGCTGCAGGATATACAGTCCACTTGCGTCTACAGCAGGAGGCATTTATTGCTCTTCTTGCCCCGTCTAGCTTGCAATGCTGCCCTTGTGGCCATCTCAAACACCTCCCGCACGCCATCCTTCGTCTTGGCAGAGCACTCCATGTAGCCAAATGCACAGATCCTGTTGGCCATGTCCCGGCCTTCCTCTGGCTTCACAGGCTCCTTTGGATGAGAACAGGATGCAACCATGTTAAGACCATTAGCACAAGTAAATACACACAACACACAACAAGTAAATAAAGTACATAAATTAAGCATGTATAAAACCAACAAAAGAAATTGGCAACACATCACACAAGTAAGCCGGCAAATTATATACAGCTAAAATGTTCACAAAAGCAGATGAGTGGTGATGGCACAACCCAATATATCCTAATATTTCTTTGAGATGCATGACCAGTGGACAATGTATGTGAGAGCAGCATGTTCTGTTGTAATATGCCATAATCCTTTGACAAACATCTTTAAGTGAACACATACTGGCATTAATTGGCAAACTATTAAAAAAATAGGTATTCACAAACTTATATAGACAACCAACAACAGAAATTATGAACCGAGATTTGCGACAACATTCACAAAGATTGTAGAGCGCGCCATTCTAGAATCTTTGGTAATCACCACATTCCAAATGACTAAGAAATGTATCCATAGATACAGGCTACTATGATGAGTGCAAAGGCCTACTAGTCAAGCAACTTAATGAATGAACAAAATATTCTCTCTCCTTTAACAAAGGTGTGCAATGCATTCTGTGGTTAATTAACTTGGTAGCCCTATCCAGAGAACGAATAAACCAGCATGCATGATTCAGGTCTAGCAAGCTACAGGATCTGGGTTTTATTTTTTATCTTTAACATCTATTACTAATATCCTTTCCATATCTTGAGAATTTAGGCACAAATATACTTGACTAACAGGGGATTAAGTTAGAGGTAAAGTGGAAAAGTGAACATAATATTTGTCATTTATAATGGAATGATCTGTTTTTGGAGATCTGAGGCAGGAAGCTGCGACTGGAATGCCCTCCTGAAGTCAGATTCTGACTTGAGCTTGAATTTCCCAAATGAGTGTAGGCCTACCCTCAAACAGTAGAGTAGAACTGTACATGCACTTATTAGCAGATCTGTCCTATCTGTGTTTCATGAAGTCACTCAAACATTTTAGTGTCCAGCATTTATCTGTTGCTACCTTCCCAGGACATGTGTTTGTGTTAAACATTGTGTAATATTTTGTTAGAACCCAATACTGCTACATTTGGTAACAATACCTAACAAAAGACAATTGTTATCAAGTTAATGCACCATTAACTTATACACATTAGTTTATTTTCAAAAGGTTATACATTTCATGCAGGACCAATATCTAGACCCTAAATCAATAAATCATACCTGTTTCATCTTTGCCAGCTCACGACGGGTGTGCTCATCATTCCGCAGGTCCTTTTTGTTGCCCACAAGGATTATAGGAACGTTGGGACAGAAGTGTTTAACTTCTGGGGTCCATTTCTCTGGGATGTTTTCTGGGCAAGTCAGAGAAATGAGTTAAGCACAGATGTAAATGTAGTGTCCAATATAGGCATAAACAAAACAGAGTGCTCTTCAGGCAGGTGGCAGAACTTACCCAGACTGTCTGGACTGTCAATAGAGAAGCACATGAGGATGACATCTGTGTCTGGGTAGGAGAGAGGTCGAAGCCTGTCATAGTCTTCCTGGCCAGCAGTATCCCACAAAGCCAGCTCTACCTGTTATGTCAGACACACCCAATTTCGATAAACAATAAAAACATACAAAAACGACAGACCTTTTTACCAGGTATGTTGTGATCAACTGACGTCAGTTTCTCACCTGTTTACTATCTACTTCGATGTCAGCGACATAGTTTTCAAAGACGGTTGGTACATATACTTCGGGGAACTGGTCTTTGCTGAAGACGATGAGTAGACATGTCTTTCCGCATGCTCCATCTCCAACTATGACAAGCTTCTTGCGGATTGCTGCCATGTCCACGCTATATTGTGGAAGATACATAGAGAAGATTATCAAATCACACATTTATGTCTGGCACAATACTGCATTGCAGTCACAGCACATAGCACTGTATACGTTCACAGTTTCATCGTACATCTCTCTCAGATGTAGATCAACACTCTGGGTAGTTCTGTTAGCTACTTCAAAACATACCCAGTGTCACTTCGCGGTTAGCTAGTAGGTCGCTAGTAGCTAGTAGTAACTTGCTATCATAACCTGGAAGTTACGTTACGGACAACTGGAGATGAAATATTAACAACAACCTTTACTGACACTTGACCGATGGCAAAATTACACAGCCGCATCAAATGCTGGCCGACTATACAGAGGCCTCGTACTCAAAGTTGGCCACTTAGCAAAAAAGGCCAGCAATAATAGCTAACAGTTAGTTAGCAAAATGACAAGAGACATGACGTTAGCTAGCAACCAAAGATTCGCAAAAGGGTGATTTAAGGTATATTGCTGTGGAGTAGGCTATTTCTCTACAACTATGACTAAAAGTAAACACGATATCTAGTAATGATGAAAATGAATAACGTTTCCTCAAGCTGGCCACTGAGGTACTTAGCCAGACAGCTAACGTTAGCTAGCTAGGGACATAAGGCGGAAGTGATTAAGGATACATAACGTTACTGGACTTCTTCGACTCAAATAAAACCACCTTTTATGGTTTCGCACATCTCATTAATATCAGAAATGTACTTTTGGTGTCATCGTTAAGAAAATAAATCATTCATCTTACCAATTGTTATCGGTTTGTTCAGTGTTTTCGATCCACAAAGTACCTGAATAAAGGTTTGGTCAAATGCAGTCCGCAACTAGTACCGAAAGCTAGCAATCGCTAAAGAGGCAAAACGAGAAGGGAGGGCTGTGGGGGTTGGGCGACACCAGAGGTTATTTGGGAAAATATGATGTATTTAATTTTCCACTTACGTTGAAAATAAATATATAAATAAATGGCAAACTATTCAGCAAACTATACAGTTAACATAACAACAAGCTATTAATCGACAGGGACATAAATAGGCCTACTTCAGGCTGCACATCATGCGGTTACATTATTTCTTGTTTCCCCAGTTCGGTCCACTATCTATGGTTTACCAGTTTGCTGTAACGTGCCAAAGATGACCGGAAGATTAAAAAAAAATTCAAGGCATGTCAGGACCCCATGCAGTTCAACACCTCGCCAACACAGACACATTGAGTTTTAAGCTTGCTAATTAACACAGCAACCTTGTCTCCACAGACAATAGTGTAGAAAATAGTTTTTTTTGTATTATCTCTGTGAAACTTCCTTAGTTGTCTACCTTGAGACAATATTTCTGAATACAATATCGTTTTATTATTATTATTTTATTTTTGTGTAATTGGGCATTGCAATACATTTAAAATTATTAAGTCCAGAAATCTTAACACTGTCAAGATTCTTGTTTAATTTTATTAACATTTTACCAGAGGCAAATGTATGTACAGGTCTTATGTAGATGAATGGATATCATTGCTCTGATACAATTGGCTAATAACATCAGTGCTTTTCCTAACATTGGAGAAAATTAGGTGGCATCTTCTCAGAGGAGGATCTTGAACCACAGAAGATCTCATTTTGGGCTACAAGGGAAACAGAGCATGTCTGATTCGGTTTCAGTAATTCCAGCCTACTGGCAGACATACGTTTTAAATAAATATGCCATTACAACCTGCGATTGAAAATAGCCATTTACTGGTAAAATTACAGAGAAAGCTGTTTTTAGCTCACCAACTTTTTATAAATAAATTGTTTCAGCTGACTGACTTTTTGCAGCAAATTCTGCGGCAACCCTTCCTAGGTCCTAAATGACATTCGTCTCAAAACAGATTCAGGCAAGATTTCAGTGCTTGTGTTATTAGACCTCAGTGCTGCTTTATAAACCGGCAGTTTCCAAAATGTCACACACATGTCAGGAAGTGTAATTGTCTATCAAGAGAATGTGTGGTCATTTGACTAAATTGTCTACACACTTTAAGCCATTTAAGCCTGTTTTGTAAAATACAAAAAACATATTTAGTAAAATAAGTAAACATTTTCTCATTATAGAACAACAAAAAAAGATCAAGCAATGGTACATAACAATTCATATTCAGTACATAGTACAGAATAGATTTTAAAGTGCTGCTGTTAGTTTTTAAAGAACAGCAGCAAAGGATCATGGCCAAAATGTCTATCAGATATGTTTGTAAAAACTGTTCAAAAATGTTCATTTTACAAGGTAACTTTTTATGATTGCATTTATGACTAAATCCTTATTATTGTTTAGCCAGGCTATAGTGCTGCAGTAGTACCTCCGCTCAATACACAGTACTGGGTCAGGGAACTCTGCAAAGATTCCCCAGCTGATTTTTTACCAGCAAATCAGCAAACAGAAATTGATGCTAGAACCAATAAGTTTAGAGTGCACACTGCTAAGTAAATGTATCGAGACATGTGTATGAGTCTGGTTGACCAGGTGATTTTTTATGATTTTTTATCATTACATGTGTAATTTTTTTCTTTATTTTATCTTATTCATTTGTCTAGTTTGATCTGTTGTACTTTGATCGGTCTTTGCTAATCTAATATTATGTTATGTATAATGTATGTTTGCTGTTTTGTTTAAAGCACATTGAGCTGCTCTGAGTTTGAACTGCGCCATACACACTGTACAACATTGCTTCAAGTAATTATTGTCTATCATCACTAGAGGGCAGCACTGAAACTATACCTCTCGAATAACCTGCTCCATGAACTTCAGAGGACTGGGGTTGCAGAATGATGCAAAGAGACTTACCACTGGGGACTATGCTACCTTGCAGCTTTAAACAGGCCTAACCATAAACTGGACTATACAATTGTTTTAATTTTCTGTATACCTCCCATAGACAGTAAAAGAACCAGGGTAAAAATAAGTTGGTTGTGTTTCCTAATGTCCTAAGGCAATATTAAATTGCTACAGCTAAATGTAGCAGTTAAATTGATATAGACTGTGTGTGTACATAATGGGATCTGTTCAGCACTATTATTTGAGGCACAGTATCCATTGCTGTTATTATGTACACCTAGTTCTGTACTGAGCTATTAATAACAAGAGCTGTGACTAAGCCTGATAAGAAGCTTTCCATGACACATGTCACTTCACCATTTCAGGGAAGCCCATTCAAGCGTTATGTCTCTGGGAAACCAGCAAAGGGACAGTTAGTGTACCCCACAGAAATATCTTTAAAATCACATTGCACTAAAAACATGTATGGTATGAAATCCCCACACTGAAAATTACTGAAAGACATAATATCCAGATGATTTATGGTCTACAGAGAATACAAGATTGAATTGAAGTTTGTATTTGCACAGAAAAGAAGCAAGTGGGCAACTAAATGTGCCATTTCACTCTACAGATATCAAACGAGCTAAAGGAGGGGTAAGCAATGGTTATTTATATTTAGCAATGCTTTTGTCCAAAGCAACATACAGTATAAATTGGAATTAAAGAGCACACAAACCTCCTTCAGTGCTCCCAGTGTTTTGTTACTAACAACTGCTTTTACTCTGTTCAGCTCCTGAATTGTGTGGAGATATCTGCTGAGTGTTACAAAACGTAACACTTACCCTACCTACCCTACAATCATATTCTTTAAAAACTATCAACTATCAATAGTCATTTTTATCAACTATCAACAGTCATTACTTATTAATGTATTTGACATTTCCAAGTTGTGGATGCACCAGAAGTGGCATATATGTATAAAAATTCATTGCATTCTGCTGTGCTGAAGTCCCAATTTCTTGTTATGTCTGTTCTGTCCAGACCTTGAAGAAAGAAAGGTCACTGAAGAAAGGAATCTGTTTGGAGGCATAAGGTTACCTCAGATGTAGAAAGGGTACTGCAGCAGAAAAAGCATCAGTGGCCTAGGCAAAGGCAGAAGAGCAGGGCTGGAGGCATGGCGGTTGATAACGAGACGTGTGAGGTGCTGCAGGGAGGGAAAGGACTGGGGTCTGTGCAGTGGGTGTCGTAGTTTCAGGAGCACAGTGCTACCTTTGGGTGTCCTAGACTCCCATGACTTGCCTTCTTCCTCCAGTTCACCCTCTCTCTGTCCTTGGCCTGTGCTGATGTAGTGCTGCACCAGACTGGGAACACTGGGGAAGGAGAGCAGACTGGAGCGGGCAGGAGAGATTGAGTCCAAGCGGAAGAGGCCACAGCTGTACTCAATGCGGACACTGGTGGGACCACAACAGGTCTTCACAGAGAGTGTCAGCATATAGTGGGGATGACTGCTGTCGCGCACTAGGAAGGTGCCCTCATATGTATCCTGAAGAGCAGTCTTTGCTTCGGCTGCTGAAATGGCTCCCCAGTACCAGCCTATCAGTGGGAACAGAAATCATTTGTTTCAACTGAGAGCTATACATTACTGAACTGTCTCCTGCTCAAAAGTCATTTAAGATAGATACTGTGTATCTGTGGATAGACAGATACTGACATATAGACAGATAATGTATATCTGTGGATATAAATGTGGATTGAATTTTATAGTGACTGCTGTGATAGTCATGTGTGATAGTCAAGTTAATTTCAGTCCCTACTCTCTCTCTGTGTGTGTGTGTGTGTGTGTTAGGTCTTCAGCATGTTAATCCCTTGAATTCATTCATCATTCACCATGAGACATTTAATATAGGCCAATCTGACTCCTTCTTCCCTCTCTTGTTATGACACACTCTATGCTATAGTATACAGTATATATAGTGTCACCTGTTCAAACTGCAAGTTCTGGATTGGGGAGGGAGCAACATTAAGATATCTTGTTATGAACCACTCATGTATTAACATGCTCATGACAAGAATTAACAACTTCAAAACAAAATATGACACAGCCACTACCGGAGGTATGGAGCTGCTGGAAGGTGGTGCTGATGTGCATCATGCCTGCACTGGGGTCCGACATGTGGGAGACAAGGCAGGTGCAGGGGTCACTCTGGTGTGACACGGTCTGCTGTCTGTTGTCTCCATCACTCTGCAAATTCCTCTCCCTGGCGACCATAGATGGGGGAAGGTGGCCTTGAGAACAGGACACAATAATTCTGAAAAAGAATGCTGTTGAGGAAGGAGAACAGGGAAGGGGCTGTAGTGAAACTCATCAGTGAGTCTGCATCACATTCATTTTTTGTTATTTTGTTTCCTTGCAGTGAGGAGGACAGCTATTGCTTTGTTGTTACTAAGGTTAGACAGTAGTTATAGACTAGGCCAGCAATAAAAAGACATTGCCCATGCCTAGAGGGAAATAAGGTGCAATTTTATAGGTTTGGTTGATTAAAATGTAGGCCTATCTCAAAGACTGATGTTTTCATTACAGTGTGGGCTCACCTAGGCAGCCTATAATCAAATGTCTGCTAGTCTTGAGAACATTTATAGCAGTGCTGCTGATACACAAATAAGAGAAGTAGGCATTATGGTTATGTTTTGTCAGTTTTAATAACTAGGATGGGGCTTAATACGAATCTATGTTTGCTGTACTGCAAAAACCAGCCTTTGAGAATTTGGTATTTCAAGTTTGCCACAAGTTGAGAACACATGAAGAGGGAGCAGAGATCGAACAATAGCCTATAGCCTATAGCCTAAAATTTAATTTCAGAATCGATTTCGTTGGTATGCGATCAACACAAGAGTCTAGCCTTCATCTCAGTCTTACCTTAATGGGGTTTAGCCTGTAGACACGTTGAAGTCCACAAGTAGTCTAAATCCATAGCCATACTTTCAGGAACACTACCATGCAAAGCAACAAATAAAACGTTTGGATGGGATATTCGAGATTTAAAACTTCAGCATCGTCGCAAGTAAAACTGATAGGCTAATGGAAATCTTAGAAGGGCAGAAAACACCAAGAGAGCTATACCATGGCAAATCGAGAGAAGCCGTTTCCACGGAGGAAAGAAGACAGAAAACTCCCGTGTAAAGCAAATTTCTTGGAATTTATTACCAAGAACACCACTGAATATCGTCCGCGCGCTAGGTTTCGCGGAATTCGACCCACAGCCTTTGGCCGCACTGTGAAACTCATTTGAAGCTTATTTCTGGAACCGTCGCTCCTAGCAAACGCTTTCCAGGAACCTTTAGAGAACGTCTGGAGTAAATTGAGCTTAGCCTATAACGTGCTGACTCCTGGGGACTTACAAAGCAGCTAACACCATGTAACATTTGTGTGGTATGTAACAATTCGAGGTATCTTTTTTATCAGACAATTCGTAATTTTACATCTTCAAATTAGTATAAGAATAATGTCATATAAAGGGCAAATCAACCCAAGTGTTCATCCTACCAGCCATTCGGGATAGGGCAGGAAACCACCACAAAATAAAAGGAAACTTATACCTACATATTCAGGACCATCCCCCTCTTCTGCTAATTTCAGCCATTGTGTCTCCACTGTTAACAGGAACTATAAGGCCTATCATATCAGCCTTATCTGCCTCTGCAGCACTCATGCTCTTTGTCAGCTGCAGCAAAACTCTCACAAGACATTGTTGTCATCCAACTGATTGCCATCCAACAGGCATCTTCTAAGAGTACCAGTAAGGTTCTAGGAATTGTTGAAGATTTTGTGTTTTACACCAAAACGCCTTTACTTTGAGTGAAGTCAACATGGTCAAACCCATGATCTAACAAAAAAAAAGTTGGGAACAGCCTAGTTTCTGTGAAAACGAGGTTATCATAAGTCAACAACAATAAACACGCAAGAGGCAAAGTGATGGTTAGGCTTAAATGTACAAGAAAAATATTTTATTTCGTGATAATTGTTCATTTTATATGTGAAAAATGTTTAGCATTCTTATTGACTGATTAATCAGCATTGCCTTCTTGTCTTCAGTGGGCTCCTGGATAAGAAACAGAGGGGTATGGATGAAATTAGAAAAAGGATGAGTGATTGCACCACTCCACAGCCTACCCTAAATAAGACATGAAAGAGAGATTGGGGAAGTAACTTGGCTTAGGCCAAAGTTAAAGCTACTTAATAGTGTAGCTTAGGAAGAAATGCAGAGCGCACAGGGAGATGTGGGGAATGTTGGGATGCTTGTTTAGCCTTCCTCCCCATTCTCTCCTCCCCCCTTTATGAGGCGCTTGTTGCCCCTCTTGCCAGGGGGGCCACGGGGCTTGGCGAAAGTCTGCTTGACAGAATTTGACTTGGGGTGCACCTCTTCATATAAGAACTCCTCTGTCAGTCCTTCGCCACTGTCAATCTCCATCTGACCAAACACAAAAAGACATGTCTTAGACCTACTGATATGTTTTGTCCACTAGTACTTTTATATATTTCAGGCTATTTCATTCAGGGCTACACATCCTTGGAAATTTCCTCTAAGTACCTTTTTGGCGACCTCAAGATGGTAGTCTCGCTCCACCTCATCTAAAAGTCGGTTTAGACAGCTGGAATACAGCATCCTCTCCTTAATGCTGCAGTTATGGCCTGGCATAGAGTAGATGAACACTGACGGAGAGAATCATAACATAAATACAAACACATGGACATACAGACATAAACTCAACAGAAGCATAAACTCAGAATGTTTTAATACCTTGTTGTGTGCAGGGAAAATATATAATAAGAAAGCAAAGAATCTGACGAACTGACAGAAGCAGGAACGGACAGCATGACCATTACAGGCCTATATAAAAGTAGGCAAAATAAAATTATCACTACGATGAGGCTGTTGTGTTCAATTCCAGTGAGATTCTTTAAACTCTGGTGACGTCTCTAACACTTCACAACTGGCTTGCTGATAACTGAAAACTGAATTGTGTAGTAGAGGTGAACAAGCACAAAGGTCTCTCAGCAAGTCTTTAGTAAGTGTTCACAATGACACCTAGTGGACAAAAACAGTGTGGACGACTGCACAGAAGATCCATAGCCTAAAGCTGATGATGTAGTGTTTATGTTGTACTGACCCAGAGATTCCAGATGCTGTCCCTGATGAGAGTGTTTGTATAGGAAGAGATGATAGCGTGGGGCGTTTGAGGGTATGCGGCATGGCAAATCACGTGTCTCTGTGGGGTTGGTGTGGACAAGTTCAATGGTCTCCTTCTCAACATCCACTCTCTGAGGAGACAAAAAGGCTAATGTTAACCAGACAATTTCTAGGACATACACATGTCCTTAAAATTATGTCAGTCTATGCTGGTGCCAAAAATACACTATCTTTGGCCACAACTCACCAGCTGAATATAGTTGATAAGCTTGTGTTTAAGTTGAACCAATGCTCGCTTAGCCTCCTCCTGGAGAGGGAAGGCTAGACCTTGAAGCTTGTTCCCGACACAGATTTCTGTCATTACCTGCAAAGGGCAAGAAACATGCTTGCGCGCGCACACACACACACACACACACACACACACACAAACACACACACACACACACATACACACACAAACACAGAGAGACATGAGGACATGCTATGCATTATACAGCATACGACCAAGTTAATTCTAGCCTCCAGTCACTGTAGTGTCTGTGTGTGTGTGAGTTAAATTCAGATGCAGCAGTTAGAGTAGTTAAATGGGTAACGCACCTTGGGTCGTCCTATTGGGGTGGGTAGCCGTCTACGTTCATCCTGTTTTAATGTTAAAAAAAATGTATCGTTCATTTATAGCCACATACACACATACTCCAATTAATCCATCAAGAATCATCCCCTTAACACATACTCACACAAACTGGGCCCATACAGGTACGGCATGCCATAATAACTCAGCACAAATACATGCTTTGATGAGAACAAGCACCACAGCACAAATACAGGAAACACAACATCACTTACTCTCACCACCTTGTCCTGAAAGAGACAGCGGGGGTGGGGGTGGGTGTCTCAGTCAGTTTCAGATTCAACATCAGTATCAGAAATCAGTAATCCACTAACTGTCAGAGACATTGTATTATTGTTACAGCACTATTCAGTCGGGCAAAAGCCTACTACTGACCTCTGTGAGTTTGATTCTGTGGAGCTCCTGTTCAGCAGCAGTGAGAGGAGCCGGTGAGGAGCAGGAGGACATGTGTCTGAGGTAGCCCTGGAAGCACATATCCTCCTGTAGAGAACACCAGCGGTTACACAGCTGTACATGTTTGTCAAAGCCACTAAAGATGAGGTCACAATAATGGCAGCAAATTGTGTCCTACAGCAGCTGGACAAATTATTCATTATAATTCATTCATCTTTGTTATAATAATATGCAGGCAAATCCACTGAAATTATTTCCAAAGGAAGAGACTCTTGGTTGTCGGTCTCAATTACAGGGAAAGGACCTCTAATTTTCATAGTTTCAGATGAACTGAAAGATATCTTGCAGCGCATACTGTACAGTCAGTGTGTATGCGTTCTTTTTTAGTGTATTTTGGCATAAGAATGTTATTTAGTAATCAGTAATCAACTGCATGTGCTGAGTACTTGAGGGTCAGACCGACCTGAACTGTACCAAACATTTCGTCTTTCACATGACCGCCACCAAACTCCTTCTTCAAAGTTGCCCTTGTGGCAGCATAGACCATTTTCAGCCTTACCTACAAGGAGACAAAAAGAGCCAGTCAACATGAGACACAAGCATCCGGTGTACTTGGTTTGTTAAACTTGTGTTTGAGTGGCTAAGGGGGTTATATGTACAGGGCAATGGTCAGGAGACCAGGAGATGAAGATCCACTCATAGCCTTGTGCATTCTGAGAGTCCAGCCGGTACAGGATGTAGCAGGGCTCCTGGGCATCCAGCAGTGGAAGCAGGAAGTTGTCGTAGTCACGGTCCCAGCTCTGAGACGGCTCTCTGTATGCCCCCAGCACCAGCTGCTCTGAAACACAGAGTACAACTCCATTTACACACCTTGTAGCAACCTCATGCCTACACTGCATGACCACATAGAGACAAGATTCATAATACATATGATATACATCAGTATATAGCTTACATTATACACACATATCTCACCACACCATAATACCACAGGCTTCAAAATACAGTCCTATCAATTTCTGTGACAAAGTTGTAGGTGAACTTCATAATCAAGCACCCAGTGATCACCTTCAATAATTAACCAGACTTCTCAAGGCTATAATTCATAGCATAGCAAGATGATTTCATGCAAACCCTATGAAAATGTCCAAAATAACAAATGCTCCTAATATAAATGCAAGGAAAACAACACATTCCAAGTAAATGTATTTGAACCACATTTAATGAAATGGTGCCATAAATCATGCATCCAAGTACACATATACTGTGCAAACGTGGGCACACACACACACACTATATCCTCACCGTTTCTAATGACTATTTTGATGATCCTTATCGCTCCCCCTCGGGCCTTAGCCAAGAACTCCCTCAGCTCAGGTGTTGCTGTAGGAGAAGACACACAGGAACATATGGGTCAGGAGCAACATAGACAGACGACAGGTACAGAGGACAGATACAGGAAAGAAATGCAAGAAGAACTTGTGAAGGATAGAAGACGAGGACATTAGACTCCTTGTGAAAAGAGAGAATTTGATATTCAGGTTTGGCCACTAGCATGGTCACACAGTGAGAGGTGAGAGGAATGTAGGAAATAAAAGCATTTGAAACAGTTTTGCGATTTGTCAATTTTAGTCTGGTGCAGGATAATCTACTTCATACAGTTCTCTTTCCAATTTCATGATGAAATGAATGACTGACATCCTCTGAATGAACTATGGGCTGTATCCCCACCTTACCTTCACCATGGTTACTGATGAGAGAACCAATCAATAATGCAAGTGCAGCAGAGACAGGTGAGGTAGTGCTTCCGCCCTGAGCTCTGGTTACTGTTGGTTTTTATTAACTGTCAAGACGCTTTATGTAAAACTTAAGAAACTCTTATCTTAGGTCCTACATCCTATCCTAGTGCCCTCCCTCCACCAAAAAAAGATACTAAAAGATTAGCTCATTCATGAACTTTAGTCCGTGATGCAAAAAAGTACAGCCTACTCCGCAAAATGTTTTCTCAATGATATTTCTCAATGATAAATGATATTTCACTAAAAGCTTTGGTGGCATTTTAGTATTGTTACTTGTTAGTGGGTCATACTGACCGTCAAATTCACCACCGCATAAAAAAGATCATTCAAAAATTCAAAATGATGTCAGTCTTCTGAATTACCGGCCATTGAAGACCCTACTTACCATGAATGCCAGTTTGATGAGACATCGCAGCTGTTGTACAAGGAACGGATTCTCCGGTTCTGCCAGGACCTCACTGGAGCTTTTGCGCAACACAGGTACTCCACAGCGTCTCGTGAACCTGTCTCCGTGGTCCCAACTACACTTCCTCGCCAGTGATACCAACGCTGGGGACAAACTTTGGGGATTCCTAAGCAGTGAAACTTAATCTGCGGAACTGGGGGAGATGTGTAATATTGCTCCTGTCAGTAGATACGCTGAGTCAACCACTAGTCTGAAATTCTTCGCGCGTCAATGGCCATAACCTGTCATCCTGTCAGGGGCGTTCCTTCTCCAAAAGTACCTGTTGACATAAGTCAGATAGGGCCAGGCAAATGGGCTACTTGTTTTCTGCATCTACCACCGAAAAAAAATTCTATTCGCAATTCACCTTACAGACTCATTTTTCCTGAATTCTCTCTTGTGCGGTTATTGGGTTAGATAACGATTCCCGTGTGAACGGTAAAGACACTTTATCGCTCACTCGGATTGGACCGGATCCTTTCAGCGAGGTGCTGCAAGTGCGGGCTCAAATTCCATCAACCTGGTCAGTGACACGCGACACCCTGCCTGCGGTTGAACTCATGCATCCCCATACCAACTATCCCAGCTCGATGTTACCCTGTTCTCAATGCCACTGAGAGCTGAGAGTATGGGTTTAACTAGACCTGTGCTTAAATAGGACTAAAATGATGGACATTCGGCCTGAAAAATGCATCCTTGCAAATACATGCCTCACTGAGGGATCAGTAGGCGTAAGTAGGCCTACATTAAAAATTACTAGGCCTTTGGCCTGTCTTTTTGCATGTTGATTGCATCATTGTTTACCAGCGGACCAAAAGGTAACCTAATTCAGTGGACTGAAAAATCAAAACATATTTCATTAGTTGGTAGGTATGTTGGTGTATGTGTGTGTGTGTGAGTTGCGATAGGGGGACAGACACAAGAGCCACAGATATTTGCTACAGAGTCTACTGGCGATGGGCTAATATATAATTTACTCAGCAGTGAGTACACAAACCCAGAAGCCATTCATTATTCATCAGCAGAGCCTCCTACCAGCACAATGATACGGACATGGGCTACTCTGTATTACACATGCACATCTGTTGTGTCATCTACTGACATCAGCATGCCAGCTCATTTATTTTACTAAGTGCAGACAGTACAGCAAGCCTAGATGACATTCGGCCTTAACACTCTACTAAATAATAGTGACTGTGTCACCTTACAATTGCAGCCTTTCACCTGGCAAAGGGGCAACCTTAACTCTAGCCTCATACCTCCAACCCCACCTCATCCCACCCACACCACTACTTACACTCACATACAGACATGCAGACATGTATACACGCACACACAGACACCTTTCAAGTATGCTTGCTGAACGAGCCATCTTCTAAGATTATGAGCATGTAGTCTTGTAAAAAATAGAATAAATAGTGCCCCCAAGATGTTTCTGTAGGCTGTATCTGCTGAACCTTTTAAAACCTTACTTCCTGTTGTCTATTACTTCCTGCATCCAGATCTGGTGGTCCCATCCATTTTTGAATGTGTATGCAGTGTGATTTAAGTATGGTATAACTATATATAACTATAACTATATAGATAACTATAGTGTGGTATGATGTGTTTGAATTTATCATGACAACAGTGGAATCCTGATGATTTCAGGATGGACGTTATCTCTGAACATGCAGATACAGGTGCAAATGCTCTTGCAATCTGCCTGATGGCTGGAGAGTGGGGGAGGAGAGGGAAAAGACTGGAACTAGGAAGAACTAGGAGTTTTGCAACAGCTTCCTCTGCCAGTGCTGGTTGTAATGGTCCTAAGTATCTGGGAGCTCACTCTTAGTGATATCCGAGGATGATAACAAGCCTCTGTATAACAGAGGCTATGATGCTGTGGGGGAGGAGACATTTTCATTTTAAACTAGTGAGTTCAGCTGCTGTTGAAGAGTTGAAAAGAGGTGCACTTTCATATGTGTTTTGTGCATTTATCTTAATTTTGAGGAAAGAATATTATCTTACTTATATTGTCTTAGAATGTCTTACTTACATGCACTTGAAGTGCTCTTTATCTGTGTTGCTCCAAATATTAAAGCAGTAAAACATGAGTGGGAGTAGGGTTGGTGGTGGATTTTGCCATGGCTGTGGTTTAACTATAGGCATGAAGCCAAAGTGTGATGTATTTTAGCATTATGCACTGGTATTGTATTAGCATGCTGTTGGGAGTAGGTCTAAACCACAAGCTGATGTGGAGAGTAGCCGTGGTACAGTGTCTAAGGAACTGGGCTTGCAGTTGTGGAAGAAATAAACTGTTGGTTCACTTTGGTTGCTGTATAACTGTGACCTTGAGCACGTCTCATCTAGAGTTTCCCAAGAGACATTGTCACTGCAATTGGTGCACATAGGTTGCGTTAGGCAAAGGCCTAAATAGAAAATAGTTCTAATTATAGTAGGGCACAAGCACACTTTGGAAGTGTACAAGGGACTACAGATACACTTTGCAAGTACATGCTTTGGTGATTTGCAATATCCCAAAAGTATGTTGAGTTGTCATTAAATGTCTTTAAAGAATATGGAAAGGTATTTTGAATGCACTTAGAACACACTGCTAATGAATTAAGTTGTTCCAAAGTATTGCACTCAGTACACAGTACATACTGCACTTCTTTTCCACCTGAGTTACAATGTTTAGACAGCTCAGTGTTGTGAATGTCAACCAGTCTTTCCTATGTTCAGCTGCTGGTTAGGGAAAGAGGTGTGTGCTTTCTGTCTATTACCATGCTGTGACATTTGTGTGTCAACTGGAGGAGGTAAATGAGGGACTGTTGGTATTGATTCCATTGCATTTTATTATCTGATCTACCTTATCAAATCGTCAGCTTTCTTGTCAATTTCTCCACATATACAAGACATACAGAGGAAATGAAAGTATGTTTCCCACTATCCCACAGTGAAGAAGAGATGCACAACAGATAAGACATTCCCTAACACTAAAGAAAAGAGTGCGTAGCAGATAAGGACATTTTCCACTAAACACTAAACAAGACAGGATCACAAGACAAAAAGATCAAAAGAAAAAAACACAAAACAAAAACACAAGAACAGTTACAAGCAGCAAAAAATTATTGGGCAGCAAGGAGGGGGTTGGAGAGAGGGGAGATAGTTAAGTTTCCTGACAGCCTGTTGGATAAAGCTGTTTGCTAGTCTGGTGGAGCGGGTACAGATGCTCCTATATCTCCTCTCAGAGGGTCGGAGGCTGAAGAGATTGTGTGCGGTGTGGCTGGTGTCACTCACAATCATGGTTTCTCTTTGGGTGAGGCGGGTGTTGTATGTGTCAAGCAGGGAGGGGCATGGGGCACCAATGATCTTTCCAGCTGTGATGTGTTGCATGATAGCACTTCATGATGATGGGGGTCAGTGCCACAGGGCGGTAGTCAGTGAAGCAAGATGGATTAGGTTTCTTTGGCTCAGGTTTGATGGTGGTGGCCTTGAAGCATGATGGAACAACAGCTTGTCTCAGAGAAGGGTTAAAGATATCCCTGAAGACATCCTTAAGCTCCTCTGCGCAGTCCTTCAGCACATGACCAGGGATGTTGTCTGGACCTGTCAGTTTCTGTGGTGTTTTGTACTTCAAACCGTGCAAAGACGCTATTGAGGTCGTTGAGCAGAGAGATGTTGCTGTCGCAGGTGTGTGGTTTATAATCTATGCTAGCCTGAATGCCCTGCCACAGTCTCTGTGTGTCTCTGCTGTCTTTAAAATGGCTGGATGTCTTGTGTCCTGCTTTGCTTTCCTGATACCACAGGACAGGTTGGCTCTCGCTGTTCTCAGTCTAGTTTTAATCCCCGGCTCTGAAGGTTGATGGACATCACCAGTCAGTAATGGCTTCTGGTTAGCCTGAGAGATAATGATTTTTGTGTGGGTCACATCATTTGATGTAAGAAGTGACCATGTCTGTGTACTCCTCAATGTCTATGAAGTTGTTCTATGTGGCTGCTTGCTTGAACATTTGAAGTGCAAAGGAGGCCACCACTTATCATTTACTGTCTACAATGGTGGTGTCATCAGTGAACTGACGTGATGGTGCTGTCTGGTGCTGTGCAGCTGTGGGTCAACAGGATGTCCAGCAGGGGGCATTACAGCAGCATACACATCTTGGGGTGGCAATATTAAGTGACTGTGGAAGAGGTCACTTAGGTTTGACCTGTGAGAGTACTGGAGTGGTTGTAGTCTGGTAGCTATGGAAAAAGTTACAACACATATGATCTCTGAAAGCTTATTTGCCAAAATGTGTACACAGACTTTTATTTTGACGTTTTTCACATTTTTTTACATCCAGGTGAATGTGTAACCCGGAACTGGTATCCTAGTCATGCTTGCTTTCAGAGAAATTGGGGTTGATTCATGTGCTGTAAGTTATTTGATCTTTGTTGAATGTTTTAACGTCGCGTAGAAGAATGCAGAAGACTAGACAATTTGTGAGTAGAGGCACAGGCAACACATGCCTTCGCAGTCTGATATATTGGTCATCATGTCAAATTCTGCCTGTAGCAACATTACAGACTCAGGCTGTCCGCATACTTATGAGTCCTGTGGGGAAAGAAACCAGTGGTCGAGCATCTGAAAACAAGAGGGGCTTGAGGGCTATTGACCTTGTACAGCGAATGCGGGAGTCAAAAGAGAAAACCAAAAGCCGAAGAATACCTAAGACCGAGAATCTCAAAGAGGTGGGTGAACAAATGCCGTGTGCTAACCTGAACGGATGACACTTAATGCGTTTTGTGATGACAAGAACTTAACGTTATTCCTTCTTGTTTTTCAGACGCACACTTCCGTCTCCCCATTGCAGCGCAGAGTCTTAGAACTTAGGCAACTTAGCCAACAGCTCCAAAAGGTCCACCCAAACGTTCTCGCCAAAGTTTTACACAAAAACATAATCTTTAAAAGTCAGGATTTAATCGCGATCGACAAACCTTATGGAGTTCCACTGCACGGTATGACTTCAAGTCAATATAGATGATGCCTTGCTACAGCACTGTTATAACAGAAAGAAGAAATGTCAAGTGTGAAAGTCTGCTTAAGGTTGTCTATTTTCTTCTCCAATGTAGATACGACGGATGCTACAACCAGCATAGAACAAGTATTGCCTGTGTTAGCGAAAATGCTCCATGGTATGAGGACAGAGACTCGGTTGCACATTTGTCACAGTCTGGACAAAGATACAACTGGCGTTTTACTGCTCGCCCAGTCCGAAGAAGCAGCTGACCACATCCATAGCCTCTTTAAGGGCTTGCAGATGGAGAGGACGTACTGGTACAAATAGCTATGGAATATAGATACTGTAGAATAACTTACATCTGTGTCTCCCCTTCTCTTCAGAGGAAACGCTCATCTTTCATGTTGCTTTGCAGGGTGGTGGCTGTTGGTGCACCTGTTCCCTCAGAGGGGGTTGTAGATATACCTGTCATTGAGAGGGAAGTCACTGGGGCACAGCCCCACTTCAAGGTCAGCTACATTATGAATGGAAATGACATGTAGAGTCAGATATAATAATCAGGCTTGATAGCAGTTTGATAACTCAGTTTTCATGTTAGTCTCCATAAGTCTACTAAAAGGTCTGTTGACTTTGTGCAGTGCTTCTTGCATTTCCTATAGAACCCCAAAAACTGCTTGTTATTGAGGCGTATTTAAAGGAGAAATCTGATGTGAAGCTATCTATAGCCCTATTGTGTAAGTTCTCAATAGGGCTATAGGAAAAGGAACAAGAAAATTTGATACAGCACAGACCAAATAGTGAATCAGCAGCTATGTTTTCTCCTTTAAGTAGCAATTTGTAAATGTGGCAGCAAATTTTGAACATAGGGGTCAGGCTGTTGAAATCATTACATTTGATCTCACCTGCCCACCATTCATTTACTCACCAATCAGATGGGGCTTAGTCCTCTCTTCCGCACCAGTGATAGCGGAGAGGGTGTGACGCAGGTGCGAGCCAACCGTAATGCCCAGAGTGCAGTGACTCAGTATCGCATGCTGGACAGCACCCATGGCTGCAGCCTGGTGGAGCTCCAGGCAGTCACAGGTGAGTTGGGTATCTAGTCTTGGCAGTATAACCTTTAAATGGTCCCTGAGAAGTATTTGCCAGTACACACAGCCACCTCAGCAAACACCTGGGATTTACAATGGTTTCTAGCATTGTGACTTTTTTTTTTTTTAAACCCTTAGCTGTGAAGCACCAGTTGCGGGTCCACATGGCATATGCACTTGGATGCCCCATTCTGGGTGATCATAAATATACCCACTGGAATAAACTTGCACCACAGGTAAGCATGGTCCCCAAACATATTGTATATTGGATTAACCCTAACTTTTTGTAAAGTAAGTTTTAGTCTAATAGACTAATAGTCTACATTACCCAAGACATTTCATCATAATTTTCATAAGCAAGATTTACTAAATCTAATCAAATCAGACAAAAGTGGTGGACATTCCTCTGCTACTTTGGATGTATGTCAAAAACCTCTCTTTCTATAGCAACTGCCAGGGAGAGTTTTACGTAGCTTGGGCCTGGAGCAGAGCAAAGCACGCCACCTTCCTCTGCACCTCCACCATCGCCAGCTGACAGTGCCTGGATTCAGACGTCAGCGTGACCTCACCATATCCTGCCGATTACCCAGGTTCTTCACAAGTACTTTGCAGAGGCTACAGATTTCCTCACCAGAAAAAACAGGAACAGAGACATAGACATCCACACACACCAGTCATGTGGGGGCTTCTGATGACTGGAGAAGGAGGAGCAGTTGGATTGGAGTCTCCAGTTTGTTCCTCATGGATAATCTTCTGGTTTAGGTGCCCGCAGGACCAGACAGAGGAATCACATCACTTTTTCATGTTCATAGAGCATATCATGCATTTGTTGTACCTTGTATATAGGGGACAATGCATATGTATGCATAAACACAGAACAAATCTATGGATGCCATATAGCTGTTGTCAGGATGGGGCCCTGAGCAACACTTCCAACTTGTCATGTGTTGAGACCTGACTCTCTCATGCCTTGCAGGTTATTGGGAGGAAAGTTCAAGTGTTTATGTTGCTTATTTTGTTTCAAAATATATTTTGAATATTTATTCATTTCCAACTGATGTCTCCTAATTCTATAAACTACAGCTATTAATATCTCTAAATGCTTTCTAAAAACAGTAGTTTGGGGAAGGCAGTGTGTGTACCAGTATGTATTGATGTTCTGATTGTCATTCACTAAAATGACAAACACACCTGTCTGGAAACAACTTCTTATTTTAACATGAAAGCAATGGCAAAACTGGAGGCAAACACCACAAAGAACAACTGTACAAAAAGCATGTTGGAAACCATGAACTTTTCCTGTATAACCTCTCAACTCCAGTATATCAATACAGACAGGAGATTATACATACAGATATAAAAATAAAAAGCAGAAGAGAAATCATATTTCATATATAACCATACTGCTGAGGACGTGCTACAGGGAACCATGACCCTGCTCTGGGGGGTCTTCCTCACTGGTGAAGGCAAAGTGAGGATCAGGGCCCGTGGGTTTGCAGGAGGAGAGAGACGTGTGTGTATGTGTGGGGTGCATATTCCCAAGTCTTCAACATCTCTTGAGTCTGTTCATCAAAGAAACTGAGCACTTATTTGACATGGAACTCGCAAAAGACTGGTGTAATTAAGCTTTCAGTCTATGACTGAGAATCTTAAAGAAGAAGCTCCATTCGGTGGTGGGGGTCATGATGGTTACTGTCAGAAGGTGATTTAACATTGGAAGGTGATTTTACTTTTTGTGTTTATATATAGACATTTTTTTGACGTAAAAAAAGGGTGAAAGGCCATCAAGTTCAATTTCCAGCAAGGATTCATCCTCTTGCCGCTGCCAGATGAGAGCAGTTCTAATAGTGAATCCTGCACAGTGGACGGACAGACGCTCACTCGTGTCAGTTTACATTTGTGGACGCCATGGCAATGACCTCCTGGATTTCTCTCACCATGGTGATGCGTGTGAGCATGTGCTCCAGCTGTTGGCTGGGGATTGGCTGTGTGGAGTACCAGATAGGGCTGTTGGGGACTACCACTGGCTCTGGAGTCAGGTAGTATGTGTCGTTCCGCCCCTTAGCACACTGAGGACTGCAGAGGAAGATGGACACAATCAAATATGGACAAGAAACGCCTCAACACACAAACCACAACAGATAAATGAAACGGCAAGGTTAAGAGAAAAGTCAGGCACTGTGATAATCTTTAAAATATTTACAACATTTTTGGGTAATGGGTATTACACAAGTGAACAGGTTAAACACGGTCACATTTAACAAACAAGGTGAAAGGTCAGACCCACCACTTGAAGAGGTAAAAGTCATAGAGTTTGATAGGGCATCGCAGTGGGTTCTCAGGATCCTCTGCCTGCTCTGCATACATGTCATCAGTCACTATGGCAATGGAATACAAGTTTATTTGTGTAGACATGGTTATTCTGCATAGTAAAGTAATGCCAGATCTGCAGATGCCACACTAGTCAGTCATTAATATGACACTACATATTTCCACATCTTACAAAGACATAGAAGTATTGTTGTTATGATGCTTGTATTTTTACAAAGATAAAAAAGTGATTCAACTTGGATGTGTGAAGGAAGGATGTTGTGTTGAGCGGGTGCTATAATGACGAGGTGCTCACCCTTTTGACCGAGGTGATGGGGTCCTGAGCCCTTCAGGTAGCGGATGGTGGTGCTTTTGTCCTTGTGGTTGGATGGGTTCTTTTTAGTGTGTCTCAGCACTTTGGAGAAGGCCACCTTCATATGCTGCTCCACTGTAGTCAGCTGGAAATACCTGTCACACACATATGCCATAATCAAGAACTTCAGCCAATCAAATGAGCCCCTCACACACAGCTAACTGTAAACAAACTCTGGTGGTACACTACATGTACAATACGACAGACAACTAAGACAGGCTGACAGGGAAATGGAGGATGGAGGAGGAGAAGTCAAATCAATTTATTCACTGGATGTAGCATACTGAATGCAGCAGGGTTAAACTAAAGTGCTTCACAAATAAATAAAATGAGAAACATAATTATAGCAATAATTAAATCAATGAAATGTAAAATTATGTATTGAAAAAAACACACTAAATTATAATAATGATATCACAAAATAATATTGCTACTACTAATAATAATGTGGACAAACGATAAATAGAATGGGAAAACAAAATGGAGGACTTAAAAGCTGACTTAAATTCATCTATGGTCAGGGCAGACTTTAAATGGGATGGGAGACCATTCTAGAGCCTGGAGAAGCAACAGAGATGGATCTGTGTCCTTAAGTTTAGGGAAGAGACAAAGCCCTGAGAAACAAGCTGATTGTCCACTCACTTGGTGTTGAAGTACATGAGGGTGAAGAGGAGTGTGGAGGGGGAGTGGGCCCCGAGCTGCTTGCACTCCCACAGCATCTCTTCAGTCACATGACTGGGGATGATGTAACCTGGGGAAAAGAAAGACCAACACACATGTGGTCAGCTACCCAGTGATATTCTATCAGATACAGACATACGTGTGTGTGTGTGTGTGTGTTTGTGTGCGTGTGTGTGTTTGTTAAAAAAAAACAGGCAATACGAACACTGAGGGCTACTTGACACAAATCTAAATGTGACGTATGGACTACATGACAATGCAGTATCAGTGAGGAACATGGTGTATATACAGTGGTTTGAAGAATGGGGATCTAGATTTGAGAAGGTCAGTCTAAATGCATCTAATTGTACTGCTGCCATCATTACTTAACATGCCCTTTTTACCATTTTCATCATCTTGACCTTCCAGCAAGACATGATCTTTAAATACTCCACACAGCCTTTCCCCTACGGGCTTGCACAAAGCACTTAGCACATTCTCTCCAAAGCTCTCCAGCACACAATAATCAGCAGGACTACCTAGTGGATGGACATTAGGCCTGTACTCTTCAAGTACTTTATGTAAACACTGGGAGAAGCGGATGTAGTATGGATCGGAGAAGATGTCGTCCACCCGACCATTTTCAAACAGGTACTAATGGAACACACAATAGGCGTAAGAAATTAATTAGTGACAAATATTAAATACAAACAGTCATAATATAAGACTTCTATGGTCACTTTAAATAAACATCAAATGAACAAACAGTGTGTTTGAACAATCTAGAAACAACTTTAGGGAATTCACAGTAATGTTTACACAGCAGTGTTGTGTTCAGCTGGAGACTCGAGTGGCTTGCTCACTTTCTGAATGCACAGGAAGACATAGTAGAGGGCATCAGCCTCAAAGGGCTCGCCCTCCAGGCCCTTGGCCTCCTGCGTCATCAGAGACAGGGCCACATTCAACTCGGCCACCGCACTGGACACCAGGTCTTCACGGAAGCGCAGAGGCTGACGACCTGGAGGAGGAAGACAGACAGGCAGTCAAAGGGAGACCAGAAGCGGGAGGGATGAGAGGCATAACAAGAAGGAAGAGTATTAAGTGAATTTATAGGCATAATTTGTTCACACACATCCAAAGGTGTTCCAGCAAATCTGATTGTACACAAACACAACCCAAGTGTACTCACGTCCAATGGGAGCCAGCTTGTTCTGCTCATCCTTGTCCATCTCGGCATTTTTGCGGAGCACCCAGAGGCGCCACACCTCCAACCCCTCCTCTGGCTTGAGAGAGATGGGCAGAAGCAGCTCTGTGGTGGCCTCACCCTGCTGCTCTTCTTCCACCTGAGCCTGGACAACACCCACAACAGTCAACACAACTCACACACACCTGACACAATATACAAACACACCAGTGGACTGGACCAGAGCAGTGCTCAACCCAGAGGCTCTTCCATCTTCATGGCAGGGACAACATGACTGCATCTGGATCAAATCAATGGACTGGCAGTCATTAAGCACATAGATGTTTTGCACTATGTGTCTGCCCGTGTCTTATTCACCACGTGTTTGCTGGGTCTGTCGATACTGGTCTTCTGATATGACGCTGAATACAGTTACATGCAGGGACTATTCCAGTTTGGAAATTTTGCAAGCAAGTCAAGTCAGTATATTGGCAATTTTGCAAGCAAGTCATGTAAACTCCTCATACCAATTGCCATCTTCCCGAATTTGGCCGTATTCCAGTTTCCAATATAAAGCTAGTGGGTACTAGTAGTAAAACATGGCATTATTCCTCCACCGTGTGTGTTTGTGTGTGTGTGTGTGTATACATTAGAATACATACAGGAAACCAAAGCCTATGCGAGTGTGAGGCCAAACCAAGCTGTGCTGGCCTCTCTGCCCAGTGTCTGACCTGTAAGTGGAGTTGCTGCTCCTGGCCGTCTGCTCCCTGGCCCTGCTGCTGTGGGTCCCAGATGTGCAGCGCCTGCGTGGTGCCCTGATAAGCCCCTCCCACTGTCTGCACCGCCACAGGGATGTGGATGTTACCGTTCATGAACTGCGCTGGGAACATCTGTACTACCTCTTCCTGCCCGCCCACCCCTGACGTTGCCACCACCTGTGACTGTCCCACACCACCAGTGATCATCTTATCCTT
The DNA here is from genome assembly GCA_027481765.1 of Tenualosa thibaudeaui. Classification (NCBI taxonomy): domain Eukaryota; kingdom Metazoa; phylum Chordata; class Actinopteri; order Clupeiformes; family Clupeidae; genus Tenualosa; species Tenualosa thibaudeaui. The sequence goes on from JAIFZK010000003.1 coordinate 1,165,432, forward strand.
GTCTTTGTCGTCGGCGCTGGCTGCAGTGGCAATGGGGAGTGTTTGCAGCTGCAGCGCGGCATTGTAGGCCTCCTGCGGGATGGCGATGTGTGCCACGCCTTGCGGCTGGGGCGCCGAGTAGACGGGGATGGTCCAGGTTTCACCCGAGGGGCCCGTGAGCGTGCCGGTGGCGCTGTACAGGTGTGTGCTGTCCACTGTCAGCAGGTCAGGCCGCAGCGACACATAGCTCTGCTGGCCCTGGCCCTGCGGAATGGCCAGCACGGTGGCCAGCTGCTGGCCCTGGGGCAGCGCGTACGACACGGTGGCGAGCGGCACGTCCACCTTGCGCTTCTTCGCCGGCTGCAGCACAGCAGCGGCAGGGCTGGAGGCGCCGGGTCGGCGCTCGGCCTCGCGGGGGGAGCCCTGCTGCTGGCCCTGCTGCACGGGAGACAGGGCCTCAACCGTCTGGATCTGGATCTGCTGCCCTCCAGCTACCGCAGCCACTAGCTGTGCCTGGATCTGAGGAATACACACGCCATTATGGGAGAGGGAGACATAGGGAGGTAGATGAATTTTGCAATCAGTTCACACAGCATTTAACATGGAGTAGGGATGTAACAATGAGCAATTAACTGGCAAATCAGAATGAAATTCCTGCAGGAAGCATTTTCATTTATCACCATTGTATCATTACAGCCATAAAATCAGTCCAATATTTTGTCCACTGAAGAGCCCCTTCTTGCAGCTAACACTGTGCATACACACTGGTTAATGGATTTACAGCACAACCTTGGTGAAGTTATTTCAATTTATTTGTCAGTGTTCATAGATCAATCAAACACACATTAACAATACTGAGATAATACTGATTCGTGGGATCTACAAAGTATCTTAATATCTAGTTGAAAATACAAACTATAGGGGAGTGTATGTGTGTGATTCTGTGAGCAAGTGGAGCTCATGTCTAAAACTGAACCTAAAGTACCTGCTGGTGCTGCTCCTCTGTGAGTTCTCCCTGCTGCACTAGCTGTGCTGCTGTGGTCACGCCTTGCACCTGCTGTTGAGAGGGTGAGGACACTTGCAGCACCTGCCCCACTGTCTGACCCTGGTCCCCCTGGATCTGCACCTGTCAAGCCAGAATAAAACAGGAACATTAGCGTGGCTAAATGGATGGGAACCGCCTGTTATTTTTTGGAAAACGAAAACATACAAAGAGGCGTAGAACATTTCGCTAACCAAATCATAACAGGGAAGAGCCTCATCTGATGTTTTATTTTGGTTGATGCGTCATGATATTTTAGACTGACTGATGGTTTAACCACTGACCTGCACTTGGATTTGCTGCTCAGACGCCTGATGCACTGCTGCAGCCAGCTGTGGCGTGATCTGTGCGGATGTGACCTGCACCTGGTCAGACACACCAGTTAAAATCATATTCAGTTATTAACCAAGCTGAATGGCAGAAAGGTAAGGTGGTGGAATACATGCAGCATTCAGTATGCATACCTCAGTATGTTTGTACAATGCACAATGTACAATAAAACACACTGTGATACCATTAACTGATTAGATGTATAAAAGTGACTTACAGGGCAGGCAAGCTCCAGGAGAGACCCTGCCACCTCTGTGCTGTCTGTGTAGATGCAATTGGCCCCCTGCTGGTAGACCATAGTGGTGGTGGTAGAGGTGCCACCCTGTTGGCTGAACTCCTGCAGCACCTCAGGGCCTTTGGTGGCCAGTGACTCAAGAAACTCCTTCATGCGATGCTGTGGCACGGTCCGGGCCTTCTGTCTCACATACTCATCAAAGGAGACAGTGCCGCCCTCCATCGGCTCACTCATGGCGTCACACACAACTCTCCCCTGGAGCCTGCCGTGCAATCACATTGGACACCATCACTAAACACCATACAGGTCTGGTGGTGGACAATAGTCTGAAGTGGTCAAATTTATAGTTGACAGTTGAATAATTTACCTTTATATTGCTATCTTTCAGGGCAATTGCAATTAGACATTTTTTCCAAATCCTGCAGCCTCAATAGTATACCATAGTAGACCATAGTAGCCTATTAATCATAACTCAAAGCTGTTGTGAGCGATTTGCAATTATGAAGGCCAATGCTCTCAGAAATAATGTATTACATACTGAATTACATACTACATAATATCAAATGCAATAACTGGGAGCGCCTGCACGAGATACATAACTTAGGACATTCCATGAATGTGTATGAACCCATTTGTGCAGTGATGATCACCTACATGATAACGTCATCAATGGTGAAAATAATGATTTGCGAAGCGTTGATATTCCACTTAACCCACATGTAGTTGTGTAAAATGACCCAATAGAATTCAGTCAAGTTTTTACTGCCGAACCCAGGCACACTACCCAGGTTAGAATGTATACCTGAGAGGGTGGGGCTGTTTGCACTGGGACTTTGTGGGCAGCTGTGCAAAATGCTGGAGATGGCACCCTATGTAGCTCCCCTTTGACACAGTTGAAAAAATCTGTTGTGTTAAAATCTGAAACCGGCCTAATCCAAAATATACCCTTTTAGGACAGTTACGACAATTACACTGTCGAGATCGTTTACTCTTATTTATTTACATGTTCCCTAGGTAGCTAGCTAAGCTAACAAGTTGGCATGAAAATGAACCAGTCCGCCAGTAGCACGTTAGCTAGCTAATGTTAGCATTGACGATACCGCATTTTATGTGTTTATGTTATGCCAACTAGCTAGTCTGCTAGCATGATTCAATGTAAAGAGGGCATACCAGCAAATTCGTTAATTAGAAATCCTTATGAATGTATTACAGTGTAAGAAAACACGATATACAATATTCCGATTGACTCCTTTAATTCCATGGAAAGATATTTAAGACTGGAGTCGCAAGCTACAAGCAGGTAGCTAAATCAAGCTAAAGATGCATCTTCCCATGCTACCTTAAATAAAACCAAAACCGCCCGTTCCGCCAAAACACTCCGTTCAAAAATAAAAACCCCACGAAACTTATTCATTCCTGTCCGCATGTCATAGCGATTTGGAGTGTGGATATAGTAGATGTAACACGGCATACTTATTTTATTTCGTCGAATTAACTGAAGTGAAAAACAATACCGAAATGACATGACGTGGGCTTATTTGTCGGCAATTTAGATATCTGCGCTACTATAAAATTAAAAAATAAGACTAACTGCAAAAGAATGAGCAAGAAATGTATCTTACCGTGTTTGGTGAGCTAGCAGTGGAATGCACAGATCGATGCAGTTATGGAAAAAGACTGCTTTATTGCAGAAAACTAGCTAAACAGTTGAATGCAGACGGAAGCAGGCCCTCTGTCACAGCACACGTCCCCGGACTGTCCTGATAACCGAAGGCCGTTTCAGAGAAGTCTAAAGACGGAATCAGAGCTCCCCCTTCCGGCTACACGTCTTCCACAAACATATTTCGAGTAGCTTGCACATTTCCTAGTTCGTGCACGAGGGCCATACATCGACACATTTCATTACACCGGGAACGTGCAACGTGCGTGTACACGTCTCGAGCCCGTCTACAAACTGATAAAGAATAATGCAATATGCCTCCTTTGTCGGAAATTAGCTATTATATGTGTACAAAACCACAGAAACGTTAGGTTTAATGCTATTGTACTTTGAGAGCTATACATACACAAATGTCAAATGTTTGCCCATAGGCCTAAGCTGAGTTTTAAAATAGCGCAGAAGTCTAAACGCATATTAATTCAAGCAGTTTAAACTATTCTCAAGCAAATGAGTGTGTGTGTATGTGTGTGTTGTTTTTATTATTCCCTAGCCCAAAAGGTAAACTAATTTCATAGGCTTTTATTTTCTCTTTTCTTTCCTTCCCTTTTTAATAAATCTTGAAATTTCGCGGCCAAATTCCTGGTACAGGCCCTTTTGGTCCATTACTGCCAGACCTAGGCTTACATCATGAATAAAAATGATACAGGCCAAATTCCTGATATAATACCCCGATATAACCTAAAAACACAATACCCTATAATACCCTGACATCATCTGGATACACATTATATTAGTTTTTTTAAGATTGACCTACTCTTATTTACTTATTTAATGTGACACAAGTAGCCTACAACTTTTCACTCATTTTCACAACATTTGGAGATGTCCAGCCGATAAATACATTGAAATGAACATTCATACAGCGATCTCTCTGATCGCAAGAAGTACTTATCGTATCGGGTGTGTGTACCTTTAACAGCACTTTATTTGCTTCAGTCCGCCTTAAAGAGCTAGGCATGTGCTTGCGAGGGCCTCCCCCTGTTCACCCTACAACATGCTGCCTGGCTGCGCTCTTAAGGTAGACCCGAGTAGATCCGTAGTGCGCTGTCATGTATCATCTTTAGAAGAAAGGAAGGAGTTAATTCCCACGGTCTCCCCCCTTAACCCTAATCTGACCCACTTTGAATTAAGCTCACTGAAAACGGGAACCTGTAGGCTAAAATATAGAAAATCATACAACAATGTTTCTTAAACTCAAGACACTGTCCTACTCTAACTAATTGATATCGCTGTATGCAATGCTAGGCATAAACACCTTTATGAAAGGTCCCATTTCAGTGCAGGCCTATGATGCATTAATTGAACTAAACGTGTAGCCATTGCCAGGTATTGGTCAGTGGGCCAATACTTTGTCAGTGTGACAGTTGTACTATTCCCATACGCTCTCTTTAAATCCATGCATAACAGTCATGGTGGCTGAGGTAACCAGTTACACCCAAGATTAAGCTGTCTGTGTTTGGCATCCTGAGAGAGGAGGCAGGGCACTGTAGCCTAAATTATGCTGTATCTTCTCTGCAGTCCCACATATAACATGTTTGCTAACTATTCTTTTATTCAGTGCATAAACAAGTGTATCAGTGTGTGTGTATGTGTGTGTGTGTGTGTTTTCTAACCTCCGTAGGCACCACTTGCCCCTGCCACTTAATGTTCTTAGATAAATCCTTTAGAGATTACCCCAAACCAGCTGTGTAGTGACAGAGGGAGAGAAAGCTGAACGTCCCTTCAACACAGGTGCATATGTTCTCATTAGGAAAAAAAGAGGCTACAGTGTACCAGACCAGATGGAATTCAGTTCACCATTTGGATTTCGTCAGTGGACAAAGACATCGTCTGTGGCGGTTCAAAGATGTTTGATTGTTCAAAACTCAGAAGTCTTTCATAAGTTCTAGAAGGTGATACCATTTGGGAACCTGTACATCATCACCTCAGTGGAGGAAGCAGAAATTCAGAGGATCTATGTGGTGTAGACAATTGGTTCATACTTCAGTTTGGAAGAAGAATAGCAAACAGCAGCTGATACGAGTGAAATAAACATTGGTTTTATTCAAGTAGTTGGATTAAATAACAACAGGTGAGTGGAGATTTTGTAACTTATATCTGAATAGAATGGACAGTTCAGCTGCTACTTTATAGAGTTGTTTAATCATATTTACTGAATGACTTGAAAAGAGGACAGTCATGAGTTTCACTTGGCATCTGGTTCTTAAATTACCCTTATTCTTAACCTGTCACAAAAAAATCAACAACAGAAATGTCTGTGTGGTTGTGGAGGTCATAAATGAGTCTATTCTGAGGTTAATGAGTCTATTCTTTGTGTTGTTTCCTATATTATGTCTGAGTTCTACTGAAATGGTTGGAGTTAAGGAATACAGTTCTATGACAGAGTTGAGACTGTGGGAAAAAGGAGATCTGACTACAGCCAGAATCTAGTCCAATCGAGATCAACAGTCTGTGCAAAGCTGTCCTAACATTACAAACTGTTGCCACTTGATAAGCCTGATAAGCCATGTTATCTGAAGCTTATCTGGGAAAAAAAGTCCATCATGACCTCACTGCAACTTCACCCAATACTGAAGCAAAGAGAGCTGTCTGTAAAAAATTACACAGTGGCATGACGAATGCTGTGGAATCAGAAAGGGTCAGTCAGTGAGGCTATCATGTCATCATTATTTATGCATGTTGTTATATGTTGCAGCTTCTTTTCTGGCTCAGCTGACCACTAAAAATGCAGTGGAACATGCATTGGCCATTTGCTCTTGCCATGGCCCTACTGCGCCTTTCATTTGGCAGTCCTATTATGAACTCAACAACACCATACATGTCTGGATCTGTGGCTTCACTTCTCGTAGAGGCACACTCAGGTGGGCTGAGCAAAGACACCAAACCTCCCTCATCCTCTCTGACCTCTACTTGGACTGAGAGTAAGATCAGCAACCAAATCTCTCAGACCATAGAGGACTCATTTATGCCCTTAACACACATTCTGGAAGATTCTGGAGATGGAAGTGGATTTCAAGAGGGCCATAATGAGTTGAGACAAGGGATAGCACCCTCTGTCAGTCTTCTGGAAGAGAACATGATTGGCCAGGAGCTGGACGAAAAAAGAGACTGGGAAGACACATGGTACCACTTTGCTCCTCCCGTGCCCCAGCGACAGATCCAGATAATGGATGGAGATGGGTCGCCTGAATTTACTAAGGCACAATCATCACATAGTGTGAGTCCCACCACTCCTAAACAGGCCACATCAACACAGAGTGTCCCAACCACTGCTTCTACATTGTCCCAAGTGAGGTCTGTCAGTAGCAACTGGCAGAGTGCAAGAGAGGCTGTTACTACTGTCCAGAATGAAGCATTTTTTAATAGGGCTACCCAGACACTTCCAGACATTCCAAGTCTGATAGGGAAAGGTGGTGATGCCAACATAGAGACTAATACTGCTCAGGGGCAAGGTACAGATATAGTGCCAGGGCATTCTGAGAATGTTACGGGTGGTACCACTGTCCTTGCAAATCAAGAGGCCAATCCCCAGCAGCTGACTGCAGCCGATTCAAGCATCACCACAAACCCACAATTATCACACCTACAGAACAGCAATGACGTGGTGATACAAACTATCCAGTCAAATCAAACAGGTAATTGATAATATTTAATGTAATTTAATTGTAATATTTAAATGCATGCAAGTGTACATTATTTTCATAATGGACTATTTGCATTACATAACAAAATAATGTAATGCAAATAGTCCATTCTGTTGGCATTAAGACTGCATTTTTGTTCAGGTGAAGAAATTATAAATCCTACAAAGATGCTGCCACATGTACCTTCAGAAACAACATCATCAAGTATGTCAGCAGACAAAATTCATAAGCTCTGATGTAACAGAATTTTATGATTTTTTTTCTTTGCATTGTAAAACTCAGTGTAACATTTTTTCTGTCTTCTGTCTATATTCTTGATCCTTTAGGGAACAATGAGCCAAAACAAAGCCCCCCAGTGAAGATTGGTGGATTTATAGGCCCAATAAAAGAGCCTGGGTTCTCTGGTTCTTCAGGGCCTTGTCTGCTGGGCTTAGGGACCTGTGTAGGCCCATGGGGCTTTAATGGCACCACCCTGCAGTGGGAGGACCTCAGTCGCACTCTGGCATTTGCTTGGGAGCTCCATGTGTTTGGTTGTGCTACCCTATTCCTGATTTTGGTTGGTGGCTCCATCTGGGGGCTAACAGGTGCTGTTGGTCTGCTTCGTCCTTACAGTATTGTGTTACCCATGGCAAATATTTTTCTGCTGCTAGCAGGAGTGTTGAGATGTGCTCACTTCCTGATCGACCCCTATGGTACACGACACATTTTACCACGACCTGCCCTCTCTGCTCTTTACAACTTGCCTCTTCCTCTTCTGCTGTGGGCGCAGGCTGTACTAGCAATGCTTGTTTTACGTGGGCAGAGACTGAATCTGCTGCCCCCTGCTCTGCAGTGCCCCCGAGTGACTGGAGGACTAGTGATGCTACACTGTTCTCTTCTCTTTGTGGCTGATATCCTTTCCCAGGCCCTGACTCCTGCTCTGCCCCTAATGCTCCAGACCTTTTCAGTTTGCTGGGGCTTGCCTCTCTGCTTGGGTCTCCTCTTCCAAACTCTGAGCCCTGAACTTCAGTTGGTCAGGACCACTATTCCGCAGTGGTCGGCAGCAAAGCGAGTTGAAGACCGGGCAAGGCGAGTGTTTTCTTTGTGCACCACCTTGGGAGCACTGAGCTATACTCTTCAGATCCATGGAGTCCTCTGGCTCTACGGCTTACTTGGGGACTGGAGGCGTTTTGGCTGGGGCTGGTGGTTGGCCCAGTTCTCTGCACGGCTGCTGGAGCTGACTTGGAGCTACTGCATGCTGCTGCTGGCATCTTGGGTTTTCTGGAGACCCAGGGGGAGCAAACGCAGAGGAGAGGGGAGACCAGAGGCAAATCAGAGGGGGAAGCTGGGTTCTTGCTGGGACCAATTGCTTGAGAACTTGCCCATGGGGCCATGGGTGATGCCGGACAGACACTGGGCAGAGCTCATACCAAATAACTGGGCAGCCCACCAACGTGCCCATGCAGATATTAGCAGCTCCATGATCCGTAACTATGATGTGGTGACGACAGTGCAAGGACCAAAGGACAGCAATGGAGACAACATTGGCAGTGGCTCCACAAACAGCAGCATGTGTGACTCCTACCCCACACCTCTGTGGTCCCATGGACATGACTGGAGTGAGAGGGACTGCATCCTGTCTCTCATTGAATTTGACTTGTGTCCCCCATCGCCCATCAGCCTAACTCGCAGCATTGACAATGCACTTCACTATGACGACCTCTTGGGAGTGGGTAGTCTTTTCACACCACCACCTCCATCTTGGACTCAAAGCCTGGAACCGTTCTGCCCACAAGCAGCCAGCGCCACTGCCCCTGCCACTCCCACACACATAGCCTACAGGTGGGCTCTGGATGCCGGCTCCAGCCCTGTGCAATCTCATTGCTTTAGGGGCTCATCACACCACTCCCAACAAGTGGAGCCAGATGCTCAATCTCCTCTGTCTACAAAAAACGTCAAACTGCACTTAGAGGAATCAGACCCGAAAATGGAGCCTGGGATTCCTGAGGGAGTTGTCATTTTAGAAGATGACTGGGGTAGTGTGGGTAGCACAGATGACATCACCGACCTGTAGACTCCTTCATGTGTCTTTGCTGGGATGTCAATTGCCATGTTCCCTCTGAAAAAGACTGAACTCGAGTGCAGCTGTCAAAATCAGGCTCTTTCAACTACTCCAATAATTCTTATATTTTTTCAGAATAAAATGATTTTGGAATAAATTCATAATGATGTGACATTTTAAAATGTATTACATGGCTTTAAAGCAGTAACAGTGCAGTGGTTAAGATGGTTATTTGGTGTATTTATTACTGGTTAATTACTCCATTTTCCTCCATTTGAATTTCCTACATGGAAGCACTTTATTAGTCAACTTTATTGTTCATGCAGATGATTCCATGGAAACGCACCATCTTCTTGCCAAGAAACTGGGTCAGTAGAATGAGGGTTAAGGGGGGACTTATGATCAGTCTTGAATACAGAATTTAGAAAATAACTTCTAAGTAAGAAATCAGTCACACCAGTTCAGAATATATGCAGGGAGAATAGAGGCAACCTTATGCTGATATATAATACAGAGATAAAGTTATTCTTTCTCCTTGTCAAACCTGCTGTGGCATCATTGCTCTAATGGCCATTGGGCCCACTAAGGATCCAAACTGAAGATCCAAATGTTCACACAACTGTAGCTATACTCTAGTGGGCATTCATATTAGGAAACTTTACAGGGATTTGCCCTAAAATCAATGTTATTTGATTATTTGAAATTATAATGCCATATCACTAAGCTCTTAGAATAACCTATTTTTTAATATTAATATTAATATTTTGTACTGTATGATTGTTGTCAAATGAATAAACAATTAGAATGTGATTGTCTTTTTATTATGTCATAAATAGCATGCATGCATTTATAGATGGAACCTGGCTAGCATGCAAGTAGCCTGGAAAATTGTGGGTTTGAATCCTGGCTGCCACCGTTGTGCTCTTGAGCAAGGCCCTAAGGGAGACTGGCCCTGATGTAACTGATAGTTGACAAATGTAAGTCGCTTTGGATAAAAGCGTCTGCTAAATGCATAAATGTAAATGTAGACAATGTCTATAACAGTCCCTGTGTAAACATATGCATTCATATGAGCATCCATTTATTTGGAATGGTTGTAGCTAATGTTTTACTCTCTCAAATGGCTAAATACTGAATTTCAACTATCCAGGTTTAACAGGCCAAATGTTTTGATGATTGAGTAGAGAACTTTCCAATATGCAGTATGAAGACCTTGGTAGATTGTCCATGACCTCAACAAGGTCTGCTGGTAAGAAATGGCTGTTTTTCACTGTATGGTCACTGCTGGCAGTGGCAGCTCCTGAGTCATGAAGTGAATCCTCTTATTTAGGACTCAGAGCCTTGGCTCTCCCTCAGGCCAGCATATGGGGAATTAACTTTTACCTGCCCTGCCCCACACCATCTGAGTCGGGGAGATGGCTCTACCCATGTAGAATTACACACTAATGAAGCCTCATCTGCTGTCCTGAAAACCATGTCAACCTCAATGTACAACAATAACAACAAACAAACTGTCCTTTTTACCCAAAAGGTTCTACTAAAAGCCAACTTACTATTGGCTATACAGACTATATTCATATAGTTGCCAAAAGTATAGTTGGTTCAGCTTCTTCTTTAACCACCTGAATTGATGTTTGTGTGTTTAAATGGCAGTGATGAATCTCAAATACAGGAATGACATGGCTTTGTTGAGAAAGGGCAGTTGCTAAGGCCCTACCTACATGGTTGCAGGAAACAGTGCATCAGAAATGTATAAATTCTTTAAGTTGCTTGAAGGACTGCAGATTGTAGACTGAGGCTAAAACAAATTATAATCTACAGATACAAACGGCCTATTTCAATTTATGTAGAAAATAATGAATATGGGCACATACTGAAGTGAGCATTTAGCTAAGTATATGCTGCCCTCTAGAGGTCAAATTAGTAATAAACTCTTGCAAGCTCTTTGACTAGTCCTGCAATCAACAGACTTATCTCTTTTGTAGAGAGATGCATAATATCCAAACCCCACAAAAAAAGATAAGATGGCATGAACAGCCACATGTACCTAGGCCTAGAAGTCATACTTTCCTTCCCTTTATGCAACAAAACCGGACCTGCAAAAGTATGACGTCTCAGTCAGCAATCGATAAACTGATGTCTTTGGGTGTGTGCTGGCCTTTAGGCCTAGGCCATTGGGTGTGTATAGGCCATGAGGCCAATATTTTACAGACACGTTTGTGTCTGTGTGAATTAAAAGACCCGCTCTATCTTTTGTAATGCCTAATGTTTGGATGACTTTCCAATTTCGATTTTTTTTAAAGGATAAAAATGATAATGAGAGAGAGATTTTTGCGACAAGGCCTTTATGTAGATTTACCATTATATCTTGCATATTTAGATTAAATATTATATTAAATGCAGTCTAAAAAGTATGATTATTTGTAGAAAGAAAATATGCTTTATTGTGCAGGCCTGCACATTTTTTGTCTCTGATGTCGATCTATGCAGGTTGATTGATTTGTTTCTGTGGTCACAAGTGTATCTGTTCAGTTCAAATTTCACGTTTCACACATCTTATTTAGCCTACAATTTGTAGGTTTTTGAGAGACGATTTATGATTGTACCAAGAAATCAGATGAGCGCATGTCGTCATAGCACATAGCGTCTAACGTTGCCCACGCTCTTTGGCGTCATCGTGGGAGTGTTCCATCGGAGAAATGAACGGTCATCAGTACAATCCTGTAAGCGTCCATGTAAGTTTATGTTAAAATCTTTTGATAATGCACTCATTGTCATTACTAAACGACGATATAGTTGTGAATTAGCCGCCTGTGTATTGCCGTTTTAATTTTCAGTCCCAAGAGAATTGTAGTGATTCTTAGTCTGTACAAATGTTTATTGCTCCCTAACTCAACCTGTTCTCACCCACTGACGTTAGCTGGCTAGCTGGATATAGCATGTAGCTTTGGGAACTCATGAACCCTTCAAGGCACTATACGGATTGTGTTTGTCGTTTGCTGTACCAGACCAAACAGGTCGACAGCCAGTATTAGCCATCATGCAATCATGGCATTATAAGGATTTCTATTTTGTGGATACATCAGTCAATTAGTTTACGTTAGCTGGAAACTGAGTAGTATCGGGCTTGGGTGTTTAAATGTAACGTTAGCTTGTTAGCTGTCCTTTTTACCCTGCTTAGACCCGTAGACTTTGCTTCGGTCTTGTACTGAGTTAGCCAGTTATCTCGCTAACAGCTAGCTTGCTACCTCAGCAGTGCCCCTCCATATCGTCTCTGATGATGCTGGAGCTTTTCTCGTTTGACAGCCGGATGCGAGTGACATAATCGTGTAACATTATGATTAACGCTGTTTGTTCATTAGACATTCCTGTTTAATGTGAACGTAATTCCGGGCGTTGGTTGCGTGCACTAATAGCTTTTGTGTAGTCAATTATTTAGGGTAACATTACTGTGCAATTTCGATGGCCAACTTTTATAGAGATGGTTTTTGGGCGTAAACTGCAATCCCAACCTATTTTGCGGCCATCAAGCTAACTTGCTAACTGGGTACTAGCTCCGCGTCCAGTAATTTCAAACGTTAGAAGCAGACCTGAGAGGATCATTACATGCCATGCGGATCCACGGACTGAATTACTATGCTACCTTATATCAGCAAGTAAACAAATTTTGGCCCCTGGCATCATTGGCTAGTTTAGTGATGTTGATATTTTGATATGATATTTTGTATTATGGGACTGATTTCCATAACAATGTATGTAGAAGAATATGTATCGTGTGTTAATCGTGTGAAATTATTTATCTTAAATTTTAGTCCCGGGTGAATATTCAGAAACCTTGAAAACTAACATTAATCAATTGGCTAACACCAGGGGACATCCAACCAGGTGCCATCCATTTTCAACCCCTGATTATTCTGTTATTTTGTTGACATTGATTTGGTCTGCGACTTGCACCAGTTCCAGCTCTATAGTAGTTCAGTGACATTTCTCCATTTCCCAGCTCCAGTATGCGGTATTCATAAACCTTCCCAGGAGGAGCTGATTATTGGGAGATACCTTGGCACTGTTTAAGGACTAGAGGGGTTTAAGCACAGGAGAGGTTGTTTTGGACATTGGGGCTGCCCTCTCCTATGTAGAAGACAAGAGCCTGCACACTGATGACCGAGTCAGAAGGTATGATTCCCACTAGCATTGACAGGTGACTGATAGACCCTGGTAGAACTCAAGTGTTCTGTAGGTTCTGTAGGTTCATAGTCATAGATTTATGAGGGTTGAGAAGTTTTTGAATTAGCGCAATTACAATTCATGTAATTTCTTTTGTGGATCTAAGGTGTCCTTAATTAATTGTATTTCTTTGCTCATCAAATGTCCTAGCTCAAATTTGACAGCCTGCACAGTGTGACCCGCCCCCTCTCCACTTACATACACACTCTCTCACACACACACACACACACACACACACACACACACACAGATGTGACCTTGGGAAGCTGTATGTTGGAGAGGGACTGGGGAATGAGTGAGTGAGTGAGAGAGATAGCGAGTGTGTGATGGGTCAGCCAGAGAAAATGCACTGCCCTTGGGCTTTGGTAGGGTGTGTAGAGGTTGCTCTGATTTTTTGAGGGAAAAAAAACATCTCTTTGGATTTATGTACAGATAGCCTAACACTAGTGTGTTTTCTATGCAGGATGATTGATGGTAGGAATCATGAAAAATATTAGACCCTTCTTTGAATAGGAATATTACCATTATTATCATATAGAGGCTATTTAGCTATTTAGTTCATCCCATTTTGGTCAAATGTTATTCTCTCTTGTAGAGGGCTGGAGGTGTTGATGAAGTGTTGCTGTAGTTAAGTGATACCCCCTATCTGCTTTCCTCACTTTGGTGGCCTCTGTTAGCCTAGTACCAGGAGTTGTGTGTCTGTGTGCATGTTTGTGTTTTGGACACCACAAGCTGCCAGCATGTTGATAGTGACACACAATAGCAGCACTGAGTCCAGCAGTCAGTGATGGGCTTGTCTGTTTAATAATGCATGCCATACAGGACACAGACGCCACACCACATCACCGTTGTCTATAGGACGGCATCCCAGAGCATTGGAAAGCAACCGTAGAATTGGACTCATTCTGCCAGGTGATTTGAGCTCCATCTAGATCCTCCTCTTCTTCCAGTCCAGTGTGTCCATGCATGCGCCATGCACTGTTGAGAGATTATTGTCGGTTCTAGGTCTCACGGTGGAAGGTGTCACTGTTCCACTGCAAGTTTATTTTGTGTACGATGGCTGCCATGAGATGAGAGAGGAGAGGAGGCATCTTAGGTGCTGATTACAGAGGGCTTGTGCCTTCTGAGTCATGCCGCATGTTTGTGGTGTCTAGAGTTGTAGCCCCCTTTGAGTTACCTTACTGTAAATGGATCAAATGGAAATGGCTTTATAAGAAAGCTTTATACAGGTCCCTAGGTTTCTGCATGCTAACAGGCTTTTGCAACCTGCACACAACCTATCATTATCTGCCCTGTGAGCAAAAGGAGAGGGAGTGAGAGAGATCCATTTCACTTTCAGGCTTGACTTGGGGTTAATCAATTTGTCTACAGTTCATCAATCACATAAACTGGACGTATCATTTTTCTCTAGCCATATAGGCTGGGTGGACTGTAATTCCCCAGTCTGTGGGTTATTGACTGAGAGTTCCATTAAATTCTTGTATGATATAGCCTAGGCCTGCTTAAAATGGCCCTCTTTCTGGTTTGTACCCTGGGCATGAAAAAGCTGCTTGTAGAGCATCGTAAGCTTTTCTTTTCATTTCTACTTTGAATGGTGATGCCAGACCTACTTCAAGGTTCAAATGATAGGCCTGCTATTTGCTCTGTATTTCTGTAGGTTTAAATTGATATTAATGGAAGTAGGTTTACCAAGCTAGGAGTGCTGGTAAGTCATGTCACAAAACATTAGATTCACGAGTACATCCGTCTGGGCGTGAGCCTGTGTGTAATCATCAGAAAGAACTGTTAGAGTACATGGATTGCCTCTGGAGTTGAAAGAACACTAGTGTGTTTTTGTGTGTGTGTAGGCATGTGTGTGTGTGTGTGTGTCTGTGTGTCTGTGTCTGTGTCAGTAGATGGATGGTGCCTGTGTGTGACCATCTCTTCTCTTGTCCTCTGCAGCTGACCCAGAGCCTTGAGTCAGAAGAGGAGCGGCTGGACTGATGGTAAGACCCACTCTTTGTCTGCCTCTATCTCTCTCTCTGTCTGTCTGTCTCTCTCTCTGTCTGTCTCTCTCTCTCTCTCTAGTTGTGCTTTTTGGAGCTTTTGTAAAAATCCCTTGTGTTTGGGGTGGCCTTCCCACCTGTCGCTACCATGGTGTTCACAATGACAGCTAATGAATTGTGATGATAAGGAATGGATTGATTGATGATGTGGTGAAGAGTGAATGACAGCTCTGGTCAGTTGCCATGCATAGGGTCTGGCTGAAAGAGAAGGCAGAAAGCTGTCTGTTTCCATGACTGACCAGAATAGGAGATTTCCCCTGCAGGGGCGCCCAGAGACTTTGGCCTGCAAACGACAGTGAATGTAACCTTTGATCACGAGTTTTCACAAGCACAAAAGCCCATTAGATGCTTGCCATTGCCTTTGTTCAACTTTTTTGAACTATCACCCACATCCGTTCACATCCACATCCATGGTTTTCAAACAATAATTTATTGTGCAAATAATCTCTGAAATGCTTATTTCCAGATTAGGATGGAGATAATAATAATGAGGTTTTGATCAATTTTAATCTCCAGTTTGCCTGCAGGAAGGGTTTAACCACTTCATAGATACCACAGCATTTCAGAAATGATTGCACTTTATCATGCTTTCAAATACCATCATTGTGTGTGTGTTAGTTAAGATGCTGTATTTACTTAGCAAAATAGCCTAGTGTGTTGTGATGGGTTGGATCCTATGGACATGATGGATTGGAAAGCAGGTCTGTGTATCTGCCAGTCAAACCTGGGCAATATAACTTGTCTGTTTCTCTGCCACTGATGTCACATGCAAATCATGAGATATTGAGTTGGTTCTCCTGTGGTGAAATCTGCAAATAATCTCCCATCTCACTGATGAAGATATGGACAATAAAAGAACTGCAGAGTCCTTTTGGAAAGTGGACAACAAATCGTTCAGAAGGTGTGCCATACATGCTCATGCACCCATGGATTAATAAAGGATCTGGGAGGTTTTAGCTGAAAGGCCTGTTCACGGGTAATGCCTCAGAATAACAGGATCCTGTCATCCCTGTCTGTGTCCTGGGGAAAGCTGTAGTGCAAACAAACCAGTCCCTCATGTCTATTAGCCAACCCTTTAGCACTGCCACTAGTGTTTTTGTTAACCCATCCTGCTTTTAATGTTGCTGCTGCTGCTGCTGCTGCTGCTTCTTGTGTCCCATCGCTTACGGCTGCATGTCATAATCCATTTTGTTTTCCTTCTGTGGTAGATGAGCATGACTTTCAGCCAATCCGCAGATGCATGCGTGCTCACAGGGCCCAACTGAGAACCCCTGCCCCGCCTCCCAGTTTTCAGCCGGCCAATCCGAGGGGCGGTGGAGGCGGGGGGCGTAGGTAGACGCCATCCTCCTCCTCCACACCCTGACCCCCCTCTCTGCTGCCAAGGCTGAAACCCAAGACTGGGCACGGGCCAGACTGGCGCCCCCCGATGGACCAGGCCAGTAGTGAGCCCAGCCAGGAGGAGCTGGAGGCGGGAAGCCGTGGCGGGGCCCCGGAGCCAGAGATGGCTGGACGGCGGGCATCGGAGCCCGAGCACGGCCTGTCCAAAATAACGCACAACGCCCTGGAGAACATGGGTGCGCTGGGCCACGGGCTCAAGCACCTCTTCCAGCCGCAGCGTCGCCGCTCCTCCGTCTCGCCGCACGACTCCGCCGTCGCTGCCGCCGCCATGCCCGAGCTATCGGGCGAGGCGGAGGTGGGCGACGGCGGAGCTCTCGGGCCTGGGGCCCCTGCTGCCGTTCCTCTGTCCTCCGACACTGACGCTCCCCCTCCCCCTGCCCCTGCAGCTCTGAGCCGCGTGCTGCAGCAGATCCGAGGAGCGCCACCCATCATGAAGAGAGGCACCAGCCTGCACAGCCGCCGCAGCAAGGCTGGGGCCACCGGGGTCAGCGGTGGCACTGCAGGGGCCGGGGTCAGCAGCGGCGGGGAGCCGGCACAGAAGGGCAGCCCGCAGATCCACCGCCGCTCCACCCAGGAGGTGCTGCTGCTGCAGGCCGGCCGACCCCGCTCCTCCTCCACCACCGACACGCCCAGCAGCCCCGCCCTGGCCGACATGCTCATCAGCTCCGGGTACCACTCAACCGAGGAGGCCGACAGGGTGAGTGTGTGCACTGGGGAACACGCCAACACCTCAGGTTCCGCACAGCCTGGGCCAGATGCTGAATGGGAGGGAACCTATGGGAAAGGGGAATTTGAACCCTGTGTGTGTGTGTGTGTGTGTGTGTGTGTGTATTTGAACACTGTGTGTGTGTGTGTGTGTGTGTGTGTGTGTGTGTGTGTGTTGGGTTATGATGACTTGTATGTATGCACGTATGTAAGTGAGTGGATCCTTGATTGATAGAACGGCAAGGTAATTAAAACTATGTCCTTTGACCTGTTTGAAAGACATTGGTACGCAGTGCGCACATGTACACACACACATACGCACGCAGACTCTTTCGCTCTCTCTCTCTCTCTCTCTCTCTCTCTCTCTCTCTCTCTCTCTCACTCACACACACACACACACATACACACATGCATGCACTCACACACATGCATTCTGATCGTCTCACACACACACGCGCACACTTGCACACCTGCACACCCTCACACACATGCATGCAGACACTCTCTCTTTCTCACCCACACGCTCCCACAGATACTTCACCAGACAATCTATTTTCACACCGCACGTCTCCAGGAGCCCCACTCGCTGCCCTTTTACTCCTCGCTGTGATTAAGAGTGATAGGCTGCCGGGGCGAAACGGAGCCGCGGGTGTTGACAGTGCGCGAAGGTCGGCGAGCAGTGGCAGGTCACCATGTTCTCTAAGCCCTTCTAAATTTAGCCCTCCCTTAGACTTCAAGTGCACTCCAGGCCATTGACCCCTCAGGAGGATAGAAGCACTGTGAGTGTGTGTATGGGGTTTGACTGATGTCTCTGCCCTGGCCAGTGACACACCTGCATATGGGTTCTGCCATACAAAAAAAACAAACAGAACTAATGCAGTTGAAATGGGATTGGAGTTCTCCTAAAAGCCAGCCTGAACATGCCAGTGTAACCAGTTTTGCAAGCATCCTGCTTTTTTTCTTTTTTTGAAGTAAATGTTGAGCTTAAGTATTTGTGAATCTAATAACTAATATTTTGTTTCCCAATGTCCTTTTGATATTCTACATGGCTGTTGGATGCTCTCCTCCTGGGAGGCTGTCCTGATGCCCTGACAGCCCTCTGCCTGTTCGCACTGATAAGAGGCAGCCAAGCTGCGGGATGGCACGGCTTGTCACGGCACTGATAACAGCAGCCAGACTGTTGCACTCTGAGGACAGAACCGCCTCTCTCTCTCTTTCTCTCTCTCTCTCTCTCTCTCTCTCTCTCTCTCTCTCTCTCTCTCTCTCTCTCTGGCACGAGCTGCTACTGCCCTAGCCATGGTGAATGGCTCTCTCCCACCATGGAGCACTGGCCCAGGGTGTGAAGACAGACACTCAGCTGTAAGAATACTAAATACTCTAGTGGTCCAATGTGTTTGCTGTCAGTGGGGCATCGCCAGTCTGGAACGTTCCTTTGGAAACCCACCACACAACATATAACACTACACAGAGTCACTCCAGAATAGCTAATGATAGTATCTCTTTCACGTTAAGCTTAGCCTTCAATCCTGTTATTTTGCACAAAGGTGTTGTAAGAGAGGTAAACATATGCAACCTCTTAATCCAGCCTTTTCTGTCCTCATGCAGTACAAGCACAATGCCTGTCACTCAAGGAACCTAGGACTTTCCCAAATAGAAGGAAGCTAGATTGAAATTCACTGTAACAATACAGATTACAAAGAGAGTCATAAAGTCATAAATTATGTTTTGTTTTCCCACTTCAGCAAAAGCAGTCCAACAATATTCTCTAGACTGCTTCCTGAAGATTTGCCCTTGAGAGACTTGGAGACTGTTAATCTTGTGTTTAACTGATGACCTGCAGAAAGGGATTAGTGCAAGTCGTCATTGTTGGCGCTGAGGCCTATGGTCTGGTGCGCGACTTGCTGTCTGGTGGGGCACAGGACAGCGTGGCAAAGGATTTGAGGAGAGGGTTCTCTCCAGTTAGAACTGTCAGACACACACACACACACACAGAGAGTGACCTTCCACTGGCCGTCCTCTGTTATGAGCGCAAGTGGAATTACTGCTCACTGCATTCCTGTTGCTCACTCACAGCTCCCCTCACTGTGTGGCAGTCGTCTCAGGTATGAGTCAACGCTCATTGGCTGAACCACATACTCCGGGTCAAATCTGCCCATTGCAGTTACACCTGGTCATGGCAGCTAATATCAGTGAAGGACAGGAGGTGTAATATCTTTTGCCCTTTTCTGTATCAGGGCAACCATCTTATCTTTGCTTTGTGAAGTCTGTGGTAGAGATAGATGTGGAGTGCTGCCGATATTGCAGAGTCATTGATTGTGAGTCCCTGTGAAGGCAGTTCTCTAGTGTCTAATGTTCAGATCATCCAGCAGCAGATGCCAGACAAAAGGCATAGATGTTAATTGAGTTTTGCAAAACAACTTTATTGACCTTATGTAAATGGCTTGTGTGGTGTGTGTGAGCAGGCGTTTTATCAGAGACGCGGGGGTGGGGGGTGGCCTCACTTTATCTCTGCTGGCGAGATGCACTCACAGCACTCATAGTCCAGAGGTCTGGCCAGGTAGGAGGATCTCAAGGCCAGTGGGCCTGCCTGCACTGCCTCATCAGGGTTTACTCCAGTGACTCCTCTGACTCCGTCGCTGCTCCCCACTCGACAGCATGAAGCCCACAGCGCTGGTGAACCCTCGTCAAACTGCTGAGGTTTTTAAGCCTGTGCGTGTGTATGTGTGAGTGTGTGAGAGAGAGTGTGTGTGTGTGTGTTAGGGAGATAGCGTTGGTGAGAGGTAAAGTATAGCTGTAAAGTATTTAACTGAAATTCACTCTCTTTATGGTGTGAATGTGCTCTTTGAGTTGTTAAAACCAGGGAGTGATTATGCTATCGTGACAAGTCAGCACCTGTGAATAAGCTCTTTTAGGGTCTGTTAAGCTCTCTCTTGCTGTTTTTATCTTTCTCTCTCTCTTCCACTTCTCTGTCTCTCTCTTGCCTTTCTTTTCTTTCACGTGTCTTTCTTCCCTCCTTACCCCTTCTCTACTCCCTCTTATTCTCCTTCCCACTGTCCTCTCTTCCCTCTACCCCCCTGCCAACTACAGCTGGACCGTCTGGATGTGTCTGGGCCAGCCGTGTCCCCCAATGCGCTGTCCTGCGGCTCGGACGGCGCCTACGGCCTGGACGTGGTGGACAGCACACCTGACCCGCAGCGCACCAAGCAGGCCATCGCACAGCTGCAGCAGAAGATCCTCAAGCTGACGGAGCAGATCAAGATCGAGCAGACAGCGCGCGACGACAACGTGGCCGAGTACCTGAAGCTGGCCAACAACGCCGACAAGCAGCAGAGCGCGCGCATCAAGCAGGTGTTTGAGAAGAAGAACCAGAAGTCGGCGCAGACCATCCAGCAGCTGCAGCGCAAGCTGGAGCACTACCACCGCAAGCTGCGCGAGGTGGAGCACAATGGCATCCCACGGCAGCCCAAGGACGTCCTGCGGGACATGCACCAGGGCCTCAAGGACGTGGGCGCCAAGGTCCAGCAGCTCCATCACTATTGCATTCCTTACCTGTAGTAGGTGTTGATGGACATAAGGAAGCTCCATCAGTACTGTGTACTGTACCTGTAGCAGGTGTTGATGTGAATAAGGAAGCTCCATCAGTACTGTGTATTTTACCTGTAGCAGGTGTTGAGCAGAATGGGGTTGGGGTTGTATACTTTTAGGTGAGTCTACCACCTAATGTGTAACTTTGGGAATGACCACTTATCTCTAAAAGGAAACTACACTGAGCATTTGATTTTTCCTGAAGTGAGCATCAGTGGTTACTCCTCAAGTCACCTGTGTAAGATGGTAACCTTGCTTCATAGTGGTGATGGTTGTTTTTTGTCTCTATTCATAGGGCGGGGTGTGGTCTGTATTCATGACTTTAGCAACAGTCATGACTTAAGTCATCTCACATGGGTTGTTAAGAACCTGGTGGACTTGAAAGGGCTGGGCACGAGTAATTATAGTCATGCATGCTTTATTAATAATCCCTGCCCTCTTTTGGCAATGGCACTGTTTTGAGTAATGGCCCTGCCTGTGTTTGTGTTGCTTCCAGCCAAGCATGACATTGGAAGTGTTCTCGCCTCTTGCAGGTGACGGGAGGCCTCTCCAGCATCTCCCAGGCCACGCACTCGGCGGCCGGCGCAGTGGTGTCCAAGCCTCGTGAGATCGCCTCGCTCATCCGCAACAAGTTTGGCAGCGCCGACAACATCGCTGGCCTTAAGGACTCCCTGGATGAGACGCAGGGTGAGGACGGCGGCGTGCCGGGCACCGGCTCGCGAGCCCTGGGCGGCAGTGGCAGTGGTGGTGGCGGGCATCTCCAGTCCAGCCCCAAATACGGCAGTGAGGACGACTGCTCGAGTGCCACGTCGGGCTCAGCCGGGGCCAACAGCACCACAGGGGCCCCCGGGGGGCCGCCCAGCTCTCGCGGCAACACGCTGGGGGAGCCGGGCCAGGGCTCCGGCCTGGAGGTGCTATTCCAGGAGGTGCAGGAGCTGAGGGACAGCCAAGGCCGCCTGGAGGAGTCCTTTGAGAGCCTGAAGACCCACTACCAGAAGGACTACACGGTCATCATGCAGGCCCTGCAGGAGGAGCGCTACAGGTGAAGCCCCACTGCTAGCGTGTGGCTGCACGCCTCGCCTCACACCTCCACCACCTCAGCTCACAATACAGGAAATACAGGTCTAAGGTGTCATGTTGCAGAGTCACTCTCAAAGATGTGCATTGACATGGAACTGGTGTATCTGCCTTTGGGCAAAATATAGGCTTACTGTTAGCAATAGTTAATCTGATCTTCCATGGTGGAAGAGATTAGGGATCTCTAGTCAGGGATTGTTGTTAGAGCATGTATCCTTGGTATTGCGTATCATTTGTTTTGTGTCAAGAAAAATTCAAAATGAAAGTGAAATTGTAACCAGTTAAACTGAATGTGTGTGTGTGTGTGTGTGTCTAGATGTGAACGTCTGGAAGAGCAGCTAAATGACTTAACAGAGCTTCATCAGAATGAGATCTTAAACCTTAAGCAGGAGCTGGCCAGCATGGAGGAGAAGATTGCCTATCAGTCCTATGAGAGGGCCAGAGACATCCAGGTCAGTACGCACTCCACCCAACACATGCTGCAAAAGAGGAGAAAAAACTCCTCCTAAAGCAAGTGGTTTTCAAATGGGTTTGACTGACAGGCATACATATACCTGGTGGTGCTCAAGTATGCTCAGTATTGTACAAAGCTACTGGAAGTCACACTTGATTAGAAGTACAGATACCCTCACTATAATGACTGATAGAAGTTCAAGTCCCCGACTATAACCCTACTCAGGCAGTCAGAATTAAGACAGTGATGCTCACATCACATCTACAAGTAATGGAGATTTTATTGTTTGCTTTTATTGTTTTTATTGTATTGTTTATTGTTTACTTGTCTGATTATTTAATGACAAGTCAGCTTCTGTTGTTGCTACCTACCTGTTGCAGTCACTAGGTAGAGCACCAAATTTCATTTCATCAACCATATTGAATGTGGTGGAGTAAAAGTATGGAATTAACTCAGCAGAAGTAGTGAAGTAAAAGTTGCCATTATTATTCCAACTCAAGTAAAGTACAGAAACTCCTAAAACATACTTAAGTACAGTATTATTACTTTGTTACTACACACCTGAGTGTTACAGCCACAGTGGTTGTAATGAAGGTGGCAAATTGCTCAAGTGTCCATCAGTTCAGGTGAAGTACTGAGAGAGGTGTCAAGTGCATTCTGTAGGATTGCTTAGATTACTGTGGATGTACTATGAGGTGTTGTATAGTCACAAAGCTATGTTTGCATCCTTTGCTTTCATGGACTCCTATCTAACCATGAGTTTCACTGTCTTAATGAATTGATTGTGTTATTTGTCCATTTAGATTGCTTGGTGGGCTGCAGCCAGTATGAGTTCAGAAAGGTAGTAGTAATAATTGTGTCAGATGGAATGGATTCTCAGCATCCATTTTAGAGCAGGCTTCCTGACATCCCTGTACGCTTTTTGATGTTGCCCAGTCTGGTGCTCACAGTGGCTTGGCACTGGCAGTGTTTTAATGAAAGTGGCTATGGTGTCTATCACTTCAATTGAGGTAGATAGATGTTGCATAACATTGTTGTACATCTGCCTTTTAACCCTGAGGAGACATGCTTTGAACTCTGCAGTGTTTGTGACATTTCGTCACATTTTTCGTCTGTATTGTTACAGTAGCTAGCCTTGAACTATCATCTCAAACTGACACTTTTGGGTTCTTGAATTTGAGGGCACTACTCTCAGAAGGCCTTGAAAGTTTCTTTAATTCCACGGTAAAGGTGTAGGTGTAGGAGGCTTCTGGTTATCGTCCACCAAATCTCCTGATATGGTCTGTTCTGCCTTTAGAATGGAGTTTATAATGACCATAGTATCAGACACACAACACAACAATCTAACCCAAATCTGACCATTGGCTGTTCTCCTCCTGTCCTTTAGGAGGCGCTGGAGGCGTGCCAGACGCGCATCTCCAAGATGGAGCTACAGCAGCAGCAGCAACAGGTGGTGCAGCTGGAGGGTCTGGAGAACGCCACGGCGCGCACGCTCCTGGGCAAGCTAATCAACGTGCTGCTGGCGCTCATGGCCGTGCTGCTGGTGTTCGTGTCGACGGTGGCCAACTGCGTGGTGCCGCTGATGAAGACGCGCAGTCGCACCCTCTCCACGCTGCTCCTGGTCCTGCTGCTGGCCTTCCTCTGGAGGCATTGGGAGATCATCTCGCAGTACCTGGACCGCTTCCTGCTGCACCCCAGATGACCGGCCGGACTCGCCTCGCTTTGCCTCCGCCAACGCCGCCATACCCACCCACCCCCGGTCGGCTTGGTGAAGGGGTGGGAGGGAGAGGGATGAAGAGAGAGACAGAGAGAGATTTTACTCTGTGTAAGGAGCTGGAGGGTAAAGGAAAAAAAAGAAGGGCAGAAGAAAGGTAGAAGAGGGATCACAGGTGAAATGAAGGAGGAGGAGACGGAGACTTGCACACTGCCTGACCTCTGACCTTCCGTAGATGCACTGCTACAGTGGGCGAGGCAGACGCACAGAGGGCACAGGGAGAGAGAGATGACGAGCGAGAGCTCTCCCAGCTCCACCCTTTCTTTTCTCCTTCTGAGAGTGAATTTGTTTACATTTTGAAGAGTTTGGACTTTTTTTTCCTGTTTTTTGGTTTTTAAGTCCACTGGATAAATCTTAATGTTGTTTTAAAAGTGAATTGAACAGATGCTTATTAATTGTTATTTTAACTGCTGTTCTTATCAGTTTTATGCAAAGGACTGGGATCTGTCTTTTTTTTTTTACATTTTTTATTTAAAAATGTGCAACCATGAAATGTGTTTGAGCTGTCGCAGATCTCGATTCAGTCACTGCCCTGTTCCTCACATCCCATCCCCAATCATTTTTTTTTGTTTCTTTAGTCTTTACAAATGCTCTTCATAACTCTCTTACTTCTATTCTTTAATTCTCCACTCTAACTTGAGTACATCTCCTCCATTCATTTACTTAAGATCTCGAGCCTGTCCCTCCCTTTCCTTGAAGTGAAGATGTTAGGGGTTGTCATGAGCGCCGTAAATTCATCTGCTGTGGCTTTTGAGAGTGGATCCCCCTGGACTGAGCCATTTGTGCTGTCTGGTTCTCTTAAGACTTGACTGACTGGGACGGTGACCCCAGGACAATATCTTTGTGAGAAGATCCAAACCCCTGATCCACAAACTCTCATCTACCACTAACATCAACCCCTCACTCCCTACCAGGGCTAGAGGTCACAGCCCCACATCACTGATCTGTGGCGTGCAGTGATAAAGTCCTACTTACATGAACTTCACGAACATACTTGAAGAGCCGTGGAAGGCTCAAAGACTCTCAGTGCTTCCGGACTGTTGCTTTATAGTGACGATGGGGAAAAAAATATCCTTTTTAGTTTTTATTTTTTATTTTGTAAAAACTAAAAGAATAAACATGCTGTTTAAAAACTGTGCAGTCTCGGCCTGTGAGTGTTTGTGCAGATGTTTGCAGCCCTCCTAGCATCTCAGCTGGCACAGCATGATGTGGAGAATGTGTGTAGATTGGAGGCCTGGGTCCTGCTGGGAGTACACATCTGGACTTCAGGATTTCAGCACTTCAGATTTGGTTCAAAGCAGCATAGAATTAACAAAGTTCCACAGAACCCCAGTATGAAAAAGGTAAACATTTCATGTTTGAACCCTGGAATGTATCGGTTTGAACCTGGATTTTGTGTGGTGGACTATAGAGGCAGAATGGCTGTTGAGATGATGAGAACATTACTGTATTATTCTCTTCATCCACTGGATAGCTCAAAGAGGCTGTCCGTTGAAAAATGCTAAAGTGGTTTGGCCACCTTGTCTTCAAGTTGCCTATTTCTCAGGGAATTTTCTGTTGACCTTTAAACAAGTTCAAACTTAATCAGGGAAATTATGGTGTGATGCAGGAACAGAGAAATTCTACAAATAAAAAATATGAAGGCAAGAAGCAAGTGAATACAACTTACCTGGCAGCATAAAAGGCTGTGAAACATGACATGGCTACTTCAAGGAAGAATAAACTGAATGTGTGAAGAAAACCACTGAAGTAAAAACACTATTAGCTACAAACTTTCTTACGTTAATAAATCAGCTAGATTTCTTCATCTATGAGGTTCATACATATAGGGGAGGGCTATATATTGCAATACATTTCCTTCAATCTGCTTCCTCATGAAATCCTGATCTGAGTCTGATGTAAATTTTTATGTGAAGTGTAATGCATTCATCTTGCTTTTAATACTGATTGCTGTTCCAAATGCATTGAGAAGTTTTCTATGTAATACTGAATGCTATTTCAAAACACACATCAACATGCTTGCTGTCTCAGGTGATTGCCACATTTTGCAGGTTCTTCCACCTTCATCAAGACATGTTAATCACTGACGTTTCAGTGTAATATTTTATAGGCTCATGGGTTATGACGGTACATCTCCACAAAAGATGTAATAATTAACACATAAATGGCTCTCCGTAAAAGACAAATGTTACATGATTACAGAGTCTCC
Organism: Tenualosa thibaudeaui; assembly: GCA_027481765.1. Classification (NCBI taxonomy): domain Eukaryota; kingdom Metazoa; phylum Chordata; class Actinopteri; order Clupeiformes; family Clupeidae; genus Tenualosa; species Tenualosa thibaudeaui. The sequence continues at coordinate 1,191,894 of JAIFZK010000003.1, forward strand.
TCTACAGGAGAGACACTGGTTAGAGTACGAATGTGACCTGTTATACAAGTTTGTCAGGAAGATATGTACATGTTTTGTCAAAAAGGTACCAACCCTGTTTGTGCATTGTTTTGAGTGTTTTGTTGGTATGCTATAATGTAGAAAAGCTAGCGTAAGTGTGAATGGCCAGATTTCAGATGACCTCTTCAGGGTTACATGTGAAACCTACAGGCACTCTGATGATGTCATCAGCTGTAATTTCTTCATTGCAGAGCACCTGCACCAAACAACAACAAAAGTAAACCAGCACAGAAAAACAAAGATCATTCTTACAACATTAGTTTTTGAGAGGGAGTATGCGTGCCAACAAAGACTTTCTGCATCTTCAATAAATAAACCATGGTTCACTGCAAAACTGAGCCAGCTCCACCAGGTGAAGGAAGAGGCCTACAGCAAAGCAGATAAGACTGTACTAAAAATCTCAGAAACACACTGACTAATGAGATCAGAGTAGTTAAACAGAGCTACTCTGAAAAGCCAAAATACTGGTTCTCAGTTAACGACTCTACAGCACTGTGGAGAAGCCTTCAAGACCATTCCCCACTGCTGAGGCTAACAATGGCCTTGGTGATGATGTGAATACCTTCTTCTGCAGGTTTGAGAGGGCAACATTCACACCCCTTCCCCACCTCCCCACTCACCTGGCTACCCCTCTCTCTCCCCTGCCTGACCCTTAACAACACACTCATCATATATGAACAGGACATCTGCCGCCTCTTTGAGCGGTAAAACGTTCGTAAAGCACCAGGCCCTGATGGACACCCTCCTGTCTAATGGCCTGTGCTGTCTAGCTGGCACATGCACATCTACACATGCATTTTCAGCAGAGAACTGGAACTGCGCAAAGTCCCCTCATCTCCAGCTTCTTGATTGACAGGAGTTAGCGTGCGGCTGGGAGATGTCACATCTGGAACACGGACAACCAGCATTGGCGCACGACAGGGGTGTGTCCTCTTCCCACTGCTCTTCTCCCTCTACACAAATGACTGGACGTCTAAAGACCCAGCTGTCAAGTTCCTAAAATTTGCAGACGACACCACTGTCATTGGGCTCTTCCAATGATGAGTCTGCATTATTGCCAAGAGGTCGATAAGTTGGTGCTCTCTGGTGCAGTCAACACAACCTACAGCTAAACACTCTAAAGACTGTGGAGAGGTTGTGGATTATAGGAAGCACCCCACAGTGCTGCCTCCCTCACAGCCAGTGGCAAATGTGGACTCTTTCAAGTTTCTAGGTTCCATCATTTCCCAGGATCTGAAGTGGGAGTCCAACATCAGCAGAATCCTCAAAAAGGCCCAGCAGAGGACTTCTACAGCGGAAACATGGCCCGACCTCAAGAGGTATTTGCCATCTTCTACACTGCTTTCATTGAATCCATCCTCTGCTCATCCATCACAGGTTGGTTTGGAGCAGTCACAAAACATGACAAATACAAATTACAACGTGCAATTAGGACAGTTGTAATAAATCATTGGTGCCTTCCTGCCCTCCCTCCAGGACTTGTACATTGGAAAGACCAGGAACATCATTACCCCACACATCCTGCACACACTCTCTTTAACCTCCTTCCCTCTGACAGGTGCAACAGATCCCTGCGCACCAAAACAACCAGACACAAGAACAGCTTCTTTCCCACTGCCATCACTCTCTTGAACTGAGGATAAGTGGGCCATCCCCACTTCGGCTATTCACTGCTTCACCCACACATTACGTACTTTATCATACCTCCTCATACCAGTATGCATCTTGCACACTACAATTGCATTATTGCATTATGTTTACACTACTTTTAAAAATATTTGTAATATACTTTTTTTGATTAAATTATGACAGCCCCAGCCCAAATGTGCATCGGCCCACCGGTACACCAGCAGGCCAGAACTGATGTTTATGCCCCTTGGGACCAGTATTCAACATGAAGATTTTGCCTAGTTACTCTAAATCTGACCCAGTGGATTAGATTTAGGTCAACATGTCACAACACAATTTGTGAAGTCAGAGACTCCATTCTCTCGATTATAAGTCAGTGGAGCATCAAAACAATAGCTGAATATGATCTTATATGTTAGCAGACCTAGACAGAGCACTAACCTTTTACAGATCAGATAAATATATCTGTTTATGCTAAGCAACATTATTCCTTGTACCTTTTACAGAGGGAGCTTCAGTGGTATCAACCATTTTTTAACTCTTCCATATCTAATTGACATTTAATTGTAAGGTCTCCAGAAGGGTAACCTGCTGTCTCCAGTCATACTGTAGTTGAATTTCAATCTTATTTCCCCCCTTTTGGGAAGACAATATTATATGTATTTCTATTAATATATGGATAAAGGTTTCTATTAATACTTACCCCTGTTATTTACTCTCCTTAAAATTAAAATCTGTGGTATGTCATTAAAATACTGGCATTCACCTGATTTTAAATCTTTGTTTACAAGGATTTTCAGCCTAAACAAAGCGGCCACAGACACAGTCAGATGATGGTGATGATTTTATCTGATTTAATTCATTCACAAGCTTTTAAATTTTTTTAATGATGTGGTTCTAAATTATACTAATATAAATAATTGCTGAACATGATCTTATGAGTAGACCAAGACTTTCAACTACAACTAAGAAGCCACTGGGATATTTTACATGTTTGTAGTTATAGTCAGGCTATTATTTAAACGTACGGTCAATGGCGTTCTTAAATACGGGATGGCGATGAAGTATCGACCTATCGGAGATATTTAAAACTTATGATAGAAGAGCTATACACAGAAGAGCAACGTGTCAGTGCATGGTGGCATTCTATATCTATATCATCTATATATGAGTGGTATGAGCTTACTATGTATTCATTCGGAAATATTCATTTTAATTCTCTAAATACATATACGCACACATGGAGTATACCTACTGCATACACCTACATTGTGGCGGTGCGTGGCCAATTTTACAGAGGAGGCCTGAGAGATCGCCACCTACTAAATGACGTCACACCCATATACGTCAGTAAAGAAATTAAATACAAATTAGCAGGGGTGTTGCTAGCTGTTCAACTCATTCGGGGCTATACCACAAAAGTTAGACTCACGTCGGGCCATGCTGAGAGGTTTGATGTTTACATTAAAGATAGCCTGTAAGGAAATTAATGTCTCTTTCGCCAAAATGTGACATTAAAATAGCATGAAACAACTGTATGGTCCATACAGTCTATGGGTTCAACTTGTCTATGATTGATGACGTACTGGTGAGGGAGGCACACTGAAGCTGGCCTCCTCATTTTTTTAAATTTTTACTGTTTATGGACCTTGATGAGCGTTCGGCGGCAGACCAAGCTTAAAGAAGAAAGACTACCAACGTTAAATTTGCAACATCTTGCGACAAATCATTCTAAAGTCCTAAACACATCGTTAATAAAAAAAAAAAAACTCTGGGTCATCGACGCCATCCATCGTGACAGGTTCAACCCATATACTCTATGGTCCATACAGTCTATGGGTTCAACTTGTCTATGATTGATGACGTACTGGTGAGGGAGGCACACTGAAGCTGGCCTCCTCATTTTTTTTATTTTTACTGTTTATGGACCTTGATGAGCGTTCGGCGGCAAACCAAGCTTCAATTTGATTGGCTAAAACCTTTAGGTAGGGAGGCCAAGTAAAACGGGCCTCCCTAGATGGCAGTATTTCACCAGTTATACTCTGTTAATGCGAATAAACTAGGATAGAGCTGAGCACTGAAACGTAACGTAGGCAATAGCCCATAAATGTAGCGCTGTTTTGCTCGCTACTCCGATCAAAGAAAAACAGGACAACAGTAAGTTTAACACGGCAAATTTGGAATCTAAAATGTTTGTTATTAATCTAAACTCCTGAATACTTCTTTATTGAATATTTATGAGGAGGCCACGCCTCCCTTGGCCTCCAGGAGAAAACGCCACTGATTTGCAGATATAGACAAGCATCCCATCTATATGTTGGGGCTGGGATAAACTGAGAAAAGCGGCCATCATCAGGAACTCAAGAGTATTACAGTGAAGGAGTAGGGGGTGTTGATATGTAATTAGTAGGCTGGTCATTAATAATAGTAATGTCTACATATACACTTGGGTGTTGACACAGGCCGTTTTGCTCCTGGTAGTATGGTATTGGAACATTGCCGCTGAAAAGGAAACTTATGTCTGCATTATTGATGCGTGTTGAGGTAAAATGGCTGGCTTGACTACTCCTGACTTTTTCGGCCAAAGTGCGGCTTGATATAAAATCTGTGTGCAAGTCTGTTTAATGGCGGATCAATTTACCGCAGCTGTGATCAAGACAACATTCTATGAGTTCAGGATCAGTTGGCTATGTTATGAGGTTTAGCAGCCGGCTCAAGTAGTTTCTTTTGTTTCGTACTGAGTCGAGTGCATTTGACGTGGTATCATATATGTTGCTTACAACGATGATTTTGGGAAAAAACACTGAATGCAGACAACGTTCCCACAATGATGATAATGTTCCCACAACGATGATTTTGGGAAAAAACACTGAATTAGGAGGCGAGGTGTTTTGGAACCGCACAGCGGAGACTTTCAAAGCATTGTTTGTTTCATTATCTGCATGTGGGCCATAGATGGGTATAAACTCTGATGTCTGTAGTCACCTTTGGCCATCAGGACATTCACCTGATTTCAAATCTCTATTTACCAGGATTTTCAACCAAAATATGTATAATAAACAAATGAGGCCACAGACACAGTCTGATGATGGTATGGTCCTTTGTCATTATTTTCTTTTACAAGGCAAAGTATTTGAGGGTGTTGAGCCTTAGCCTATCAAATCAGGGCTAGTAATTGACATAGCTCCAATCTCTGTGGCAGGATTTCCACCTGCTACAAAGATGCCTCATACAATGTGAGTGAGCTGAAAAGTAGTATATCTGTCACTGTAAAAGAACTTTGTAATGTTGTATAATATAGATCAGACATACTGATATATATATATATATATATATATATATATATATATATATATATATATATATATATATATATATATATATATATATATTGATTGCACAGTAGTCACTTCATCTGTCAACTGAACTTTGTCTATACTTAAGTAAATATTCAAAAAATGCCAAGTGCCGAGCAACTCAAACCCTACTTATCTTTGAACAGCAGCAACCCCACTAAACTAAGAAACAATGTCAATTGTCTGCATTTGTGTAATGCATCCACTACAACAAGCTGCACAAACAAAACAAGGTTATAATAAAGAATTCGGTACTGAAAATTCTGATGGCTATCTGTCTATCTTCAATCTTTGATTTAGAGCAGGGGTTCCCAAACTTTTCCATGTCAAGGCCCCCCATTTCCAATAGATTCCAGTTAAGGCCCCCTACATAGAAAGTTGCTGACTTTTTGGCCTCCGCTGGATGTTTTTGATTCAAATGGCATTGGAGCTTGGACAGTTTTAAGGACTCGTTTGAGGATTTCAAACACATTTGTGGCTCTCGTGTCCATTTGTATGCATGACTAAATCCATAGGGCCTACTTTATGCTGCTACTTCATGCTGCCTCATACTCACGCAACTTTCTTGGCTTCTGAGTTTTTGCAATCACATCAGAAGTTTGGTGAGGTGGGTTATTATAAGGCTGCTCATCAGGTCTTTCTTTTCAAAAGTTTGTCCATTTTAGCTGAGCTAGCTGGCTAGCAGACAGGTGCAAATGTCTCTGTCACTAAGGCTACTCTGGTTTGTTTATGTGATCACAATCAGGATAATAAGGATAGTAAAAATAGTAACAAAAATAGTATTAATGCTCAAATATGCAACAGATTATTAAAATGCAGTTTATAACAAATGGGAATATTTTTACAGTTTTATAATCAATCATCAATTATTTTTTAATTATTTGCTTTTACTTTTACCTCCAACCTGCTGCACCCCTTTGCATCCTCCACTTTGAAACCCCCAGGTTTAGAGTACTCTGAGTAAGCCACCAGCCATACACAGCTACTCTGAGTAGAACAAAGTCAGCACATTTAAGACAATGTGGCAATGGCAATGGAGCCATTATAGAAGGGTCTTGCTGTGCAGTTATTTTTAAAATATTCTTTTTCAGATGGCGCCATTCAGCACAGAATCCTTCTGTTAATTTGAAACCTTCTGCCTGGTCCTGACACATCTGCTGAGTCTTCAAAACTCTCCCAGATGCTGTTATGTGTATCTATGTGCTTCCTTGTTTCTGTGTCATCGTGAGGAGCATTCTGTCTGCCATCTACCCTCTAGTGTCCCAGTTTGGTAACTTCTTGGTGGTGAATGAATTTACATGATGCTGAATGAGAAAATGAAAATGCCAGGGAAAATGTAATGTCAATTTAAAACCCATAATCACTTTTGAATTGAGACACTGATACTACATTGAACTAGAAAAGCCCTCGGAGAGCGCAGATCTCCACCAATACAAAGTATAGGGTCAGTGACACAAAACAAATTCCAGATGGTGTTACAGATGTATTTTTCCACTGCACACATGCCTTCTTGTTAGGCCTGACAAACAGACATCACTATACCTTTTTGCATTGTTTTTTTGGTGAAACTATCATCCAACATTTATTTGGATCACAGAGATTCACTGAAACAAAATACTATTATGTCTTACTTGAAGATATTCAAACCTTAGTGGAAGTCTGTAGTTGTTGCTGACTGTTTAAGAATTTAACATCAGTGTCATGTCTCAGTTTCAGGACACGTGTCTTTAACCACATTGAGGGCTATGGTGACGTGTGTCAGAACATTGTGCTTTGGTTTCTTTTTCTTAACTGTTACTTCCTTACTCTATTAAAACCACAAATAGGCAGACAGCTTGGTCTAATCACTCTTATTCAGAAGCTGAAATGGCATCTCTCTCCCAATATGCCCTCATCATGACAGGAGTTCTGATCAACTGTGAGTTGTTTGTATTTTACAGATGTTAGAATAGATGTTAGAAGTTTAGAATTTTTGACGTATTTCATTTACGTTGTCTTTCCAATCTTTAAAGAAATCCATGTAGAGATACGGGTATCAAAAAGCTGCAAAATATCTACTGAATGCAAGAATAAGAATTAGAATCAGAATCATATTTATTTGGCCAAGTGAGTACATGCAAGGAAGTTGTTTCTTTTATGATTATGTTGACGTCTGAAAGGGCAGAATTAAGTACATATGTGACACACATTTATGTAAACATATTAATGCATTAATGGAGAAATAGATGCATAAAGAATTTTGAGAAGTTATTGTTCCAAAGGCACCTTGAAGAGTGCAGATGGTGGTGGCTGGAAGTGGTCTGTAATACTTTAGTTAGCCAATCGGATATATTCGTCGTTGTTTTTTTTTTTACTGCAGTCTTGTGACTTAGGCTCCTTACTTTTACTACTGGATATCAGTGACATAACATGCTTTCCCCTCCATATTTCTTAAGGTACCTCTGACTTTGTCCAAGGTATGTAAAATTGGTAATGACATTTTCGTAAATTGCAAGTAATAGAATCTGCAAAACATTTCCTATTGCCTCCTATTTGTGTTTGGTCATAACATATCTTTGTACAAGATCTTAATCATCAGGAGATCTTTTTTATGAGAGATTTTTTAAAATTGTATTTGTGTTTTTGAACATTTGTTCATATTTATCAGTTGACACATTTCTTCATTCTAGGATATCCACAGCCCAATGTTGAGCTGACGCCTACAGTCATTAGAGAGTTAGACACAGTTCAGCTTAGTTGTGTGGCTTCTCAGTTTCCTCATCCTTCTGAGTGTTCTTTCTACATTGAGAAAGATACACCACTGTTAACACCATGTCAGCACTCAGTCAAGGCTGCAGACCTCTTAAAGCGTGCCAAGCAAAAGTCACCTGCAGAAATCAGCATCAGCTGCAGCTACATAATCGCAGAGTCTCGGAGACGTTACACATCAGAAACATCAAGAAGTGCCTCACTGACTGTGCTTGGTAAGGGTTCTTTGAAGTCTGTAGTAGGTTTCCTATCACTGTGATAATCTACTACACTCCTGTCAATGATACAATTGGGGTGGGTTCATAAAGAGTATG